>OY728150.1:1707161882-1708411882 GCA_963277665.1 Viscum album
AGAATGAAAATAACTAACTATAATATGATTATAATTTTTTTTTTAAATTACATTTATTCAATATGTTTTAGAGGAATTACATGAGAATGTGTCAAATTAAATGCATAAAATACTATTAATATTTTTAAAAGTTCATTTTACCACGTTTTAATAGAGAACCATTTTTAAAACAATTTTTTTACTTTCATATGTTATATTGGTCAAAATTAACTTCTTATTTATGATTTTGAAATGAAAATTTGCATTGGTTGAATTTTTGGTATTTTTCTAATAAAATCAATATTTAAATGAATAGTGAAAAATACTTTAGTTTAATTCAAAACATCATTTTAATAAAAAAAAAATTATAGTTATATTTTACATTAAATTGGTATTAATGTGTAATTGGATTATTTTTTATCATTTAATCCAAATTTGGCCATTTGAAGTAATTTCACAATAAAATCGGACATAAACAAAAGTCAATCTTTTAAGAGTTTTTACTTCTTAAAAACCATATATCTAGTTCTAACAAAAATAATTATTTATAAATTAATATATTCCAATTATTTGTTTTGAATTTGTAATAATGGATTTGATTGTTTTTATAATATGGTAAAATTATGTAAATATCTACCATTTATATTTGGACATTATAATAGTAGCTTCTGTAATATTATTTATTTAACATTTATAAAGAGTATATCTAAAAAATGATGATAAAAATAATATTAAAATTATATAAAACCACCCTAATATGTGCCTTAATACTATTGGATGAGATATTAACTACCATGGGAGTCAATGGGTTGAATTTTCAACCTCATATATCTATATGGGTGTGAGAGTGACCTTTTATAATTTTATATTTAAATAAAGGAGAAGTATAACATAATCATGTATTTCTTAGGTAAAAAATTTAATTTGACGTAAATAATTGTTATCTTCCACTATAAAAATTAATTATAATTTTTTGAATGTTTATAACATCAAGGTATTTCATTTATTATTTTATAACATTAAAAAAATTAAATTTATTTACGATGCGATGATGATATAGTGATTACCTTATTAATGAAAGATTCAAATTAAAGATATTATAAATATTAAAATAAATTTATACTGAATATTTTAATTCCATACAAAATTTTTTTGGATGATTATGAAATATAATATTAGATTTAATGCCTTCATTTCAATGTAGGCAAGTCTTTATAACTTTAACAAAAATAATTTACTAAATAGTGTCAAAATTGTCAAAATTGAGTTTTTAAAACAAATAATATTACAATAAATTATTTAATAGTCCTAAATATTTAATATCATTCAAATTTAATTATATAATATTATAATTTTATTAATTATCCACTTGTGATTCTATTGGTATTTTATCGTAATTATAGTAACCATATATTTTAAAAATAAATGAAGACATGGTTAGAGTTAATGTTTTTAACTAAGGGTTAAAGATAAAAGATGAAGTTCGTTATCTAGCCTAAACATATAAAAAACCTAGTGGATGAATGGATTTAGACCCATAATCTTCATATCATTGAATTACATTAATTTAGATACATTATTATTTGATAAGTAATTAATAATAAAATAATATATCAAAACATTCATAAAGTGACCCTCCTCCCTCTTTTAAATGGCCACCAAATCTACCAAATTTCTCACACCTCTAAATCCCCTTGGATATTCCAAATTATAATCAAATAATCTCCCAATATCCTTACCTTACTCTTAAAATCCTTAACATGGGTAGAAGTAAATTTAATAAATCCTTCCTGCTCAAATCAAAAGGAGTTACATGATTTAGAGGTACCACCTTCCCTCAAGCTCATTTCCTATATTTTACTTTTCCACTCCCTATACTCTTATAATTATATTATTATATAAAAACAAATGTATTTTAAATATAATAGGATGTTTTTATGATATGTAGTATAAATACACTTACACACACCTCCATCTAATTGATACGAAATATTTTTTCTGTGTTTGGAAAACTACATCCTCATGAAGTGATTATTGCTCACTTTTCTGATACAACCTCTCATGGTAGACATTATGATTTAACTATATTTATATTTGATATATATTATATATATATTTTCTCCCTGATTTTTAATTTTTATTAAAAACTTATTCTTATGCTTTCCATAAAGTGTAAATGTGTTAATTTCATTTCAGAAGTTGTGGACTATCGCTCCTCAAAGTGACATGATTCCTTTATGCCATGCGTTTAATTTATCAAGGATTTAGTTTATGAACTTATGTGACATATATGAAATTGATTAAAATATACCTATATATCATTTAGTTTTCATTTTCTTAATATGCCAATGAAAATAAAGTAGTGTTTATGTGTACGGACGACTAAAAGTCACTAGGAATGGTGCATTTCATTTTTATCCCAAAATATTAAAGACATAATAAATACGAATATAATGGATATATATGATATTTGGATCATTAATAATAAAATTTTTAATATGATGGACATTATACTACATTGAAAAGTTACATCAAAACATGTTCATTTTCCACTCAAGTAACAAAAATAGACAAAATGACTAATATGAACAAAAATAAATTTGAAATTTTTATAACATCGTAATAATATATACTTATAGAATAATAGAAATGAAATATATCCTCAAGAAATTAGAAATTAACCTATTTTTATTATTCAAAAACATCACAATTAAACAGGACAAGTCATTTTCAATGTAAGGGAAATCTTAACTCAATCTCCATTAATTGTGTTAAATATCCATGTCAATTGTTTTGTTATTCCAAGAATATGTTTGAATGACCTATGATTGGATTAAACTAAATATCCACATATATTGGGTGTTTTTATATTTTTCACACATAACTATGTCATTGATTTGTTCTAAATCTAATGATATGATCCTTTTAAGGGACTTCATCTAAATCTTCTTTCATTGGGGGAATTTTATGACATAAAACACCATATTATTTTATATTTTGTATAATAAACCCTTTGAATTTTATTTTCATTCAAATGGAATATTTTTTCTTTTAATCATTTTACCAAATGAATAAATGTAATTTATATAATGTATTTGGTGATAACAAATCCTCTTCCATTGTATCTATTGTCTGATATTAGGATTAATCTATAATATTTAATGTATTTAAATGGAAATTAAATTCATTATTACCTTATTGGGTGATATGGTATTGAAAATGGGTTTGAAAGAGGATTTACTATTTAAATATCATGAAATGATCTCTTGTGATTGCAAATAAAATTTTATTAGTGAAATGTTGATAAATGAAATATTTTATGTATTATGATTATATAATGGTACATTGATATTTTACAATTCTTTACATGATAAACCAATGATGGTTGGTTATGTGATAAACCAAATATAAGAGGATATGTGATATACAACATAATGACGTGTAGGTATGACCTCTAATGGAGTTGGTATGGAAGTCAGACGTTTGGCTGTGGAATTAATTGATATATGTGGAATTTGATTGTATGTGTTTTCCATTTAAGTATGTTTATGCACCATGTTATGATTAGATGTTGTATATTTAATTCCATCAATTTTATGGTAATATTTATTAATAAAAATAGAAATAAATGATATTATATTTAGTAAAGTATTTATATTAATTCTAAAATTTTAAAATTATTAATTTATGTTAAAGTATTCATGATTTTAATGTTTTTCCTAGACTAATTGTTTACTTCTTTCCATAACCCTCGCTGAGATTTTTATTCTCATCCAATGTTTTGAAATATATTTTACATGAAAGAATTAATAATAGGGTCATGGATGGTATTAAGGAAAAGTTATGTTGTTAAAACAAAATATGATAACATGTTTATTTTTAAAGAGTTATTGTTTTACGAATAAAATGGATAATTAATAGAGGTGTATAATTGTAATATTTATGTTTCTATTTATGAGTTATGGGAACATTATATAAAACTATAAACCTGAAAATCTATTTAATGAAAATTAACTTCCATTATTAACTTATCTCATGACAAGTTAATTTTTAAGTTTAGGTCCTTACATTAACTATGCCACATAGATCATTCGACATTGATTCATTAATTATCAAAATTCATTTCACAATAAAGGAATGTGAAATGAATACATTTATCCAATGAATTTATAATTACTTATTCATAAATATGTATACATTTCATATAGAAATGGGTATGGTATTCTCTACAAAATTGTTTGGGCCTAGAAAATCACTACAACATTTGTAGGATAAGAGTGCTACAAAAATAATAACAAAAGGGATTGATGTGATATAAAGTTTTATCATATTATTTAAAAATATATTGGAATGTATGGGGAATATTGAGTAACATATCCCACAATAACTAAATGAGGATAAAATTCACAAGGTAAATAAGAATCATGAATAAAATTAGGAATGGAAAAGAAACCTTACAATATTAATGCATGAAACTAGTGTGAATAAAGGATCATGGGAGGCTTAATAAAACTTAATAGGGCATCTCATCATTTATTTATTAAATGTGTATTATAAGTAATATGGAATAATATATCCCAAAAAGTTATATTTAATTTTATGATATAACATAAAATATGTTCTTGAATGAAAATGAGAAGAGGGAAATCCATTACAGAATTTAAATATAGTGACAACATAAGTGGAGGTACAAAAGGGTGAGAATAAATGATACCTGAAAAAATTAAAATCCATTAAAATTTAAGGGATGTTTATAAATAAATTAAATCATAAAAACTTTCAATTAATATGTCAAATTCCAAAGAAAGTGTTTTAATAGAAATAAGGAGACCAAGGTACCTTAAAATTTATTATAGTAACAACATAGAAAAAGTCAAAAAATGAGAGAAACTAAATAATATCTCATTAAAATAACATAAATTGGATAGTAAGGTAATATTTTTAAATAATTTACATTATAATCAATTGAAATTAATAATAAAAATTTCAAGGAAGCTGATTCAATTGAAAGGATGAGATGGAGGTGACAATCCCTTGAGTGTGTGAATTTAAAATATTAAAATGGGCTTCATGAGATAATGGGGGAAGCTTGGGATATCCATAAAGAGAGTATAGTATAGTATGGTTATGCTGGGAAGAGTTTTAGTGATGATAAATGTGATATTGGGTGATTTTATATAGGAAAAGTGGGGGATTTATTTATTATTATTTTTCACACTATATAATAAAAAATAAAATACGACAAACTATACAATGTTTGTTGACCATAGATTAATCAAAAAGTAAATAGTTCTCAATATTATAGAAGTCCAAGGGCATAAATTTTTAAAATAACAAGTTTTCTTATGTTGAGTTGAATCATAATCTTTAGGAAATTATTTTAAATCCATAAAATTTATTATATGTTATTGGGGATTCAAAATGATTTTTAAAATAAATAAAACAAACATAAAATAATATTAATTTTTATTGAAATAGAAATTTTGTTGTGTATCATATTTATAGTAATTATTAAAAGAATTTTATATCATTATGATGCCATTAAACCAGATGCATATTTATACAATATTTAATATTTATTCAATAATTGGATTATGTCGGAAAATTTTGAAAATTTCACCATGGGATAATTTGAAAACTCATATTCAAATAATAATAATAATTTTATCTAAATATTTATCTACCTATTTGATTTAATATTTTTCAAATTTTATAGAAATATATTAAAAATGATGGATTTTTTTACAATAATGTTTTTTGAAGCCTTATAAACATTTCATTTTACATCATAATAATAATATGTTGATGTATATATGAAAAAAGGTAATTAAAAATATAAAAATATTATTTATTCCAAATATATCATAATTTCAAAAATTATTATTTAAATTTTAATATTAATAAATAATATAATATGTTCTTCATTGTTTCAAAATAAAAATTATTTACAATTTAATAATAATATGATGACAATATATTCATTATTCAATAAAAAGTATATATTTGTATTTCTCCAGTATTGAAAAATATACCATCAATACAATAGAAAGTTCCATAAGAGTATGGTGTGTGATAGTGGGACTTTCATGCGGTATAACAAAGAACATGGTTTGAGAATTTATCACAATGAGCATGAAATTATATCATTAATAGTTTCACTCATTCATTAGTTGCTGGATCACAGCTTGGATTAGGTAAAGGGGAAATAATATAAATTCAATCTGCCTTAGAAGCTCTGATTAATGGGATTCATAGTTTATTATCCTTCGGATTGAGTCCGTCACATCATTTTTTCGTGTAGAATAGATTTTTTTTAAATCGTATAGTTATATAAATCAAGTTATCACTGTTAAAAAGTTATAATATCAACTTTAATTAACCTTAAGGGTATTTTAAATCCAATGGTATGTAATAAAACTAAATAAGATCATGTTTTTTATAACCTCGTTTCATGATTAGACATTTGAATAAATTAAAAAGGGTAATTTTATTTATATTATTTCGGGTGTAACAATAATGGGTTTCTAACTTGTAACAGAATCATGTTTTACATCATTTATGCAATAAGAATCACATTACCTATTGTATTAATTATTGGTTTACACAAAATTATTATTTTTCATGGGATTGTGTGGTATTCAATTGATTTCAAACCATACCAATGATTAGATACTATTATTTAATAACGAACCATGTAAATTATTTTTTCCCATGGATGTATCAATGATTCATTTTCATAAAATTTTTAATTAATTAATAGAAGGTGAATGTTGTTAAAAAATAAATATAACATAATAGAATTAATATTTCACTAATACACCCAGTCCACCTATATGTGATATATTGATCCTGGATGTTCCAATGAATGTGGTATCAAATGAAGTTTCCCTTCGTTTACACATTACTAAATTTTATAATATATATTTTGATAGAGGTTCATAGCTCTGTCGATATTTTGGGTATTTTTGACTTTGATGTAATTAAATATAATATTTGGTGTAATATATTGTTTACTTATATTATTTCCCAAAGTTTTGATGTTTTGGAAGCCACTAAAGATGTATTTCCTCATTTTTTTGAGAATGTTCTACTTACATTGTTGGATTAAAAGAACATAGATAATTATGGAAGACATAATATTGATGCAGACCTATCATTTTATGAATTTGTGTTTATAATAGTGAATGGAGTTTCTACTACCAAAGGTATTTAGGAAAATTGTAGAATATTTATGATGTCATCACAATGGTGATGACATCCAAGTAAAAAAACTAGAGTCTAATGTATGAAGATCCAATATGGGTTAGTATGAATCTATTTTTTTATAGTACACCCGGTGTCTATTATGTAACTATTACATGATACTTTTCTTGGTAATAGTTTTTATGTTTGATGAATTGGAGTGTTTGTAGAAATTTGGAAGAAGTTTTGAGGCCAAATGGAAGTCGCACGAGTGACGCATGGTTTTTTCAAACCGTGCTACTGTACCATGCGTATTTAGCCCCCTTGAGGTAGTGGATCCATCACGGTTAATGAACTATTTGGGGGACCATGAGAGGAAGTTGTACAAGGGTCTTCCATGGAAGTATCTAACATACAGTTAGTGCACTATTATTATAACCATGTGATATAACCATGCAGATGGTCAATGTAAGATCCTAAATAGTGGATCTCACTTGTTTAGCCTCTATGTGGATCCTTTTTTCTCCTATGGGGCCATAAAAAATTATTTCAATTCCTCGTTGGTAGGATATCTTATCTTTTGTGTTTTTGAGTCAATCCAAATTCTTTCCATGGTGAATCAATGTTAGATTCTTTTGGTATGTGATCATTCTTCTTAATTCTTGATCAGTTTCATAGATCTACTTAGATATACTTCTATATTTCACTTTATTTCGTAGATATACTCCCTTTAGGGTCAGATAATGGTGTTTGGATGCAAAATATGCTGATATTTCATCTTAATGATGCAGGGATATGAGATCAAATGCAGATTCTTAGACAATCGACATGGTTTTCATGTGTGTTTGTCGTTCATTTGGGTTTTATCAAAACATTCTAGTTAGATGGCTTATTTCTCTACTCTCCATAGTAAAATATAGGGAAATTATATAAAACTGTATTTGGGTTGTGAATTTATTGTTATTTTGTGTTTGAAAATTTATTGTAAACCTTCTTGAGTAATCATTTTCAAATCTGGAAAATTGGGGATTTTTAATGAATGCATGGATTCATGGTTGTAAAATGTGGATTTAAAAAGGGGATTTTAATGGATTATTGAAACATGATTGGGATAGATGTATTCAATAAAATAAATTTTTTATTGATATTAAATGTTTCCTTGAAATGGTTTGGTATTTTTTTCAATAAAAGATAAGTTTTATTGAAATATTTTATTGTGGAAATGGAAATATTTTTAATAAATGGTGTTGGAGTGGGTTCATTCTTAACAAGAACTTAATAAGGGACGAGTACTATTAGGGTACATGGGATGTGACCCTGGATCAGGGTGGTGTATCATTGTGACATTAGGTGAATTGATGACATACTGATCAAGAGTATGGAACTATAAAATGATGCATGCATGTGTGGGTGTGTTGTGATATATGGAATAGATATGGAAAATAATAAGAATAACTTATTTTAAAGCTTCTATGTAGTTATTTTTCAAGAAAAATAACTTTATGGAAATTTCATTCTTTTGGCTTTGTTTTCACATGGTTTCAAATGGTTTTGGAACATTCTTATATTGGGAAATAAACTATTTTGGTAAATTGACTAAAATAAATATTTTTATATAACGTGGCTAACTTTTTTATCATAGTGGTGTGTGTAGGGAAGTCATTGGGAAAAACCTACTATGTTTTAGACTCACTCCTGCATTGGCACTTTGGTTCTTTTGGAGAGATTATCATTCCATACAAGGGAAAAGGTAATGTTTCCCACGTTTTTAGCACTACCTCGTGATATTTGGGTTGCTCGTAGATTATGGAGCTCGGACCTTTTGTGGAATAGATTATGTATGCCTCTTGAGAGTATTTAGTTGTTTATCTATTGTTTACAATGAAATTGGATTGGCCTTCCTTTGTGGAACAATATGATATGATTTTGAGATACACAATGTTTTTGAATGGTCTTTCTTTTGTACATGCATCATTTGGTAAATTAATTTATTATGGTTTATGGGTTTATAGGTTTATTTACTAAAGTGTAAACCGTCTGTCAATTGTATTTGAAACACTTTAACATTTATTTCAAGCCTTTAGTGTCTTGAGGATGTCTCTTAAGGCCATGTAAGGACTCTTTATGATCTCAAGTAAATGAAATTCAGTGGATTATTACATATGATATCATTCGGGTCATTTTTTCGTGGTATAAATGGTATCATCTTGTTCGGTCCCTACCAATGATGTATTTATAAAGGTATTTTTTTGAGTTGAAATTACTTTTGGTCGATTCATTGGGTTGAAATCATTGAAAAGATTAGGATTGTCGAAACTTTAATGTTATAGCATAAATGGACATAGAAATCCCTTTTATTTTGAACTTCATGTTACCAAGGATTTGGGTACATAAGTGTTAGGATACACCTCTAGGATTTAGAAATAACATTTTCATGGGTTTAAAAATGAGATGATCCTAACCTGTATTGTAGAGGAATGAATTCCCACTTGGAGTACATACATAAATTCAAGGAATGATAAATGTTGTGAAAATGTGATTGTTTTTAAAAAAGTAAAATTCTCTTATCAAATGAATGATTTTGAAAAAGAAAATGTGTATGGGGTTTTGAAAATGGTTTAATTTTCATAAATAAAGAAGAATGTTTTCATAAATTTTTATACATGGAAATGTGGTTGTTTAGAAAAATAATATCATGACATTTGATGTGGTATAATATGAAATTCTACACCATCAGTTGCTAGAGTGTGAGATTGCTGAAGTTTTTGGCTGGATTAGAAATGGAACCAAGTATACATTAATGAAACAAACCTGAATAAGTTGAGGATAATGTGGTTTCATGTCACGACCCCCTCCCAACAATGTGTACCCCTCATAGCCCAAAAATGTGAGAAGGGATATATTGACCACTGAGTCCTTCCACCGATAGGCCATGAGTTTGGGATAAGCACAAAGGTTATAGTAAACACAGAAATAGGAGGCATTACCCTATAAGAGAACACACGTAGAAAAGAATGATTTGATATAAGCTGACCAACTCCAACTCAGCCAGCAATATATAAGATATCCCAAGTAAAAATTTTAAATTTCATGCAAAGTACTACAATTGAAAATGTAAAAACAACAAAGACCCAAATAAAGTAAAAAACAGTAGCAAACCCAAGCCCAAACAGCTCCTCCAAACCCCAAAATTAGAAGAAACCAACCTGATCTCCGACGTGTTCAAAGTGACTTGAAATACAATTTATATATTGATAAGATAAGTATAACAATATATTCAGTTGGATCCTCCCAGATACTTCTAGAGAAACTGTAAGGAAAGCATGCTAAAGCACATTGAACAACAATTGAACTGAACTCATCACATAAATATGTATACTATGTTCCCAGCCTCACTGTGGATAATCTCAACAAGTAACTCACACAAGAGTATATAATATAATAAATAATATCATGTGTACTCGTCTACTACATCCCCATTGGTTTTTCGCTTTTCCCCAATGTTGCGCGTCCTAAGCATCTCTCTCCAAAAAGACATGCCCACATGCACTTGGGTGAACAACCCCAACATGACACCAATGAAACAAAACCACCCCATCCACAAAATAATGTTACCAGGTAGTATCTGTGATCCAACACAACTCGAATAACATGTATCATATGTTGGGCATTATAACTCAAGCCATTACCACCCTCACACCGAGTACGAATCCTCAAGTTGTCATAACAATACATGTTACACCTATCATAGTACACATGGCACTATATCTTGAATATATTTTTGTGAATAAACATAATCCATTACATCCATATACACACATATATGTGAAAAAATAACCCTTGTTCCTACCAGCACAAGTAACTTCCCAGAGATGAGAGTGGGGCCAAAGGGGGTTGTCAGCCATCCATCATCCAACCAAAATGTTGGGGAAAACACCCCCAAGTCATAGAATCCATGGGGATTCAGTTTCCCAAATTGATGGGTTGGAGTAGCATATAGAAAATCATAGGTTACAATATATACTATAGCTCACAACTGCACTATGGGCATAACCTATTCTTAGACTCAACTACATCTAATGTCTCTCGTACTTCTGGCTAAAAAATCTTAGACTAGGTATCCTATAAGCACATAACCATTTTAAGATCATTATTAAATTACTTCATTCCCTTTTTATCTATTAAACATTAGGTTAATTAATTCTTTAAATATTGATTAACCGTTATCAATTTGCACATTATATTGCTTTAGCATCACACCCAAAGTCCACTATCCCATTAAATTGTAGCCTTAGAATTGCGTCCCAGCAAGCTCCAACCCCATGGGTTAACATAATTTATTCAATTATTTACTTACAATAATACCGTTCCATAATCCCATGAATTCTTGAAAAACATTCAATGCTATTAAACACAAGGGGGATAAACTCGGTGAGTAGATGAACTACCTGTCAAGTCTTTTCCCCCTATAGCAAGAGCGTAGACCCATCCTCCCTTGAGAAGATAATCATGGAAGTCATGTGGCATACCACGTGACAATTCATCCTTTCTGAAGAAGGTTATGAAAAATTAGATGCCTTGAGATTTGGGAAATATAATGCAGATAAACAATCAATAATAATTAGAAAGTATCCAATCATTCACATCAAACCCATTTCATCATCCCTTGTTCCCTTCCTAACACCCACATGCATAAAATAATACATCTTGCCACTCTAGCCATCATCTATTTCCACAACCAGTAAGCATATCTACCTGCACATATCACAATAGTCATCATGGCTAACATCAGAACAGAAGCATCTAGAAAACAGTTGTCATATCAATTGGGGTCTTGGCCCTTAAACAATCAAGATGGTAACTCAAAAACCTAAAAGGAATTATCTTTTATCAAACAACCAGTTCATTTAATCTATCTTGGATTAAACGAATTTTTATTTGATGGATCCAAATTCGAGAAACTTAACCAGTAATATAGGACAAATAAAACAACATCTTACTCCACCAATTTGATTAACATCAAAATACAACAAGACAAAATAGATTCAATTACATGCCTCTTTTTCTTTATCAAGACAATTATAGATTATGTCAGGCTTTATGTTGTTTACTAATTTCTATCATGGATGAACAACTAAACAAAGAAGGCATTGAAATCACATAATCTAGAAAAAGGGGGAAATAACATATGATCAATATCAATTTATTTATCCAGTTAAAAAATTTATTATGTCAGTTCCACTGTGATACAGTGGGATAAGACATGATAACAATACATTTTCATGTAAAAGAAGTGAGAATCAATGAATCCCCTACCTCAAACAGTTCTTGACATTCTTTATATGAGAACGAGCCACACAACGGGTTACAATCTCTTCCCCTGTGACAACTGTATCCACCTTAAGATGTAGCGACATGACCACATCGGTTATCACCTAAGAATTGACCATTATGAACATTGAGATAGAATTCCATTAAAGGGTGAGGGAAAAAATATGGAGATGAACCCAAATGAATGTCGATAGAACATACCCTATATCCATTATTGACCGATACTGATTGGTTGCATAAAAATATAGGGGAACCAATCTAAGGATGAATGTTTGACTGTGAAACACCTACGGGATGGAATAAAAGGATTGAGCATCTCACATCTGATAACAAGGAAGATGATTTTGGGAGTAATATATATCATCAATTTAGAAGATTTAATGGATGAGAGGATTAAGACATGCTGGATTTTCAATTAAAAGATGATCACATTAAACATTGTGGTTTGACCATGTAATATAATTCCAATCCATCGGGAAATTAATATAGGAGTTAAAACCTTTGAATCGGCCTTAGAGTCCTTAAAAAACATTAAATGTATTTTACTTTAAAGGAAATATTAAAGGGGTGATACTGTAGGAAGCTGGAAACACTATTCATGAACTCGAAATTTGGCAAAGGAAAAACATTGTTCAAGAACCTCACCATTCTGGAAACACCGTTCATGAACTCCAAATTTGGAAAAGGAAAGTAGTCACCGTTGGAACCTCACTATTCTTGAAACACTATTCATGAACTCAATATTTGGAAATGGAACGAGGTCAATATTCAAACATCAACATTCTGGGAACACTATTCATAAACTCAAAATTTGGCAAAGGAAAGAGGTCACTGTTGGAACCTCACCATTAGAACCTTATCATTGCACTATTAACATAAGGTTTCTAATGTCATTGTTCACATCGGTGTCACAAATGGAACTGATCCCATAGGTCTCAATACTGGAACTGCTCACAACGGTCAACCAATGGAACAGTTCACAATGGTCTCACCGATGGGACTTTTCACACCGGTCTCACCGATAGAACTGTTCACAATGGTCTCACCGATGGAACAGTTCCCACAAGTCTCACCGATGGGACATTACACATGGGTCTCACCGATGGAATAGTTCAGATCGGTCTCACCGATGGAACTATTCACATCGGTCTCACAGATGGAACTGTTCACATCAGTCTCACTGATGGAACTGTTCAAAATTGTCTCACTAATGGAACTATTCACATCAGTCTCACCGCTGGAACAGTTCACACTGGTCTCACTGATGGAACTTTTCACACTGATCTCATATATGGAATTTTTCAAATCGGTCTCACCGTTGGAACTATTCACGGAATTGGAAATTTTGAAAAATGTTGGGGGTAAGTCACCATGACCTCTCAGAACACCTCAGACGCAAGATATTCGAAAAGTAATGGACCATAGTGGTCTGAGCCATTACATCTGATACCACTCAAAATATTCTCGACCTCAAGAATTCAAAAAACCTAAATGGGAATAAAAAAGAAGTATAGACAACCACCCATCTAGAAAACAACCATAAAAGAGCTATCCATAAGAAGAAACCAAAGAAAACCATCTCACAAACATGAAGGGTGTATAACCACAAAGTGATAGTTGTTACAAAAAAAGAGTTAAACATCAAACAACCCTATGTACTGAGAATGTATCTACAACTCACATTTACATGTACTCTCCTCCATGCCACCATGTCTCCCCAAGACACGATCCAAGGGGATATAATGCCAGTGAAACACCTTCTCTTTGCGGTCTTTAATCTCTATAGGTTTCTCATCAATGTTCGTATCATCATCCACATTGATCTCTCCTCAATTGATGACATGAAAGACATCATGACGATAATGAAGAATCTGTGATAAATGAAAAACATCATGTATCCAACTCATTAGTGGGGGGAAGTTCTACTCGATACGCCACAACTCCCACATGATCTAACACTTCGAAATGCCCAAAAAACCAGGGATAAATCTTACTTCCACAACAAAAACATCAATGCCCACGACGTGGAGTCACCTTTAGAAACATGTGATCCCTACATCAAACTCTAAGGGTCACCTCCTATTATCTAAAAATGATTTTTGAATCTCTTTCACTATCATTGTCCTCTCACGAATCACCTAAACTCTCTTTATTGTATTATGCACTAGTTCTGGTCTAAGAATTTCTGACTCTCTGACCCCTGTCCAGCACTATGGATAATAGCAAGGACAGCAATACAAGGCTTCAAATGGTTCCATACCGATGGTGGAGTGAAAAACTATTGATATAAGAGAACTCCACCAAGGGTTAGTTCCAAATCCTCGAACCTCCAAAATCTAGGACACAAGAGTGTAACATTTAATCAAGGGTCATGATAGTCTGCTCTGTCTGAATGTCCTTCCGAGGATGAAAATCAGTGCTATGGAATAGCTGAGAACTGAAATTATGCTGAATACCTCTCCAAACCCAAGCGGTAAAATGAGGATCTCGATCAGAAATCATCATCCTTGGGACTCCATGAAGTCTCACCACCTCATCCAGATACTTCCTCGCCAAAACTTCGACTGGTATTGAATCCTTGATATATTTGAAGTTGGATGATTTTATTAAATGATCAAACACCACCAAAGTAGCATCATGTGCTCTCTAAGCTCGAGGTATGAAATTAAAAATGTCCATTGAGATGTCATCCCACTTCCACTGAGGACCATCTAACATTTTGAGTTGACCATTATGAACATGGTGTTCAGCCTCCCCCTTCTAGAAGATCATACAACGAGACACAAAATCTGTAACCACACACTTCGGCCCAGGCCATGAAAACTGGCCTCTTAAGACTCGAAACATTTTTTTCATGTCAGGATGCACCACTAAAAAAGAAATATGAGACTATCTAAGAACTATCTCATGCATCATCAAAGGAACAAAAATCCTACCATAATATATCTCTCAATGTCATTCATCCTCAGACCAACCATCAGGGGCCTCTCCACAATCAAACCGCTCTCCCTAGACCTCCACCTCTAGATCGCTCAATTGGGATACATCCACCTACTGCACAAGAGATGACTATACCGTCATATGAAAAAGAAAACCTCTGCCCCCATCTTCTCCTATATCAATATGTAATGCTGACATTTCTTCCATTAACCTCTACGAGTCACCAAATTCACGAACTACATCACTTAGTGACATCCGCCTCATCACATCAGCTGTAACATTCCCATTTCCAGATGTATATGATATTTTGAAGTCGTATTCCTATAAGTAATCTATCCACTGACAATGTCTTAAGATCAAGACACGCTACGAGAAAACATACCTCATGCTATTATGATCAGTGAAAACCAAAATGCACTCCCCGATGGGGTAATTTCTCCATAACTACAGATAAAACACCATGGATTCCAACTCAAGATCATGGGTGGCATAGTTATGTTCATGGGGGCGTAGTTGGAGAGACCCAAATGATAAAACTGATCTCTTTTGCATCAGAACACTGCCTAACCCTAGATGTGAATTATCGTAGAAAACATCATACCAAACTCTCTCAGCTATAAGACAGTGAACTAGAGCTCATTCTAACTTCTCTATTAGTCACTCGAAAGCTACCAGCCACTGATTGGTACATATGAACGTCTAATCCTTCTTTTTCAATGTTGTCAGCGGTGTAGCCACTCAAGATAAATCATCTATGAACATCCTATAGTAACCTACGAGTCCAAGGAAACTTCGCACATCAGACACTATCTTGGGGGCTTCCAAAGACACAACATCCTCAATCATCGATGGATCCATAGCTAATCCATACAATGACACAATGTTCCCCATGAAAATGACTTCTAGATCCCA
The DNA here is from genome assembly GCA_963277665.1 of Viscum album. Lineage (NCBI taxonomy): Eukaryota > Viridiplantae > Streptophyta > Magnoliopsida > Santalales > Viscaceae > Viscum > Viscum album. The sequence continues at coordinate 1,707,178,227 of OY728150.1, forward strand.
AAACTCACACTTCGACAACTTACCAAGTAGCTGATATTGATGAAGAACTCCCAAAACGGCGTATAGATGCTCCCCATGCTCCTCCTCAGACATGAAGTACACAAGGATTTCATCTATGAAAACCACCATAAACATGTCCAGCCACTCGCAGGACACAGCTTTCATCAATATCAAGAACATATTTAGAGCATTTTTCACACCGAAAGACATTACAATGAACTCATAATGCCCATGATGACAACCGAAATGCAGTTGTCGTGATATCCCTATCCTTCACACATATCTAAGGATATTCGGACTAGTTGTCAATATTTGAGAACCCACTTTCACCCTTTAGTTGATCGAATAAATCTTCAATCTACAGAATAGTATAACAATTATTCATAGTCACTTTGTTTACGAGACGATATTCGATACACAGCCGCAAACTGCTGTCAGCCTTCTTCAATAACAAAATGGGTGCACTATACTGTGACACACTAGGTCAAACAAAACTGCACTGCAACAGACCATCAAGATGTATACACAGATCTCATGATATATAATGGGTCATCATATATGGATACATAGAAATAGGAGACACTCTTGGATGTATCTCGATCCCAAACTAGATCTCCCGTCGAGGAGGTAATGATACGACTTATTTTGGAAATACAATAGGTTACTCTTCTATGACCCCAAGAAAATGGAAACTGCAGAACCTCTTAAGAACTCAACTTCAGCTCAGCCATCATGGATGATAAGGATGGAACATTCATCTAACCAATATGAGGGTTTCTCTCACCAACGAACACCACTGGCTCTCCATCTGCATCGATGAACACAACCTACCACTTGAAGTGATCCACAATGTCCTGCACTGAATACAACCAATCCATGCTATAGATGACATCATATGGTTGTATCTATAAACATAGGAAATCTCCCCAAGAGAGGTTCAGCCCCATCACTAGCTCACAGTCTCTACAAAGTTTAAATAAGTCAGCTCAGCCTCTAAATGGCATAGTCAACACCAAGGGCACTAGAATCCTCTCTACCACGTGTCCCAATGCATGGAATAGGGTAGGTGATATGAATGAGTTTGTCACTCCTAAATCATACAAGGCATACACTATGGTATAAAACAAGGAAAGGGTACCCTGAAAGATGTCTTGCTCACCTGGAGATGCCAACATGAAAGTATAAATCTGACCACAACCTCCTTTACATCCTCTATTAACCAGATGATGACCACCACCATGGCGGCGATCTTATCTGTGAGGACGAGGAACAACATGAGGTTGTCCTCTACCTGTACCATCTACCCTCTACTGATCCAAAGCTTGTTCAACCTGCTGCTACTCCCTCACCTACAACCTCCTCAATATATTAACATGAGGCGGAGCACCTCGTGCACAATGAAAGCTCTAAAAAGTTAGGAACTCTCATAGATGATGACCTAGACCACTACAAGAAAACAAAGTGCATGATCCCTTGGTATAGGCCAAAGAGACACTGCCCCTAGAGAAATGGGATGCTGAGGGCTATGACCTATTCGTGGATGAACCGAAACTCGTCTACCTAAAAAATTGGGAACCATGGACCACGGATATGATTTATGAAGAATCCTGATGAATCCCTTCTCATGATGATCTGGTTCTAGCCAATATCCTCTTGATAACCTTTTCCCTCACCAACACCTCATGAAATGTCTTCAGCATAAATGGGGTGACCTTGCAATGGATACCAGTATGCAAAGACACCTCTAAATGCCTCACTTTGGCCTCCTCATCTAGAAACATGTTTAAAGCATATTGTAAATAGTTTTTAAAATGGATTCTGAAAGCTCGCACACTAGTTCTCCCCTGTCGAAGTGTAAGATGCTCCAGGAAACTGCATTCATTCGTGGTCAATAAAAATACACTCTAAAATTGTCTCAGAAGTCCTCCCATGTGATCGCTGACTCCTTGAGATCACCACAGAACAAGAACCACCACTTTCTCACTACTAAACACAACATCGTCACAACCAAGGTATCTGAGTGCTCTATCCGAGAACGGATCGAACTGACGCCGATATCAACCTCCTACAACTAGTCTTTTGTGATTACATCTGAAATGAATCCCTTATACATCAGTAGACTCTAGTGTTGAAACTCATGGAGAGTCCTCATCCAGGCATCTTCTTCGTAAACCACTACCTAGCGGCGGTTTACTGGCATAGCCTGTGGGACATATTTTTTGGGATCCTGAAGAGGTCAACGACCGGGAGCCATACCAGAAAAAAAATAAAATAGTTTGAGCTCCTAAACCTAGAATACTGAAGGCTCATCATTAATTAATTAATTGGTATCATTTATTCATTTTAGTTTAACTTATCCCTTGGGCTACACATTCAATAACATGAACAAAGAAGAATGAAGCATGATCCTTTCCTAGGTCTCTACCCTAAAACTAGTATCAACTCATTTAGTATCCATTTTAAACTTAATGGTCCATACATCAGATCATAGGGGGCCCTAAACTCCTATGTCTTAGCGTGTCTCCAGAGTTTACATCAATTTCTAAACATGAATGTCACTATGTCCCTACCTACCCTTTCAACCTCACATGCACTTAATTCCAAAATCCATCTTGTATCTCAACCATACACCTAATACCATTCTGTCATGACCCCCTCCTCAGAATGTGTACCCCACATGGGCCAGAAATGTGAGAAGGTAGATAATGTCCCCCGAGTCCCGACTCCAGTAGGCCCTGGTTTGGTGAATATCACCGAGGGTATAATAAACACACAAATGGAAGGTATTACCCTCTAAGAGCACACATGTAGAAGGAAGAGATAATATAGACACAAACCAAATCCAGCTCAGGTGCCAATATATTAGAAATCCTGATTACAAATATGTAATTTCATTCAAACTACTACAACTAAAAGGGGAAAACAACAAATACCAAAAAGAATGTAAAAACAGTAGAAACCACAAGCCCAAACAACTTCTGCAACCTCAAGCTAGTAGAAACCAGTATGATCTCTAAAATTATTCATGTGACCTGAAATATAGTTTATATATATATAGGGTGAGAATAACAGTATACTCGGTAGGATCCTCCCAAAATCCTCATGTGAAAAAGAAAATAAAGCATGCTAAATCCTAATAAAGAACAACTGAAACTAACTCGTCACCTAAGAAAAGTATACTATGTTCCCAACCTTACCATGGATACTCAAACCATGTAATACATACAAGATTATATAATATAATAATAAATATCAAGGGTACCCCGCTACTACTTCCCCACTAGTTTTCCATGTTTCCCCAATGTCTCACGTCCTAATCATCTCTCTCCATAAATGCTTGCTCGTAGACACCTAGGCGAATCACCACAACATGAACCTCATTCAACAAAACCAGCACGTCCAAACAAGAAATTAACCAGGTAATTTTTGAGAGCCACCATAGCTCGCATAATGTGTATCATATGTTAGGATTTATAAATCAAGCCATTATAGGCCACACACCATGTAAGAATCCTCAAGCCGTCATAGCCTATAATGGTTATGGCTATAGTAGTCCATAGTTTACTATATCAAAAATATATGTGTTTTAATAATCACAAGCCATTACCTCCCTCAACAATAATCTATAGGGAAAAATTAATGTTTTTCTTACCAGCACAAGTAACTACCATGAGAAGATAGTGGGGGAAAAGGGGGTAGTCAGCCATCCATCCTCCCACATAAATGTTTGGAAAATTACCCCAGGGATCAAAATCCTCGGGTATTCATTTTACCTAACTGACGGGGTGGTGTAGCATATAGAAACACAAAAGTACATAATATAATATAGCTCACAAACGCACTATGGGCATAACCTAGTAATAGACTTAACTGAAACTAGCATCTCTCGGTCTCCCGACTTCCACTTATAAGGCTTGGTATCCTATAAGCACAAAATAAATTTAAGATATTTATAAAATTACTTCAGTACCTTTTTATGAGTTGATCTTTATATTAATTAATTCTTTAAACCAAGATTAACGATTATCAATTTCCATGTTATATCTCATTAGCATCACACCTAGAGTCCAATGTCCCATTAAATTGATACCTCAACATTACATCCCATCAATCTCCAACCCCATGGGATAACATTATTTATTCAATTATTTATTTACTTCATTACCTTCCCATAATCTCAGGCAATATTGAAAAACATTCTTTGCTACTAAACACAACAAGGATATGCTCGGTGAGTAGATGAACTACCATCAAGTCTTTGCCACATATCGCAAGAATGTAGACCCATCCTATTATGAGAAGCTAAACACTAAAATCTTTGTTCATTCCCTACACATCTTCACCCCTTTCAGAAGAAGATTATGAAAAACTTGATGCCTACAGAAGTGTAAAATTTGAAGCAGATAATAAACAAATAAAATTAATAAATCAACCAAACAATCTAATACAGCCCATTTCATCATCCCTGGTTCCCTCCCAAACACCCACATGAATAAACTGATGCATCTCGCAACACTAGGTGTCTTTTTCTACCTCAAACAGTTGGCCTCCCTAACCGCACATATCACAACAACCATCTGGGATCATATCAGAACCCAAGAAGGAGGAAAACAACCATCGTATAAATTGGGCTCTTGGCCCTTAAACAAGACAGATGATAACTCAGAACCCTATAAGGAATTATCTTTAAAAATAACAAGTTATTTTAATCCATCATCGCTTAGCCTATTTATTATTCGTAGGTTCAAAATTTGTAAATCCTAACCATCAGTATGATATGATGAATAATTAAAAATTATTACATCACCAATATGATTAACATCAAAATACACCAAGAAGAACCATATTAACATACATGCCTCTTAATCAATATCCAAACAATTATCAATTAATTCTGGATTTACGTTCTTTTCCAATATTCATCATGGATGAACATCTAATCAAAGCAAGCATATATATAACACTATCTTGCAAAATAGGAGGTAATAACATACGATCGATATCAATGTATTTATCCAGTTCAAATATTTATTATGTCAATTTCATATTGATTAAGTGGGATAAAATAACCTAACTATATAGTTTCTTGTAAAATAAATGAGAATAAATGACTCCCCTACCTCAAACGGTCCATGACATTCTTTATATGAGGATGGGCCCCACAACGGGTTACGATCTTCTCCCCTATGACATATTTATCCACCCGAGGAAGCAGTGACACCACCACACAAGTCAACACCCAAGAAAAGTTCATCAGGAATATTGAGATAGAATTCCATAAAAGGGGAAGGAAATAAACAGAAGGAGTTGAACTCAAAATAATGACGAAAGAACCTACCTTATATCGAAGATGGATCGAAACTTCTTGGTTGCATCAAAATAGAGGGGAACTAATCCATGGAAGAAATGTTGATTGTGCAACTCATACAGGATGGAATAAAAGGATGAAACATCTCACATCCGAGAAAAAAGGAGGAAGAACTGGGGAGAATGATATCTTGTACCTTTAAAACATTTAATGGAGAAGTGGTTTATGATATGTTAGATTTTCCATTAAAACAAGAACACATTAATCTACATGGTTTGACAAAGTAAATGTGTCCCGATCCATAGGGAAGTTAATATTGGAGTTATGACCATTGAATTAACAATAGAGTCCTTATAACAATGTTTTAAATGCATTTTACGTCAATGAAATTATTATAGGGGTGAACTGTATGAAGCTGGAAACACTATTCATGACCTCAAAATTTGGATAATGAATAACACTATTCCTGAACTTCATTGTTGAAACCTTACAATTTTGGAAAATCTGTTCATGGACTCAAAATTCGACAAAGGAAAGAGGTCACTATTGGAACCTCACGGTTCTGGAAACACTGTTCATAAAATCAAAATTTGTCAATGGAAAGAGGTAACCATAGGAACCTCACCTTCTAGAAACTATAGTCATGAACTCAAAATTTGGCAATGAAAGGAGGCCACTGTTGGAACCTCGCCATTATGGAAACAGTTTTCCGGAACCCAAAATTTGGCAATGGAAAGAGGTCGCCATTGGAACCTCACCATTCTAGAAACACTATTCATGAACAATGAAATGGGCAAAGGATAGAGGTCACTGTTAGAAAAATCACCATTTTAGAAACATTGATCATGAACTCAAAATTTGGCAAAGGAAAGAGGTGACTGCTGGAACATCACTATTAGAGCCTCACTGTTGGAACTTCACTATTTCACTATTCACATAAGGTTACTGATGACACTATTCAAATAGGTCTCACTGATGGTACAGTTCACAGTGGTCTCACTGGTGGAACTGTTCACATCCATCTCATCGATGGAACTATTCACACATGTCTCACCGATTGAACTATTCACAATCTTATCAATGATAGAACTATTCAAACCGGTCTCACCGATGGAATATTACATATTGGTGTCACCCAATGAAATGTTCATATCTGTCTCACCGATGGAACTATTCAAATCGTTCTCTCTAAGGGAACTGTTCACATCGTTCTCACAGATGGAACTATTTACAACTGTCTCCCCGATGGAACTATTCACTCCGGTCTCATCGATGGAACTGTTCAAACCGGTCTCACCGATGCAACTGTTCACATCAGTCTCAGTGATGAAACTATTCATAGAATTGGTAAAATAGAAATTTTTTGAGGATAAGACAATCTGACATCCCAGAACACCTTAGACACCATGTTTTCCCAAAGGAATAGACCAAATATGTCAGGGCCATTACATTTCACCCGAACCAAGGTGGAACCAAGAGCTGGTTAATTGTATCGTCCATAATTTTAAAGATGTGTATATGGGGAACTAGAGGAATGATCTATGGTATTTGAACCATACCCAATAGTTCATGTAGCAGAATCCACCTATCTTTTGCAGGGATGCTGAACCTAAAAGGTGGAGTTCTAGATAATTATGAATAATGATATCATCAATTTTATCGGCACACTAGTGGAGCTAATGGTCAAGCTGGCGACATATATTCTCAAGGATCATGTACGATTGAGGTGGGATTTAAAATTACATGCTGAATATAATTAAGACCATACATAGGATGATTTTTTAAAAAAATCAATAAATAATTCTATCCTCACATGTTAGAGATCCAAAAAACGAAATACATTTTCATCATAAACCTAGAGTGTCTATCTTTAATAGAGTATACAGATAAATTCAAGAATTTAGTTCTATATTCACCTGATGTTGCGGCCTATGCATCCTTGAGGTCCGACATCTTTTAATTGGGGCTACGATTGGAAATTTTATCGAAGATTATAGTACTATGTATTATGGATTATAAAGAGAAAATGAATAATGTGATTGTGGCTAAACGTGACATATTGGGATCTGTTGGGGGAGGTATGGTAATACTTATAAGAAAAGGTGGGAACACAACCAATAAGAACAAGAATAAAGTAGAAAAATATTTCCAAGGTAGATGTGTAAATCATAATCTGACAGATGGATCAATGAACCTTACTCCAAGACCCATGAGAAAAGAATTTTTCTTACAATTTTGTTCGCTTGATCAAAAAAACCAACAGTGTACAACACAACTTAGAGAATGACAATATTACAAAAAGATAGTGCATCCTTAGATTTATTGTCAGAGTTCTCCAAACTCTGGTCCTCGAGAAACTTCTCAAGCATCAAATGAACTATATACTTCGACAAAGAAAGGATAGTAGAACCAGTATCGTCAGCAGAGAAGAAATTTACATGGTGATTTTATGAATACCATGACCCATCAAATATGGCAATTTCAGAAAGGAAACATGGAGAATAGTGCATTGAGGAATCAATAGTGTGGATTTTAGCTGATTATTATTAATGATCAAGTAGGACCATCTATGATGAGAGGTATGATTCATTTGAATTTTACCCGCATGCAAGTTCTCTTCGATAGTAGTGAATCATATTCTTTCATTGCTTCTCGTTATTTTTATTTTCATTGGTTAATGATGGAATTGATTACTTCTATTTTAATAATGAATACTCATCTCTGTGAAATAGAATGTCAAGGCTTGGTTTATAGAGAATGTGTTGTAACTATTGATGAAGCATAGCTGAAATAAGACTTCTTGATGTTGGGTATTGATTTCTATGTTGAAATCTTGGGTATGGATTGGTTGATAATGTTTAAGGCTCACATCGAATGTAATGGGATAAAAATTAGGTTCACACTTTAGGATTACATCAATAATATCTTTAGAGTAGAATGGATGGTAAAAAAAGGTAAAAAGAACTTCTGGGCACCAATGGTGGAAATATATCTTAGAAGTTTTCAGCATTGAATTTATCATCTATCGATGAGATCGAGGAAAATAGATTTCCAGAATATGCGGATCAATTTCCCGAGGTATTTTTTAAGAGAATATCAAGGATCAAACCTATAAGGGAAGATGATTTTAAGATTTATATCATTCTATAGACTAGTTTTTTTCTCATTGGTCTTATAGGATGTCAACAACAGAGTTAAGGGAATTGAATGTGAAATTGGAGGAACTGGAAAGCAAGGGTTCAATTCGGCCAAGTACATACATGTGGGAAGCCCCATTTTTTCATGAATAATTCATATAAAACTATTCAGTTGTGTTTTGATTATCATAATCTTATCCAAGTAATGATGAAGAATAGTTTTCCACTTCCACATATTTATGATCTCTTCGATCAATTATATAGATCCCAATGGTTCTGAAAAATTCACTTGAGATATAAATACCACTAATTGCGAGTTTGGAAGGAGGATATTCCAAAAAAAACGTTTAGATAAAGATATGGCCACTACAAATATATAGGCGTGCCTTTCAGTATAAATAATGAACCAACAGTATTCATGGATTTGATGAATCATATATTTCAGAGATATTTTGATTATTTTTGTAATGGTGTTTGTAGAAGACATATTGGTTTCTTCAATGTCAAGGTATGATCCTGAAAAACACATGGTAATAGTGTTAAAAATATTGAGAAGTCACCATTTGTATGAAAAAGTATCAAAGTGTCATTTTTGGATAGAAGAGGTATGTTTTCATGGCCATGTCATTTCTGAGAAAGGTGTTTCTGTTGATCCTAAAAAAGATAAAATCTATTATCCCATGGAAACCACTGAAGAATGTCTTCAAGATAGAAATTTTTCTTGGTCTAGATAGTTACTAGAGATAGTTTTTGTGTTAATTATCCTGACTAGATTCACAAATGTCAACTATGATAAAGAAGAACGCTCCATTACTATCGGCATAGGAATGACATATGTATTTCTAAAATATTATTGTTAGTTTTACATGAAAACATATCTTTATATTTCTAGAATTAGGATAGGGGTATGTCATGTATTGTAATTCATAGTGATTAGGGTTGGGATGTGTTCTCATAAAAGGAGACCACATGGTTTCTTATTATTCATGGAAGTTGATAATCCAAGAGATGAATTACCCAACAAATGATTTGGACTTAGCAGTAGTCGTTCATTCATTAAATAAATGGAGACAATATCTCCTTGGTGAGAAATTTATTGTGTTCACGGACCAGAAAATATTGAAACACATTTTCGAACAGCAATATATGAATCTTAGGAAAATGATATGGATATTGTATCTCCCGATTCATGAAAATGATTTCATGTATACACCACGATAATGAAATTTATTGGTGGATGTATTGTCTAGAAAGCCACATTCTTAGTTGGAGAAATAAGCATCAGTGAAATAGATGTTTTTGGTCCTAGCCGACATGCATGTAGAATGGGAATACCTAGCTGATGTGGAAGTAATATTTTCAGTTATTCTTGATCCTAATTTAGTAAAAATGGTCAATGAGGCACAATCATATGATACTGAATGACTTTTTATTAGGTAAATACATAATGGTTGGGAGACCACTGTGGGATGGATACTTGATGAGAGTTTAGTTTTGTGCTTTAGAGATTGGATGGTTGTTCTTAGGTCTTGTCATGAACAACTCCTTCGTGATTACCACCATTAAGGATGGGTTATAAATGCAGGTACATAGAATATGTATATGGAGTTGAAGGTGAAATTTTGGCCGAACGACATGAAAACGAAGGTGTTTGAGTTCATCTCGCAGGGCTTAACATGTCAGCAGGTTAAAGCAGAACCTCAAAGACTATGATGTACGATGCAGTCTTTACGAATCCTAGTGTGTAAATGGGTGTATATAGCGATGGATTTCATCACAAGTCTTCCAAAAATGCTCTGGAAACAAGATTTCATTTGGGTGATAGTGGATCACATTACCAAGTCTGTCTATTTCAAACCAATTTGGGAAACATATAAGATGTTGGATCTGTCAATAAAATATATTCGAGAAGTGGTAGAGGCACGAACATCTAGTATATATAGTATCAAATAGAGATATTAGGATCACATTTCATTTTTTGGAAATCATTAAAAAAATCCCATGGGACTCATTGGACTATAAGCACATTGTATCATCAATATATAGATGACTAGTCGGAGAGGAAAATATAGACATTGGAAGACATGTTTTGGGCATGTGTAATGGATTTTGGTGGATCATGGGAATATTATACTCCCTTGGTGGAGTTCTCATAAAATAATAGTTGACAAGGCTCTGTTTGAAGCACCGTATGGGCATCCTAGTCAATATCCACTATGCTAGGTTGAATCATGTGAAACATAACTAGTTGGGTCGTGCTTTGTATAAAAAACAACTAATAATATCCAATTGATTAGAAATTGGACAAAGATGTCTTGGATTAATCATAAATCTAATGCACATCATCATCAAAGACCTTTGTCATTCACTGTGGGTGATAATTTCTTCTTAATGATATCATAGAGGCATGGACATCGTTATTTATAGAATCATGGAATGTTATCTCTTAGATTCATAGGCCCTTTTGAGATTATGGAAGACATTAGAGAGGTGGAATATTTTTTGGGATTACCAACACATTCCAGTTCAGTGCATAATTTTTTCCATGTATCTCAGTTGAAAAAATATCATCCTGATCATGACCACGTGATCATATAGGATCTAGTTGACCTAGATATGAATGCTTCATTGATAAATATCTTGGAATTGATTCTTGATATGGAAGTAAATTCCTTGCATAGAATACCCATTGGTTTATTACGAGTATTTTAAAAGCATGGTCATATGCAGGCCGAGCCTTGATAACGGGTGCAAAAAATGAAATAGTAGTGGCTAAAACTCTTTTGGAGCAGCGAATGTTTTCTACTTTCCATGGAATGGAAAACCAATGGTTGGGAGAATGTAGTACCCTTGGATTCTTCTATGTATCCCTTACCCAATTTTTTCCATGGTAATCATTTTTTATGGTGATTAATTGGACATTTGGGAGAACATTAAAAGTAGTTTATAGCCACAATGGAGGTTTCACAGGTGGCACAAGGGTTGTATAACCGTTAGGACAAAGCATGCATAATTGGCCCTCATGATTTAGTGGCTCCATCATATTTGGAGAAAGGTTTGGGAGACTATGTGAGAAATCCACATGAGGGTATTCCTAGGTCGTAGCTAGTGCACGGTTAGCGCACTATTTGACTAACCGTGTGAACTAACCATGAAAATGGTTTAACTAACATCGTAAAAAATATGATCTCGCGTTTTTTTCTCTAAGAGTCTCATTTATTCATTAAGAGGCCATAAATATAGATTTATCTTCATTGAAGGTAGGATTACATCTTTAAATAATTTTGGAGTCATTCTGAAGGCATTCATTGGTGAATAGAAGATGGATTCGTGAGGTATGTGATAGTTCTTATTTGATCCTGATTAGTTTCTTATATATATATATATATATCTAATTATCATATTCACTTGGTTTCTTAGATCTATTCTAATTTTAGGTAGATCTGAATATATGGATTTCAAAAAATAATTACATTTTTCAATTGTGAAGCTCACTAAATAGATGTTATTGGATCCACAATTATTTGGGAGGAGATGTTTAAATCCAAGAAATGATTATTTCATGATGGGTTGAAAAACAACTTATTGACGGTTTCACAACATTTGGATAAAGGAAATAAACTTTTTTATAGATAGTATGGTTTTTTTAAAATTGAGGAAGATGTAAAAGTTCTTAAAAGTGATCAATGCACAAAAGGTTACATGTTTGATGTTGGTGATGTTCAGAATTCATATTATATAATCATGATTAAAAAAATCAGTTGTGTCATAAAAATTATGGATATATGAGTGATAGAAACATTTGAATGTTACAAATCTGATATAGTTTCCATGGTACTCAAAATATGAAAAGAAGAAGTGATTGGTGTTTTAAATTCTTTCATAAATGAAATATTTGAAAATAATTTCATAAGATATTAAAAATTCTTTCAAAAGAACCCTTAGACCATATCCATCCTAATATTTGTATTCCTATAAAAAATCAACATTCAGAGATAAGTATATCAATTCTCTATTTTATGAATTTTCTTACATTACATTTCGTATGTATTTTAAACTCATTCTAGATGATTTGAAGTTATTTATATGTTTCAAGAGAATAGAGTAGAAGGACATTTAGGTTTATGTGGACAAGCTAAAAACTAATAATGTTTTCAATTACTATAATGATGAGTTCAAATTTTTTGTAAAGAAACACTAAAATGAACCTATGTTCATTAAAACATATATATCCCAAAATAGAATTTTAAAAAAGAATAATAGTAGAATTTTTGAAATATGGAGTAATATTTTACTCCAATAAGATAAATATAATTAACTATTGAGGGAACAATAGAGTATATTTTTATATATTCTTTAATGATGTTTCATAATTCCATGTTCTAATATGAATCCATATAATTTTCATTGTGAAAAATTACTATGATATAAATAGTTAATATGTATTTGGATTCCCTACATCATTTAGAATAAATTTGGAAACATTAGAATTAATGATTAAAGAGGTGAAGATAGATTTTGACTTTTCTGTGATAAAAATTGAATTTAATAAACATGTTTCAATAAAAAAATAATTACAATAGGCTCTCTAGTATCCAACATGACATTTGGATATGGGAAGAAGATTTATGTATTGAAAATAATAGTTCTTTAGGACCCTATAGTTTTAATATTGATTTATTTCAAAATTGCTGGGATACTGTTTATTTAGATGTTTGTTAGTGGGTTAAATAATAGTTTCTCTGCTGGAATCTTACCCAATTGAATTAATGTAAAATTATACACCATTTTCCCCATGGATGATACTTTCTTATAGATATATCAATTTAGACCCATTTCTCCCATCAAAAGTAGTTATAATATTATTACAAATCACGTTTCAAAAATAGTCACCATAATTGAAAATAAAATGTTCATTTGGAAGCAGTTTGATTTTGTGTAAGGATGGACTATATAATATTATATTTTAATGGACATAAAATCATTCATCCTACACAAGAAAAATAACCAAGGTGTATGCATTTCCTTTAAGATGGATATAGAAAATGATTTTGATACTACGGACTAGATCTTTATTTATAAATTTATTCATAGTTTCCGCTTCAATGATATTTTGGTAAATTGGCTTAATGTTCTTCTCTGGTCTCATCATATCATTGTAAATAATAATGTTTATACATAGTGCAATTTTACATACTCATAGGGTGTTAGAAAAGTATACCCTACCTATGACATCCTCTTCTCTATTTTTGACGTTTATTTGAGTAGGTCACTCAATCATATGATGGAGAAAACCAATTATAAACGCATTGATGCTTCATGGAATGTGACATATCCTACTAAACTACTATATGATGATGACAAGATAATTTTTTTCCATATAAGTAAAGTAAATAATAAAATCATAAGGTGGAATCTCAGTCACTAAGTAATTTTTTTGGGGTAGTTTACCAATAGAAAAATATCATATATTTATTTTTGATAATGCTTCCCATAATCATGATGATCTAAAATCTTTTTGTACCTATAAATCAAATAATGATATATGTATATTCAATATCTTGGTGCTCCCATTTTTAGGGACGAACTAAGGATAGTCAACTTCCAAAAATTATAGATCAAATCATGAAGAAACATTCTTCCTATAAATGGATGAATCTCTTTATGGTTGGTATAATTTGTATGTTTAATTAAATTTTTTCTCCAAAAAATATTCATTATATCATGATTTATTAGTAGACTATGTCTCATATTTATCATCTCATCATCTTCATCGCGAACAATTTTTGGAGTGGAAGCGCCATTAAAATAAAATAGTTCACAGTTTATTTGAATTAATATTTCAAACCCCCTGACAAGGGAGGCATAGGAAATAAAAACATAAAATTATTTAATGGGGCATAACAATCCAAGTTCACCAAGTGTATTTTTAGTATAAACCTGATGGATCACATCTTTTTCTAGAAAAATTAATTGATAAAATGAAATGGGGTTCAAATTATTATATGCGTTTATATGGCCTTTCATCAAATCCATATTTTCTAATATTTTGTCACACACAATATTTTTTATCATCCTGGATTCCTCTATAATTTTATAGAATGACCATATGATTGTCTCCCCTCATATATCTTTAGTTGATCATATGCATATTATAATGGATACTAATGTCACAATACATGACTTATTTTTTCATTACATTATGGTGATGTCTGGGAGTCACAGCAATATCCTAAAGAACTATGTTCTTTTCCTTTCTAGGCATACCTTAATATGTAAATTAGTGTTTAATATAATTAATGAATCAAATTTTTTATCATTATAATTTTGAATTCTATAATAAATTTTATTCGATCAAGAAATATGAAAATCCATGGATTTGGGCCTCCAAGATAACCCATATATGGAGGATCTTTAACAATAAAATAATTACCGATGACTACTTTCAATATAATCACATTATCTTATTTTCCAAATTCAGGTTCCATAATCAATATAGTGATGAAATCACATAGTTTTTTTTCAAAATCCAATACCTCTTCCCTATGGAAATCGCTAGAAATAAATTGTGAAATTCCTCCACAGAAAATATTTAATATTTTTATTATTCTTCATACATGTAAAAAATTCAGGCTACACCTTAAAACAAGAACTTATTTATCAAGGATTTTGTATAAAATGTGAAAATTTTATTCTTTGGACACAATGTTGTAATGTCTGGACACCCTTTTTTTACCTCCATGAAAATCCTGATCGCATTCTCTCAATATCTGATGAGGAAAAGATCATATAGTAATCTCACTCCAATAATATAGTGTATGACCTAATGGTTCTCTGGAAAATTGGTGTGCATGTAAAATAAAAACAATAGTCAGGACACTTTTATGTTCTTTGGTAGGTAAAACTATAAGGATGGATTGAAATTAATATTGGAGGAGCTTCAAAATGTATCATGGGTTGTGAAGGTGGTGGTAATGTTTTTATAGATCCTAATGGTAATGTCATTGGATGTTGTTTACAACTGTTGTATTACTTATTCCTTAGAGTTATAATAATTCTACAGTATTCATAATATCCACAATGCTCGACATAAAGGATGTGATAATCTCCAAGATAAATGAGACTCCACCATAATAGTGAAAGCTATAATAATGGTGTGATACATATTTCATATAATCTCAATTCTATATGGATGGAATGTCTCAGATTCAAATAGAGTTGTAATTACATAATCATTCACGCGTTCTAGGAAGCAATCACTTTGGCGGATGAGCCCACTAATTAAGGAATCAACATGTATCTCACATGGTTATATGAAATTCCATATAACATAAATACCATTTTTTAAGACTAATATAATCTATTCCTTTTTACTAATATAAAAACTCGATGATTTTAATAAATTTATATTGACTTATTGGGTCATGATTCCCCCAAAATAAAGAGAAATAATGATGAAGATGAAAAAATAATTGGAGATTAAAATAAAAATGATCAAATATGATTGAAAACAAATGTTATCACATATAATTATTTGTATTAAAATTTTGATCAGAATGAAGATAGTGAATAATATTATAATCTAGAAGTGGTTTGTACTATCATTGAATTCTATGATAATACTGATAATAATAAAACATAGTATCTAAAACCTAAACCAAATGATAAAAATGTTATTGGTAAAGGTTTGGTGTTCTGAAATAAGATGAATAAATATTGGGAAGTGATATAAATCAAAGTAATATTGATGTGCAATGGTCGCTCAAAAATTAAATGTGTTGATTTTGATAATTCTTTTTCTCCATGTGTCTTTTTAGAAACAATTAGAATAATTTATATATTTTATAACAATGAGGTTATAAAATATATTTTATGGATGAGAATTTGTCTTTTCCACAAACATAACACGATGAAAAATGTTTTGGTAAATACAAAAGATGTTTTATAATAAGAATAATGAATATTATTTGAGAAATGGATAGAATTATTTTTAATTAAAAAATCATGCCTTAAGGGAATAGTATTCTAAATTGGAAACATACTTAATAAAGTTTAAATATATTATTGGAAGAGTAAATAGTAATCTCAAAATCAAAGTATGTGAGGTTATTTCCATTATTATTAAATTATATATTGATTACATTATATTTTATAAAAATTATAAATTAATTTTTGATTTATTTTCTTAATATATAATAGTTTTCTTTGAAATTTATTTCCATCTAAAATAAAATAATTTCTTCGGTTAAAAATCTCATAGATGAATTAAAAAATAGTTATTTTTCCTAGAAATAATTCTATAGATCTTCTAAAATATATTTTCATGGAAAATGAAAAATAATTTTTGACAACAATTTTAATGGGATACAAGTTATCTAAACTTACAAAAGGTTATGTGGTTGAATCTATAGAGTTTCAAAAGCTAAATGGATGTTTGTTATATCTAAATCCCTTAAGAATAGACTTTTTTATATGGTTTCCTTAGGTGATGGATTCCAATGATGTCCGAATGAATCACATATATTATCTATAAAATAATTTCAAAGATATATCAATGGAACATCATATTTCAGAATCAATTATAATAATGGAGATGTAATTTTTTTTGGTTCTCTTGAATATGATGGGTTTGGAAATATTGTAGATAGAATATATAAATCTTTTGATGTTTTCATTGTGGGGATAGTTTGTGTATATTGGCATACTGTGGACCAAAATTATGCAACTATCAATTAAACTAAATTTTATTATATTATGAACACTCAAGATGAAATACAAAATATGCAGATAAAGAATTTGTTTTATGAATTTCTTATTTATGTGATGTGACATATTCTTATGTTTAGTGATAATTAGAGTATTATTAGAAATATAATAATAATTTTTCAATATTCTTCTCCAAAACAAATTTATATAAAAAATTATTCATTCAAATAAATTGTGTTATAGAATGAAATCAATCTCAAATATGTTCTAACACTGAAACAATTTGTTGAGATATTCACAAAACATTTACCAATTTATGAATTTTTCTAAATGAGGTTGAACTAGAGTGTGCATCAACTTTAAAATCAATGTATATTATGTTTTCTATTCATTCTGTCATTTTCTCAATAGATAGTGTTTTCAAGGGGAGAAAAATATTTTTTTCATAAATAAATAAATTTATATGTGATAATCATTTTAAAGAATAATAAATGTATTTTGAATTATTGGAAAGATGTGATCTCTACATGTAATTGTGTCAACAATTCTAAAATTTTTTCATGTTATTTTAGTAAAAACTATATAGGTGAAGTGAAAGAAGTTTCTAAATGATAAATAAGATGATATAAATAAGAGTTTGATTGTTTACGAATATTTGTATGTTAGTGCTTTTGGAAAACATGGTTCTTCTTTGAATAAATATTATTTCCAAAAATTATTTCTCTCATATACGCTTTGAATTTTTGATTAGTAATAAATATATTAATGTTAAAATATTATGTGATTTATGAACATTGGATGACCACAAATTCCAATGGGGTAGATTATTGAAACCTTGTTTACTGAATTTAGCTTTCAAATACTAGATGAATATTGTGTTGATTGTTTTTTATATTGATCTCATTAAAAGAAATAATATATATTTTGAAATATGGATTATCGGTTGGATGGATTATGAAACTCATAGAATGAGACACATAAGTTTGTAAGAATGTCCATTGGATTTTTTTTATTTAATAAATTTTTTGGGGTAATGATTTTCACTAGACTCATATTGGGATGAATATGTAGTTTCTGATTGTAGAAAGATTTATTTAAAAAGGAATAATTATTATTAAAAAATTGGGTTATTAAATATTATGATTATTTTTTATTGTTTATATTTTCAACATCATGAGTTAATAAACTCTTGTGATCGAGGAAATCTATATGAAATGTATAAAAGTTGTCTGAGTCATGCCCAGTTCTTCTAATCGGAATATGGATTGGATGGAAATACAAGAGATGATGTATGGATGGGATGTCATAAACATTATATAATATTTGAGTTGATGTTATTCCTATACAATTTTTCTTAATTAAACGATGATGTAATTTGAAATGAATAAGATTATGGAAAGATAAATAATGATACAAATGTATTCTGGTCCTAATTAATCCACGTGACATGTGTCAAATTTAGAAGATGTTAGTTAAATAGGATGTCTGACCTTGCTGAAGTGATATTGTATTCTTGAAGCACTGATTTACCAATCTATAAAACATGCCAACTTATCAAAATGTTCAATCCACCAAATGATCCAATTTATGATGTTCAATTGACATTTTTAGATATTGTTTAATGAAATAAGTCACTACTGCCCCCGTTTCAATAGTCACTATGTTCCACCATTCTATCAATGGTTTAAAAATTAGTTAATGTAGAGAATTATGTCAAAATGTAAGAGACTATTGAATAAAATGTTGTTAATTTTTCGGGAATATATGAAAATACCTAAAAACATGAAGAAGATCATAAATGTAGTAACCTATTAAAAACAATGAAAATGATGGTTGTCTTCAAGTGGGATAAGAGTCATCATATATGTAGTGATTTCACGACAAAAGATTGAGAATTCCGGATGATTTTTTTTTATCTGGTCAACATTAAATAAGAATCAATTTTATACTAGTGGGTTAACAATCCTCAAGCAAGAAATTATGTAGATCCATCTGATAGAAATTGAGGTCAATTAATTATACACGTATTAGAATTATAAATTAACTGGATTTTAGATTTCATTAGATGTAGGAACATCGGTCTGTGGAATTGTTGAATAATCAAAGAAAATATGATTTTATTAATGAGTTTTCCTTATGTTTTGTCAGTGTTTTGTTGAAGGCTACAAATGATTCGATGTTTTTTATGGAAGATAAGATTCAGAATTCCATGTTACAGAGCATTACAATGAGAATTATTTTGTTCTTGTGAATTTTCAAATTGTTTTATAAAATCACATAAGTAACAAGTTTTAATCATAAAAAAGAAACAAGAATAAAAATTAGTATTACAAAGAAGAATGACTATAAATCCTGCTCTGGAAAATTTTGTGAGATGATTTGATAAATTTCAATAAAAACCAATAATTGTAGTGAAGTGTCAAAAGAGCCAATGATTGAGTGAAAATATCTGTCAAATTTTGAGTTTTATGAAATTCATGTTTGTGGGAATGTGAAGGTTGACAACTAAATATACCTTTATTGTAACAGCTATAAATATATGGAAGTATACTATACATTCTATTGATATAATACTATTCATGTGTAGAGAGATACTGAATGAACAGAATTGTTTAGTATATAGAAGAATGTATCCAAAATGATTTTTACCTAATTCATCTTTTTAGAGATAAAAACAAGAATGAAGATGAAATAAAATCAGAATGAGTAACTCGACTAAAATATTTGGGTAAAGAAAAATTACTTCATAATTGATTCTATAATATTTTTATGTGTCTATTATTTTATTGAAAACCTAGATAGTAGAAGAAGAATGATCCATCATCCTGAGTATATATACGATGTCCAAAAGTGAAGTTCTAAAATTATTTGTTATAGGAATTTTTATAATCGTTCTTTAAATAAATTCAATAGATGATATTGATAAGGAATCACAATAACATGCACTATTATATTTATCAGAGTGCTAAAAAAGTTCAATGGTAGAGCATTCTTGTTGTATCTACAGAAATGTATTGTTTTGATGTATATTGTGAGGTATTGGATTATTTCCAAACCATTACATAGATTATTCACACTTATATTTTATTGAAACATATATGTAACTCCCCATAATATTATCAATAAAATTCCCCCTTCTGATTTCATTAAATATATTAATTGATAGAAAAGGATCTGAACTTTTTTTATAAATACAATTAAATTTAAATGATCGTTATGTATCATTATCATTAATAATATAGCCATTGAATAATGATCGTGTGTCTAGTATAAATATATTGTGATAACACATATCAATTTTTTCCAGAAAAATAATGTGATGGCCTCACCTAGTAGGATCATGCCCTATGAAGCCCATTTACCTACCATTTTAAGGGAGATACCATATCTAGAAATTTTCCAAGTACCTGACCATACTAAGATCCAACATCTTATTTATTATTGAATCCATTTCATGGATATGTTCATGTTCTCAGAGATCACGATCGAAACTAGGATCAGTGATTATCTCCATGAAAGCTCCCCCATCGTGCACCGTACTCATAGAGAGTATGTGGGTGTATTAATGTGTTGTATATAATGATCATTAAAATATTAATATGTATATAATTTTTATATAATTATGAATATATTATCATCCTACGATTTTTACATTATAAAAATATTTTCCAAAGAGAAAATATATTTCTGATTAATAATAAAATTATATTAATAAATTTATGAATGAATTTGTTTTTAAATAAATAATAAAATATTTCATTAAATAACTTTTATTGAATTTAAATGGTCTTATTATTTTTATTAATTCAAATTTAATTGTTATTAGTGGTCGAAAACTGTTATTTATCATAAACTAGTCATTTTCAATAAATTTCAATTTTTTTTCAAATTAAATTATTCATATATATATAAAATTATTTAGATATAATTAATATTATATTGTTAATTATAACATAAAAGTTATTTAATGCTGATTTTTTTCATAATTTTCTATGATAGTCTAATTTTTGGGTAAAAAATAACATATAAATAATTATTGTGTTTTATGACAATACAATGACCCAAAAGTGATGTAATAATTAACATAAATGGTATCAATGAACTATTAATTTATTGCATTTAAAATAATCTAATTTTATTTTTATTTTATTAAATTTAGGTCATTAATTTATCCTACAAGACATAAAATATATTTGAGGATTTTAAAATCATTTCATTGAGATTTTGATTCACCTCCACAAAACCATGGGCATTATTTTTCTAACATCAGTTCCGTATTCAATAATTTAAACTAGTCACATTTGGTAGAAACCATGGGAAAACCCATGGTATGGTAAGTGGTTTATAATATTTTATTATGTGGTGTCCCAAAAAAAATTATAAATAAATCTCCCCCCTTTATAATATAAACCCACCCAAGATCCAATTTTTATTCACTAAAACACTTTAGAGGATTACCAAAATCTTCCCCCAACTCTATATAATCCTTCCTAGGTTTCCCCAAACTCTCAATAAACCCCTCCAATGCCTCTGGAGTCTCACATTCATGTAAGGCTTCCTCGCCTTTCTCTCCTCCATTCAACTCAATCACATTTTTTTGTATTATTAATCAATAAAATTTATTATATTTTTATTCCTTTATAATCATTACCATATAGAAAAATTAATGTTATATTAATTATAGATCATTTACCCTCTCTCATTTTGACCCTTACCTATGTCATTACAATGCCAAAATTCAATAAGGCATCTTCCACCATCCACTTTTATCAAGAATTCAATTTATGTAATTTCATTTAGATTCCTTTCTCATATGTTGGGATATATTATATAATATCCCACTTACTCTATATTTTATGAAAAAATTAGTATATCCCCATTAAATCTTAATTAAACCACTAAAGAACATTAATGTACACTTATTACCATGCTGAAATTTTTGAAGGGTTATTTACTCTCTCATCTATCTTAATGTTTCATTATTATGTTATTCCTTCTTTTTCAATATACATATGATTGAGAATGTGTTTCCATGTCTCGCTTACTATCAGTTTCATGTCCATTGTAAGTGAGATCCCCTTCTGTATTATTGACCCATTTTAGGAATTCATATAGGACACTGTTATGCAACCGAAATTACTGTGTGTTTCTCCATGCCAAAATAATTGTGAAGTGAATACCATATTAATTTATAAATCATGGTTATTAACTTTCATGCATAGATACATATTGAATAGGGAAATATATATATAAATTATTCCTCCTTGATCATGGAATTAATTACTACATTGGATTAATCTTTCTAATATGATCTATAAGGAACACATATTTAGGAGAATGAAATGATATTGAAGGGTAAACCTATATATAACTCTAATGCAATGGGTAACAATTACTATCATGATACATCATTTTAAATGGTCTTGGTAGCAATCCTTGACTAATGATCCTCAATTTGAAATAGGCTTTTTTTTAATTCTCATCTATGTGTATTGAGCCTTGTCTCATGCTATTCTATGTGTAGTGACATCTGGCTTCTACTTATGTCATGTTTTATGTAGTTTCCACATTTCTCATATTGTAATTACCATTAAATATCGTTCATTATTATTCATGTTACCTCTATTATACAATGATATGTCTATTGCCTAACATGTATTAGAAACTTCTTGTTATTCCTTTTTTACCTTATATGGATTTGTAGCACACCCATTTCATAGGTTATCCGTAGGATATCCCATTCAGTTTTAAGGTCATTGGAATATTGTGACTATGTAAATTAATTTTTGAAATATTTATTGTATCCCATGTTAAATATTTTATGTTTTTTACTTAATTCCAAAATACTATATACATATTTATCATATGGGTTTCATTAAGATTATTTTTATATAATAAAACATTTTTAAATGTGAAATTAATAGTGGGGTCGATATAATATGAATATGTGTGTTCCCCAGGATGGGTAAATGTATTGTTTTTAGAAAACTGATAACACATTAACCAGAGGAGAAGGTTATTATAAATGAAAGATAACATAATTGAAATGATATAATATATTCACTCCCTCTCTCTCTAATTAATACATTGCCTTTAGATAATCCTTTACAAATGAAATACTAATTGTAAAATAATTAATTTGGTTTATTCCATTACCTTTTAATAAAAATGACTTGCTAATATAAAGACATGAAACCATTTACCACATTAATTTATAATCATTAATTATGATCATTCCTTATCATTCATTAAACATTACATGGTGTAAAGGACATTAAACCAATACCATTTCAATTTACATATAATTTTATAAAATTTATATATATATATATATATATATATAATTTCTACAACAAGCTTTTATTGATTAATTAATAATTTTGGGACAATTCCCTTAATAAAGATCAAATAAATTGTACCTAAATAATCTTACAAATAAACCCAATATGGGGTACCAAATGAATAAATGTAGTGCATAACCAAAATGGGTTGTCTCTATTGTCTTCCCAACCTACAATAGAATCATGTGCTATAATTATGTACACGGAATATAGTATATGAAAATTAAATCAATGTAGGTGAATTTAATATCTTACTTTCATTTGAACTAGACTTTTCACAATTGAATCAATTGTTATATGGTGATTATTCAAGGGATACATCATAGAAAACCTAAATAATGCCAACAGTAGAATCTTCATCTAGTTTTGACCATTAGTATATCTTGGAATGAAAGGAAAAAAAGAACATATGAACACCCCAAAAATTGTGAATATGATCCTGCATCAAAAAGACATTGATGGGAAAAAATGTAATGATGGAATGTAGCATCATTAGATTTTATCGTATGTATCTTTTTAATGTAATACTTTTAATAGATATAAAAATACCAAACACCAATATTAAAAAAACAATGATATACTTAAATAATTAGTAATTTAAAAGAAATTATCTCATGACCAATATGTTTATGGATATGATTATGATTAACTAAAATCCGAAGATATTATATTCAACACATTGCTTCCCAATTTAATATAATGGAAATGTTTTAGTAAAAAATTATGTAAATTCCCCTAAGAATATTTTAAAACAATAAAATAAAAAATTCACACTTTCAGTATTATATAATATATATATATATATATTATTTATTTTATTATTAAACATTACCATATATTTTGTCTATGAATGATATAATAATCAATCCAATTTTATGGATAATAGTCATATTATTCTAAAAAAGCACATTGCCTGCCATTTGAAAGAACAGTTCTCTTAAATCTAATTTTTTATGCAGTTATAAATTAAATTTGAAAAAATAAAAATCTTATTTAAAGTTGGTTTATAAAAATATACATTGGTTGATTTTTTGTGTTATATTGTGTGGATATATTTTTTAAGAAATTGTGAAAAATATTTTATTTTAATTGAAAAATGCTTATTCATAATATCTATTTATTTTGATAGATTATATTTTAGAGTAGTTGTAAACTATAATAAGAATATTTTTTATCATTTTACCAAATTTAATAAAATATAGAAAAATTTACATTGAAATTGGGTTTATAATCATTGTGAACATTTAAACAATTTTACATTTAAAACCCATTTTCTCGTTCAGTCAATGAAATATTTTAATATAATTTCTTTAATTTATTTCATATAATTCTAAAAAATGGTTTAATTATTTTGAATCATATGGTAAAAACATAGTAAATAAGTACCTTTTATTTTTTCAAAATATGAATAGTATCATTAATAATTTTTTACGACCATGGTTATGGGTAAATTCGTTGATTATATTAAAAAATATTATTTTAAATGTTATAAATTTATGCTAATAGTTGTTCTAATTTTATTGGATGTGTATTTTTGAACCATAATTTTCAATGGATATGTTATGAGATCATTTGTTGAATTCTTCTTGAGTATGTAAACTTTAAAATATTATATTCAAAAGAATGTCCATTTTATAATACTTTTGTTTTTAATGAGATAAATATTTTTAATATGGTGTCATATAAGAGATATAATTGAATATAAATATTATTTGGAAATATAAAATGATTATCAACATCATGTTCATTTATTTATAAATTATAGTGACAAAATAATTTCCTTAAATTGTGACACAATACTGGTGCACTAATTGTTTAATTAATCGAATAATTAAATAAAATATATTTATTTTTTTAAATAAAATTTTATACAAATAATTTCATGCATGAATTTTATATAATAATTTCACGTGACAGTGATGATTTAGATGATTAGGTCTGAATATATCGTTTATCATGATATTTTTAAAATATAATGTTATGGATAATGTCAAAATTTACATTAATGATATTTTAATATAAAAATTATTATATTAAATGAAAAAAATTCATAAAAATCAAAAAAATGGAAATTAGTTGGTATAATTCATTAAATTTCTAAAATATGTCATTTATTTTTCTTTTTTTATGTTATAGTAATTATATTAACTATTATAATTTAAATTTCTTGATTTCACAGTATGAATTAAATTGAAAAATTATGGGTTAATAATAAAATACATGGATAAAAAAATTTCAAAACCAATTTAATATTTATTTTATGATATGATGTCTACCCAAAAAATTCTTATATGATATATTAGTAATTTTGGATACATTTGTATTGTCAAAAAAATTTATATTTATTTAATTGTTTATGATTTCCAATAGTCCCCCTCCCCTATCTTTTAACAGAAAACCTAATCTTTTATATTACTCAAACATAGAAACCTATTTGGATTTTCCATTTTGTACTGAAATCCCTTCCTATAATACATAACCAAATTATTGAGGCCTTATTTTTTGCAGAAAGCCATTAATAAGGGGGTTAATGTGTTAATAAAATGAGAATGTCTGATGAAAATATAACATTTTCAATTAATTATTTCTAAATTATTTCTTTTTCCACATCCATAGAATATTATTAAAACAAGAATAAGTATTAATTATAGTATTTTAAATATAATTAGATGTTATTATTTTAAAATAATTACATAAATCCATCTCCACTTCCACCAAATGGGAAAAAAATATTGTTCATCTGTATGATGGACTTCTGCCTCACAAATAGATATATTTCATTTTCCATTAATATCTCTAAATTTTGGATATATTGAAAGAATTAATTTTAATATAATATTTTCCGGAAGTATTGATAATTATTAAAAACACGATTATTTACTTTATTACAATTCCATGAAATGAAATATGATAATGGAATTCTTGCAAACATGTGAACTAATCAACGAGGTGATGTGAATTTTTTTTATGACCAAATCACAATGATTATATATATAAAAATATTTAAAATATTATTATGATATTAATTATATTATTTTAATTTGGTAATTTAAAATAATACATACCTCTTCACCATAATTATAATTGAAAAATGGAATCATTACAATTGTGTATATGTAGCTTACTATCTCCATGGTTATAATGTAGTTCAGTTTTCATATCCATATAAAATTAATGTATTAAAATGTATAAAATATTTATAAATGATTATATTATTTCTTGAATATTATTTTATATATGGTCTATTACTTTGAATTTTGACTATAGGTGTAAAACAAAAAAAAATGGACTCAAGAACAGAATGTTGTCAACTATCATTAGTGATCTAAAAAACATATATAATTGATATAACCTAAATATTATTTTTATAAATGGAAAATTAATCATTAAAATTTTTCTCAGTAAAGTAAATATTTTTCATAAGAATATTATTCTATAATATAAAGAAAATTCAAGATGACTCCAACATAAGGCTATAGACTTCTTCTCAATCTACTTTCATTAAGTCATAGTTTGATATTACAAACCCACATACTTCTTTTGAGGTGTATATACAGACCCTTGACATTATAATTTCATTAAAGAATGAATTATCATATTATATAAATTTATTAAATGGAATTCATTCATTAATCGTATGATTTTAATGTTCAAAGTTGTATAGGTAACATTTACGGTTTAAAGTTTTAATTATCTTAATAGTTTATGCATAAAAATGTTCTTGATATTATTTAACATAATTTTTTATATGTATATTAATGTATTATAAATGATATTTTATGTTTATTAATATATTCATTTAATGGTTTTCAATGTAATTAATATACGTGTTTTAAACTGCATGTTTTGACAAATAAAAAAATAATTTTTTATTTTTATTGTACGATCTAACAATGACTTTCCAACAGTCATGACTAATATTAAAATTATAGTATCATTTCAAAGATTAAATATTTACAACAATGAATAATTTTACCTCATTTTTTGAATATTTTTTATTGATTTTTTTTATTTTAATTGAATGGATATTTTTTTATGAAAGTGTTTCTTATATGGTGTTAATAATATTTTTGAGTCAATAATTTTTCATTGAATTTATTATATTATTATCATCTATGTCAAAAGCCTTTGATAAATATTATTATTAATTGAATTTTATATCTTATAATATCATTTACTATATTTTTTTGAATGGGTTATGATTCAGTTTGACAGTGGATATGCTATTTGGATACCATTAAATTATTATAGTGAAAGAATTCTAATTTCTTATGCTATTTTTTCAATATGAACGTTTACGTTGTTTACGAATCAACCCATTCACATGATGATTATGTTGGACTAGGTTTGTGAGATGCATTTCCTGCTATATCAATTTCATGCAAATGTAGATCGTATGTGAATAAAAATATATATATAGAGATGTTCCCTTAAACATTTATTTTTAAATATGGATTTGGTTTAGGACTTATAAATTTTTTGTCAATAGTCTTGGATAAGTCATCGGCGGTATGTCTCGAATGATTAGAAATATGCATTACAACATTAATATACTATATATTTACTTTACATGTGATTATTAGACTTTTTTAATATTACTATTTCTGTATCCTAGATCTTATGATTATTAAAATTTCACATGTTTCATTTATTTACTATTCTATATAGTTTACACCATATTGACTCATTTATTTTTTTGTGAGCATAACCTTATTGAGAATTTATGGTCACCCTTATATTTATTCCATTAATTAGAAATACAATATGTTTAATAATTCAAATATTGTAGGATATTATAATTAGGAACAATTTTATGATAAAAAAATATTACTATGTAATTAGTCTAGTCATTTGTAATACAAGACTCAATTATATAATCTTGTTTTCCAAAACTACTAACTATTAGAATCAATTAGAATTAAATTTCATATAATCCTGAAAATGTAATATAATAATTCATAGTCTCCAAGCCTTTGGGTTTTGGGTGTTACATTTTGAATCAAAGGAATTTTTACAGTAACAATAGAAACTAGATATATGAAACAATGGATTATAATACATTACCTTATGATTGACAATAAAGAATAGTGTATGTATAGGATATTATTCTGTAGATTTTTAATACCATGAATAAAATAGGTTAAACTATAGTATTCATATATTTAGAATCATTCAATATTTTTACATCCTAAAAATGATTCATCAGGACTATATCAATATTATTACTATGTCACAAATTATGATATTAGTTTTGATCAATTGTTATAATCTGCAATGTTATAAAAGTAATGGTTATACTATTATTATTGAAAAGAATATAATAATATGAATGGACTGACTTATTAAGTAATAATATGATTAATCATAGTAAATTTTTTATGAATCTTGTTGAATGATTAGAGTATGTAAATGTTTCGATCTATGAATTATTTCATTAATTGTCCATTTTTGTAAGAATCTGTAGATATATAAGGATTGTATAGAAGTACTTCTTTATTATAGATTTGAACCATGAATGTTTTAATTAAGGATTTTATGTTGATGAAATTTTTTTTATGTAATAATAACATCATCATTACACTATTTAGGGAATCATATGTTAATATTGTCTTTTAAAATTTAGACACCTTTTCTATCTATGAATTTAGATAGAATTATTTTGTGTGAGTCTCAATGTAGAAATTGATTATGTGGAATATTAAATATTATTTTCTCATGTTAATGAATGATTCATTGGATACTAATTTATATCTATGTTGGTCATATTTAATATTTAAAGGCTGAAGGAATTACTATTAGATCTTATGATTCAATAAAATTCATTAGGAATGAAATATTTAACTTCAATATCCATTTTTTACCGTAAGAGTTAATGTGAAAATATATTAAAACTCAACAAAAAGAAAATACCATTCTTAACATAGAATGGAATCATGGATGACTATTTTATCAAATACATATGTTGATAAAATAATTAATCCCAGAAATATAGGAAAAAATTATTAACAAAAATCCTATTTATTAAATTTTCTTAACAATATACATATGTCACATTTAACCCATCATAGATTTTTGGTTTTGTGATTTTTTAATTTATGATTATTATTTTCTCTATCACTCTCCATTAGAGCTTTAAAATTTTAATTATATTCCATGTTAATTTTTTCATTTTCCATTAATATTAACCTATACATAAGCTTAATTTTTGGGTGAGATTTTCATTTATCTTTTTCTAATAGTAAGGTAATATATTATTAACCCATTTTATGATGTGGGTTTACAATAATGAATTTCTCATGTATCAATCATATATTTTTTAAATTAAATTTAAAAATGTGGTGACACAATTAATTGAATGAGGGAGGAATGTAACACCCCATTATTTGATGACATGTTTCTTTTTATAATTAATCTATTTGATAGCATAAGTTGTATGCAACACTGAGTTTAATCGAACCATGGTATTATATTACTATTATCATATAAAAATAAATTAACTACAAGAAATTATATTATTGTTTATTAATTTGATTAACTAACTTATTAAAATAATATATTAAGTTTACTATTTACCAATTAAATATAAAAAACCAGTATTATATAATGGAAATGTTATTATAATAAATAAATTAAAAGAACTCATGTTTATATTATACAAATAATATAAATGAAATCCCAATATTTTGGAAACATTAATAAAATATAAATATATACCTATTTATAATATATTAATTGAATTTTTATCACTCATCTTCTGTATTTTTTAGAAATGATATAAGAACTGATCCAATTTGACAGGGAGAATTTTTTTTAAAAGTAATAATTTTCACCTTTTGATAGAACACTTGTTTTAAATATATTTTTGACTCTTTGAAAATTTTAATTTAATAAAATAGACATATTCCTAGAAATATTAGTATAAAAATATAATTCATTTAATTTTTTTTCTTTTTTTTGATAATATTCATTCTTTTGGATTATTTTTGAAGAAATGTTGCATTTTGAAGAAAAATAAATATTAAATTGATTTATTCTTACTGTTATGATATATTTTCATCTTGTTTTTAAGAAATATTAAATAAAATATTTATCATTTAATCCAATTTAGTTAATTATAAAAAATATCACCTAGAATTTTGATATAAAAAATCGTGAGCTTTCGAATGTTTTTTAGTTTAAAAATCATTTTGTCCTTATGAAAATGTGAATAATTTATAAATAATTTTTGTATTTATAGATATTTGATTTTTTATAAATGTGTTAAATTTATGGAATCATATTTTTAAAATTTATTTAATAGTCCCCATTTATTTTTGGTCAATATAAATAGTAACATTGTTAAATTTATTATAATTACATTTAAGGTTAAATAAGGTCATTATGGGTAAAAATAATATCATATATATTTAATAAAATTTCTCCAACACTTGTAATAATTTTATTGGTCAATTATTTTTTATTCCTAATATTTAGGGTTCATTGTTTAGACAATTTACGGTATTTTGGATTAGAATATAACGTCCATAATATTATATTCAAATGAATGTCATGTTTTTCTTAATTTTTTTTTAACAATTGACGTATTTTTAATATGTGGTTATATGAAGTTAATGTTCAAATATAAATATTATTTGGATGTTTAAAATTATTATGTACATCATGGATATGTATTTTTAATTTTTAGTGCTAAAATAACAATAATAAATGTAGACCGAATGATGATGGAATAATTATTAAATTAATTGAAGAAAAATATAAAATATATTAGAAAAAACAATATAAATATATTTTTATATACTTATTAGTATCCATGAAATTTACGGAATACTTTTAAATATTATTAATGATTTAAAATATTCTTTTTAAGATATAATGTTTTTATAATATTCATACTAAATCATTTTATAAAAAGTGTCAAAATTGATATGAATGATATTATAAAATAAATAATATTTTATTAAATTGTATTAAATTCACAAAATTCTAAAAAATTTCTAAATAATTGGTATAACTCTTAATGTTTATTAAATGACTCATTTATTGGTATTTTTAATTTTATTATTATTATAATAACCCTCAATGTCTAAATTTCTTTATATCATGGTTAGAATTAAAATGTATAAATAAGGGTAATGGAAAAAAGATAAAGAATAACAAATAGTGAAAAAATATCTAATGATTGATTTATGAATTTATTTTGAGGTAAATCATATTGTACACAAAATTAATATCTTATTATCCATTTGGATTATAAAATTAATTTATATAAATTTAATATTTTGAATATTCCCAATACCTCCCCTCACCTCTCATTTTAAAGGGATCCTCTTCTTTTGTATTTTGAAAAAAAGAAATTTTTTGTGGAAACTTTCTACCAAATATCATTTATCTAATCCATCCAAAAATTCTAAAGACCTTATTTTATGCATAAAACATTCCTTACGGGAATTAAGGTGTAAATAACGATATTTTTCTGAAGAAAATTTATCATTTATGAATAATGTAATAAATGTTTAATTGTCATTTTTATTTCGTAGATGAGTAAAAGCCCAACCGGTACCCTAGTATAAGGATGTTCATAGTACTGTAGGCCAAGGGAATCCCCTCGAATCAAATTCACCCCCTCAGGTTTAAGGAAATTGATTTGGGTGAGACATGTTACATTGAGAGTTTGATCAGCCGGGGAAGCAAGGTGGTCCTCTACTCTATTCCCCTACCATAATGTATGAGTTAACATAGTGTTAAACCATAGTATCCTAAATATATTTATATGTTATTATTTTAATATAATCACCTAAATCCATAACCTCACCTATCAAATGGATGAAAATTATCATACAAGTGTACGGTGAAAAACCACCTCACAGACATATATAATTCATTTTCCATCACCGTCTCTCAATAATTGCTACAATAATTGTATAAAAGATTATATATTAAATTAATGACATATTTATAATTAGGAATGTATTTAATATCATTTACATTCTATCCCTTCCCTTCATAGAAGAATGATAATGTCGTTCGAGAATACGGGTGAACTATCACATCCAAGAAGCAATGTGATTCATTTTTAATAACCTCACTTCAAATAATATATATATATATACATTCACAATTTATATTATATTAATTAAAATAGGATCATTATACAAAATTTTAATTGAATATTACCATCATTCCAAAATTATCATTGAAAAATGGAATCATTACTCATGCGTACGTATGACTTACCATCTCCCTGAATTTAATGTTGTTCATTTTTCATATAAACATATAATGGATGGATTTAAAAGTATAAATTATTTATATAATATATATTTATATAATGAGTATTATTTTGGTGATAACGTAATAATGATCACTTTGAAAATAAATATCATACAACAGTCAGTTTGGACTATAGTATCGAATATCATCAAACGTCTGATATAAGGCATAATATGATGTTATACAACCACATTCGTTTTTCAAGTTTATATATATACCCTTTTAAATTTTATGTCTTTAATTTATTTATAACCAAGGTATTTGACATTTTTTAAAATTTTATTCACTCATGAGGATTATAATTTTGATTTTCAATTTTTCATGGTACAACTCAATTATTTGATGATTTAATTATCACATCCTTTTCTACATATCAATATTCTAGATATTATTTCTCATATTTATTTATATATATATATTAAATGATGATATTATACAATTATATATATTTATAATTTCATTCGAATTTTTTCAAAGGAATAATTTTATGTATTTTACAATGAATTTTTTGACAAACGACAAAACGAATGTTCTATTTTGACGTACATTGGGACAAAGACATACCCCAACGCCATGACTATTATTTAATTTATAACCTCATTTTCATGTTTACAAAGTTTATTAAACGAAAACACAAATTCTATTATTTTTGGGATATTCGGTACTAAAAATTTTATTTTTTAAATAAATTGGTATTTTTTAAAGAAATAGTTTTTCATATTGGTTTTGCAGGATTTTTTACTCAATAAATTTTTAATGATTTTATTTTAATATTTGTCATATATGTGAAGATATTTTATGAATGTTATGAATAATTTATCATGATATTATATAATATAATTTTTTAAATTTGATAGAATTATTTATTTTTCAATTTGACTGTGGATGTTTTACTATGTTACTATTTCGATTTTATGGTAAAATATTAAAAATTTCATACTGTAGTTTTTCAATATGAATGTTTATGCATTTTTTTTTTCACCCTTTTCATATGAATAATGTATTTTATTTAGAAAGTGAAGGTGGGGTCCATCTATATCACATTGATTCATTTGTGGGTCTCATTGGATAAAGAATATATGGATTTCGATGAGGAAATATATATTTATTTTCTTATATAAATTTTTAATAGGCCTTACACATTTATTTTCTAAAGCCTTTTCCAAGGCCTTGATGTTTTGTTTCAGATCTCGAACATCATGAATTCTATAATAATGATAATAATTAAGGATGTTCGATGTTATCATTTGACTAGTAGAATATGTATGGTCTTTTTTCCTATCTCATGTGATTATTTAAATGACTTGGGTTTCAGTTATTTATAATTCTATATTATTTAAACCTTATTTAATCATAACTTCCATTATATTGCTACCCTTACAAAAAAATTATCTCACCATTATTTTTTAATTTCATATATAATAGAATAGATTTTCTAAGATAGATATTAATAGATATGAAAATTTGGAATAATTTTATTATAAAAAATATGTTGTAATTAGTGTTTAAATTTCGAATACAAGACACATGTATATAATTCTTTATTCTAAAACATTTCAAAAATACTTTCCATATAGAAGTAATATAATAAAATAATTAAATTTTATTATAATAATGGATATGATTCGATCTCTAGGGGTTGGGCATTATAGTTGGTATCAAATGAATTTTAGTAAAAACTAAAGAAAAATAGATTTCAGAAATAATTGATTTTAAATTATTACACTATGACTAGGATTGAAGATATGCCAATGTATAATATATAAACCTAATTATTTGGTAATTTCATAGATAAACTAAGTTAAACATTATCATTAATATTTTGAGAATGTTTCATTATATATGCATTCTAAAAACAATTTTTCATAAATATATCACGATGATTAGACTTTCTCAAATTATTCAATGAGTAATGGTATATGGTTATCATTGACAATGTTATTAATGTAATGGTTATACTGATGAAGTTGAAGAGACTACAATAAAAAAAATTGAGGTATTAAGGAATAAAATGATAAAGTGTAGTTAATTGTTAAGGAATGAGGTAGAATGACTTGAGTACATGTATTTTTTAGATTCTGTAATTATTTCATTAATGGTTATATGTTTATAATTATCATGAGTTATAATAGGATTGTACTTCATTTCTAATTAATTATGGATAATGAGAAAACTAAAGGTTACAATAATGTTTTGATAGTGATAAAATATTTGGTATGTTACAAAAATATGTACATTACATTGTTTGGGGAATCAGATTTCAATATTGATTTTGGAAATTTGGAGACCATTTTTTCTGTAAATTTATACAAAAGTTATGTGGACATGTTTTTATGATGGAATGGAATATGTTGAATACATGATATTATTATTTGAGGTTGATGTATTATATTTTGGTTTTATTATCTCTAATTTTTTTATTAAATATTTAAAATCTGAATGATTAACTAGTAGATATTATGATTCATTAAATTAATTTAGGTATGAGAATTTTGACTTCGATATATATTTATGGCATAATAGATGAATTGAAAATAGTCAAATCTCATCCAAAATAGAATATATTACTTATATCAGGGGAAATAATTTAGTAAGCTTTTCTCATAATGTTCTTCTATGGGTGTAAAAATAATTCCATAACTAAAATAATATAATTTAGAATGAAGAAAAATATTTTTTAATTTTAATATTAATATTTCAATGGCATCTTTAACCCATAATAGATTTATGGTTTTATGATGGTGGAAATTATGATGACCATGTTCTGTATAAATCTATATCAGAATATGGTAGTTTTAATTCTCATAAATTTATTGGTTTTTGATTTTTGATGATTTTCACTATTATAAATCCTATTTTTGTGGTGACCTTCACATTTCCATTTCCCTTTTTTAAGTGGATGTCTTATAAACCGTATTTCTGATCTGGGTTTACAACAACGAAATTTTAATGTGTCAAACATTTATTTTTGAACAGAAACATAAATATTTAGTGAGACAATTTACTGAAGGATGGATGAATGTATCATCATAGGATTTTATAATAACAATCTTTTTAAATTTAATCTCTTCAATAGTATACGTTGGACACTACACAGATTTTAATTGAACCATTATATTCTATTAATATTATCATATAAAATTAAATTAATACTTAGAACATATATTGATGTTTATTAATATGATTATATAACATATAGAAATATACTATTGATGGCATTGTTTTCCAATTACAAAGAAATAAATATAAAAACCAATATAATATAAACGAAATCTTATTTTAAAAACTATTTAAATGCAATCAAGTTTATTTTATACCAATAAAATAAATGAAGTCAATGTTTTTGATTTTTTTTAATTATATATATATATATATATAATTGAATTTTTATCAGTCATCATATGTATTTTATATAAAGGTTATAAGAACAAATCTAATTTTACGGATAGATGAATTATTTCTCTATTTAATATATTTATCCATTTGAGGGAAAACATTTTTTAAAATATATTTTTTGAAACATTTATAATTTTTTTTATATTGATATATATTATTTTATACTTTTTTAAATATATAATTAGATAAATGTTTTAACATTTAATTCTATTTAAGTAATCATAATAATAATATAATACAAATTAGATATAAAATAATTGTGAACTTTCGAATTGTTTTTTGTTTCAAAACTTCTTTTCTCCTTATGAAAGTGCAATTAATTTATAATTAATTTATGCATTTATAGTTATTTGAATTTTTGTAAATAGAATAAATTTTCAGAATCATTTATCAAAAATTTATTTAATAGCCCCCTTTTATTTTTGGACGCTATGAATTTTAAATTTAGTAATTTTTTATTACAACATTTATGTTTAAATTAGAAAATTATGGGTAAAAATAATATTATATATACATATTATAAAATGATTACAACAACTTTAATAATTCAATTCCATGAATATTTTTCATTCATAATATTATGTGGTCATTTATGAGACCTGTTATGGCCTTTTAGTTGGGAATATAACCTTCATAAAATTATATTCAAAAGACTTGATTTTTTCATCCCTTAGTTTTTAACAAGAGAATTATTTTTAATATGGGGTTATATGAAAGGGATTATCGAATATAAATATTTTTGGTAATTATAAAATGTTTATTTACACTATGTAAGTCTATTTTTAAATTTTAGTAATATAATAATTACATTAAATGTTGATAGAATCATGACAAAATAATTGTCATATTAATGGAAGGATCAATGAAAATATATTAAAAATATTAAAATGAATATTGTTTTATATACATATTATAATCCAGTAATTTTATATAATATATTGAAATATTATTAATTATTTATAATATTTTTTTAATATATCATGTTTTTATTATAATTTTAGAGACTAATGTTATGAATAATGTCCAAATTTATATGAATTATATTATAAAATAAATAGTATTTTATTAAATGATATAAAATTAAAAAAATATACAAAATTATTCAAAATAATTGTTATAAGTATAAAATTTATTAAAAGTCTCATTTATTAGAATTAATTTATTTTTTTATAATTATATTAACATTCCAGGACTGAATTTCCTGATATCTTCAGAAGAATTAAAAATGGTAAATAAGGCTTAAGGAAAAAATATAATGAATAAATAATAGTAAAAAATCTAATTATTATGGGAAAAATTTATTTAGATCCAAATAATCTTGTATAAGAAATTAATATTTTTGGATACATTTGGATTATAAAATTAATTTGTGTTAATTTAATATTTTGAATATTTCCATTACTTCTCCCCCCCCCCCTCTCTTATAAATGGGAACATATTCTTCTATATTCTCAACAAATGAAATCCTCTTTTTTCGTGGAAAATTTCTAACCAATACCATTAATAGAATACCTCCCCAAATTCTAGATTCCCTATTTTAGTCATAAAACCATCCCTAAGGGTATTAAGATGTTAATCATGGATATTTGTATGAAGAAAAATTATCATTCTTAATTAATTATTTCTATTTCATTTCATCTTCCACTTTATTCAAATCTTATAAAACCTGTTTAAAAAAATTATAATATCCTTAATATATTGATATGTTGTTAAGTTAATATAGTAACATAAATAAACCTCCTCTAACATCAAATGGGAAAATAATCCTCATATAAGTGTGTGGTGAAATACCACCTCATAGACATATATAATTAATTTTCCATCATCGTCTCTCAATAGTGGTTATAATGATGGAATAAAATTGTATATATAATATTAATGAAATATTTTTAGTTATTAATATATTATATATCATTTAAATTATTATTATTACATAAAAAAAATGATAATGTCGTTCCAACAATCGTATGAACTATCACCTCAAGGAAGCGAGGTGATACAATTTTTATCAGCCCATTAACAAGATGATATATATGTATATATACACGATCTATATTATATTAATGATATTATGTTCATAATTTAAATTTTTATTGAATTTTATCATCTTTCCGTATTTCTAACTATAAAATGGAACATTTACTCATGCGTACATACAACTTTCAATCTCCATGATTGTAATGTTATATATTTTTCATATCCACATTTAATGAATGGATTAAAAAGTATAAATTATTTATATAACATAATATTATATCATGGCTATTATTTTTTTGATGATGTACTAATGAACACTTTGACTATATACCTCATACCAAAGTCAATTTGGACATATGTACTGAATATCATCAAACGTCCGACGTGAACATTAATAATTAGGTAGTTGTTATAACAATATAATAAGTGACCAAAATAGAATAATAAAATTTAAATGGATGAAAATGGAAATAAATAATTAACATTGGTTTATTATTCATGATGGAAATTATTGTTTTTGATGAGTGAGACACTATGTATGGGACTTTGTCTAAATCTCCATTAATTGTTGCATAATGTGATGTTATACACCCACATTCTTTTTTCAAGTCTATATATACACCCATTAAAATATCATGTTATTTATTTTATTTATTACCATTTTTTTGATATTTTGTTTAATTTTATTCATTCATGGGTATTATGCTTTAAAATTTCAATTTATCATGGGATAATATAAATATTTGATGATTTAATTATCAACTCATTTTCTCCATATCAATATTCATGATATTATTTTACATATTAATTTATATAGATATAAAATGTTAATATAAGAATATTTTATATATATTTTAAATTTCATTTTATTTTTTTCAATTTATTAATTTTATGTGTTTTACAGATAACTTTTTGACAAATGAAAATAGATATATTCTATTTTTGGCATACACGTTGACAATGAATTTCCCTGCTTCGATGAATATTATTTAATTTTATTTCATAGATTTAAAGTATATATATTTTATTAAATGAAAAACATGATTCCATTATTTTTTGGATACTTGGTATTAAATTGGTTATTTTTTAGATAATAGTGTATTTTTATTACAATGCATTATTCTAATGGGTTTTATAAGAGTTTTTACTCAATAAATTTTCAATATCTTTCTTAATGTATTTTTATCCTTATGAACATCATTTGATTAATATTATGAATAATTTATTATGATCTTATTTGATATCATTTATCTTATTTTACTGAATTATTTATAATTCATTTTGAAAATGGATGTTCTATTATGTAACTATTCAAGGTTTCTAGTAAAAAAATCAAATTTCATTTGATGGTTTTTCAATATGAATGTTTTTGATTTTTATGTTTCACCCATTTCATATGAATAATGTATATGACTTAGTAAGTAATTGGAGGGGCCCTCAATATACACTTGATTCATCGATGGGTGTCATCAGATAATGAATATATAGATTTTGTCGAGGAAATAAACATCTATTTTTAGATATTAATTTTTCTGAGGCATTACACATGAATTTTTATATGTCTTTTCTAAGTCCATGATGTTTTGTTTTAGATGTCCAAAATAATGAATTCCTTCATTAAAAATTAATTTAATGAAATTCAATTTTATTATTTGAATAGTATAATATCTATGGTTATGTTTCCTTCCTGATGTGAATATTTAAATGGCTTGGGTTTCTAATATTTGACATTCTATGCTATTTACAGCTTATTTACTCAAATCACTTATTATATGATTAACCTTACTATGAATTTAAGATCACCCTTATTTTTTCATTACATATGTAAGACATAATGTTTCTTAAGATAATTATTCATAGATATTATAATTGATAATAAAGTTATTATCCAAAAAATATGTTGTTATTAGAGTATTCATTTATGATTCATGACTAGTGTATGTAATTTCTTCATCTAAAACTTCTAAAGTATTCATTCCTTTAGAATTGATTCCATAAAATAAAAAAATGTTATACAATAATTCACCATCTCCGATCTTCGGTGGTTTAGAAATTACCATTTCAATCAAAATAATATTACAATCAACCTTAAATAATAGATTTCAAAAATCATGGATTAGAAATCATAACCATATAACTAACATTGAATATATTTCTATGTATAAGATATCGTTCTATTGATTTTTTAACATCATAGATAAACAAGGTTATAAATTATTATTAGCCATTTTATAATGTATAATGATATATTAATTTTATAAATGATTCTTCATAAATATGTCCTTTTGATTAGTGTTTCCCAAATTATCCCATGAGTTATGATACTTTTTTATAATCAATAAGGATATAAAATTTATTGGTATTCTGCTGAAGTTAGAGTGACTACAAAATAAAAATGGAAGGAATTAGGTATTATGTAATAAGTTGATGAAGTGTATATAGTTGATATGTATTGAAGTATATTGATTTGAGTTCATGTGTTTTTTAGATTCAATATTAATTTCATTGATTGTTCTATAGTTATTAGTATCATGAAATATATATGGATTATAATGTAGTACTTATTAATAAATTATAACGAACAATGAGAGTTTACAACATGGTTTTTATGGTGATAATATATTTGGTATGTGAAAATAAGATCCACATTACATTGTGTGCGGAATTAGATGCCAATATTGTTTTAGGAATTTTGGATACCATTTTTACTATAAATTTGTACACAAGTATTTTGGATGAGTGTTAAATATAGGATGGATTATGTTGAACACTCGTTACTATTTTTTGAGGTTAGAATATTATTTATTGGATATTATTATCTAGATATTCTGGTTTTAGTAAATATATAAAAGCTAATGGTTTGAATTGTAGATATTAAGATTCATTAATATACTTTAGGTACGAAATATTTAACTTCTATATCAAATTTATGGCATAATAGATTAATTGAAAATAATAAAATTAAATCAAATGGATAAGATATTATTATATCAGGGAAAATAATATAGTATGATTATCGTATCACATACTGATCTATGTAAAAAAACAATACCTTACCTAAAATATTATAATTTGGATCAAAAAATTTATTGGTTTAATTTTTTTATCTATAATTAAATGGCCTTTGAAACCCGTCATAGATTTATGGTTTTGGGATTGTGGAAATTATGATGACCTAGTTCTCTATAAATATCTATCAAAACATGATTGTTTGAATTCTCATCAATGTCTGGGTTTTTGATTTTTAATAATTTTCTCTTATTTGAAACCATATTTTGGTGGCGAGATTCACATTTCCATTACCCTTTTATTATGTGGATGTCTTATTAACTATATTTATGATGTGGGATTATAAAAATGGGATTTTGAAGTATCAAAAATTGATTTTTTATTGAAATTCTAAAATGATATGATGATATTTATTAATGGAGGGGACAATATAACACCACAAGATATTATGTAATGTATCATAATAAATTTATTATCTTATATAGAACACCTTTAATGAAACATGTATCTTAAATGAATCATTATATACTATTAGTATTATTATATAAAATGAAAATAAGTCATTGATTTTATGTTTGTGGATATAAAAATGATATACTAATATAGGTAAAAATTATATTGAATTAATTGGATACAAAATTTCTATAAATTAATATAAAAACCAAATTTAATGTAATGGATAAGTTTTTATAAAAACAATATAAATGGGAACAATTGTATTTTATACTATTAAAATAAAATATCACACTTTTATGATTATATTAATGAAATATATATATATATATAATGATTAATATAATTATTAAAAATCACCACTTTTTTTAGAGATGATATAAGATAAAATAGAGTTTTTAAGATAAAATATTTTTATTTCAAAAAAGGAATATAAACTACAATAAGATGGTACAATTTTTTTAAATATAATTTTTGACACTTTTATTAATTATATTTGAAAAAATAGACTTATTATTTTAACTCAGATTATCATATTTTACATTGGATTATATTTTTTTATTTTTGTGATAAGATTAACTTTTTAAAGAATAGTAAAAAAATAATATATTTTAATTAACAACTACTTATTCTTATGGTTTATTTATATTGTAACATTATATTTTGAAATGGTTTTACAATATAAATAGATGTAATTTTATCATTTAATCTAATTGATTTCATTATAATCAATTTATAATTGAAATTGAATATAAAAACATAGTAAAAATTTGATAATTTTAAATTTTAAAACTCGTTTTCTAATTCCGTCGATGTGATTAAATTTTAATTAATTTATACAATTAAAGTGTTATAAATTTTGAAAATAGGATTCCATATTTTTAATCAAATTTTAAAAATTTAATAAAATGGATCCTCTTATTTCTGGATAATATTTAGAATTTTTTTTACTTTTGTTACTACAACAATTATGGGTAAACTGATAAATTATGTGTAAAAAAAATATTATAAATATTGTAAAATTACCCAAAATATGTCCTAATATAAATGGATGATTATTTTTCTTACATAATAATTACAGGGTCTCATGTGAAACCATTTAATTCTATCTGGATGGTAGTATATCCTTTATAACATTATAAAAAAGAAAAGGACAATTTTTTCATAAATTTTACAAGATAAATATTTTTATTATGGGTATATATATGGGATATTTTGTAATATAAATATTATTTTGAGGTATAAAATATTTATCTGGATCATGGTAATTAATATTTATTTTATTATAGATAAAATAAATAACTGAAATGTTGACCTAATGATGATACACTACTTTTTTAATTAATGGATGAATAAAATATGTGATATTGAAAATATTAAAAAAATATAACTTTATAAAATTAATGTCATAATTGAATTTTATATATTTTTTTACATTTTATTATGGATTTTATTGTTTTTTTCTAACATTACATGTATTTATGATTTTTTTAAAAAGTCATGTAATGATTAGTGTAAAAAATGTCATAAATGATATTTTAAAATAAATAATATGTTATTAAATGATATAAAAATCAATCAATTCTGAAGTTATGCTCAAACTTTGGTATATTTCTCAAGATTTCAATAATTACCCATTTATTTTTCTATTTTATCTTATTGTAATTATATTAACCTTGAAAGTTAAAATTACATGATACAATAGAAAGAACATAAAAAGTCAAACAAGGGTTAAATAGAAATGATCTGGATTAAAAAAATTCAAAATTATTCTAATTTTCATTTGATGATGTTTTTTTGGAAAAAAATTACCGTATGTTCTAAATTAACAAGTTTGGATCCATTTTTAGTATAAAAATAATATATATTAATTTAATATTTTGAGGATATCCAAGAGTGGCCCACACCTCTCATATAAAAGAGAAAACAATAATCTTTACTCATAAAATATAAAAATTGATTTGTTTCATCCTATTTCAGACCAAATCAATTACAGATAATCCCAACCCACATTCCATTGGACATATTTTAGGCTAAAAAACCTTTTTTTGTTTTAAATTATTAATCATAAAATATTGAACAATTAAAATTTATAATTTCTAATTAAGTATTGTTATATTTTTTATTATTCCACATCCTTGAAATATTCTTCACACATTATGATATAATAGTTCTATTCTCCTAAATATAATAATATTATATTATTTTAATTTCATCACCTAAATATATCTCCTCGTCCGTAAAAGTGAAAAATAATTTTCTTTCTTGTGTACAATTAACTACTGCCTCAATAACGGATATAATTCATGTTACATCACTATCATTCACGACTAGTTATAATGATGGAATTGATGTTTACATAAGATATACATGAAATATTTATCACTGTTAAAATTTCATATATCATTTACATTCTTACATTTTTTTCATGGTGAAATGACAACATTGTTCATGAATATGTGTGAATTATCACCTCCATGAAGTGGTGTGGTTCATTTTTTATCACAGAATCATAAGGATGATAAATATAATTATATTTAAAATATTAATAGGATATTAATTATATTATAATAATTAAAAATGATATGATAATACTATTTATGACGTTTTCGGTGGGGCGCTGGTGTCTGTCTTGTCTGGGGGACGAGAGGCATGCTTTTTGTGTTGCCCCACATTCCAGCATTCCAAAGGCAGGCATCATCCATCACCTATTCTAGGAGTTTTTCTCCTTGA
This sequence comes from Viscum album, assembly GCA_963277665.1. NCBI lineage: Eukaryota > Viridiplantae > Streptophyta > Magnoliopsida > Santalales > Viscaceae > Viscum > Viscum album. Next base: position 1,707,222,557 of record OY728150.1, read on the forward strand.
TCGAAACGAGGTGATGGGATGTCATTTCTTTCATATGTGGATTCCTCATCGGGGGTCGTCCCCTAGTGCGGGTCTCCCTCAATGACATAAGACGTTGTTCGTGAAACGTTTCCTAGCTCCATATCTCCATGGACACTAGTTAATTACACTACTTCTGTCAAGACATTCCAAGGCGTCTGGTTAGGGGAGTATCCTTCGGTTAGGGTAGTAGTCACGTTGGGAATCAATGGCGTGTTAGGGCGCTAGAACATTGGCGCGTTAGGGTATCTTCCCCTTATTATAGGATCTCTCGAGGGTGCTGAAGCCTGATTCATGCCACATAAAATGCGGGGAATTATATGCCTTAGGAATTTATATGAGGTTTTCCTCAGCTTCCCATGTTTAACCCTAGGTATACCGCAAGTTTGGCGTCCAACAATGATGGACCAGACAGATCATATCACTGGCTAGAGTGGATCAGAATGGTTCAACTTATTGAGGGAACTCTGATGTCCGGGCTACCATGTGGTTAGCTGCCCAGATGCTATTAAATTAGATGGGGAATGAAGTGGCATGATCCCACCAGGATGTGGCGGTCCGGTTAAGAATCAGGGTGGACGATGGAGTGGTTGAATGAAGTGGGTAGTGAATGGGATGGAAACATCATGAGGATGATGATAGTTTTGGGCTTGACCCTCTAAGAGGCTTCCTATGTATCCCCATGGTAGGGAATCAAAGTCCACATAGTTCATCTGACGACGGCTTACTGCCGATTGAGGCTTCCAATGGCTTACCACTGAATGGGGGTGAACATATGTGATGATGATCTGAACAACCAGTGGATGATGGGATTGAACCTCATGGAGGCTTCCTACATATCCATGTGACCGGGATCAAAGACCATGCAGTTTGGGTGGTGTTTAGGGTTTACAAAAAATGTTTCCTAGAGTGTTGGTGAACCGACATGAAGAAGGTCGGAACGATCGGGTTGTGGGCTTGATCCTCATGGTGGCTTCCAACGTACCCTTCCTTATCAAGGATCAAAGTCCTCATAGTTCAGGATGGTGTTTGGGGCGTATACTCTAGGATGCCCAGGGTGTTGGTGAACCAATGTGAAGAAGGTCAGAACAACCGGGTGGTGGGACTGAACCTCGTGGAGGCTTCCTACGTACCCTACCTTGGTAAGGATGAATGGCATTGTACTTCAGGATGGTGTTTGGGGCATACACTCTAGGTTTCCCAGGATGTTGGTGAATCGGCGTGAAGAAGTTCGGAACGACCGGGTGGTGGTCTTGGACCTCTTGGATGTTTCCTACGTGCCCTACCATGGCATGGATCAAATATTTCATAGTTCAGGATGGTGTTTGGGACTTACACAATGGGCGGCTCAGGGTGTTGGTGAACCCAAGTGAAGAATGTCGGAATGACTGGGTGGTGGGCCTGAACCTCATGGAGAATTTCTACGTACTATTCTTTAGAATGGATCAAAGACCTCGTAGTTCAGGATGGTATTTGGGGGTTACATTATAGGTGGCCATGGGTGTTGGTGAACCGATGTGAAGAAGGTCGGAATGACCGAGTGGTGGCCATGAGCCTCATGGATACTTCCTACGTACCCTGCCTTGGAAATGATCAAAGTCCTCATAGTTCAGGATGGTGTTTGGTGCTTACACTCAAGGCGGTCTAGGGTAGATGTCATGGTCGGCACTCACTCTACGCCCACGTGAGTCACGCATGGCCTGAGAAACAAGAGGTAGTAGAGACTTGACGATCACGTCGTGAAAGGTGAGTCCATGGGAAGTGGAGTGGGGCTTACACATAGTTAGCAGCATGAGGAGGAAAAAGGGGCTTATGCATGGTTAGAAGCCCGAAGAGGTAAGGGATTACTCTAGTTTAGATTCCCAGTGGTGATAAAGTATAGCAGTAGAGGGATTTGGAACCGAAGGAAGGAGGGGCATGGTTGTTTCCTCCTACATGCAAAGCAAGGTGCTTACACCATGGTGGTTTCCCTTCCCCTGTGGACAAACACCACTCTAATAATGAGGATATAATCCCCTGTGTGGGATTATCCCACTCTTGTGGAGACCAGTGGGAATGTCGAACATCTAAGGTGGGGAACCCCATGTGTGAGGCAGAGGGCGATGTTACAGTTTAACATCATGTGCTGAGGACGATGGTGCTTGGCAGTTTAACGTCCTGTAGCTCGGATGAGGTGGGTTCACTCTTCACCCCTAGGACTTACATAACTGGTACACTCTGCACCATTGTGATGAAAAGGTAGAGGCAATGTCCTGATGAGGGGGTGTTATAGAGCATACCATCAAGGGGTCTACGTTAGCGTGGCTATGTCAAAAATCAATAACCAATAGCGTGCCTATACGATGAAGCATGAGGCAAAGCTACAAAATGGGTAGTATCATCCAAAGGGAATTGAAATCACATCATGCAAACTTGTAGGGTCGCATGGGAAAAGGAATTGTGAAGCAGAGGGGTTTATAGGCAAGGGCCTTGTGATGCTCGGGTGCTCTGCACAGTGGGGGTACTTGCGAAGGGGTGTGCTTCACGAAGTGGAGCATCCCAGCCTAAGCATGATGTAGAGGTGTGTATAGAAGGTGCTTCGCGATGTGGAAAGGCATTCACGGATCACTGCCTTGCAGAGAAAAGGTACCTCATGAAGCAAGGTGTCGTGAAGCAATGTGTTTCATGAAGTACAGTGACCCTACATTAGCATGTGGACCTCGAGTACATGAAGGGTGTTTGGCCAAGAATAAATTCTCCGTGACAACCCGGGTCCCCTTGGGGCTTTCCTTCCTTCACGGAGACCATTAGGATCTGCGAAAGGCATCTGTCTCGAAAGAGGGGATCAAAATAAATAAATGTAGAGGCACTTCAAAGAGAATAAGTTCATCTCACAGCTCATGGTTCGCATTGAAGAAGGGTAATTTGCAATTCGGAATCTAGGAAGTTGAAAGGTCAGACTTTCCCCCCGCTTGGACTTGGGAGGGGGTGGTATTTATAGGGGAGAGGTGTCGCAAAGCAGATATCGCTCGGTGGGAAGTGAAAGTTAGCTCTGTCGCGGGTTCACGAACAGCAAAGGGTTTTGTGGAGCGTTACCGCCTCCTTGCTCTGTGGTGGGTTCGTGAATGTCAAAGGGGTTCAGGGAGCGTTTCCATCTCCTTGATCTGTGGCAGGTTCATGAACGTCAAAGGGGTGCATGTAGCATTACAACCTCTTTGATCTGCAGTGGTTTCATGAACATCAAATGGGTTCGCGGAGCGTTACCGCCTGCTTGCTCTGTGGTGGGTACATGATTGTCAAAGGGGTTCGCGGAGCTTTATCGCCTCCTTTCTTCGTGGGGTTCCACGGTTCCCAGGGGGCTACACGAAGGGTCTTTGCGAGGAACCCTTTGTGTTTGTGTCTTCTCCTCCTCCTCACATTTTGGCATCAACAAATGCCCTCCCTCATACTTGGATCTGTAATGAAATCAAGGATTGATGTCTGAGGGTCACTCGCCAAAATCCTCACCATTTTCAAGATGCTACATCGTGGAGAGGGCTCACCAAGCCGGAAAGCGAAGCTCCGGCCAAACGCACCATGAAAATCGCTTCCGTAGAGAGGCAGCGTGAAGCTCTGGGGGTCCCTTTCTTATAAATCGGGGACCTGAACTCTCTTTTTTATTTTCTTATCTCGGTGATTTTGGACTTTATCAATCTCGATTCATGATGCTCCGCGTATTCCATGATCGCTATCCACAAATCGGGTCTTCACTTTGTAACACACCACATGTTTTCTACACTGTCATAGTGCTTCGCGATCTTGGACCTGAAGGCATAGGTAGGACTCCGCGAACATGCTTCACAAACTCTCTTTGTGAATGAGCATCACGAACAATCCCAAAATTCATTCATGTTCTAAAACTAGATGGCTCATCAAGAAGCTGGTCATGGGGTTCTTTGGGATGCCGCCTGGAGGGATGATATGGCGAACAACCTAGCTATGGGGGAGTTGGTATAGAGCCACTTCGTCCTTGATTCGCTGGTGCTGTTGCTGTTGGAGAGCCAGAAGAACTACCCACTATGTAATAGGTTTCCTTTGTATGGATTCTAGCCGAGGGATGATGTCTTCATCCCTGAATAAAGTATATATGAACTAGTTTACTAGTTTAGTATTATGTTATGTCTGCGCCAATAGTTCAGGGAGGCTGATGACCATGCCCAGTAAGACATCAAACCCATCGTTTCTGACTGCCCGTAAAACCACCTGAATAACATTGATGGGAACGCACTGCAACCAAAAAAGTCTCCTTCTGTATACCACACAATACTGAAGGCATCTTTGAGAAACCTGAGGAAAGGGTGGTCTGAGTAATTGGAACGGCGATGGGGTGGTTACATCATAGACAACTTGTCCTGGGATTACTGGGTTGGTGCCTCGTGTGAGGATTTTGGGGATGAGCTGAGGAGAGTGGGTTTGTACGATGTGGAATGGGCCTCTCAATTCCACATATATTAACCGAAAAAGCTGATGCCAAAGCTATTGAGAATATTTTCATCGGGGACCAATACCTTCCACATACACCAAGGGGAGGTCGGTATCATCTTTTGGGATGTCCACTAGATATTGGGGTTCCCGATATCGGGGGTGATGTACGACAAATTCCTCCCCGTCATGAGTGTTTTCGAGGATCCAGATCAGATGTCGCGGTTGGCAATGGCATTGATGGAGCTAGCACCGTGAGAGGACAAAGAAGCAGTGAAAGATGTCCACTTTAAGCGATGGTTCAAAAATTTCCACTATTTCGTGGTAGATAGACAGTTTCCGTCGAGGCCTCGGACTTGCCCAAATGGGGCTCAATGGGAAACGAGCACTCATACTGGCGGCTCTTGGAGGAAATCCAGTGGAAGACCTGGGGTATTATCGTCAGTACAGAGCAGCAGGCAATAGTCAGGCTGGCGTCATTTATCACAACACTTATCTGTGGTTAGATCCTCCTGGAGAGGGATACCAACATAGGAGTACATCCAAGCACGTTCATCATGGTGTCCCCGTTGGTGACAGGAGGTCGGGTGACCTTTGGGAACTTGATGCTCACCAAATTTTATACGATGTTGTGGCATATCAGAGAGGGGAAGAGGCCGCAGAGGGTATGTGGCCATTCAACCTCCTGTATGGGTGGATAGTGGCACATATCAGGGGGGTTTAAGAATACCTAAACCCTATCACCCCTCCGGGTTTGAACTTCCGCCCATCTGTCTTGAATTCCGCGGGGAGCTTTCCAGCCATGTTGACCACACCGTTTATATTGAACCAGGTATGGAAGGTGGAAGAGTACAATTTTTGACAATTTCTGTTGCTGACAGGGGTATTCACTGATTATGGATAGGGAACAGAAGAGCACTAGGCATATCTCCTAGCCTTTCGAGGTGGAGTCTTGGTGGAAAAGGTGGACTCTAGCCCATCTGCAAGTCGTACACCCAACATTGGTTCAAAAGGCTATTCTGGTGCATGCAGTGATTGACCCCGCTAGTCTATTTGGAGTGGCGCCATGAAGAACACCAGTGTGTAATGAGGCAGATATGGATCATGTTCTCATGGTAAGATGTGCAGATGTGGAATGAACTACCTCCACATACCGCCGTCTTCGGGCTAGTGAAATAGTATTCCATAAGCTTGGAGGTAGCTTATCTCTGGAGATGCTGAAGAAACCAACCGTTCAGGTCGGTGAGGGCAAAACACCCTAACCTCGGGGTTAGGGCCGGAAGGCAGATAGGGCATCCCATGGTGGCGGGGCTGCCATGGAAACAAGGCCTGCACCAATTGAGGGTGAGGCATGAGCCGTAGATCTAGCAGTGGTAGCAGATCCGGTGGTTCTAGAAGAACAGAGTCATTCATAGGGAAGGCCGCCGGGAAGATTCTACAGGATAAACACTCAGGCTCCGGGGAAGCAGTTGATCCATATCGACATGCTAGAGAATTCTATATTTCCAGTGGCCTGGGACATATGGGATGTCAACAGACAATTCCTTGGCCTTGTCGAATTGTGGAAGCACCTGAACCACCTCGGTATGGATTTCCCGGGGATAGGCCCTATCCGGGCTGGCCATGCGGTGCCCCAGGCGGAGACAGAGCATTACTTGGCGTAGTTGGAGGACTTTCTGCATTCCCAGGATGCCCCTCGTCCAATGAAGGACTGTGTTAAGGTGCTTCTGGACCACAATAATCCCTCACAGTTGTCGGTTGCTAATTTGAGAGTGTTTTTCCCTCTGTTGGAAGAATTAGAAGTGTCCTCCTGGGGGGACAAGGCCGGGAGAGGGTGCTGGTTGGAAGATGGTGATGTTGGAGATCAAGACACAGATCTCGAAGATTTTGAAAAGGCCCTTGAGGTAATAATCCGAAACCACCTTCTTCGATACATGCATTGAAATCATTCTGTACTCTTTTCTAACATTTGATCCTATAGGAGAGTCTTATATACAGAACTCATTCATGTCCCTCTGTGGATAAAGATGTCGGACCTTCGGGATCTGTGCCTGCCGTTGCATCCATTGTTGCATCCAGCCGGGCTGGGATACCTTTGGCAGCCCCTCTGGAGCTTTCAGATCTTACAACCATATACAGGGGGCCACACTTCGGGGTCTCTATGACATCATCCAAAGATTGAGATCAATAATTCGATCAATTTAAGTCCCTTATACCAAAATCACGACTGCCATACCCTGACCATTCCAACTGAAATTCATGCACTCCACCTTTTTTTCGGGTGCATTTCTTCAAATGGAATGGTCTGCCTTGGCGAAGTTGGTCAGGGATTCTGAAGGCATCCTTCCCATGGTAATTCTGGTGGTTGTGGAGGTGGTGGTCCAATCCAACCAAATTGTGGCGCTCCTGATCACCAGTTAGACCATCAGTGTGGCTTTTCCTGAGATTATCGAGGTGGTATCCGATGATGTGGATCAATCAAAGAGTCCTTGTCCCACCTCACCTAATCAGATGCCAGATGTGGACCCAGCTGATGGGTTCTTGAGGGTGTACCCCGCATATGAGCCTTCTGACCATGCTGACTAGGATGAGATGGCCTCTAACGAAGAGGACATCAAAATAGTTTGTTGCCTATCATGGAAGCTGATAAAGTTCTTCATTGATGATACCCACAGGCACTATCGCTGGATGATATGGGTAGACTAATCTCACGACTGCGCAAACTATGTGCTGGGGGAGTGGATTCCCATCATCCTCACATGCTTGTCTGAAATCATATGGAGGAAAAGATTCAGGATTATGAACATGGCCTCGGTGTGGGATGGCATCGGAGGAATGTAGTGAATGTCAAGAGGCTCTTAGAGGCCGAAGATGTGGTGAAACAGCTGCAGGACCAGGCAGATGAGCATTCCGCTTCCATTGAACCATGATTAGAGCTCATATCGTGGTTGAAATTCCAGATGGCAGAGGCCAAAGCGGGCATGAAGCGAGCCTATGAAGAGATCACCATCATTCAGACTGGTGTAGATTGGGCCCAGATTGCAGCTGATGAATTTCATCCCATTGATTTCGAGGAGGGGTAGGAGATGAATATGAAACAACAGCTCCTGGATTCCACTATCTAGATGGTGTAATAGCTCTACGCTCTTTTGATGAGGTCAACCCATCCATGGGGAAAAACGACCCTCAGGTACTGTAATGATTAAAAACCCTCAAACGTATATTCATGCCCTGATTATTTTATTACATATCATGCATGAGTTCCTTTGTTACATTGTTTTATTGCATACTCATAATATTTTTGGAGTGTCCAGTGATCATACACTAATCTCACCTAGGATGGGCCCGATGTAAGAAACAATGGATGACGACCTTTTCATCCATTACAATGTAAGAGCGCAAACCAAGCTTTGGGAATCCGAGGTTTGAACAACTGGTCCAGATTTTCGAGAGGATATGTGAAAAACCTGACTGGAGAATGAACCTCTCAGAACAACCGAATTACCATTTTCTCAGTGTGCTCATGTGCATGAATGGGGTAATGTCCAGGGCGCAGGAATCGATTTGAATAGATAGGAATGGAAGGTTTGAATCACAATACCCAAGATTCAAAAAAACTGTTGGGGGTGGCATGAAAATGAAGGATGACAATTGACCGTGTTTCAAACACGTTGTCTTAATTACATTAGCCAGAAATGGAGATAAAAAATGAGGTTCGACCACTGACCATGTTCGAATCAAGGGGCCTAACTCGAAATGTCATCCATTAGTCTTACAGAGCATTAGCTGAGGACAGAAGTGGAGCCATAGGCTGAGCACCCATTTTGTTAGGGGGGTTACTTCATGTGTAAAAAGGAACGATGGTATGAATAAGGGTCATGTGAAGCGCGCATGGTTTTTTGAAGGTTTGTTAGAATGGATTCCAACACTCTTGATAGTACACCACCATGGTGGAGACACAATGAGTGGGTGCATCGGTCTGATCAGGGATCAAACATTCTTTTAAATTGCTTCCCAACGTTATTGTGGGGTATCCTGGACATCTTCAAGGAAAACGTCCAATTACATGGTTTCCCACAAGGGGTCAGGCTAGGGGCCGGAAATGGGGAGGAACAAGATTTATGATTCCTCGACTGGTCCCAAAATCATGATGCTTAGGTGCTCCTACGTATCCCATGATAGTGGGAATCAGGCCACACATAGTTCTGAGAGCACTGTTTAACATCATGCGGGATGAAGGGCATGGTATGTGCTATTACACGTCCTATAAAAACTAATAAGCCCACATGAGTTGTGCTTGATGTGGGATACAAGTGGTGGTGGGATTTTCCTGGAGCAGGAAGGAACATGTTAGGGGCGAGGGGACTCTAGGTGAATGAATTCCCTATGATGCTGATCAGTCCTTGGAATTCACCTAGAAGCGCAATGAAGTAATACCATGTATGCTGGAATTCCACTTGAACATAAGGAAGTGGAAATATGTGAATCATGATTCTTGAGATCTGGAACTGAATGATGGTGGTATGATGATAAGGGATAGAGGCTGAACATGTTCAAAACCCATCATCCTAATCCCATTAGCCTAATATGGGGACAGAGAGATGAGGGTCGACCACTAACCATGTTCGAGACATGGGACCAGTCACAAATGTTACCCTGGATCTTTAGGGATGTTGACCTGAAATGTTAGGTTAGCCGAGGGGGCAGGAGACCAAGCCATGAAGGGGGTCCCATCAGATGTGGAAGAGGATGAGGATCCAAATAAAGGACTCACAATTCTTGGACATGTAATGAGGGGAATGTCCCCATAAAAATTCCACACATCGTGTTCTTTTTCAGAAGTAATATGATTATGACAATGACATGCATAAAACATAGGGAGTTTAGTCCCTTCCCAAGGATGAGGGTCCTGGGGCCACACACTTCCATCTTAATGTTCATTGGAAGAGCAATTAGGGGGATTGTTTTAATGGTCTGTGCATAGGGAGGAGAAATAGCCAAATGTGAGGCGTAGTTCCAATAGGGATATCTTAGTTTTGGGTCATAGACCTCAGACCATGCTATGAGAAAATATGGGAAGCACATGGTTCGGCTATTGGAAAACCCATAATTGAATGAGGACCTAGGAGGTACTCACCACACTACAAGTTCCCAAGTGAGTTCGGGCCGCGGGGCCGAAAAAGGAAGGAAAAGAATCATGATTCTAAGTGATGGACCCATAGAAAAAAATGCATGGGTGTTCCTACATATCCCATGAGTATGGAAATCATTCCATATGTAGTTTTGAAAGATGTCACGCAGTTTAACGTCTTTCAGCAAGGACACAAAGTGATTTGACTTTACAGTCATAGATCTCAGACCATGGATGGCCGGAAACACGGGAGACACATGGTGTGGTACTTATAAAACCCGACGTGAGTGGGAACCTGAGGTTCCAACCACCATGTGTTCCCTGAGAAGGTTTTAGGTCTAGGGACCATAAACGAGAGTCATGATGGGATCGTGGCACCGTGCACGGGTGTTCCTACGTATCCCATGAGGATGGGAATCATGCTACATATAGTTATTGAAGTTTTCTTTTTAATATCATGAAGGACCAAGTGTAGTTTGACATCGTGCAGGATAGGGGCTGGCTCCTAGGAGGGGTTGTGTGTGGCATGCCTATTTCAAACCAGACGTGAATGAGGACATAATCCTACACCACACCACATGGCCCTAAAAATGTTGGGGACTAAAGGAAGAGTAGAATAGGTTTGTTAGCAGCACTGAGCCCAGCGTGAAGATTAGATGTCTAGCCCTTCCTATGGATCCAATGGAATGGGGATCAATCCTTACGTAGTTCTATAGAAGGTTAATACGAAAAGATCTTAATTTATAGTCTTATAACTTGGACTATATGATGCCTTATTTTGGATTTCTCCTCCTAACGTGAGGATGTGCATTGAGGAATAGTTACAAGAGTTTTGATGTTCTACTTGGACAATACGAGGTGGAAAAGTTTGTGAATCATGTAACCGATATTTTGGGCTTAATGGGGTTGGTGTGACGATGGAGGATAAAAATTGACTGTGTTTGAAACACAGCCTCCATATCACGTTAGCCTAGAACGAGAATAACAAATGAGCATCGACCACTGACCAAATTTGCAAAGCGGGACTTCTATCAATTTGTTGCTCAGAACCCTTGAGGACGTTGGCCCATAATGATAGGAGGGCCCATGGGCCAAGAATCCATGCCATTTGGGAGTCCCTTTGGATGTGAAAGGTGATTGAATAGTAAATAAAGGGGAACACAAAGCCTGAAAAATGGGTGAACGCATGTCCAGGTAGAATCCGATATTATAGATTCTAAACTAGAGTACCCTTTGACAAATTAGTGAATCACCGAAGAGGACCAAGGGGCATATCTTTGGAGCGGCCGACATGGAATGACGAGTATAGAACAAGGGGATGGAGAAATCTTAGGAGAATGAGGTAAATGGTGTGGTTGTTACAATAACCAACGTGAATCCCATAGCACACCATGTATTCCTCTCTCTCAGGAAATACAGGCCGAGGGGCCAATATGAGGGGGATATCTCTAAGAGATGGGGCTGGAACTAGTGTCGGTATAATGGGGTGGTCCTATGTATCCCATGAGGTTGGGAATAAAGCAACACATAGTTCTAGAAGAGGTGTGAATATGGGTAAGGTACCCCGACGAGAGGGGGGGGGGTACAACACGGTGAGTAACCCGACATCAATAAATACATAACCCTGCACCACATTTTAAAACCCTAATTGAGGAATTGGGCAAGGGGCCCAGAAAGTCTAATGGCCTGAGGCTGGGCCTCAGACAGAATATACCGACCAGTTTGAAGATTAACATTCTTGCAGTGAGGTTGAATAAGGGGGTAAGATAACCCAAACACATGAGGTTTACGGTACAGAGAGTATCCCTGCATGAATGAGGAAATAATCTCACAACACACCGTACAACCTAATGTGAGGAACTGTGCTAGGGGCCTGGAAAGGCCAAGGGGCCTAAGGCAAGGCCTCAGAAGGAAAAGTCCAAGGGGCCTGAGGCTGGGCCTCGAATGTAAAAGGACATGGGGCCTTAGGATGGGCCTTGGATGGAAAAGGCCAAGGGTCCTCAGCCGGGGCCTCAGATGGAAAATTCCAATGGGCTTGAGGCTGGGCCTCGGATGTAAAAGGCCAAGGGTATCCATACTACTTCTTGTGTGGTTACTACCTTATCACAGCGCCTAAGAACACGTGATAAATGATTGGTGTGAGAAAAAATGAGCCAGACTCAGAACTCCCAGTTGTATAGGGGTCTAATAGATAGAATCGCCTGAAGGGAGTTCATCACATCGAGATAAAAAGGGGTATAATGGAACACTACACTCATTGTTTTGGACATCGTGGGCTCGATTTGATGAAAAAGGATAGCTTTTGACCATATTCGAAACACAATTTCCTTGTAGTGACCTAGGATCAGAACAATAAATGAGCATGGGCTGCTGATCATATTCAAAACACGGGACAAGTATCAATTTTTTTCTAAACATCCTCGAGTGCATTGTCCTGAAGTGGTAGGAGAGCCCTTTGGTCTAGCATCCTTTCCATTCAAGGGGCCTTATGGATGGGAAGGATGATGCAGTCCCAATCAAAATAGTGGGTGAATCATTGGGTGGAATCGAGATTAGCTCGACGTGTATTGAGGCAAAAACCTGCGCCACACGATATTTCATGATCAGAGGAGAGGTTTTTCAGTTTGGGCTGGGCCAACAGATGAAATTTCCAGGAATTCCTATGTATCCGATGCAGATAGGAATCAATCCACACATAGTTTTAGGGGCACATTTTAACATATAATGGGAAGATGCACAATTTAATGTCATGTAGGACTGAACAGTTTAAGGACATGTTGGACTAGAATTCAATTTAGGGTCATTAAAGACTGAATAGTTTAAGATCATGCATGACCAAGATTTCTAAGGTCGTGTCGGACCAAAAATATTAAGGTCATCATGGACAACATAGTTTATGGTCATGTTGTACCAAATAGTTTAGGGTAATGCTGGACAAAATAGCTCAGGAGATGTATTGTTTGAGAAACATGGCATTGGTGGGAGGCGTTATACGCTCACCATCTGTGGTCACAATGGAGTATGCTCCATTGGGGTAAACCCTTTGGATTATGTAAGGTCTTTACCATTGGGGCTCCAACTTGGGTGGTTTCCTACCAGGGATCATTGGTGTCAGGATTTTCAATAATATGTCACCATGCAAGAATGAGTGGAGGTGTACCTTCTTATTGAAGGCTCTAGCTATACTATTCTGATCCATTTATAGATTCTGCAGGGAATGAATCCTACTCTCATCATGTGATTCCAATTCATCCATATAATTTTCAGCTACATTATATGGTGTCTGCTGGTCATATACCACTATGCGTAATGAAGGAAACTAAATCATGATGGGAAGGACAGCCTCTTCTCCGTACACTAGTGAATATGAGGTCACCTGGGTTGAATTATGAGTAATCATCTGATAAGCCCAGAGGGAATTGGGGAGCTTTTCCGGCCAACACATTTTATTCTGATGAACCATTTCCTATATGATGATAGAGAGGGTCCTGTTGAATGCCTTGATCTGTCCATTTTCTATCACATGATAGTGGGATGTATGCTTCGAACGGATTTTGTACCTGGCATACAACTTCTTCAACTTAGCTGCTCTGATGTTGGTTCCATTATCAGTGAGGATGGAGTGAGGGACTCTAGATTGATAGATGATATTAGAGCACAGAAATTCGATGATAGAATGGGCCTTGACCTCCTTCAGTGGAACTGCTCTTGCCCACTTGAAAGAGAAATCCGTATCTATCAGGATGAATATGCACTGGCGAGAGGTCACCAGTGGATATGGTTCCATGAAATTGAGTCCCCACACCGAAAATGACCAAAAATACTTGGTGGAGTTGATCGATTTTAGAGGCTGATGCATGAATTTAGCATGCATTTGGCACGTGTGACACCGTTTGGAGAACTCGATGTAGTCATAGATCAAGGAGGGCCAGAAATACCTTAATCAATGGATTTAGTGAGACAGCATCAGACCAGTATGGTGGGCGTCGTGGTAACCGGCATGAATCATTTTGCCTGTCCTAATAAATCTCGACTCCTTTGATGCAACGCAGGAGAACACCATCAATCTCACGCATGTAGAGGTTCTGCTCAAGACTGGGACCACTCTGGAGTGTAAACTGTAGTGCGTGGCATCAGATTCACTTGTGCGTGGCCCAATCAGCCAGGAGGCAAGCATTTTGGAGATACTCGACAAAGAGGGCTCTCCAGTCTAGAGTCACATCAACCACTGCATGTGAGGGATGTGGGGGTCCTGACGTGGAGGCTCCAGTGGTAGGATGGCTTATCGGCATGCCGTCGTCATCCTATGGGGTGAAGGGAGCTTTGACTCTCTGATTTTCCACTTGTATAATCAGATCATCCTGCTCGAGTTCTGCATGTGATGCAGCCAGGCTGGCTAGGGCTCCTGCTCGACCATTCCGAGATCAAGGGACATGAGTAACATCCAGCTGAGATGGAAACTAGGCCATGAGCTAGAGAGTGCACTCCGACAATGGTACAACCTCTTTCTTTCTGATGACGTAGTCACTGTTTATCTGTTTGATGACTAATTCGGATTCCCCATTCACATTAAAATCGGGCACATCGATCTCAAGGGCCAATTTGAGGCTAGTGATAAGAGCCTGATACTCTTCCTCGTTGTTAGTGCAGCCATCCGACAACTATAATGGGTATGGTAGGATGGCTTGGGTCGGGGTAATAAAGACAACACCCAGGCTTACTCTATTGAGTCTGGGATCATTGAGCCTCCTACTTGGGGGGGCTTCGATAAGAACAATCAAACTGCATCTGCCAACATGGGATGACTTGATCTACTAAGAGGATTGCCTAATCAGGAAAATACAGGTACACAGACTGGTCATTATGTGTCAGTTGGGAATTAAGGATGTCTAAAAATTCATTTCTCTTGATAGCATTATGAGGGACAAAACTCATACCGAAAAGGTGGAGGATTACTGCCCACCATTCTAGAAGACCTATCAACATGGGGCTGTTCAGGATGTACTTCAGCGGGACTACCTGAGGCACCAGTTGTACCTCGTGATGTTGTAGGTAATGTTGCAACTTCTGCATAGAAAATATGAGTGCAAGGAAGCTCTTTTCAATGGGGAAATATCTAGTCTCTATATCTATGGGCAGAATACTGAGGGGGTAAATGTTGTTTTCTGTCCCCTCATTGTTCTTTTGGGAATAGAGAGCACCAATAGATCTTTCCAGGGCAGTCACATATAGTATCATTGGCTTCCCGAAGATGGCTGGCATAAAGACCAGAGATCGGAGCAGATACGACATGATTTCCTTGAACACTGTCTAGCACCCATTATCCCATTCTCAGGTAGATCCTTTCTTCATGAGCTGAGAAAGGGGCTTACAAATTCTAGCCAGATTCACAATGAATCGGTGTTTGTAGGATAAGTGTCCATGAAAACCATGAAGATCCCAAATATTTATCCAGGGAGGAATATGTCTGATGGCCTTGATCTTCTTTGGGTCGATCTTGATGCCCCGGTACCTGACAACAAATCCAAGGAATTTTCTTGAGGTGACCTTGAAGGAACAATTCAGTGGGTTCATCTTTAGGTGGCAGGAGAGGAGGAAGGAAAACACTTTCTCAAATACCTTGAGATGGTATTGGCAATAGAGAGATTTGACCACCAAGTCGTCCACATAGAATTCCACCAATGTCTCGATCATTGTATTGAATATGAGATTCATGGCCCATTAATATGTGGCACATGCATTCTTCAGGCCGTAGGGCATGACCTGGTATCAAAACGTACCTTGTGGCACCCTGAATACTGTGGACTCTTTGTCCTTGGATGCCATAGTGATCTGATTGCATCTGGAGTACCCGTACATGAAATAATGACATAGAACCCCGTTGTTGCATTGATCAATAATTCCGTCTCTGGGAGGGTAAAATCATCCTTTGGACATTGAGGGTTGAGATCACAGAAGCCAATGCAGACTATAATTTGCATGTTCTTCTTTCTGACTGGAAAAATTTTGGATAACAACATGGGGTACTAGACCACCTTGATGAGCTTGGATCTAATTAGCATGTAATCACCGGCCTCGACCATGGCACCGTGGGAAGGGTGCATATTTCTAGAAGGTTGATTAAACACGCTATGATTTTTCGGGAGATCGAGGCGGTGGATGGATACATGAGGATCTAGTCTAGTCATCTTGTAATATCTTCAAGTGAACACATCACTGTGCTGTTTCAGGAAGTCCACGTACCGCTGCTACTCTTTGAGGGACCTGGAGGCACTGATCAACCTGGGTCTTGGATCCTCCTCACTACTGAGGATTACCTATACCAATTCATCAACTGTGGAGGAGTCTCCCTCTACAAAGTAAGCGGAGCATCCTACAGATCCTCTTCCTCAATTGTGAAGGACGATTCCCTAGGAGGAGAATATTTTTCTAGGTCTGATGATTCTGACGGGATTCTAGTACCAGCATGAGCGGTAATGGACAGCATACCATATGGTTCACGTGCTGTAAAAACCATAGCAATGAAGGCTGTTGATCTAATCCCATATGGTCTACAGCCCAAGGGGAAACACTTGATGTTATTCAAGAAATTGTGGAGCATCGACTTGATCCAGTTAATTCGAGCTTGGTGAAACCGTAATTTATGATTTATTTTTGTTGTTATAGGGCAGACATCCCGATATTGTATGGGGGTAGGATGCTCCGAGATCACCTAAGCCAGATTTTTATAAGAGTATGAGGTGATTTTTTTCCATCTCTTAGACTTGAGAACATGATTCCCCCTTGTACATAAAGCAACAAAATATTTCCCCATTTAGGAGTTGTGGCCTCCAATCGATGGATCAGGAAGACATAGGCATCATCCAGACCTGCCCAGGGGTCAGTTGAAACTATGATAGGCTCAACCTAACTAGACTGAATCTGTTTTTCCTTGATCTTGTAATAGTTGGCATCCATATAGTGGGCTTCAAAAGAGGAAAAAGAAGACGTGTCACCCTGAAGTATGCCTTCTCCCCCATTAAGGCAGTACTTGAGTCATTGTTGATATGACTATGGGACCGCCACATGCAGGTGGAGCCATAGTCTTCCCATCAATGTATTGTACGTAGTGTCCAGTGAGACAACCATAAACATAGTGATGGAAACTAGGACACTGAACTATTTCTTAAATTGGATCTTACCGGCTAGGGTCTGCTCTGTCCTGTCGTATCACTAGATTCTTAAATGCGAGGTTTTCAGGTCATCTTCGGATAAACCTAGTTTCCACAGTGTCCGCGTCGGAATAAGGTTAATCCCAGAGATGGTGTCAACAAAACAACAGAGGACCTCCATGCTATTAAATTGGCCAGTGATGTACCACATGCGGATGTTCTCCTTTATGGGAGGTCCTTCGTCGTCCCTAGAGAACAATATTATGGCCTGACATTCAGCATTCTCAATAGCCTCAGAATGAAAATCTTCTATAGTCACTACCAATGTTTCAAAATGTACGGTGCTTCGTAAAGCCTCAGTGAGTGCCTCGTGTATATACAGAAAATAGGTGAAGGTCCTCGAATATAGAAAGACTCACTGGGATTCTAGCATGGTTCATGATAACAACATATTTTCTTGATAGGCGCGAACTTCTGCTTGTAGGAGGCCACTCTGTGACAGGAGGCATGGTGGGCCCTGCCGGTGGCTGACCGGTGCTGGGAATATCATGCTACTCACTAGTCGAAGCACATTGAGTAGCTGTCATAAAAGGGAAATATGAATAAGGCCGACATGTAATATTGAATGGCTGGTCATGCCATGGATGGAGCGGCTCTGCTTGATCCAACAACACATACTACGGTTGAGGCAGGCACGACGACACCTGATGAAGAGGTTGTGCATCCTGAGCTATGAACTAGGCCATCTGTCTGGTATTGATGGCATGAATGGCCTAGATGAAGGTTCCAACATATGTTTCTCGATTACCCATATGGTTGCGGCTCTACCAACTTTGGTGTTCGCTGTGGACGTTGACGAGGTTCGTTTTGCGCTCCACGTCGTTAGGAGTCATATAGGGGTTTACTAACTCTACGGTTTTAACCGAAGCATACCCTTGCCTGTCACTCGAAGAGTCATCCACTACTAGGAGGATCCGGGAAGGAATCACCATCTCTGAGGGCTTGAAGTTTCGGAGAGTGCGGGACACTGATGAAATTTGCATAGCATATTGCATTCCCTTGCGCCGTCGATGATGGCTCTTCTGGGAAGAGACCGGCTGAGATGATTATGCAAAAGTAGTGGTTGCAGCTTCGGAAGGCTCTGGCTGATTTAGTCTTGCACGGATGACTCCATGGGCATGAGAAACCATTTTTTGAGCCCTCTAGTCATCATATTTCTGGGACTCGCGGTTGGGAACCTGATGTCACTCTCCCTCAGTGTCGATGTTGTCGTCTAGCCTTATGACGACACACACCACTTGTCCTAGGGTCCGGCCCAGCCTGACTTGTTATTATCAACCTAGTATTGAAGCTAGTCGTTCAACACATAGCCCTACTTGAGGGTGTTTCCCATGATCTGATTATAGGGGCATTAGTTGGGGCGATCAGTGAGGTTCGCCTTTTCTGGACTCCTGTACTCAAGAAGATGCACAATCTCTAGTTCCACGACACTTCTGAAATAACCGGGACCAGATTCTCATGGAATGAGTAGGTCCGGTTTCATCTATCCTAAATGTGGGACCTCAGTGCCTAGCCATGACGAGGTGCTGGAACACTCTTCCGAGGAGGAGGAGCCGGGTTGTCCTGCATAGGCAGTAGCGGCGCATTACGCAGAGGCACCTGTCGATTCTGAGGCGGACGCTGCGGGACTGGAGCATGCGCATGTGGTGGTTGGCCTCTAAGAGGTTGTGGAGGTGGTCCTACTGGTTATAATTCCAGCTATATGGGGGCCTCTATCTATACTATAGCGATAGGCTCAGTTCTGACAGCTCTTCTCATATGAATTGCTTGAGGTAATGGTCATGCCTAGCTGGCTTGTTAAAGAGTTTCTTCCAGGTGATGGGCCTTATCAGAGATGTCACGAAATCCCCTCGGGTATTTCTGGGTTATCATAGAGGGAACCAGTTCCGTCCTTACATTTTCCACAAACATCGTCAGTAATTCCTTCTGATTCAGTGGCATGCCCATGGAATATGTAAGTCCTTCCCACCAGGCGATAATGTTTTCAACATGCTCATCAAGCCTTTGTTTGAACTTGAAATGGACTTCGAAGCTGGTTTTCCTCGTGGTAGTGCAAAATTGGTAGAGGAATTGCCTGCAAAGGTCCTCCCTACTGGTTATGGATCCGATGGAAATGTGGTTGTACTAGACAAACGTCGTCCCCCTAATGTCTGACCAAAACATCGATGCTTGGCAGCCTCCTACTGTGCTGGAGTCCCTATCATTGGCTAGAATCTTTAGTTGAAGTATGTCAGGTGCTGCGTTGGATCCCTAATCCCATTAAATAGGGGAATAGGTGGGATTCCCGAAACCCGGGGGTGATGGCATGTCATCCACTCATGCTGGGTATGGCTTGCCATTAGGTGTGATTGCCACATATCGTGTCTCAAACGCCTCGAGGAGGGAAATGTTTGCTGCCATTGGATCAATCGGGTGGGGTCCCTCTCTTGACGGGGATCCCTAACCACTAGCGCGTTGGCGGGTTCTTCAACATGATTAACAGGCCCAGTAGCCCGTGGTGTGATTGGCGTCATGACCCTTGGGGCTACTTGGGGAGCCTGTGCTGGGTCCCTCGGATTTTTGTGCCGTTCAGGACGGTTTGGCGAGACATAATAATCCCTATTTCCGTAATCCATGGTGTCATCCTTGTCTATGAGGGCCGGATGATTAGGCTTTCCTAGAGGCATCTCGTCAAGGGGAAGTTGTTCCTGCACCTTCTGCCCTGGCATAGGATCACCATAGTCTGGCCTTCGCTCTGCAGCGCGTTTAGCAAAGATATTATCTACCAGCATTCTCTACTCAGTGAGTGTCTAGTATAATGTGTCCTTCACATGATCTTCCTCCATCTTCAACACTTAGGCATATTGGTCAGAGTGCTTGGTAGATCTGACATGCTCTTTACCCTTACTAGCATTCCGGCTGAGTACCAATGCCTTGGTGGTTGCCTGGAGGCCAAGTAAGATCCTCTTCTGACGATTAATCCTTCTTGATGGGTCTAATAGAGGTGCAACGCCCTTAGTGGGTAAGTCCCCATCAATAATATGCAACTAATCTTCCTCACCCACTATGTTGGCCATGTTGACCATGACCCTTCCTGGGGGAATGTCCACGATGTCACCTAGCATGTCGGGCTTCCTCCAGATAGGACTAAAGAGTAGGGCGGCATACTGTCTCCAGCCACATATTTTTGGTTGGTGGGATTCCCCCTGATGATCTTCTAGAGAACATGGAAACACATAATGCATTGTTGTTGGAGAGCCTTACACCGGCCGGGTGACTCGAGGCACTGGACCTCAGGGAGCGCAACCAGATCCACCAGATGGAATTGTTCTCCAATGACATCAAGGTGTGATTGTCTCCTAGGATATGACATTACCTAGTGGTGAAGACATAAGTGAGTCGCCCAGAGGGTCTGGTGAAACACTAAAACTCCTCTGGGGTGAGGGATTCCGGTGCGTTAAAGTTCAGTGCTTCCACGATCCAGAACATCTCGGGGAAGTAGTCCACTGTGAGAATTTAACATAAAATCTTCGGCTCAGATTAAAGGTCTATCCCTTCATTACCCCACATGTAAACTAGGAGTGTCTCAGGAACTGGCAGCGGTACCGAGGCAGACCACTATGACGGTAGGCCAGAGGGTGGAGAATACATCGAGCGGGCTAACTGGCCGCCAAATCACAGGTTGTCATCCCATGAATGTGGCAACCTGTCCACTACGTCACGATAAGACGGATTGGTGGGTGCAGTTCCTGGCTCTAGGGCTAGGGCTACTGGTCATAGTCCGCGATGCTACTCGCCCTCCATCGATCCCCAGAATTGTTCTTTGTGGTCTCTTATCGAGGTAGAGAGCGCTTCTGGTGACGACCATTGTGATTTCAAAACT
The DNA here is from genome assembly GCA_963277665.1 of Viscum album. NCBI lineage: Eukaryota > Viridiplantae > Streptophyta > Magnoliopsida > Santalales > Viscaceae > Viscum > Viscum album. Next base: position 1,707,243,219 of record OY728150.1, read on the forward strand.
GTAACCTACGGAGTCACCATATTTTCATCCTCCTGGATATACCTGTGGAGGGTGGAGGGAATATGATGGACCTCGCATTCAGAGAGTACTAGGCTGAGGTGCCTCGTTCCTGCACATCCCTTGACTCAGCTGAGCGAGAGGAGGGTTCTCATGCTAAGTCATATTCCGCTTCAGACTCTAAGATGCGGACCAGTTTTTCCTTTGTCCGGACCTTCCTAGAAATCTCCTTATGGTGGTGCTGACCCACCTTCATACCCCTGGGTGGCTCCTCGGGACATGGCTCATTTCTAACATGAGGTCCTTCGGCTGCACTGGTGCGGGGGCGGAGAGGGTTTCCACCAGAGAAAGCTGGAGTGCGAGGAGCACTATTGAATATGTCAAAAGGGACATGGGGAGGACCTCCAAGGATAGCGCTGGAGTAGGCAAGACCTCCGCTAGAACTGGCATGAGCATGGGGAGGACCACCACACTTTTTTTCTCTAGAGACCTCAGTACGGGGAGGGTCCCTGTATCGGTCTAGATGAACAAGGGTAGGACCTCCGAGTTCGGTTCTTGTGAGGTGAGGCAAGCCTTCACCACTCTTGATGTTGAGGCGAGGATGACCTTTACCATCTTCTAAGAGGATGTGAGGAGGGTCACCACATTGAATAGAGATCAGAAGGTCCAGGTCCTTACATCGGTGGTCGAGGGAAGGAGGAACAACTCCGTACCCAGTGTAATGGGCACGAGAGAGGCTTTCGTACTAAGTATCACTGCCATGGGGAAGGCCTTCATTCGGATTGGAGGTACAAAAGGGTGGACCACCATGTCGAGCCTAGAAATGGGGAAGGCACGTTTTCTCACAGGTAGTGGAATGGGGACGAGATTCATACTGGGTGTCCTCGCTGCAGGTTAGCTCGCAACGGACCCTGCTTATTTTGGAGACCAAGAGAGTCGACCCTTCCTGCTCGGGGGCCGTTTGGGGCCTCAATCCCTGTCTGGGCATAAGGGTACCCCTGCTAAGTGTATGAAGGGAATTGATGGTATGCGTCAGCGGTGGCTCTCTCCACTATATTCGTCGACACTGATTCCCCTTGGTGGGCATCCTCTTTAGCTCGTGCCCGACGCTGGTGTCAGAACAGAAAAATCGGAGCAGGTGGTGCTGGTAGGTAGCCTACTAGCTCCTCATCCTTCAATACTGGGTGGCGGCGCTGATGCAGCTGGGTGGGAGTATTGCTGGGAGCCCCTGGAATGGGACTCTAACCAAGTTGGACAGGACCTCACCTCCCCCTTCAGTATAGGGCATGGAGTCGACGAAGTGTTCCGAGGACAAGATTCCTAAATGGTTATATTTCGAGGTGGGGAGCAATGGCTCCTTACGCGGACCACAGGGGTGGCTTTGGCGACGAGGTGAAAACACCTCCGGATCTAGGTGGGCCATATCCCGGGTTGGGATTATGCCCTCCTCCTCCTAATGGATCACGAGGTCGTTGATCACACTTCATTGGATGACCTCGGATGGTGAGAGGGGGAATGGGTGCCCCATGTTCATAGATGTATTGGCCGTCGTGGAAGAGGTGATGCCACGTGAGACAGAAATGTTGGTGATTCCCGTGCCCCTGCGTCGATGGGAAGGAGGTGATCATGTCCCTGCTGCTGCAAACTGATTCCTAATAAGTAGAGAGATTAACTCATTAGTGCTGAATGAAAAAAGGAGTCAATGACCAAGGCCAAAGTTCCATCCCATCTTCCATGACTAGTAAGAGGGATCCACACTTACAATGATTCATAATGGAATGTCCAACATTCTACTGCCCCGACTTCTGGTGAGTTTGACGCCAGGGCCACTATTTTCTTTGCGGGACCCAATTCCAAATAACTGGATCCGCTGACACGTCAGTCCATTGATGACTCAAGCACTACTAATATCTATATTGAGGATAATAACTTCACACGGGGTTCACCATTTCTATCTCTGACACTTTTTCTAGGGCGCGCGCGTCCGTCTCATTCGGGGGATGAGAGGCTCAGTTTTTGTGTTGCCCCACATTCCCTCTTTCCAATGGCGGGTGGAATCCATCTCCTATTCAGGGATGTTTACTTCTTGATCGATACAAGTTATTGGGATTTGAGTTCTTCCTTCCATGGATTACTCCTCAGATTTTATCACATAGTACATGTCTCTCTCATAGACTTAAGATGTTGTTCGTGACACTCTTCCAAGTGCCATATCTTCGTGGACACCATTTAATTACACTGATTCTGATAGGACATTCCAAGGGGTCATGTCTGGGCAGCAACCTTCAGTCAGGGGAGTAGTCACGTTGGGCATCACTGGTGTGTCTGGGTGCTAGAACAATGGTTTTTCTGGGTCTCATCCCTTATTATAGGGCTTCTCGATGGTTCAAAATCCTGAGACATCCCACATAAAATGTGGAGAATTATATTCCATAGGAATGTATCTGAGGTATTCTTCATCATCATATGTTTAACACAAGGTATTCTGCACGGTTAACATCTAGCAGAGATAGATCGGACTGATCAGAAGACTGACTAGAGAAGATTAGATGGGTTCAACCTCTTGAGGGAAAACTGATGTCGGGTCTCGCGTGTGGTTGGTGGCCCAAATGCTGTTAAATTGGATAGGGAATGATCCCACCGGGATGTGGTGGCTAGAGTAAGAATTAGGGTGGATGATGGAGTGGTTGAATGAAGTGGGTGGTGAATGGGACGGAAACATCATGAGGACGACGATGGATTTAATCTTGACTCTTGAAGAGGATTCCTATGTATCCATGTGGCAAGGAATCAAAGTCCTTGTAGTTCATCTAACAACGGCTTACCACCGATTGAGGCTTCCAACGGCTTACTGCTGGATGGGGGTGAACCGACGTATTGATTATTGGGGCAACCAGTGGACGATGGTCCTGAACCTTGTAGAGGTTTCCTACGTATCCACATGGCAGGGATAAAACACCATGTATTTCGGGTGGTGTTTGGGGCTTACACTCTAGGCTTCCTAGAGTGTTGGTGAACCGACGTGAATAAGGTTGGAATGACCAGGTTGGGGGATTGAACCTCGTGGAGGCTTCCTACATTCCCTGCCTTGGAAAGGATCAATTACCTCGTAGTACAAGATGGTATTTTAGGCTACACTCTAGGCTATCCAGGGTGTTGGTGAACTGACGTGATGAAGGTCAGAACGACCGGGTGGTGGGATTGAACCTTGTGGAGGATTCCTATGTACCCTACCTGGGAAAGAATCAAAGACCTCATAGTTCAAGATGGTGTTTGGGGATTACACTATCGGTGGCACATGGTGTTAGTGAACCAATGTGAAGAAGCTCGGAATGATCGGGTGGTTGGCTAGAACCTTCTGGAAGCTTCCCAAGTACCTACCTTGGAAAGGATCAAAGACCCCGTATTTCATGATGGTGTTTGGGGATTACACTCTATGAGGCCCAAGGCGTTGGTGAACCGATGTGAAGAAGCTCGGAACAGATGGGTGGTGGGATTGAACCTCATGGAGGATTCTTACGTACCCTGTTGTGGAAAGGATCAAATACCTTTTTGTTCAATATTGTGTTTGGGGCTTACACTCTAGGTGGCCCATGGTGTTGGTGAACTGACATTAAGAAGGTCGGGATGACCGGGTTGTGGGCATGAACCTCGTGGAGGCTTCCTACATACCCTGCCTTGGCAAGGATCAAAGACCTCATAGTTCAGGATGGTGTTTGGGGCTTACACACTAGGCGACCCAGTGTTGATGTCATGGTCGGTGATCACTCTAAGCTCATGTGATTCATGCTCGGTGTGATAAACAAGAGGTAGTAGAGACCTGCCGATCATGTGGTGAAAGGTGCATTAGTGGGAAGTGAAGTGGGTATTACACATAGTTAGCAGCCCGATGAAGAAAAAGGGGCTTACAAACTTTTTAGTAGCCCAAAGAGGTTAGGGCTTACTCCATGATGGAGGGCTGATGGTGAAATCATTCAGTAGGAGAGGGATTTAGACCCAAACAAAGGAGGGGCAGGGATACTCCCTCTTGAAAGCAAAGCTATGGGCTTACACCAAGGTGGATTCCCTTCCCCTGTGGACAAACGCCACTCCGATGAGGAGGATATCATCCCCTATGAGGTATGATCCCACTCTAGTGCAAACCAGTGGGCATGCAGAACGCGCAAGGTGATTTCACCCCACGTGCGAGGCACGGTGCTAGGTCAATGTTTAACATCATTTTCTGAGGAAGATGGTGCCTGACAGTTTAACGTCCTGCAGCTCGGATGAGGTGGGTTCACTCTACACCCCTAGGACAAACATAACTGGTACCCTATACACCTTGGTGAAGAAAACGTATATGGAATGACATGATTTGGGGGTGTTATGGAGGGAAACATCGAGGGGTCCATGTTAGCATGGCTATGTGAAAAGCAATAGCCATTAGTGTGCCTATGTGAAGAAGAAAGAGGCGAAGCAACGAAATGGGTAGTATTGTCCTAGGGGCATTAAAATCAAATCGTGCAAACAGGGAAGGTCGAACGGGAAAAGGAATTGAAAATCATAGGGGTTCATATGTAGTGTCTTTGTGAAGCTTGGGTTCTCTACGCGATGGGGGGAACTTTCGAAGGGGTGTGCTTCGCGAAGTGGAGCGTCCCGACCTATGAATGTGTAAGAGTTTTGTATATGAGGTTATTCACGAAGTGGAAAGGCATTCGCGGAGCACTGCCTTGCGGAGCAATGGGGCCTCGTGAAGCAAGTCATCGTGAAGCAATGTTCTTCGCGAAGTATAGTGACCCTACCTTAGCATTCAGATATCATGTACATGAAGGGTGTTTCAAGAAGCATAAATGATCCGTGATGACCCGATCCCCTTGGTGATCTCCTTCCTTTGCGGAGACCCTTAGGCTTAGCTAAAGGCATCCATCTCAGAAGATGGGATCAAAACAAGGAAAAGGGGAGGCACTTCGCAGAGCAGAAGTACCCCGCACAGATCATGGTTCGAAGAGAAGAAGCTTGCTTTATGATTTAGGAGCTTCGAAGTTGAATGGTTGGATTGTACACCTGCTTGGACTTGGGGGGGTATTTATAGGGGAAAGGTGACGCGAAGTAGAGATCGCTCGGCGCGAAGAGAAAGTTAGCTCAGATGCGGGATCATGAACATCAAAGGTGTTCGCGGAGCTTTACCACCACATTGCTTTGTGGCGGGATTGCGAACATCAAAGGGGTTCGTGGAGAATTACCACCTCCTTACTCCGTAGTGGTTTCACAAATGTCAAAGGGGTTCACAGAGCGTTACCGCCTCCTAGATCTATGACGGGTTCGGGAACATCAAAGGGGTTTGTAGAGCGTTGCTGCTTCCTTGCTTCGTGGGGTGCCATGGTGCTAGGGGGACTCCGTAAAGGGGCTTCGCAAGGCAGCCATCGAGTTTGTGTCTTCTCCTCCTCCCCACATTTTGGAGTCAACAAATACATAAAATTTTTATATAATGTACATTGGAAATTGGAAACATTACTATTGAATAAATACAACTTACCATCTCCAATATATTAATGTATTTAATTCTTCTTATCAATATATAATTGATGGATTTAGATGTATAAATTATGTATAAAACTATTTATTTTATCCCAAAATATTATTTTTCATATGATTTACCACTAATAACATTCACTGTATACATCATACAAATGTCATTTGGGACATGAGTACTTAATCTCGTTAAACATAAAATGTGAATTCAAATAATTACATAATTGTTATAAGATGATAATAAGTGATATAAATTGAGTAATATCCATTCAAAAGGATCTGAATGAAGTGAATAATTATCCTATGATTAATATTCATGATGATAAATATTTAATGGGGTGTGTGAGTATCAAGATAAAAGTTATTGTGTCAATATACATTCATTGAGGCATATATTGATGTTATAGTACCACGTTCTATTTTGAGGGTATATAGAGACCCTTTGAGTTATCATGTAATGAAAATTTGTATTATAAGTATATTGAAGGCTTATTAAATTTTATTCTTTCGGGGTCATATGATTTAAATATTCAATGTGTTATGGGACACCATGAATTTTTATAGATTGAATTATCAACTCTTTTTCACTTGGTCAATATTGTTGATATTATATTACTTATTTATTTATTTGGGAATTAATGGATTATAATGTAAATTTAAATTCAATTTTTAATTTTATTCAATGTATTTAAAATGAATACTTTTACAAGTTTTAAGGGAATGTTTCGATAATCATCAAAAGGAATTTGATAATTTTAACAGACACGTTGACAATGACTTTACCACCTCCATGAAAATTATATAATTTATTTTCTCCTGTTAAATCATATATATTTTATATAATGAAAAACCACGTTCCATTATTTATAAAATATTTTTTATTAAATTTTTTTAATTTTCATATTAAACTAAATGTTTATATCAATTTTTATTCATTTAGGCTAAATAATATTTTTTACTCTATATGTTATAAATGATTTTATTATAGTATTTACCTCTATGTAAAAATCCTTCCATGAATCAAATGCTTAGTTTTATTGATCTCTTGTGATATCTATTAACTTAATTTAATTAATGATTTGTGAATCAATTTCACTTTGTTTGTGAAATTTTTATACCATTCATGGATTATGGTAAGTGTTTTAAAATTTCTTGTGTTTTTTTTTCAATATGAATGTCAATGATTTTTTTGTTTCCACCCCTTCAAATGTGTTATATATTAGGCTTATTAAGGGATCTTAAGGCCCTCTTAATCACCATAATTCATTGAGATATATCATGAAACAACATATATTTATATTTGGTTTAGTTCTTACACATTTATATTCAATTATGGATTTTTTTGATGCCTTACCCATTTATTTTCTGATGTTTTCGCCAAGGCCATGATTGAATGTTTTAGATGTCTGTAATTATGTATATTATCATTTTGATGTTAATTTTTGATATTCCATGTCATTATTCAACTACTATAATATATTTGGATAATTTTCATAGTGCATTTGACTATTTAAATGGCATGTGTTGCAGTTATCTACCTTTCCTTGTTGTTTATGCCTTATTGATTCATAAATTCTATTGTATGCTTACACATACTATGAATTTGAGTTCACCCTTATATTTTTTCCTTTACACATGAATAAAATATGTAATCTACGATAGATATTCATGGATACACTAATTAGGAATACTGTTATTAAAATAATATTTTTTAATTAGTGTTTTAATTTTCACTATATGATTTGTGTACATAATATGGTTTCCATACAAACTGAAACTATTCAGTACATTGAGATTTGATTCCTTATAATAATCATGTCAATGTAATAAAACAATGCAAAAGATTTGGGCTTCTACAGTTGAGGTGTTAAAAAACAAGTTGATGTTATAAATCACATACTGATGGTTATCTATTGAATAAATGGTGTTGGAATCAGATTCGTGGAAGTGGAATGTGATCAAGTCTTTATTTTTGATAAATTATTGAATTCACAGGAGGAGATACTATATATATTTAATATAGTAGTGGTTTGGGGGTGATATTGTGTTTATATCTGGTGGCCCATTCTCCATTTAAAAAATCAATCCTAGGGAATTTATATGGAGTTTGAAATTTATATGCTCTGTAATTCTCTAATTTTTCACTCTGAGGAAATAAAATTAAATTTCATGAAATAGGTAATATTACAACAATACATATATTTTATTTAATATACACAATTTAGGTAAATAAATCATGTGTATTTTCCTTGATCTAGGCTCTAGCCCCATGATCGTTTCCCCTGTGGACAAAATAACACATAAAAATCCATTATTTCAAGGTTTAAACCAAAAAAGAACTTCATGATGGTTTTAAATATAAATTAAAAGGAACAATATCAAATAAAAAAATGGATATTATTGTCTCCCATGTCAATGAAATTCGTCACTGAGAACCCCTTACAATGATGGTAAAATATAAATTGAGAACAATTCCAGCTACTATTCATGTGTGTTAGCCTCTCTCTATAATTTCTCATCCAATACAAAAACATGCTTCCACGGTACCTGAAATAGAGGAATAGACATAATAAAAAACTCTTTTATGCTATTATCAATGATAATAACTTTATAATCATTAATTGAAACATCAAAACCCATTTCATCATCCCATGTATCAAAAGTATGAGACATGTCATCATGGTAAATGTGAAGCTATAAAATGGATAATAATTTTTTAATGGAAGGGATCCTCTACATTTATAATTACACATTGGATATCATCCTCACTCCATCAAAGACCTATTATGGAAGGGAAATTTTAGGTGACATCATACCATGCATCTATATCTATCTATTCCAATGTCTCTGTATTATCACTAAGAAAACACGATCCTAGACCTCAAACTATATAGGGATTTCAAGGAGATCAACATTAGATTTATATCTAAAATGTTGAATAGACATATGTTTTCAATTTAACTACACTTGATAGGATGTATCTTTAGTTATATGGGGACCTATTAGAACATTCTCCCCTACCACTAGCTAATATATATATATATATATATATTAATGGAATGGCCTACCATACAAGGCCTCACAGAGATCCATCTAATTCATCACCTCATTGATATCGTTGTAAAAAACTCAATTAGTGGGTTATTATTATCCTAATAAAAATTAAAATAATGGGAAAATGATCAGATAATGTCCTCCAATACATGTATGGTCTATTCCAATGGTCCATGAATCCGAGGATGATAATTTTTACTCAGATGCACCTGTGTACCCAAAGAACTATATATCCTAGTCTATATCCTATATTCTATATAAGCCTTGCTATATGAGAGCATAGAACAAGGTACCATGTGTATCCATATAATCTCATATAATGTCAGTATTCCTTGATCATTAATTGAGAATGTATCCAAGATAACAAGTAATTTGGAATCATTTTTTAGATGATCCAAAACTACCATAAGAATGTTGTTGCCTCAAGGAGACCATAGTGGACCAAAAAAATCTTTCTTATCATCATCCGATTTAAATTTTGGGTCCCGAAATGGATATATAATATAATAACACCACTGGTGTTCCATATTCACATGATGGCAGGTAAAACACCTAGTGATAAACATGTAATCATCAATTTAATCCTAATCCATGAATACTATAGTCACATATCATGTTATGTCTTAGAGATACTAGGAAGCACTGCCCACTGGGAATCCTAAGACGCATGCATCAGATCCTCTCACATGCTTTTAGAATCCTAGATATGAACATATATACACATGTTTTCTTCTCCATCAATAAACAAATTCGGAGGATGTTCCCATAAGAAATTCCCCCTCGTATGATCAAATCCTCCAAGTGTTTGAATTGCCTCTTATTCACCTTATTAGGGATTGATGATGTAAGTAATAAGTAAGAAAGAAAAGGATGATTGTGGATCTCCTAAATATCCATATGTATCTAAAAAATGCAGGCCATAAATATCCATTAATCATTGTCTTATTGATCTGATTTATTATGATATTTCTAGCCCATCACATCAACTTCCATATTAACCTTTTTACATGTATTTGAAAACTAGAATTCAAAATACTAATGGTACTGAACTTATTTTTACTAACTATATTTCACATAACACTGTGTAAATATATATTTTATGATTTTGTGGTCCATAAAGTCCATAAGAGATATTTCATAAGATAATGTCTTCTACAGCACTAGGCATGATTTAATGTTGTAAGATTTTAGTCATACATCCGGTAATTATGCTCTTAGGGTCTCATCCACCAAGACATTTATAAAATAGAGAAATATTTTTGAATAAACACAACACACATCCCAATGTTTCCAGAATCATATAACACTATATTTCTTCTTCTAGGATATGGAATAATTTCAAATAGTGTCGAAGTAAACATTCCATTAAGATACTTAATGGAATTATCGCATGTTTTAGACTACAAGTACAACATATCCTACATAGTCAGGCAGATAATAGGTGTATAATGGCTTGATAAGTTCTATATAATACACTTATAATACCCATAAAACCCCAAGGAACATATATAACAATCTAGTTCTGGAATTCTTCGAATAGAAAAACAATATCTTTATCTAATTCAACTAATTCTCCTAATTCTGAGATTATATTACTTATGAATTGAATCATGATGATATAAAAGTTCTATTATCTGAACATATCTTATTAATAATTCTCAAAAAAATGTATTCAAAATGATCTCAAAATTTTTAGTATAATTACATCGACTATGAGATTACAGTGACATGTAATCCACAAAAACCATTACAAAGGAATACAGATAAGGGTGGAAAATTATATCTATTATGGACATAAAAATGTATGGTGAATTTTTAAGAAAAAAAACATTATCCGATACTTAGAAAAACCATACTGACTATGGGAATCCAAACATGGTAAAACACACTTATTAGTCTATGAAAAACATGGAACCCTGCCCTAGGACCATGGACACTCTGTCTTGGATGACTCTCATCACCACAGGGACAATTTATTATATAAGGTATCCAGAAAACCTCCCATACAATGACATGATAATGACAGACTTGAGTAATTGTATCCCACTAGTTCTTGGAGGAATCACACAACATTTTGGAAGAAATATTAAAAGTTTTATATAGATATGACAGCCTCAATCTATCACTCGAGATGCTATAGACAACCATCCCCTATGAATATTGAACGATGTTGTTGCTGGAGATCGTCAGTCTAATCGGATAACCAAGGTGTAGGAAATATATTACCTTACATAGACATCGTGATACATAGAAATTAATCATTATGATGGGTGTCAATACATAGTTCTAAAATCGACGTTCATGTTTTTGTTTCCAGTATCATTGGAATAACTAGTGGATCGGTGCCGAACACCTCCAGTGTATGGTCACTACAACATTATGGGTGCATGACATGGGGTTTTTATGGTTTGATAGATATAAATTTTCCAAGAACAACATTTAGAATAAGATAACAATGTATATAGAGATACTAATGGAAGAATAAGATAAGAAAAAGGGATCACTGCCAATTGTACTATCCAACTACCCGCTAATATGGTTAGGGTATTTTTATGTTTTCTTGTATTGATATACATGGTTTTGGGTTTATAGAGGGACTATTCTAATTTAAGGAAGGAATCGAAATTTAATTTAATCATGCCCAATCCATTTATAGAAATAAATTTCATTTATATGTTATAATTTATATTTTATGTTCCTATGATATTTTATACATATAAGAAATAATAATTAATTTTTTTATTCCAAGATTATAATGTCTATAACAATTTATAACTAAAATTGATGTCAATTTAATTATAAAAATACCCACTTAATCATTGTCTCATAATTTAAAGGGTTAATATGATGACTTCATTTCAGTAAATTACCCATTCATCTCTATAAGGACCTATTATCATTGTAATTTAAAATGGTCATCTTGTAATCACAACCAATGCTCATCACATTTAACCGGGGTTACACAGCTAAAATGGGTCAGAATTGGATATTTATGTATTCACCATAAATATATATATAGGAAGACAACATTTTGATTATAGATTTAACTTTAGACAACAAATTTCCATTCAATGAAAAATATTTTAGTGTCACGGGTACTTATAACAATGATAGATCAATAAACTATCACTAAGAACACAAGGAATCCATCCAATGAAATACATCTAAATGAAATGGAATAATCATTCAATTTGAATTTGAAGAGACTATAATGAAGAATTATATAATGAATATTTCTATATTATGAAAAGGAAGAAACTGCATTATGAATATAAAATACCACAATTCATGTACGTCACCCAAGAGTGAAAGTGTACCAATTATAACAAAAAATATACACAAAAAAATTTCTCAATCCATATAAATATAGTATTTACGATGAATAAGAGTTAGAATGTTCATGGTATGACTTATTATGAAGTAAAAAATGTTTATGATATATGTTCTAAAATAACATTAAGAATGAAAATAAATTAATATAGCCCTAATACATCATTTTGATGCCATGGAATTGTTTTACTCTTGAGTAAGAAAACTAGGTTAGCCACATGACCTCATGAATACAACCATTTATTTCAGTGGATTCCAATTAGTAGTGAGGTCATATAGATTTTTTTGGGGTTGTCATTCCCTCATATCAGAGTGGAGGACAACATAGATATAATAGATGAATAAATTTTCTAATTATAATATTGATAAATAATTGAAGTAAAAATTAATATTCCCATCCAATAATAATAATCAATACAAATTATTAAATTTGTCATATAAAAAACATTGATTTCTTGTTATTTTTCTACACAAAAAAAATAATTAACACATGGATGTAAGAAATTAGTGAAATAAATTCTATAAAAAAGAATCATAAATTGAAAAAATATCCAACGATATCAATATCTAGCTCAGATATATTCTACCAAGAACCCATCATATAGAAATATTTCCATCTATCAGAAGTAGGATACTTCCCCTAGTCCACACATGTGATCATATAAACTGATCATGTATCAATAGTGACCTCGATGGTGTCTTATTTGAATATCAGTAATAAAATACCAAAAATGTCAATAAAATCGTGTTTTCGAAAATAAAATGTACATTGTGAGGTTATATAATAAGGTATAATATAAAAAATGAACAACTAAAATCTACATCAGTCTATACTGGTGTTTGAACATGTAACCTTTAAATTAGTTATGATTCAGGTTATATTGGAAAATAATATAAACAATTAAATTATTCTTATATAGATCATAAAAATAATAATTTCCAATCTAAGGTGAAACCATGGCATCCTTGACTGCAGGGGAAGAACAAATTACATTAATTTCACAAGTGGTTTGATTAAATGGGGTCTGAGTGAAATATAATGGGAATGCCTAAGGAATTCCACTGAATGTGAGTTAATCTTAATCCATAGAACTCGTACATCATTAACTATAACATAGAATTATAGGGATCAATGTGGTTAATCCATTTATCCACTAATCTGAAAATAACAAGGCAAATCCATGGAGTGTATCAAAGGTATTTGAATGTAAAAAAAGATGTTAGTGTAGTTTTCAATACACTATGGAAATCATATACCAAGACAAAACCATTTTTTGTGTGAATATATAAAAAAATAATATCAAAAAATTATAATTTTATCCATTGAGTTATCTAGAAATTTTCATGAGAATCCAAGGTTGTCTAACGTCTTTCCATCCCTATAAGGATTAATAGAACTAATTCGATAAGTACCTTATACACATTCCATTTATATATTGTATAATAATGGCCCACGTAATACTCAATCCATATAATAATTACATAGGTTCATTCCATTACCTTTTTTAAGTGTTGTAAGGTTATGTAAGTATGTGAAAGCATTTACCACATTAACTTATAATCATTTCATAGGGTCCTTACATACATTTCAATAATCAAGACCAGGGGTACGTTAATTCATCTAATACACATAAAAATTGTAACTAATCATGTACATTTGATATATATAGAGATATAATTATCACAACATGAATTTAAAGATTCATGAATTATGAAGAAAGAGTTATCATAATAATTGTCATGGATGATATTTTCAAGTAGTGTCACAAATAAACCCAATATTCGTTATCAAAGGTATAAATAAAAACCAAAACCTTAATGGATGATCGTTTTTGAGGTCTCAACCTAAAATTACATCATGGGATATATTTAATATCATGGATCAAATTCTTGTAAAATTAAATAAAGGATTTTGAATTTAATAATCAATTCCTTGTTGAACTAGTGAGTGCACAGAAGAAACAATTTATAGAGGAAGATACATTATGGGATGAGCCATAACCCACCCATATTATTCATTTAGTAGATTTATCATCTAATATAAACCCTTAAATTTCCCTAGTTACTAAGAATGCATAATAAAAATACAACACCGTAAAAATAGACTTCATGATTCTAAAAAAATTGACATTTAGAGAAATATGATTGATGAAAGATGCATATGACTGAAGAAAATTCTGATCGAAATCCAACAAAATAGAAGATTCTCAAATAAGATTCTAGATAGAGGAACTGATCCAACCATAGATAGAGTATAAATAGCAAACATCATGGGAGGGACACCTATTCAAGAGATAAAAATTATTTGGTAGTTGAAAATAATATCCCTTCCATACTTTTATAAAATTTGAGCTAGGGTATTTACATGCCTAATGAAAATTACACGTAGTGTAATTCTCATGATTTTTCCTCCTGAGAAAAATACATTACACAACGAGAATGGGGTATAACTTCAATGATACACTAAATGTACTAAATAGACATTTATTATTTAAATAAATGATTTGTATTTAAATATAGGGCCTGTATTTAGTCTAAATCCAGGCTCCAACCCCCTACTCAGCTCTTAAAAGGATAAAACGACCCTCCCTAAGGCATAATTTCTAGGTTTCATCCAGAACAGAACCTCAACCAGTGTTTATAATAATATTTAATGGATTTGAATTAGATAGTAAAATATGTATCTTAAAGCTTCAATCTTATGTATATATTTTATGAGCCTTTAATATAACACCATTCATATTCTTTATTTCCCCATGATTATAGGATGTGAATTACTATTTATATAAAATGATATAAAATTGTGAATGATTATTTTATAAACTAAATTATAATGGTTTATATTATTTTTAAACATAAATTTTATGATTTATGTATGAATACTAACTTAAAATACTATTGTATTATATGTTCTATTAGGACTGGATCACTAATTTGTACTACCAATGTATTAATACAACCTCAAACTATAGGCCACCATGGTCTGGGAGATTAAAAATAAAAAAGTATGAAAAATAAAACAAAAATTTTATGTCGCTAACAATCATAAAAAATTAATCAATGGACCACCAATATAGATATTCAACATGTATTACTAAACAATATGAAAAATAAATAATAAAATAAATGACTTAGGAATCTAGATGATGTCTTTCATAGATGTATATCATTCTCTTAGATTTATAATCCTATATGGACTTTCATAGGGCCCCATCCATTTATAGGATCCCTTTTCTTGAATTGAACACCAGAACTAATATTTCATTATAGGATGCGAGCACTAGTAAGAAAACACCAAAGAATCCTAAACATATGTTCACATTAATTTTGATATGGTATACTTGTCCCCAAAGTAAATGATTAAAATCATATAACTAACCATATAGAGAGTGAAAATGTGTTGACCAAGACACAACAAACCCCAATTATTCTGGTTTTGGTACCATGAAAAGTGAGAATCATATTAGTAATATAAACTATAGATGATTCAATTTCACACTATAATGATTTAAGGAAATCCACCAAACATGTCATTACTGAAAAATAAATCATTCCCTAAATACATCCACACTCTACCTTTAAGTAAAATTTTCTAGAATCCCATTTCATGGAAAATATTCACCTAAAATATGGTTACCTACACGCCTGTGATAGTATGAGTTCTTGAAAATCAAATATAATGGATACGATATCATATTTCTGGACATTACACATTAGGAAATACCGTTATTATAAGAATAAAATCTTCCAACGACAATATGGTGTTCCCCTAATGTATGCCTATCTAAGGCATTGGCCATCCTATTCATGACATCACCATTGATCTACATCATCCATTATTCACCTCTAAGGAGTTTTCTTTATATTTTAGGGACACCTGTAATCCTGATGTGTAATGTTTAAATTCCATAGGAAATTCATAAAATAAAAAATAATTAATAACCTCAAAAATAAAATTATATCTCAATATGTAATTTTAAAGGATGTGAAATACCTTAAAATTAAAAACCATATTGTACTGAAATAAAGAAGTCAAACCAAGAAAATTATCAATACCTTGTATTGAAATGAAATAAAAAGACACATATGAACTACATTAAACATGGGTATAATTTTCTATAAAGTCACACAAACAAATGTTATCAATATCAAGAAAGTATTCCATTATAAACTCAAGAATAGAGTCCAGTCATAATGATAATTTCATAAAATAGCCTAAAATTGTATGGAATTAATGCATCACGTTTTTTCATGTAATCATCATGGTTAATAATGAGTGATTCCACATGAACCATGACCACACAATTTCTAAAATAAGCATTCATGATGAAAGTTCTGTGAACCAATTCAAATCTAGCACAACATTTGATCAAGAATGATACATAATAGTGAATCATTCATATGGTATACAATTAATAAAAACCATTCAATAACTACCACCAATGTTAGTCATTGTTACTAGATGATTGGATGACATATAAATCTCTCAAATAAAATAAATAAATGTTGAAGGTGTTATTCTTCCATAGATATCATTTAATAAGAAGAAACACCATTATTGATGGACTAATTATTATTGTAAGATAAAGAAAGGTTATTTTAGATGTATGAGTTTAATCATGGTAGTACAATTTTTATAATATGGTAGACCCATCCTAAACATATGTTCTTATATAAATATTTCTCATTAAAGGAATAATAAAATTTCATGACCGAATCAATTAATAAATGAATGGACTTAATATATAATTATTTGAGTCCAAATAATTTTGGTATTATTCATATTTACAATAAAAGTAAAATAAATTGGGAAGATATGAGAATGTTACAGATGATCTTGGATCCAGGAGAGTGTAAATTACAAAAAAAAACATTTATTTATAATGTGTTAATACAAGATCCCATATTCTCATTTTCTTTTCGTATAATTCAGGTTTGGGTTGATAATTGTTTCCTTTGGGAGTTTTTTTCAATATTTGTATATATATTCATCAAAACAAGAAACCACACAATAATAGCTCATGTCATGGAGGTTGTGTTGTCCTCTTGAGTAAAATACGGAATGAGGAATGAACCCATACCATGTTGTTGACATAGTCAGTTTTAAAGAAGAGGTATTTTATACGATGTTGATTGGGTAGCCCTACTCTACCTATGGAGAGGATGTTTAGGGAAATGGATTGCTGTATAGAAACATTACATAGAGAGAATTCAGGTTTCAATACCCTAGATGATGTGCTCAAGACCTCAATAATCATGGTGTGTTAAATATTAAGTATTAGAATAGAATATTTATTATAGGATGACAATATTGATAAACAATATGGGGAGGTTCATGGATTGATAAAAACATTCTCTTATAAATCCACTAAATTCACCATATACTCTATCAATTATGTTATTTAAATGAAATAAAGGGGATAAATATCAGTCAAACACCATGGAAAATATAAATATAAAAATACATTCCTTTATCAGGTCACATACAAGATACATATTGTTGTAAAGAATCATGTTAATCATCTACCACTAGTTTTCACATTGAGGGTGATAAATTTTCATGTCCTATAAGATCCTTGATTTATGCTTATGACCTGATCTATATTATCTCACTCATTTATAGTCTCGTCCTACATGAATTTAAATACCACTTACCATTTCACCCAAACATATCTCAAATTTGTGCAGTGAAAGTCAACCATCTCTCATAAAAATAGTTATTATATTGGTAACTGGTCAACCATTCCATTGTAATAATTACATCCAAACTAGTTATATATTGAATCATGAAGCCACACAGGTGTCTAAAGCTAGTGAAAACGTTGGGAGACTCGGTATTTGAATGGATACATACATGTTTTTCACCAATGATAGGACCTGAGCTGGTAACTCAGAATATAAAATTATATTAAAATCTAGGCTAGTATTGAAATGAGAGGATATGAATGAATATGATGATACTTTATCAAATAATGTCGATGAAAACATAGAGTTTGTGAAGTATATACATCTATATATTCAAGTTCCCCCTCTTCAATTTTTCGGAACCTCATCCATTGTGTGAATGCTACATATCCCCATAGGATAACATGATTGAGTCACTGATACCTATCGTGATTGAGTCAGCTATATGGGCCTCCTTTAGGCACCCTAATGTATTAACATAGAGTATTGATGTTTCGTCTTAAAAAAATTATTTGATGATGTATCATAATTACATATTATTGAAATTTTTATGATTTCCATTCAAAAATAATAATAATAGTCCCATTCAATCAAATCTTTTAGCACATATATGATGCTCCTCTCATAAATGGAATTGAATATACCTCACTGTTCTATTACAAACTTTAACTTTAGTGTTCCTCATATTATTTTCTCTTACTACTAACTAAATAATAATATTTTATTGTTTTGGTACATTAAGTAAATAATTAAAAATATGTAATTCATAATATGTTTTTTTGATATAACAATATGATAAATATATTTCTTAACCAACAAAACTAAGCTTTAATAAACTTGAGATAAATTGAAAAATATTGTTATTTAAATCTAATAATTTTAAAATAGTCATTTAATTTGATGGTATGAATATTGGTAACCACATTATGCATCATATTTATAATATTCCGACTCAAATTGATGTATCAATGAATTCTTATAAAAGATTCAATCATTCCTTATTATAGAAATTTTATAATTCAAAATGAAATTTATTCAAAATTATTTATTATTAATTTTTTTTGAAACTAATATATAATTATAGCCATATATAGGAAAATTATTTTATAAAATTAAAATCATTTTTTAAATAAGCATATTGAAATATAATTTTAAGAAATTTTGAAAATTTAAAATTGATTGATTATTCAGTAAATAGTGAAAATTTTCACTTTTGAAAATACTAAACTTTTATTTTATTAAATTATGTAATTTAAAATATTAATTATATATTTGAAATTTTATTGATGTTAATTATGTTCCATTTGATATAATTAATTCAATTTGAATCAGATATATTTATTAGTTTGATATATGTTAATATTAATAATTTAGGTCCATTTTTGTCTAAAAACTATTTTGTTACGTTTTATGAATTTATATATGATATATTTCATCTACTCATAGATATTGAATCTAAAAATGATTAAATAATTAATTTTAGTAGGGTCAAATTTGGAATTCCCTTTAATTTTTTGTCTTTATTAACAGTAACCTAGGTATATTTTTGAAACCTATATAATGATAAAATGGGTAAATCAATATTAAATCTATGAGACATGGATAATAGTTGAAATTATAATAGTAGTTGATTGGGTTTATACCATCATTATAAAATTATCTAAAATATGGAAACATGGTTCCAATTTTATATTATTATGAATTGATATTGCTTTAATAATATTGTACAAACAAAATTTCACTCTCTTGACATTAAATTATCAAATATGTTTTCCATAATTGTATTAAAAGGTTATCATTGGCTCTAAATATTTTTAAGTAATAAATACTTTAATAAATCATATTAATATTGTATTAGTTTTATGAGATTGAATAATTATATTAAATTCTTACGCACACTAACATAGTGTTAAATTGATTAAATAAGGAAATGATATATATAATTTTAATCATTTTAATATTTATAAAATTTTGATAAATTATTTTCTTTCATTAATGTTTTTTATTAACATAAAATTTCATATATGTGTGAAATTTTTAGATTAAATTTTCATTTTTCAATACATATTTAATTTGAAAATAAATTAATAATGTCAAAAATGTAATTATCATTATTTTCATAAAATATTTTTTATTATTTTATTTAACATTAATAAAAAATAGAATAATACATTTTAATTGTATATAATTTAAAATTTCAACAATTTCCCTATTAAGGATCACTTTTATTTTTATTGTATCATTCACGACCATTTACAAGTGAAAATGTTGATGTTTCTGTCATAGTCCAAAGGGATTGTAGGGGTTAAGAATATGATATAATTTTTAAAAACATATATAGAAACATTTAAAATATTTTTTTATAATATTATTTATACATTTATAATCATATATTATTATTATTTCATTTTGGGTCCTCATGATTGTGAAAATCATTTCATATTAATTTAACTATCTATGTAAATAAAATACTACCCCAGCCCTCACATATAAAATGGTATCCTATTATTCTACATTCCTCACACAATTAGAGCATAATATCATGAAATATAACTACCATAATATCATTCTATATTCAATAACCATTTCTTAGATCTCATGGTCTTTCAAATGTTCAATCTATTCAAGTCATTTTGCATAATCTCAAAGAGGTTTCTCAATAAAGATGTACACCTCTAAACCGTGTATTTTAAATTTTATTTCATATTATAAATAATTTAAATATATGTTTTTAATTTATATATATTAAATAAATTATAATAAATATAATTAAAATTGAGTGTATTTTGGAAAAAAAATTCTTCCTCTATTATATACTGCTGAAAGAGATAACAGTACTCATATGTATATATAGATTACAACCTCCATGTAGTGGTATAGTTGATTTTTAACAAACACATTAATTATATGGTTATAATGTTAGATTTAATTAACATTTATGTGATAAAATATATAATAATTATTCACTATATGTGAATTACAATTTACCTATATTTTTTCCATCCACCCAACAGTGAAAACAATGTCCACTAAATCGTATGGCCTATCGTACCAATGAATGGTGTAATTTATTTTTCTACATATCGAATTCATAAAATAAAACTATAAATATATATATGATATTTATTTTTATATGTGTATATATATATATATTTATATATTAATATCAATGTATATGATTCATCCATTATCAAATTAGAAGAACTGGTACAACCAAACTAAAATTCACATGGAAAATGAAACATTTAATTCCAAAAAATGATAATTTAATATGTAATTATTAGTAAATGTGTGTTAAAATGTTATAATATAATCATATATTATTTTTTTTAATATTAATATATTATATAATTTTAATTAATTTATATTTACTATACATGTTGTTTGATCAACTTCAAAACATGTCAAACATGAGGCAATGGATTTTTCCTCACATTTTTTACTGTGAGACCCACATCATATTCACCTATTGTTTCATTTATGTGGAATATATAATGACCTTGAATGTATATCATTACTTCATTCATTAAATTAATGGGTATAAAAATATCAATTTATTTTTATCAATTTCATAATGTAATGATTCATATGATTAAAATGCATTATGAAATTTATTTTACAATTTCATTGATTATCAGTATATTTTGGGGTAAAATTATGATGAAGAAATTTTATAACATACCATTGAAAAAAAAAATTAATTTTCTTTCACTTATTTTATTTTATGAGATTACATTCCCTAATTTAAATAAATTGTATTGGAGGACTGAAGAACACAAAATGTTGTTTTAAGGATAACCTATATTATTTTCTCACCAGTCAATAATTTTTTTATCAATGTAAATTTTTTCATTAAATTTTTTATGAATGTTTTTACTATAATCCAATGAATTTTTGTGCCAATGTTAAAAAAATAATTACTATTAAAAAATGGGCTAAATGGTACTTTCATGTAACATTCCAAATGATTTTTTATAGAAATTGTAAAAAAAATGTGAAAGAAATTGTTATTTTGTTGTACGGTACACAAATAGAATTTCCCACCATAATGAACACTCAAAATATGAATATTAATTTAAATTTTTATAATTATAATTTCAAATATTATTATTTATTTAATATTTCTAGGTTTTTTTATGTAAAAAAATAGATTTCAAGTTGGATTGTCTATTATCCTCAATAAAACATTCCATGTGGTCTTTTAAATTCATTGTTTACATTAGTGGAAATATTTTAATGGTAATTAATATTAATTGAGTGTGTGATCCAATGATACCATCGATATTCATTATATGTAAGGATTAAGATTAGGATATTGAGATACATATGAATCCTATTTATTTTCAATGGGATAAGTTGTGATGAAATGTTTAAATTTTTATGCAAACCATTTCCATTACACATGTATTGATATATAATTAATGACATTTCATATTGTGGAACACATATGTTGGTATTGGGATTATGTGATTGTTGGGACTAATATTTTATATACCTCAATTTCAATGGATAAATATGGATAACCTATGGGATAAATTATTTTGGAGTGGACCTAATTTTATGGGAATAATTTTATGCATGGTTCTAGTTTTCATGTATATATGATTATGTATCAAACTTGACATCATGTATATATGAATATGAAAGTATATTCTATAATGTATATAAGTTTATATAAAGCCATAATTTTATTTCCTCAAATTAATTAAGTAAACTAATTCTTTTCTAACATGTTCACAAGGTTATAATATAATGATACTTCCACAATGTCAAGTCTTAGGAGATTGTTATTCCTTCATTTATCATGTCATTTGATTATATTATTATTTAAGTATTATTATCTAGAATGTTTTTTTCTACGATTCAATATTATTATCTTTATTATGACGTGGATGGTTTTCATGTTTTGTGTTCATTTTCATATACCCTTATACACATATTATTTTTATTTTATCATCGATATCCCTCATGTTCACCCTTACATAGTATCTTAGCTCACCAATTGTATTTTTATTTTTTCATTGGTTCTGAATAATGATTTTTTGTTTGGTATGTTTAATAAGTGAACATTATTTGATATCACTATGGGGGATGTTTAATATCATTCATAAAATAAAAATAATGTGTATGAAGTCTCCATATAAAACATACATTTATTTTCGTAAATCATTCATTCATAAAATATATTTAATATTCATCTATTAGTATGTAACATCTATGTATAAAAATGTTGTGTCACAATAGATTCTATAAGTGGAATACCGTAGTGAATCTCTTGATATAATGATTATAAACCTATTGTGAAACCATATAGAGAAGTATTAGTATATGATAATATCTTAAATATTATAGTAATGAACATATTATTTTGTTTTTCAAACAATATATCATCATATCAATAAAAAAAGTATAACCCTACTTTCATGTAAGTATCCCTTATTCGATTTTTTGTGAATATGAAGTGTCTGAGGGATATTTGGGATTGTTTGGGAGAATATTGGAATGTTTTTAGAGATTTATAATGGTGACCGATCAGCGTATGGTTAGTGGAAATTGTGATACATCATAAAGAAGACCATTCAAAATATAGTAGGGGCTCCGAGAAGGTACATTGCTCTGGATAATTGTTTGGAAAATAATTGTGTTCATCCTTTTGAAATTATTAAAATTTGGATAGTGGGTGTCCTAATAGTTGATTCAATGTTTCGAAACTGTTGTATCAAGCCATGTGAGATCCTTATTAGAGGTAGTAGGTAGATCATGGTTACTACATGGTCTGTCTAACCATACCACTAACTGTGCACGGTTTAAAAACTAAATACACAAAAATGGATCTATGTCATTATTAAGATTGGTCCCCCCCGCCCCAGTCCCTAAAACCAACCAAATTGAAAATTTCTCCCCACATAATGACAGGGGACCCTTATACATTAATTTGGAAGAGATTTAGAGTCATTTCATGGTGCATTATTGCCTGACTATTGCGTCAAGTCATCGTTTATGGATGTTCTTGTTATTTTTCCTTAGATATTAATCTTCATATCATTTGATTCCATAAATATATTTATATTTTGGATATTTATAAGATATATTATTCCAAAAATGATTACATTTGAATATTTGGTTTATAAGAGAGTAAATATAAGTTTTTCGGTTCTCTAGCCCTTTTTGTGGCCTTTTTTGTGTTGTTTTATTTTCCTAAATGTTTTCTGGGGAAGGTAGATTAAATTTCAGAAAATAAATTTAGGACATAAAATACAGATTTCAAATTGATTAAATTGAATGAAATTGACTGTGAAATTGTTGTTCAATGCATGGTATAATTCTTCTATATATATAGCTTATGTATTTGAGTGAAATTGTGTTATTGATTTTAAAATATAATTTAAAATTGATATTAAAATGTAGATTATAATATAGTTGTTTCATTCATTTTATGGAGAAAGGATTTTCTCAAATAATGTTATTTTAATGAAATGGTTTTGGAAAAGAAATTTTGTCTTAATTGATGTAGTATTTTCATTAAAATGGTTTGGAATGATTGTATTGAGATGGTTATTTAGCATAATTAGTGGTGTGTCTTCATACTAAATTATGAGGAATGGTTGAAATCCGACCATGTGATAAATTCCAAAGTGGTAATTGAACATTTTATTTAATTATATTATGATGAATTCTTAGATTGATGATAAAATGATCCTGAGTATGAAATTGAAATATAGAATCATTCATGAGTGGATGTGTGGGTTGTGAATTGGAATGTGTTATTCCAAATAGAATTTATAAAATGGGTTTAGAACAGATTCTGGGTTCCTTCCATGGAACATATTCTTGATTTTAGGAAACATTTTTTCAATGGAAATTGTTTATGTTTGTAAAAAACTATTTTTAGAATTTTTTATATAAAATGTTTTATATAAATGTACCATCATGTTCTACCATACTGTCATGAGTTGAGAGGACATTTGGGGATATTCTACTTTGTTTTATTACTCACCCATAAAAAGGATCTTTGGTTTTTTCTCAAATATTTTTTATCGTGAAATGGCCAATGGTTATGTAGTATGAATTTATAATAGTTAATAATGGTACATGATAAATTTTTTGGAGTTGGATCAAGGAGCATATTGATCCATTGGAGTTACATGATGTTCATTAAGTTGTTGTTGGTTATGTCTTCCATTGTGTACAATAATGTTTTCTAGTCATACAAGATGGTATTATGGTACTATGTTATTATTGTTTAGATTGATTTTGATATGAATGATTTTCATTGAATTGTCTTTTTATTGATGTCATCCACTATGTCGTGGTTGATTTTTTATGTAATTTTTTTATGATTATTCTATTTTCAAAGTGAAAATCATCCCCAAATTGTAAATGAGTCCATTCGAATATATTGACATCATTTTGTTTTGTGGAGATAATGATTATGGGAATGTAATATTCCTCCAAATAATAAAGATAATGAGGAGGGGTAGGATGTTATAAGTGATATAATCTTCTTCCATCATTTACTAACATGTGGTCACCAGTTCTAGTCAGTTTCGGTGTTGAAATTCCATCAGCCATATTTCTAATGTTATGTTGGTAGAAATGTGTTTTAATTTCTGGACATGAAATTTAAATCATAAAAATACATATCTAAATTTTGAATATTGAAATTCATGTTACCTAGGTGTTGGGTACATATGTTTTATGTGAAAACATATTTTTTTGAAATTTAATTATCATGGGTTTATCAAATTAGATGAGCATGACATGCATTATAGAAATAATTTCCCAATAGGAGTCCATATATCATTTTAAGTAATGATTTGATTTAATATGATGAATTTTGAAAAAAATGACTATTTTTCTAATTAATGATTTTAAATAAGATCATGTCAGTGGTACATTGATAATTTTTTGATTTTCAATACCATGTTAATATTTCTAAAATATTATTAAACTTGGTAAAATATGATTTTTCAAATGAAATGTAGAAATTGAATATTGTGATAGAATTTGAAATTGTTAAGCCATCAGTTGATAGAGAGTGATATCTATAGTGTTTTTTGTTTATCTATTAAATGTCTATATGTAGGAGACATAAAAACCATTCAGAATAGGATGTTGTGAATGTTCTTTCACCCAATCCACACTGGAAAAAATATTTTCTCCAATGCTTCGTTCAGGATTTTCAATTAATTTTTTGGGGACTGTAACTAGTTACACATTTTTAGATATCTTCCACTATTAAAAATCCATGTTCAACAAGTATGGTTGATTTAATTAAAGTATCTGAGAACTATCACATTATAGGGAATGAGGAATAAGTAGCCATTTTCTCATAGAGGTGGAACACAACAGTGTCCCATAATATGATCAATTAATCTCCCTCTAATACAAAAGATCAAGAATATAATTTTCTAGTGTGGTTCACTATGTCACATCAAATAAAAGATTACAACAACATAGATAAATGCAATTATTTTCAAAATAGGGGGAATCTATTATCATATTGTCATAATGTTATAAGGTCCAGTGTTTGGGACACTCCTATTGTTCCACAAACATATGATTTGAATGAATGAGGGATGTAGAAAAATATTGGTTTGTAGATTATACCATTCCATGGTGATTCCAAGAATAACCTGACTCATCGACAAGTAAAATATCAACATATCAATAAATATCATATTGTAGTGAGAAAGGAATTATGTAGAGATAAGAAATTTAGTGTGGATGATTAGTGTGGACCATCTACAGTGTGAGGTATAAATATTCTGAATTCATACATTATGAAATATTCATTTAATATGGGGGTATCACATTCTTTTATTTCTTCTCATGTAGTTAATTTATAGTGTTTTAATGATGATATGATTACTTCTAGGTTAAAATTTTAATGTCCTAATATTTAAAGAGAATTTTATACCTTTTTCATTAGATCATGTTATATAATTACAGATGGATCTATGTTGAAATTGTATTTCATTATACATTATATGAATGTTTATGAAAAAGTCCGGGGTAAGGATTATTTGATGACGTTTAATTCTATAATCCATTGTTTTACATGAAATGTCATTTTTACTACTAATGATATAGTCAAGAATATATTTTGAGGAGAAAAAGTGTAAAAGAAGGTACAAGAAACATTTTCGAACCCATATATGGAATGATATCATACCAGTTGGCCAAAATGTAGTTGAAATTGATGGAAGAGATCGATAATAAATGTTTTCACCAGTGGTAGATCAAATTACATATGTTTTCCCTGATGATTTTTCATGGCTTCCACATGTGAGTGAATTGGTTTTTACAATTGATATCCTACCAGTGATATTTCCAATTTCCCTTATGTGTTATCAAATGAAACCAAAAAAATTAAACAAGATGAGTTTACGTTCATTGGAGCTAGAGGAAAAATGTTTCACTCAATCGATCACATTTCCCTGGGAATCACATGTATATTTCATAAAAACTCTTGATGGAAATCTTCAGTTTTGTGTATATTATAATAATATTATCAAAGTTATATTGAAGAATATGTATTCAAATCCATTAATTTATGATATGCTTGATCAATCGATAAGAAGTTAGTGGTTCTCCAAAATAGAATTGTGATCACCATATCACAAAATACATTTTTGGAATGTAGATATTCAAAATATTGATTTCAGTTCTAGATATGTCCATTGTGAATATATATTGTTGCATTTAGACTATACAAATGAACTAGATGTATTTATGTTCATGATGAATCAGATATTCTTGTGGTATCTTGATTCTTTTATAGTTTTTTTGGATAAAATATATTTGTATTCAATGAAAGGATTGATCATGAGAAAACATAGGGATTGCATTGGGAATAATGAGTGATCATAATCTATATTAAAAATTATAAAAGTCTATATTTGGATATAATAGGTATATTTGTGAGCCCATGTAGTATCAAACAAAAATTTTATCTAGTGATCCAGAATAGATGGAGCTGGTTATCTCATGGAATCTGATAAAGAATATATTTGAGATGGGTAGTTTTAATAGTCCGACTGATTATTACTAACACAATTTTCATTATTTTTCCTGACTAGCCTTAACTATGACATAATTGAAAATGATAAATTTTCAATTAAAATAAAAATATGAATGTATAATGTCTTTTCAATAGCTAATGGTTTTCCCCACATCAGGACCAATCATGATTTTTCCAAAATCTTGAAAATGGTACATGGTGTGTTATGAATCTTAGGAATGTTGGATGGGGTGTATTATGATTAAAATAGATTATTTTTTTGAATATGGCTCCGGGGAAACATTATTTCTTTATATGAAGTACCCAACACATGATTTGAGGCTCTCTACAAAATTAAATTATTTTAAGACATGGTGACATTCTCTCTTTTTGTTTTAATTTTACCTTTTTTAATGATCATAATAACATGAAACATATTTTCATTCAAAGGGAATTAAATATATGAAAAAAATATGGATTGGGTAAATCAAAAAGTTTCACTATAAATTTATTTATACAATGGGAAAAGGATATTTTGTGTATGATTCATTAAGTAGAAATTTATATTCTCTGTTAGAAAAAGAAGATTCATATGAGTGATAGTTGATGTTAGTTCTAGTCGACATGCACATGTGATGTGGTGACTGAGGTGATGTTATGAAAATCTTTATAGTTTCCTTTTGAACTCATTTTATGTTTAATGTTAACTATAAATATACATCTAATGAATAATTTTTATCTATGACGTGAAAACATAATAGTGGGGAGATCATTGTGGGATATAAGCTTGATGGGAGCTCATTGTTGTCGTTATGAAATCATATATTCATCCCTATGACTATTCAAGTAAAAAAATATTCATTTATACCACAATTAATGATGGGATGTTAATATTTGAATATATATTATTTAGAAGCAATTGATAGAATATTGTTTTGGGCTAGTAGGAAAATGAATTTAGCAGAATTTGTTTTGAGATGCTTAACAATTGAGAAAGTTATTGCCAGAAAGCAATGACCAGTAGGTATTTTGTAGTATTTAACTATTCTAGTATTGAAATAAGAGCATATATCTTTGGATTTTCTAATAGTTCTTCAATTACTAGTTTGAAAACATGATTTTATATGGGACAGAGTGTATCATATAACATGGTTGTGTCATTTCAGTCATTTTAGTGAACATCATATGCTGGTCGACTTATCAAAATTCAATATATAAGAATTGTTAAAAAGTCATGGTATACATGTTTCAATTGTATTAGACATAAATCAATGGTTTATATATAATTTATATAAATCCATATATAAATATAATGGGACATAGTTGATAAGGAGTATATTATATTTATCCACATATTTATGGACAATCAAAATAGAAAATACACACATTGGAAGAAATGGTGTTGGCTTATGTAATGGGTCTTGGGGGATCTTAAGAATAAAATGTTACATTAGTGGAGTTATTATATAAATATAGTTTTAAATTACCAATAAATATGGTTCCTTTTGAATCATTATATGGGAAACCTTCTCATTCTCCACTTTGATGGGTGGAAACATGTGAAACTTTGCTGGTTGTGTTGAACCTTGACCTAGAAACAAACGAGAAGATTCAATTGATTAGAAATTTTTTGGAGATTGCTCAATGTAATCATACATCTTATGTAGATATACATAGATGGTCATTGTTGTTTGAGGTTTGTAATATTATTTTGTAAAGGATCTCCCAATAGAATAGACATCATCATTATGAGAATCAAGGATAATTATCTTCCCCAAATATAGGACCTTGAAAGATACATGAAAAGGTTTGTGAGTTGGAATATTGGATGAAATTTCCCCCATTTTTCAATGTGTTTAATAACATGTTTCAAATATATATTTTGAAAAAGTAACACCCTAGACCTGGCCATGGATTACAAGAGATCACATTGACCTAGATCTATATTCTTTATTGGCGCACATTCCAATGCAGATTGTGGATAGGCATATATTGTCTTGTGATGAAAAAGCATCATTGGGGTGTGGGTTTTATAGAAACATGGTTTGATTTAGGAGGATACATGCAAATTCGAGAAGGAAATGAAAGATAAATGGAAATAAATATTTCAATTCTATGTTGTATTTCTAAATTCAAGAGATAAAAATTCAAATTTTTTGTAGAAAGTATCACCTCCAATTTAATAATTCTAACCATTTATTTATTCATTTTATGTAATCACGTTCTATGTTGATGTTCATGAGGGACATGGATTGTTTTTTAATATTTTATAGGAATTTATAAAGGTTCACAGTCGGTTCACAGTTACATGAAATGTCACAATATCCCTAGGAAATAGTGCAAAATGAGATAGAGGGCTCTAGGTAGGCACCTGGTTAACAAGAACATTTAGGTAAAACTATACACCCAGCAAGTAGAATCCATGAAGATATGGATAGAGGGATTTGGTATGTTTGGTGAATCGTTTGTACACTAAGGAGGCCAACCATATAGGCCCCCACCCCCTCAAGGAAGTATCTGGTTCATGGTTAGTGTACAGTTTGTCTGGCCATGAGTCCATCCATGCACTGTTTAAAAACTATATACAAAAGGTGTATATTGTTTTAGATTAATAATTGGAACCTAATTTTCCCAAAGTGACACTAAAATAGTATTTTTACCTCAATAATGTTATGCATCCTTTCACCATCAATTTATGAGTGATAAATAGGCTTTTCATAGCACGTTGAAGCCCTACTATCATAGTATGTCATTATATAGGGATGTTCTTGATGGGATTCTGTAGATATTCATCTCCCTCTATCTCATATTGATATATCCATGTCTTTTTTCCCATTTTGGGGATGTTTTTCATATAGTTTTACATTTAAACCATGTTTTCTAATGTACGTGGATTCAATATCTTCCATCATATTTAGAAAATGTAGTTCTATATTAAAATTTATTAAATGTTTACAATTTAATATAAATTATTTTTTACATCAAGGTATAACCCTTCAGTATGATGGTTTGTGGATTGATGTGAAATTTTGGAAATGTTGTGCAAGTTTCATTGATAAATGATTTTTAAATGATTAATATAAAGTAGTTTCACAGTTTTATTTATGGGGAAAATGTATAAAATAATTGGTTTGTATTGAAATTATTTTGGAATTAAAATGGTTTGGATTGATAGTATTGGAATCATTGTTTGGAATGTTGAGTGGTATTTGAGTATATAGCATTATGTGGCTAGGTTGAAATATGACCTTCTTCTCAGTTCAAATGGTGTAATTGCATATTGGATTTAATTTCATTATGATGACTTTATAGATCAATGAGAAAAACCACATGATTATGGAACAGTGATAAAAAATCATGTAGGTGTGGATTCATGGGTTGTGAATAATAATGGGTTATGGAAAATACAATATATTAAATATTTTGAGAACACTGGGTGGATGAATTCATCAGAATGTGACCTTATTTTGAGAAAAATATTTATGTCATGACCCGTCCTTGGGGCCCATGCCGTGACTACCCCAAACCCGCCATCCATAGGCCAGGGGCTGGCGACTAGCACCAAAGGCGTAAATCTCAAAAGAAGGGAAGGCATTGCCTTTATGAAGTAACATACACAACAGAGTACGCAAGAGAAGTAAACACTAAGAAAAATTGAGTACAAGGTAGGTGATGAAAAAGTAAATGGGCTAGTATACAAACCCAACTTAAAGTACAGTACAACCGAAAGGAATGTACGACGACATAAATTAAAATTGCAACACCAAGTCGTCCTCCAGAAATCCCACCTGATGGGTGGATATATATAGTGTCCTCAGCTCCTCGGTCTGACCGTCCGCTCCATGTACGTCCCACCATGTGGTCCACCTCTGTGTACTGACCAGCTCCACAAGCCTCCACCTCGATCAGTGTTGTCCGTCGTCTGCATCCAACACAACGTAGTGTGGGAATGACCCATGCAGGGTGAGTATACGATACTCATTAGGGACCCTTAGAGCCCTAAAGGTCTCTCATAATCCATGAATGATAAACCAAAAAGGAAAGATACAATCACGATGTATCAATAACACTACTTAGGTATATGCCCATACATATACCTAAGTAATCTGTTACAATGTGTCTCCAACTCCTGAGCCCAAGAAAAACCCATTCCACAAAGGAAAGGACAACCCAGTCCACATAGGAATGCACAACCACATCAATGATAATGATTGAGAATCAAGACTAAGCACACACATGTATACTACTAACGAAGAAGGGTGGAGTCGATAGATTTAGCCTCTGAATCATCTCCTCTGTCGAACCCACGTATGATCCAAGTACAGAAGTCATCGTTTCTGAACCCACGAAGGATACAAGTCTAGTAGTCATCGCTACCAAACCCACAGAGGGTCCAAGTACACAAGTCAACGTCGTCGAACCCATAGAGGATCACAGTTTTGTAGTCATCCTCGTCAAACCCACTGAGGATCCTTGTACGGATGTCATCCTCATCTAACCCACTGAGGATTCTTGTACAGAAGTTGTCATCTTCGTCACAGCCAGCTCTAGGGTTCCTGCACACTGTATGCTCGATTCTGGGAGGGTCCACTCCACGAGCCAAGGGTTCAATACATCAACTGTCACAATTTCCAGAGTTGATGTATCACAATGTTTTTCCTCATTAAAAGGAACTCAACGCAACACACGGCGCATCAATCGGACGCCCGGTCTGAGAGTTATTGGCTTTTTCGTCCAAGAGGCCCGGTTGGTTTTTAAGCCAAAACCAACCTGACCATAATCCAACTGCATCCAAACCTCGTGCGGAGTAAGCCAAAAGAACCGTCTCACAGATAGGAATACAAAAAATTCGATGACACGTCAATCGTAAGTCCAGAGCTCATGTTATAAGCATTTCCGCTCCGAGGTTCCGATTGGTTTTGTATTCGAACCAACCTGGTCGTACTCAAGGTTTTCCGAAACCTTAAGTGTGATATACCAAAACGACCGTCTCGATCCAACGATCTCAACACAACTAACGGTGTGCCGATCAGAGGTCTGTATCCCAAGATGTGGGAAGAAGACCGAAAATGGTTTGAAATGGGGGGTCTGGGCCTGACCCGACCCGGCCCAACCCCCCTGGGTCGGGCCAAACTGGGTCGACCCAACCCGGGTCCGGGTCCTGCCCGGTCAGGTACGGCCCGACCCGGCTAGGTGCGGCCCAGACCGGCCTAGCCCGGCCCGACCAGGGGGGGTGCGCTGGCTCGGCCAGCAGTCTGAGCAGGGGGGACGCGGCCCCCCCTCCCTTTGCACTCCGTGGAGGCGGCGGGGACCGCTTCCTCCTCCGGATCCAGCGCGGCCATGGGATCCGGCCACTTACCATCATGGCTTCCGCCCCCACACTCCTACCAGTGGCTCATCGGGGCACCGCTTCCACCAGGCGGCCCGCCGGTGCCGGCCTCCGCCTTCAGCCGCCGGCAGTGGCGGGACGCGCCGGTTGCCCCTACCGCGGACCACCAGACGCTCTCCTGTGGTCCGATTTTCCCACCGTGTGTGCCTGCAGAACTCCCGGGACACATTATTCATTGATATGGCTTCCATATGCTATTGAGGCCCCGTTCCATTGTCACCCGTCAACACGCGCGCATACAAAAAAACTGCTGAGGGTCACCTGTCGTGCTTGTTCGTCCCACACCCTCTGCGTTAGCTGATAACAAAAGGTTCGAACAACAATAATGTTCAACGACAAACGAGGCACAAAAATTAGTTAGGATTGAATTTAATTCCTAACAATTCCCTCGAAAATAAAAATAATAATCACCAAACCTCAAATAAAAACATTCATAGATCAACTTAATAATGAGTTGATCAGCGTTCTTGTTTTAGAGGAAAATGATCATGGGAATATTAACCTTCTCAAAATAAACCCCTACCTCGACATGGAAGATGATCATCAGTGTCACGGTACACGGTGTCATGGAGAAGAGGATCGTAGGCGTCACGGTAAACAGTGTCGCGGAGGAGACGGTCATAGGTGTCGCGGTACGGTACACAGTGACGATCGTAGGCGTCACGGTACACAGTGTTCTTCGTCGTTCTTCATCGGAGGTCGGCGTTCTTCATCACACAATGATTCTCTCTCCTTTATCACCAAAAAAAATTGGTCTCCCCCATATTATTTTATTATACACAAAGAAACTCTCCTACAATTATGTCACCACACTAATTAAAAGTGTTGACATTTAATAAAAGGAGGAAGAGAGAAGGTTCCCCTTAATTAAAGGCGTTGGCAGTTTAAATTAAAAAGAGGAAAAGGAAGGTTTCTCATTAATCAATATGAGGAGTTACCCAAGAATTAATCAAAAAATATTAATGGGGGAAAATTCAACGAAACAGTAGGGGAAATAAATTATGTCAGAGGAAATTAAATGGTGGTTCTTGTGTTGGCCCCACCTCTCTATCCTCCTCACCTGGGGTAAGTAAGTGGCTGTAGGCCCTATCCTTAACTACCCATGGGAGGGAGTAACCTCCCTTAGTAATAATAATTGTTCAGCCAATTTTTATTTATTTCTTAATCAAACCCCCAAAAATTAACTTCTCCTCTTTTGTGAACGCAACTACGGTAAGTGTCCCCTTGAGCAATTAACGGCAGTGCAAGTTCATCGGTGTCCTCAGATTTAAATTCCGAGCACCAGTTCAAAAGATAGAAAAACCCGCTCATTCGTTCACTGAACGTACCCGAGCTAAACTTCGAAAATTGATTCTGGGCACATTGGGACTTGGAATCAAGCTTCATCAGAAATTGCGTACTCGTAAAATCCCATGGAATTACAAAAAAAATCTTTGAAATTTATGGTTTTTACATTTCTCCCAACTCAGGTCTTTACTTCCCCATAAAGATACATCATAAACTAGGGAAACAAATGAGGGTACAGAGCACACATCTGAGCCTCCC
The DNA here is from genome assembly GCA_963277665.1 of Viscum album. Classification (NCBI taxonomy): domain Eukaryota; kingdom Viridiplantae; phylum Streptophyta; class Magnoliopsida; order Santalales; family Viscaceae; genus Viscum; species Viscum album. Next base: position 1,707,277,733 of record OY728150.1, read on the forward strand.
TCTCCCATGTGATCTCCTGGAGGTTCCCGGGATGCCACCTGATGCGCACTAGAGGAATCAACCGTCCCAATAGGACCTGCTCCCGTCGTTACTCAATCTCCACCGGGACCTCTAAAAAAGTCCCCCCATCATCGATTTCCACATCCCCATGATCTATTATATGCATCAGGTTGTGCACGTATCTACTCAGGTGAGATATGTGGAAGACGTTGTGCACCCGGTGCAACTGAGGTGGAAGAGCCAGGCGATAAGCCACCTTTCCTATCTTACTGAGAACCTGGAATGGTACGATGAAGTGCGAAGATAACTTGTCACCTCAGCCAAATATCCATAATCCACATCGATTTGATACCCATAAGAAAATATGGTCTCCATCCTCGAACTCTAGTGGTCTCCGCCTCCTGTCAGCATAGGACTTCTGTCGGCTCTGAGCAGTCCTCATGAACTCCTGGATGATATGTACCTTCTTCGTCATGTCCTTGACCATCTCTGGTCCTACAAGTGATAACTCCAACACTATCCACAAAGTATATCTTAAAACGCGGCCAGCTGTTGTCTCACCAATCCTAACAGTGGAATGCCCAATTTATTACTATGAGCATCTGCTATAATGTTCCCCTTCCAAATAGTATAAACTTTCTCGATTTCAAAGTCCCGGAGGAACTCAAGCCATTGACGCTATCTCAGGTTCATGTTCTTCTTAGAAAATATACACTTGAGACTATTAATTTGGTGAGAACCATAAACCGTTCGCTCGACGAACAATGGGTGAGACTAGCCATTTGTAAGAACTCAACTCCACCCTTCTCTGTCTACGATCTACAAGAGCTACTAAGATTCTTCCTCTGATGAAAAGCGAAATATGGTCTCATCCCCTGGATGAACCACATCCTTTACCTAATATAGTCTGTACTGACATTAATGGTACTATTTCATGGCATGGACGACACCATAAGGCCTCAACGCTACTACCAAGAGATCCAACCATTACTCTCACCTCCAAAGATTGAGTCACACTGTCGGCGGTAGTGTGTGTTCACTAGGTCTCCTCCAGTAGGAATATTGAATGTGAGGTTAATGTCAATGGTTTTAACCAGAACCTCTTAGAATCAACTACATAAAAAGGACATGGATGAAATCATCACAAGAATAAGTGTCTTTTATTACTGCAGCTCATGGTACAAAGACATAAAGCATCCACAAATAAAACATCATCAAATCTAGAAGCATCAGGAACAAAATCCACCATATCTGGAGCTAGTTCTGCTCCTATCTATATGCTCTCGGAGCTCCATGGTCATAGGCCTCAGCTGCCTAAAGTTGAGCTCTCCCATTTCCACCCGTTCCCTGTGGTCAGGGTGGTCTTCCTTGTGGTGGTGGTTGTGGTAGGGCCTCAAAGCGTCCCCCACCACCCTCTACTCGGCCAACTCCTCTTCCTTGTCTGCCTATTCCCTACAGACCGCCAAAGTTGAACCTCTACCTGGGAGGTCCCTCTACTGCATGCTGCTCATCTGTAGGGTGGGTCGGGCAGTCTCGAGCCATGTGACATTTCCCGCTGCATGCATAGAACTGTCTTCTCCTCATGTGGCTGGCTCTGTTTAATGTTCCCCACACAACCAAACCTATTTCCTGAGATTGTTCATCTGATGTTCAGGACCGCTTGGTCCTCTACGACATCTGTCTATTACCGGCTACAGAAGACTCCTTTGTGGGTCGTCCTAAGGAGGGTATCACCACTAGTGACTACTCAATGAGAAAACTCTCCACAAGAAGGGCTCTCTCCCGCACCCCCTCATGCTTCGGGATGTTTGGAGAGATCATCGAAGACTTGATCTCATTTCACATTCCCTACTGAATGGACTGGTCCTTAAAGAAAGGGTCTCGTACCATGTCAGTGGAGTAGCAAGAGAGGTCGGTAAATCTCACTAAGTACTGGGTTACTAACATGCTGCCCTACCGCAGCTGCGGTAACACCTGGATGTGCACAGCACAGATGGTGGCAGGAAAAAACTCTGAGTGGAAGAGGCTCTCGAAGACCATCCATAGTAGAGATGCCTCATCGTTCACCTGGAGCATCAGGCTCCACAATGTACCTGATGCTGCGTGCAGAAGACTCGCGGTAAGGATCACCATGAGGTCTGCTCGAGTCGCTACCAACCTGATGACTCTGATGACAACCTCCATCCAATCCTCAACTGCCTGAGGATCCATCTCTCCGTGGAACCTGGGTGGCCTCTGCCTCTAAAACTTGTTCCACCTTCTTAAGGTGGCGTGCAATCTCATCTGCAAGGGATTGTTTCATCGGTGGATCAGCGGGTTGAGGTATGACTGATGCCTCCATTGTAATGGGGCCCTGTACTGAGGCCTCGTTACTTGGGGGGATGTCATCTCGCACAAAGCTCAGAAATCTAGATGGATGTCATCGTGGGGCCATCTTGAAAATAAAAAGGTGTTCCATGGTTATTATAGTATACCTTCTGATATGACACAAATTAATCACAAAGAAATTTTTTGAAACACACTTGCAATCAATGTTTTCGTGTACTGAGTCGGAAATCAGAAGTCAGGGTCCAGGTGTATGGATACGTCGGCCGCCACACCAACACTGGACTCCCTGGACTAATAACCACACTCATTACTCTAAATATTATTGCCTCACAGAGAAGAAATTATAAGAGTCTTATGTTCTACAGTAGAACCGACTCCTCTGATAGCAATTTGTCACAACCCGTCCTCAGGGCCCGTGTCGTGACTACCCCAAGACTACCTTCAATAGGCTAGGGGCTGGAGACTAGCACCAAAGGCATAAATACAAAAAGCATTGAAGGAATTGCCTTTATGAAGTAACATACACAATAGAGTATGCAAGCAATGTAAACCCAAAGAAAAACTGAGTACAAGGTAAGTGCTGAAAAAGTAAATGGGCCAGTATACAAACCCAACTAAAAGTACAGTAAAAATGAAATGAAAGTATAGCAGCAGAAAGTAAAACAGATTCACAGAGTCATCCTCCAGAAATCCCAACTGATAGGTGGGTACAGATAGTCTCCTCAGCTCCTTGGTCTAACTGTCTGCTCCGTGTAAGTCCTGCCAAGTGGTCCACCTCCGAGTACCGACCAGCTCTACAAGCCTCCACCTTGATCAGTGTTGTCTGTCATCTGCATCCAACACAATGAAGTGCGGGGATAGCATGAGCATGGGTGAGTATACGATACTAAGTAGGGACCCCGAGACCCCTGAAGGACTCTTAGAATCCATGAAGGATAAACTACAATGGAAAGATACAATCATGAAGTATCAATAACACTACTTAGGTATATGCCCATTCATATACCTAAGTCATCAGTTACAGTTTAGCTATGGCTCATGAGCCCAAGCACAACCCAGTCAACATAGGAAAGCACAACCACATCAATGATAATGATTGAGAATCAAGACTCAGATCACACAGGTATACTACTCACGATGAGGGGTGGAGATGATAGATTTAGCCTCTGAATCATCTCCTCTGCCGAACCCACGTAGGATCCAAGTACAGAAGTTGTTACTGCCGAACCCACAGAGGATCCAAGTATAGTAGTCATCACTACCAAACCCATAGAGGATCCAAATACATAATTTATCGTCGATGAACCCATAGAGGATCCCAGCATGGTAGTCGTAATCGTCGAACCCATGGAGGATCCCAGTATGGTAGACGTCATCGTCGAACCCACGGAGGATCCCAGTATGGTATTCGTCCTCATCGAACCCACTGAGGATCCTTGTAATGAAGTTGTCCTCATCAAACCCACTGAGGATCCTTGTATGGAAGTATTCCTCGTATAACCCACTGAGGATCCTTGTACGGAATTCGTCCTCGTCAAACCCACTAAGGATCCTTGTACGGAAGACATCATCTTCGTCGCAGCCAGCTCTAGGGTTCCCGCACACAGCATGCTCGATTTCGGGAGGGTCCGCTCCACGAGCCAAGGTTTCGATACATCAACATTCCCAATGTCTAGATTTGATGTATCACAAAGTTCCGTATCGACAAAAGGAACTCAACGCAATAGACGGAGCGTCAATCGGACGCCCGGTCTGAGAGTTATTGGCTTTTTCGTCCCAGGGGCACGGTTGGTTTTTAAGACAATACCAACCTGACTGTACTCCAGCTGCGTCCAAACCTTGAGTGGGGTAAACCAAAAGAACCGTTTCATTAAAATAAAAAAAAATCGATGGAATGTCAATCGGACATCTAGAGCTCAAGTTATAAACGTTTTTGCTCTGATGGCCCGATTGATTTCGTATTTTAACCAACCCGGACGTACCCAAGGTTCTCCAAAAACTTTAATGTAATATACCGAAATGATTGTCTCAGTCCAAGGATCCCAATGCAACTGACAGTGCATCTATCGGAGGTCTATATCCCAAGATGTGGGTGAAAGACTGAAAATGGTCCGAAACGGGGGGTCGGGGCCGGCCCAACCTGGCCCAACCCCCCCTAGGTCAGCCCGAACTGGCCGACCAGACCCGAGTCTGGGTCCGGCCCGGTCGGGGGAGGGGGTGTGTTGGCCCTGCCAGTGAGCCGAGCAGGGGGGGATGCAGCCCCCCCTCATTTTGCGCTCTACGGACGAGACGGGCATCGCGTCCGCATCCGGATCCCGTGCGGCCGTTGGATCCGGCTTCCTGCTACCACGGCAGTTCCTACCGGAGGCGCCCTGGGGCACCGCTGCCCTCGGGCGGCCAGTCGGTGCCAGTCGCGCCTTCTGTGGACCACCAGACGCACTCCGGTGGTCCGATTTGCCCGCTGTCTGCGCTTGCGGCTCTCCCGAGACCCATTCTTCACGGTGATGGTTTCTGTATGCTGTTGTTGTCCTGTTCCATTATCGCCCATCAACACGCGCACAGACAAACATGATGTGGAGGGTCTCCAGTCGTGTTTGTTTGGCCCATGCCCTCCACATTATTTGATAACAAAAGGGTCGAACAACAATAATGTTCAACGAAAAACGAGGCACAAAAATTAGTTAGGATTGAATTTCATTCCTAACAATTCCCCCGAAAATAATAATAATAATCCCCAACCTGAAAATAATAACATTCATGGATCAACTTAATAATGAGTTGATCCTCATTCTTGTTTTAGAGGAAAACAAACATGAGAATATTAACATTCTAAAAATAAACCATTACCTCGATAAGGAAGACGATCGTTGGTGTCGCGGTACACGACGTCGCAGAGAAGTGAATCATAGGTGTCGCAGTACACGACGTCAAAAAGGAGAGGATCGTAGGCACCATGGTAAACGGCGTCACAGAGGAGAGGATTGTAGGCATCACGGTGCACAGCGTCGCAGAGAAGAGGATTTTGCGGCGCGTCATCAATCTCTGAAGAACGATAATTCTTCATCATTCTTCATCGGAGGTCAGCGTTCTTCGTCACACAACTATGCTCTCTCCTTGATCACCAAAAAAATTGGTCTCCCCCCCCCCTATTATTTTATTATACGGAATGAAACTCTCCTAAAATTATGTCACCACACTAATTAAAAGTGTTGAAATTTATTTAAATGAGGAAGAGAGAAGGTTCCACATAATTAAATGTGTTGGCAGTTTAAATTATAAAGGGTAAAAGAAAGGTTCCTCATTAATAAATACGAGGAGTTACCTTAGAATTAATCTAGGGATATTAATGGGGTGAAAGCCAAAGAAATAGTAGGGGAAATAAATTAGGTTAGAGGAAGTTAAATGGTGGGGCTCATGTGGGCCCCACCTCTCTATCCTCCTCACCTGGGGTAAGTAAGTGGCTGCAGGCCCCACCCTTAACTACACAAGGGAGGGAGTCACCTACCTTAGTAATAGAAATTGTTCTGCCAATTTTTATTTATTTCTAAATCAAACCCCCAAAAATTTAATTCTCCTCTTTTGTGAATGACACTATAATAAGTGTCCCCTTAAGCAATTATCGGCGCCACGAGTTCATCGGTGCCCATATATTTTAATTCTTATCACTGGTTAAAAAGTTAGAAAAACCCACTTGTTCATTCACTGAACGTACCTGAGCTAAACGTCAAAAATTGATTTCGGGCACACCGGGCCTCAGAATCATGCGTCGTTAGAAAATTCATACTTTTAAAATCCTATGGAATTTAAAATAATATTCCTTGAAATTTACGGGTCTTTAAAATTTTACTATCGAAAATCTATATATTTGGATAAAATTTAATAATAGAAATTTATTTATGAAAACCATTTTATATAAATGCGATGAAATGTTCAATCCTGGTTGTGTGAGTAGGGATTCTATTTGGGTAAAGAATACTTAGTTTGATTAATCACTCATACATTGGCGCCAAATTTTTTTTAGATTTTTATTATAATAGAACAATAAAAATTTTATTTACACACTTTCCTAGGGTTAAATTGTGTTACATGTGTAGTTTTGTGAAGTTATTGTGTAATGAATGTTGGATCATTGGAGTTACGTGGTAGTTATTGAGTTGTTATTGGTTTTGTCCTTTGTTATGTGCTTGGTTGTTTTTTAGTATTAAACTATTGTACTATTGTTTAGTTTTATTTTAATATAAATCGTATTCTTAGAGTTTTCATTCATTGATATCGTGCATCATGTTGATGATTATTTGTTAAGGAATTCTCATATGGTTGTTTTATTTTCAATGAGAATATCATTCCCCAAATATGAATGAATCCCTTTTAATTTATTGCCATATTTTAGGGAATTGGGAGTGGTTCTTAAGGATATGTAATTTTGATTCACCCTCACAACTTAATGAGGAGGGATTGATGTTACACTACACAAGGATATAGATTCAAAACCAATGAATATAGTGGTAAAAACCTATAAAGTAGTTTCTCTAATAATTTTGGGCCATCATATCAGTTCACTATGACTATGACCTATTTATAAGCATATTTTAAATTACCCATGGCATATTTGTGGTATAATTCAGAATTTATTTATGAACCATTCTGATGGTTTTAAAAAGATAGTGACAATTAATGACATTTATTATACCGAAGGTATAATAGATTAATTTTATACTGTCAAAATTTAGAAATGATTTAATTTATTTTTAATGATTATATTATTTCCGATAATGATTACTATGTCACACATTATGCTTTTTGGTTATAGAAATATTATGGAACTAAGAAGAAACCTATTGAAACTGAATGTGATTGAAAATGTTATTATATACCTCCTAAGAAACTAAATTAAATAGTCACATGATGGTGAAACAATATGATTATGATTATTAGGTTATTGTAATATTTTATTAATAACATAAACATTGGATAGTTTACCATAGCCTAAATTAATATTATTATATACTATGGTGAAATTCATTTTGGAAATGAAAATAAAGGAAACATGGACCATTTTTAATCATTGGAGTATTTTGGGATGGAGAACACATGAGAATGTATCAAGGGAAAGTGTTGATTTTTTTTTGTAAATAAAGGTTATTGATTATGGATTACTGTAGATATTTTTGTAATATACACGGGGAACATGAGAATTATAAATTTCAATGACCTATTCCAATTTTTGACTTCTATATAAATGAAGGTACAAAGTTATTTATGTTTTTGATGATGAATCATTAATTATTTAATCTATTTATTTTAAATCATTTTGATGAAAATATGTTCAACAGTTTTAGATTATTGGGTTTTGAATTTGGTTTGAATTATATTGGACCAACAGATTAGGATCTGGTTGAAGTTGATCCAAAAGAAACCATATAAAAATGAACATGAAAATACATGTTTTATAAGTTATTTATTCAAATATGGGTGTGTGTTAAACCATACATTTCCGCATTCAATATTGGAACACATTAATCAGAAATATTTAAGTAACACATCCAGTTCATCTTCATGAATTTCTTTCTTCAATAGGGAATCTTCCATATGATATTCCTCCCTATATTCATGTCATATTATCATGTTGAGTTGAGGGATATTTCTATAGCCTTAAATCAACTAATGAATGATCTACCATGGAATCTTTATTATTCTTATTTTCAAAGTATTGAATTAAACATTCGAGTCAGAGACAATCCATAAACAACTCCATTTATATAGAATGTTATACATTTTTTCCACAAGGATATCCCGTAAATATAATTCATTTAAACTATAATTATATTTTAATAGTATCAAAACCCTCCGAAAAACAATGATGTGGTTGGTACACATCTCCATACCCCTAGTGTCAGGGAATGGAAGAATCAGTGAAATAAACATTGACCATGATACATGATCTGATTTGTGGGATCCATCATAAGTATTTAAGAACTCTAGGATTCCTCTGTCTTCATGTAAAAACCAATAGTAAAAGTGGTTTTAGATAATCATTACCCTTTGACATACCTCCTATTTTCACTATCATGGTAAAATGTGCCTCTTTATACAACACCATCATTCAAAGACTCGTGAATGAATCTTTGAAATCGAACACCATGGATTTCATTATGTTCCAGAAAATATAGAATATTGATTCTAATATTTCAAGAAGGATATTCAACACCATTTCATTGAGGCCATGAATGATAATCCTCTCCAATTGCTTATATACATGCTTTTGAATATCAAAAATGATCCTGAAAAAGTATCTTCCATATGAACTCAATTTATGGGAATAATTAGAAGCCATAAACATGTTTTGTACATGCTCTTCATCATTCAATAAATGATAGAAAGATGAAACAATGTGTTCTCTGGTTTTTTTAATTTGATCATATATGGGAAGCCAATTTTTTCCGATCATCCATAGTATAATAAATATGGATGGTTGGATGAAAGGTGATCTAAAATTCATTAGCCATTTTTTGTTCTATTAGATCCCCTTAAATACATCCTATAATGTTACTTGATATTGAATTTTCTATTATGGTTCTGTTTCAAAATAATACTATTGAGATAGTAGAGACTAATATCATATTTGATCATATGAATTTTTTTCAATATTTGATAACTTATTCTAATTATTTTGGTATTGATGATAAATATAGATTGGTGGAATTAATTTTAATTATTTTATTGAATATAAGAACTATTTAAATTAAATTTTAATATTTTAGAGTGAATAATTCGTCTCAAATATTTATTTCATTGATTATTAGATTAATTGAAAAATAATAAAATCATGGAATAGAATGAAATTATATTTATAAAGTAGAATTGAATTAATTATATATTCTACTTTCCACTATCATGATTGTATAATTTTCCAACTACATTAGAAAAAAAGATCTTGAAATAAAATATTTATATATTCATCTTCATTTCCAACAAATAAATGGTATTTTAACCCGTCATATACATTTTTGTTTTTTGGTAGTAAACATTCTCAAGGACATGTTATCTATCACTCTATATTAACTATTGTCTTATAAGATTCTCATATATGTTGATAATTGGATATCATACACATATTATCCTTTTCTAGGTACAAGAATATGTGATATTTCAAGCAACAATTACATTTACAACAATTTTCATTAAATGATGCATTTTTATCCCTATATATGATCTTGGTTTTCAATAAATGTATTTTAAAATTTTTTACAATGAACAAAATTAAATAAAAATCGGATAAAAATTTACATAATTGGGGGATTTCAAATGAAATACCATTAACACATAATTTAAATGAATTATAAGTATTATCACATTCTTAACAAACAACACTAAGCATTATATGAATTTAGTTGTATTAAAAAAATTAAATTAAATTCAAGAGTTAGTAAAAACCTTTTACTTGAAGGGTATAAATTTAAGTTAAAATTTAATGTAATAAATTAATAATGTCCCAACTAAATAAAAATTAATGAATTATTTTTTGGAAATAAGAAATCAATATATTTTAAAGTCATTTTATTGTACAAATTTCATTTCATCGAATTTTAGTTTATATGAATATTTTACGTTTAATTTATAATTGATTTTGGGATGAATTTTATTATTTTAATAAAATTGAATGTTTTATATCAACATTTAGAAATTATCTTACAGTATAAAATATGGGACAATTCTAAAATGGCTTATTATTCATTGAATAATGAAAATACCATTATTTTGAAATATGAACATTTCATTTTTTTAAATAATTAAATTTAATATTCAAATAAATATTTGGATTTGGATTGGATGTAAAAATTGATACATTAGTATAAATATTATTTTTAGACATCAATATAAATGTTTTTGATATAAAATTATTTTTATGATAAAAAATTTATTTTTTCTAAATTCTTTTTCATTGGGTTTTACTCTACAATATTAATAATTATTTATTCCACTTATAGAGATTTAATTTTGTAAAATTAACATCTTAATTAGAATCATTAGAATATAATTTTTAAAATATTTCCCTTTTTTTGATTAGTAACTTGGGTAATTATTTATTAGTAATTAAATGGCTACATGAGTAAAAAATTGTTAAAACATTCAGAATAGGATTTTGAAAATTATATAACACTTTCCCTCATTCAACATTAGGATTTGAGTATTACCATTATCATCCTAATCTAGAATACATAGTTACATTGTTTGATTTTCCCTTTATTATGTATATTATATTATTTTAATAAATATATAAAAACAAAATTAAAATATCTTGACTATAATTTATCAAATATGTTTTTCATAATTATAAATATGGTTTTTTATTATAAATATTAATTATAATTATTATCTAAATATTTTATCATTATATTTTATTTTTAATTATTATTTGATTGAATAATTACACTAAATTAATAACTACATAATATTTATTATTTTTATAGAAAAATAAAATAAATAAATTTTTAAAAATGAAAATGAAGTCAATTTGGTAATAGTATTTCATTACGTTACATTTATAGATGGATATATTTGATTCAATATGATTGAATGGTTTAGATTCAATATTCATCATTGTAAAAATATGTTTAATTTAAAATTAAATTAATACCATCAAAGATAATATTTGTTATATTTTATTAAATTAACATATTATTATATTATTCAAAATTAAAACAAATTATAATATATGAGGTTAATTTGATATAGCTTAAAATAAGTATATTGGTATATTTAACTTCATCTTATCATATTATTGTAACATTCATGATACCTAAAGAATAAAACACATTTAAATTATTTTAATAGGGAAATATTTTAGTGAACATTTAATACTATCAAATAAGAGTAGAAAAGAACCCAATTAAAATATAATAATATTATATTAATTTTAATATTGTAATTTTTTTTAAATATGTCATGTTTGATCAACAAGAATTTGATAATTAAATTAGATTAATTTAAGATTTTAAATAATTATATGAGTTAACACCCCTAAATATAAATGAGATAGTCTTATCCGATTTCCCTCACACCTTTTAGCCATGTATGAAAAAACTATATCCTATAATTATATCTACCTATATTCATTATTCATTAAATAATGTTTCTTTTCATTCCAATGGAGTATCCATTAAAGGATTATGTGTAGACCTATTAAATGAGGACTTAATACATTATTTCTTATAATACCCCACCAAAATATAATATTACACCTTAAAAAAGAACTAATTTAGTATAATTCATATAAAAATAAGTTATTATGGTTATGTTAAATCTATTTTCTACATATATTAAATCTTAGAGAGTGTGAAAACATTGATCATATGTACGTTATGACTTATCATCTTCATGTAGCGTTGTAATCCGATTTTCATCACCAATTAACATTTATTGTTATAATTATGGATTTAATAAATATATATGTTATATATTATATAATAATTATTATGTAATTGTGATTTATTATTTACGTTTCTTTCATTTTAATATGTCCAAAACTAAAAAAAATGTTCGTACATACCTACAACCTACTCTCTCCATGAACAATGAAATATATTTTTCTATCAACAAAATTTATGGATTGATATAATATATATATAATTAATATATATTATATTTACATCTCGATTCCAATTCATGAGATGATTAAACCATGGCTAATTTACCTGGATCAAAACTAGTAAAAAATATATCTCAAGGGAAATGACACAGTTAACACCATAAAATAATAATTTGAATTGTGAATTGTTAATTGATGGGTTTGCAATTTTTATTATTGGATCATATTTTAAATGTGTTTACACGATTTTTTTTATAAAAATATAATATATTTAAAATTATTATAAAGAATGATACAGCTCCTTCTAAGGAAGTTTTTACATTTGGAATGATATTTTAATCTCACTTTTATTTATTTCAGAGAAATGAATTTTCACTACTTATTAAATTTATGTAGTGAATATACAAACCATTTATATATATTATTATTATTATTATCTTGAAACCTATGGGGATATACATATTCATATAATTTTCTATATTTCATTAGGTTATGATTCAAAAGATTCCAACGTAGTCTGGGATTTATGTTACAATCTAATTTTTTAGATTTGTTTATGAAAATCATTAAAATGATGAACTATTATGACATATTACTAAAGAAACTTTTGAATTTTAGTATACTATCATTATTTTTTAGTATTTAATGTTTTACTTTACATTACTAATTTTATAACATATGAGAAAAAAAAATTTAATGCAAACCGTCATTATTTATCTCTTTGGTCAACAAATCATTTTCATTCCTTATCAATGATTTGATTAAAAAAATTTAAAGATTTATTTTATTTTTATACTATAATTATCTGATTTTATTTTTATCCCTCAATATATGTGTCTATAATGGTTTAAAAATTATATCTTATTCATTATATAAATTATTTAATTTTGTAGTTTTACTAAAAATGGGATTATAACAATTATTTGAATGTACACATCATAATTAGAATTTCCAAAACCTCATGACTGATAAATTCAATCAAGATTCCTTTAAATTATTCCTATTATCTTACTGAAATAATTTTTTTCTTTTAGATTTGTTATTTTTACAAACTATGGAAATATGATTTCAATGTGAAAAGGGTATTTTCCACAAAAAATAATCCAAGTTGTATTTAAAATGAATTCTTTTTCTATGGTGAATTATTTTGATGTAACGTGTTATTTACTGAGGAAAACATTTTGCGATTCCATAAATATTCATTATGTATAAGTTTGATGACTATAGTGATGAAATTTTTTTTATTCCAATTTTCTATCCCTGGTAATGTTCTGATTAAATATTTAAATGTATCTAAATACTATTGTCTTTTACCAGTTTGTGATACATGATGAATTTTTTTGATCATATGTGACACATATTTTTATATTATGATAGTTTGATGGGTGAGACCATAATTAAATACCCACTTATGAATTGGTTATAGTTTAATTACTCATGAAATTAATATTTTATACCATAAACAAATTTCTAATTAATAATTATATTCAAGGACTATGTATTTTTTTCTTAAGTTTATCATTATTCCTAGATGTCATGTTGATAAGATTATTCATAGACCCATTTTCATGTAGATATTATTATTTGAGGATGTTATTTGATGTCTTTTACATACTAAAAGAAATTTATTCTATTTGTACATGTTAAAAAGATTATAAAGATACTATTTTATAAATAATCAAGTCTTACGTCAATGTAAATCATTCATGGACAATTTACATTGATTCCTTTATGACTCTTGTCATATAAAATAATATTACATTTTCAATGATTAAATATTGTCATATTTTTTGTCATGGGAGTGTATTTAAATTTTTATTCTTATTATGATTCCCTTATGGTAAAGTGAATTTTATAGATCATTGATTTCGCCCTTGTTTATTCATAAAGACCGTTTGAGCTCACCCTTTCTAATGTTTGGATTCCCTATGTTATGAATCAACATATTATTCATGGTATCTCTCTGAAGAGTAATATGTTGGTAAAACTATATTGATGATGATGAAGATATTTGATGAAATGATAACATTTTTTTTCTACTATCTAAAGACACAAATCCATTATTGTCTCCAACATGTATTTTTATAATAATTTTAATATTAATCTAATATGATTTAATATCATTGTATTAAATTTATATATTAAAATACAATAATATAGATGTATACATGAATTAATTTATTCCTCTATACCCATCACAATGGTTTGGGCCTTGTGATGCACTAGTATATATGTCATCTGGATAAAGGCCGTTAATTTTAGTCAATGGGTTGGATGAGGTCCTGTAATTAATTTCATATCCTCCCACACATCATTCTTGTCCAACATAGAAAAAAATCATAGAATCTAAATAAAAAAACCCTATTAAGAAAATTTAGTAGGCCTCTATTTATGATTCCCCAAAAACTCATGATCTCAATCCAATGTCAGTGTATCATGTATGATCTTCTTGGTGAAAACTCATTAATTAATTCCCATTTAAGATAATCAAATCATATTTTTTTCCATGAATCTCCACCACCTCATAGTGGGTCCTTAAAGTATAACTTCTTTATTAATTACATTCCAAAACCTAGGGGTCTATATTTAGCAAATAGTGGATTCTATGATATCAATTTATCCTCCAAATCATAAGACACTCCATGGACTAGAATATATATTGGATGTGGGTTATTATATTCTCATGAATATATGAAAATCATCATATGTAATGATTATGGATGGTGTGGGTCAACTATAAGAACTACTACCATAGTTGACAGTGCATGCGTCGATGATTCCACATATATTGTGTGATTATGAATGAGTGTGTTATCTCAAGAAGGAAAAATATTATATCTCATATGTGGAATTTTTATAATTTTTTTAACGAATTTTTATTACCATAAAAACATTATTAATATAAATTTTTTATATCACACATTGGGTGTCTTTATTTAAGGATAATTCATAAGAGATACCCATATAAAAGTTCTAACCCTCATAGTTTTACCCAATTCTATATTATTTTCAATTATACATGCATATGAGTCACACTCATATGTATACAAAATATATCTACATTTTTGTGTTCAGATAACAACATATACACTAATGTATCATAATTGAAAAGATATATATACATCAATCAATATAAAATAAAATATTATATCAATTAGCTATAAAATTAAGGAAATAATTTCAGATAATAGAAATAAATTACATAATGTTTATATTTATTGAATGTGAACAATATTTCCTACATAATATACATGAATCTAAATAAATCTTATAAAACTATTACATCAATCCCATTATCTGCTACTAAATGCTACATTAAACATGGGGTTTCCTAAAATAATGTATCTCCCCTAAATGAGTTCCACAATGACTATATCCTTTCTTATATAAAATAAAATTAATTCTAAAAAGGAAATATCCATTTTTATATAACATAAATTAAATGGAATGAAATGAACTCATTCCTTTAATACCATTTTGTAATGAACATCCCAAATCTATGGATATAATCTAATGTTCTACATAACCTCATGCATGCCTCCCAATTTTCATTTACATTCTGAAAAATGGAGTGGTTCTAAATTATGTGGTGGATAATGTACCCCTTGTAATCATATCCATCACATATTAGTACGTTGGAACCATATACCCAAAATAGAAATATTATATAAAAGTATAACTAATAAAATATATTTCATTCCATGTCAAACATATTTAGTCATCATGCCCCCAACATGTTCTGTCAAAAAGTATAACAGAAAAACATCAAATATAACTAGTGAAATAATATAGCTATAAAAATATCTGGATTCTTACAGGGCAATAAATAAAACTCACATCTCCATGTTCCTCACTAACATGTCTCATGTCCCTTTTCCTTTAGTAGATTCACAGCTATAAATTCTTCTTGATCACCATGATTCCCATACATTTTTTTATTATAAATTATATAAGACAACATCAATTAAAACTCATAAGATGATCATATATATAATTGTTTTGAAATATAGAAAATTAAATTAATGTAAAATATTACATGAATCAAACTATATGATAATGTGTGAAGACAGAGCCAAAACATACATCAGCTAAACCTACTCTAACACCATTATATAAGAGTTTCATAGTGGAACAATAAAAAATTTATCATGAAATGAAAATATAACTAATATTAATGAATAATCATTCAGCCACCATTAATTCCATATCCAATATCCTTAATGTGATAACTCATTCCATAATAATAAACTGTTAGTCAAATTGGAATCTCAAAAGGGGGTTAATTGAGTTCTTACATAAAATTGATGTTAAAAACATTATTATAATTATCCCCCAAATTTTAAAATGACCCAGTCAATTAAGGCAGTATAGTTGCAAATGACTAATTGGTCAACATGTTTCTCAATGGGTGATTAGGCCTTGATTAAAATAGTGTGAAACCCTTCATCAACTTTTAAAACATGTTTATTAAATTAAACATATACACACACTAACCAAAACTAATTAGCAATTTGAATTAAAAATACATTAAAGTCTTTGTAATTATAAGTAGAGGAAAATAGATAAAATATAGTATAACAATATATAGTGCACAGAAGAATTAAACAAGATGTTTAGTCTCAAGTTGAGACTTAATCTTCTCCACTTGGTGATCACCTACAACCAATAAGATAACATTAATAATAAACATGATACACAGCATGTATCGGGATTCTCAATGGTTTTTAAAAACTGTCTGGGGTTCACACCCTCTACCTCATATCTTCGTGGGAATGATAAAAACACAGACCACATATGGTATCATCCAAAGTTATACATGGGAAAACAATGTGTAAGAGATGTTTGATGTTAGGATTTGTGTATCCTTTAGTTCAACCTCAAGAGAAAGTGTGTATGAAACAAACACACACCTCTCAGAAATGTTAAATAAAAGAACACAATAGAGAAAATATTATAAGATTGAGATTAGAAGGCTCTATGTGTTTGCAGATCTGCTCTTGTCTACTTGATGTAATGAATTTGATGTTTGGTTCTTTCTCTGAATGTCATCTCCAAAACATAGTGGCGTAAGTCCAGGTTCTAGAATTTATTTTCTGAGTGTTCTACTTATTGTGTTGATCAAGAGTTGATGAATTACATAAGGAAAAGGTGTTTTTTCCCAAATGATCTTCTTGATGCTTGACTGTTCACATTGTAAGTGTTGGATAGTTCATATTTGACCTAGGGAGTCAGTTTCTTAAAATACACGGACACACTTCTCATCCTCACCCTTCTTCTTTTTGGTCATCTATTTTATAATTGAGGTCCAACAATATGTATAAGTACCTCACATGCGAACTTTCTCATACCTCCTACTGTCCCCAGATACGGTCTCATGATATGTCTACAATCAACATTAATTAATGTCACAAGCATTAAAGTTAGAAAATATGACTGTTATAAAAATAATAATAATTTGAAAATGAATGGAGTAGAAAAGTATGGTAGACTAGTAACATTAGACTTTAAAATGGTAGGCTTCATAAGTAATTGCACATCGAAAACATTCACCAGTAACCATCCAAATTGTAACCTTCCATCGATAACTCTCCACTGGTAATCTTCCATTGGTAACCTTTCAACGATAACTATCCATTGGTAACCATCCCAACAGTAGCCTTGTATCAGTGACCTTTCATCATTGACATTGCATCAGTGACCTTGAAATTGTGACCTTGAATCAGTGACCTTTCAATAGTGAACTTGCATCGATGACTGTTAATGTAGTGACCTTTGCATTGGTGAACTTTGCACCGGTGACCTTTGCAATGGTGACCTTGGCATCAGTGACCTTTCCTTCAGCAACCTTTGCATTAGTGAACTTTGTGTCTATGACCATTTCATCAGTGATATTTGCCTCATGAACATTTCATCAGTGACCTTTTCATCAGTGACCTTTTTACTTGGAAAAATTTTGTACTATGATCTTTAAAAAAAGAGAGCAGTGAGATTAAATGTACACAGTTATCACTTTGATATAAATATGATGTTCACATAAATGATTTTATTTATGTGACACATAATTATCACATAAATAAAACATGATTTGGGATTATTAAAACAAAATATGGGATTATCAAAATTGGTGAGTCCAATAATGTCCCCCTTTTTTATAATAAAAAATTAAGTCAGTATTTTCTGATTTTGGGTTAATCACATATGAAAAAATCTTTAGAGGTGGTTATAGGGACAATTAAACCATGTTTATTATGGAAAAAATAAAGATTGTATTTATATATTAAATGATTTCAGTCAATTGAAAAAAAATGTATACTCCTTTATGTTTAGGTATCCTAAAACATAATCCTGGCATGTTTCTCCCTCTTAGTGATAATTTCCACTCTATATATTACTAAAATTTATAAATATATAATGTGAATATTTTATGGAAAAATCACTTAATATTAATTGTAATTGATAATATTATCCTTAAGAGATTAATAATATATTCCTATTATACAAAAACAATAACCAAAACTATAATATATAGCAATTGGTAACATAATTCCCAAAATGAGTAAACCATTATAAATTGAATACAATAGTAATATTTTTTCCCTATTTAATAACACTAAGAGATTAATATTAATCATTTGGTTAATAACTAGCCTTAAAATTCGAAAAAATACTAGTAAATATGGATGAAAACTAATGATTTGATTGAATATGTCTCATATTCATAAATTATAAACATTACTTTTTACATACAAATAAATAACACATAATGTATCATAATATAATAAATATGTCCAATCGTATATTAATACCACTATAATAAATAAACTAAACTACCATAAAACCAAATTAAAATAATTTGGTCTTCTAAAAATTAAGACAATGCTTAGTTTTATCAATATTCTTATACCCAAACCACATTTAAAAAAATACATATATCACGTAATTATTGAATCCAAATACAAAAATACCTAAATACATTAAACATAATAATTTTTTTACAATAGGCCATTCCATGGTTGATAAATTAATCATAATAAGATGTAATTGACCTGGATAATGTTTGGGATCCGCGCATTTAAGAAAAAATAAATTTAATGGATATCTATTATGAAATTAATTTCACACCATTGTAATCATTATTTTTCTTTAGTAATTGATCTACTATTCCTTGATAATCCAAAAATATATATTTTAAAATTCCATTGAGAAAATATGCTTTGTGTGTATTCCCACATGAAGGATATTGAGCGCTCTTCCTTCCCTGGCCTCCCAGAAATTTGCTCATAAAAACTATATCGTTTATATAAATTGTGATTCTCCGAGATGGCTGAGGAACTTCTATTATTATCATTAAATGAAAGCATTTATAATAAAAATATCATTCATTCAATCATCACCTAATTTAATTTCACCGAATCTTCAGATAATCTAATACATTTATCATTGAAATAATTCACCATAGTTCAAAATATTGACTAAAAGAATCACGGTGTGAGATACAATAGTAACAATCCTAAAAATAATTTATAAGATATAAATATCATGAATTATTTTTTAAAATATCTAACACATTTGGTTTAAAATTTTGAATCAATTTTTATCATCTATTTAAATCCTTCATTTTTGATGGAAAGGAGACTATGAATTTCCAAAGTAAAACCCCATGGAATTTCAAAGAAGGTGTGTAGTGTGTCCTATTTTAATTTAATAGGAATTTAACATGTAAAGAAAATTGAATCCTTTTTGGGGTTATTAAAAGAATAAAATACAATGAAATAGAAACATCAGAATTTAGTATCCATTAAGGGATGTAATTTTGTTAAACCCACTCTCTCAATAATTCACTATAATTATATGATATTTTTACATATATATATATATATTTATTTATTTATTCATATACTTATCCATATGGTTATAAATTATTTTTCTATTAACAATAACCCTAAATAAAGTTAGGTTGATCCGAAACAACTATAGATACCCAATTATTTTATGCATATAGTAATATTATTTTTACCTTAAATAACATATATGTACAAATCCAAAGATCACATGTCCTAGTGTCCTAGAAAAACTAGTTTCCAAATTCCTAAAAATGAAATTATAATACATGGAATACTTATTTCATAATAACTAATGGGATATAATATAAATTTACTCTTCTTAAAATTCTAGTACAACCTAGGAAAAAAACTATGGTGTGTTAAATCCTATTATGTCAATAAACATGATTAGAAATAATTATATGTGAGTCAAATTTAGGAAATGATATCATAAATATAAAGGATTATGTGTAATCACATGGAATAATTACATAATGAAAATAAAATCATAAAATCATGATAATATATAAAATGTGTATCATATGTAAAAAAGACATAAAAAGAATAAAATCCCATTTTTAAGATAATAAAATATGATTGAAATGTCCCATAATGGATTTGGTTTACTCCAAAAACCAAAAAAAACATATCATGAGAGTAAAGACAAACCAAATTTATGGTAGAAGTACTTTGGAATTACCATAATGACATTAACATGATATTACTATGATCGATAATTAATTAAATCAGAATGCATTAACCTATGTAATACATTTGGAATAAAAATGGGTGGTAGAATCTTACCTCATATCATAATCAATGGAAATTTCATAATGAATTTATTTTTAAACTGGGTTAAATGGAAGTATTTTCCCTTAAAAGGAATATGAAATAAGATAGATATAAATGTATATGACATTTATATTGAAATTATAATCATTAAATATCAATAAGTATAGAGATAATGTGATTTAGAGAGAGAGTTGTCATAACCAAATGAAGAAGTTTTTTCTGATAGATCCAATACTAGGATTGTATAATTGATGTTAATGATATAGAATTAAGTTATTGAGTGTTTAATTTAGAATTATAATTAAAAAAATTTATATATGAATTAAATTAATCTTGATTAATTTCAAGAAAACAATTTATATCATTGATAATGAAAAAGTAATTTAGTATGTGGAAAGAACATTTAGTGATAAAATCATTTATAATGAGCCCAATTCATTATGTTAGTTATTTATCCTTCACAATAATAACTTAATATCAAACATCTATCAAAGTAACATATTTTTTAATTCATTATATTCTATATATTATATTTTCATATTATTTTACCTAATCATTTAGGTTAAAGTGGGCTATTTGGATGATGTTCTACAAAGATATCCAATATAACATTAGAATGTTGTATAAGGTAAAATAGAATATTATTTAATCATTAATTGAAAAATAATACTGAATTTTCTATCATCATTATAATTAAAATTTATTATTATATCCACCGATGATATATTTTTACAAAACATGTTCAATATTACAGTGATGAAGATCCTTGGTTGTACGTATGTATGAGAAATGTTTCCATTTTTTAGATACCATAATGTAAAGATGGTATTTGTAGTTTTATCATTACATAATGATAATTATATCTATAGTGTGATATAAATTTTGTTAATAAAGGTTAATATAAGATATATTTGACGTGTCAATATAACAACTGTTATCATCACTTCGGAAGGTGGTACTTAACTATACACATGGATGACATGATCAATTTTTAATAGATGAGTATTCAATAAAGTGTATGATATAATTCTGTAACATAAATATTTATATTTAATTAATATAATATATAATAATTATATTAATCATCATCAAATTTTGTGGGAGTAATGAATGAAAAATATTTAAATTGGTTTGTGAAAAAAGTATTTCTTTATACACACACATGACTATAACATTTTCTATGTGGTAGTTTTAGAAATTTATGTTGTTTTTAACAATTTTATCATAAACTTTTAGTGTAATTTATATAATTATTTATTATATCAATGTGTTTTAAAATTATAAGGTGGGTTTGGTAAAATAAATATAAAATTATCTGTTAATAATGATACCCCATCTTTATCCATCATCTATAAGATTATACATAATGACTACCTAACCTGGATGTCAAATCAATTTGAGGAATCATGGTCCTGGGTAGGGTGGTTAGGATGGTGTTTGTGTAAGTATGGATTAAACTAAATGCATATTGAATATTCGTACCTTTTATATGTGAGAGGTGGTTACATTATCGTAAATACACAGTACTATTAAATAATGGGAAGTCACAAGAATGAAAACGCCTATAAATAGATAATAATGTTTTTTAGGGGAGATAAGGTTGATAAAGAACTCCAAAATAAAAATTGAAATTTTTTTATACATGTTATTCCATTTACCTCCAATGAAATTAGCTTTCACCATTTTATATTTTCACCAAAAAACCATGATTTTTTAATTTTTTAGTTTTTTATTTAAAAAATAAGTTGAATATAATACGTATTATTAGTTACGATGATTAAAAATATGTAATCCATTTTAGAAAATTCCAATAAAAAATTGGGCATGATTTAATTTATATGTAATCCCACAAAACAAATTGATTTATTTTTTCATAATACAAAATTTTCAATAAATATATTACCTTATATAAATAATATGACTAGAATTAATCATTATATTAATTAAAATTCATGACAGTAAATATATATTCTATAAATTTACTTTAAAATATTAGTTATTATTGTTTAATTTTGTTAATTAAAAATTAAAATATTTAAGCACTAATAAACAATTTGTATAAAATATCGTTACTAAGAAAAAATAATAAATTTATACCAAATTCAAGAAATGTATTGATTTATAGAAAAATAATTAAATTTTTATAAATAAAATGGTTTATATAAAACATTAATACTAAATCTAAAATACTAGGGGTCATTTAAATTACACGTATTAAGGAAAAGAGAAAAGGGTATTTGAAAACTCAAAAATATTCTCAATTTCTTGAAAAATAACACATTTAATGAAAATAGTAATATTTCACTATTAAAAAATTTAAAATTATGAACTCAAAATTGATTTTAATGAAAGAAAGTAAAAATTCTAAAAATCAAAAAGTAAACTGTAATACATTATAGTAAAAATAAATATATATCATTATGTGAAAAATATATAATATTTTAGAACTAAATCACCTCAAAAATAATGATTTCTTACTTCAATGAAATTTATCGATAAATTCATGTTTATTAGGACTTATATATATATATATATATCATACATTATTTTTCACTAATCATACCCTATAGTTTAATGGAATGGTTAAAATTCTCATAATAATATTTTTATATTTAAATGTTAATGTTTGTTCTCTGTTATGATTCCAATACACTATCAAATATAATGTTATTTTTAAAAACATTCAAGGTATTAGAAATCCTATATTTTTGAAATTTGTATAGGAAATAAAATATGAAATTAAATTAATATTTAATTGTTAAAACATTTATTTCACTTACATATACATCCCATTCCCCATTAAAATATAAGTTTATTCATGACGATGTTAATAAATAATTAAAGAAAAAATGGAATAATGAAGTTAATAAATGTTAGGACCTAAGATATCATAAGAATACATGGGTGATGGTTTATTGGCCATGAAAAAAATAATTTTATTATTTCAATATTAGTATTTGATAATAAACCTAAAAAATTGTGATGTGGTATGGAATATGTCATGATAATGTTTTTTTTGGCACAAACACTAGCAAGAATTATCGAATTTGAAATGGAAAATTTTAACATTAAAATTATAACTTCTATTAATAAGACTCCACATATTTCACTATAAAGGGTATAAAATATATTTATAATAGATGTCATATTAAAATTCAATAAATTGAATCATAATTAAAGATTATATATTAATCAACGAGATCTCTTCATAAATAGGGAATGATATTTGATTGGTTTGAATATTAATACTAGTTTTATATGATTTGATAAATGTAATAAAATATGGGTACATAAAATTTTAATTATGTATTATGTTTTTGGGATTATTAAAATAACGAGTGTACTGTAAAAATTTTCCAACTTATTTCATAATAAAACAACTTTATATTATTATTTTTTAGAAAGGTAGTATTATTTATTACAATTATATAGAATTTTTCATGGATTTTTTACTCATATAATATCGAAATTTTGAAATATAAGGTCTTAATAAATGATTTAATGTTTTAAAAAAAATAAAAGAATAAATCTCTTTTATACTAATATTATTATTTTATTTGATATTTATATTCCTTATATAAATATTATATATATTTTTAAATGGTAATGTTTTTTGTTAAGATATTTTCTTATATTTATATTTTTTAATACTAATTTTCAAATTATAGTTTATTTCATAATTGATTTATTTTTTTAAAAATAATCACGTGAAAACAATCTTATTATATTTATTTTGTGATATTTCTACAAGGATTTATTTTTTAGTGATTGTTGAATAATAATGTATTTTTTATCTTAAAATTAAATGTTAGATCAACTACTTAAAAAATGAAAAAAAAAAATTAAAAAAAAATAATTTTAAAAAATTTAGTTTTTCAAAAAATAATAGAAATACCAATTTTTAGATGAATTGTATTTTTTATGTTATTATAAAAATTAAAATAAAAAGGTATTTTTATAAAAAAAATCTTTTTTATTTGGTTTTTCTTGTTTAATTTAACATTAAATTAGACAACATGTATGAATTAAATAATGATAAATTTATTATATATATTTTTAATCCGTGTTATTAAATATACTAAATATTTTCTATTAATTTTTTGTAAATGTGAAAGTTAACATTAGTTATTTATTTACTAAGGTAAATGGAAAATCATAAATTTTATGATAAAAAATAAAACTAAATGCACTAAAGGATGACCCTATGACATTGATAAATTTTATTGGATGAATATATATCACCCATAATGATATTAAGTTATAACATATTTCATTTTAATAAATATAAAAAATAAATAAATACCTAAAATGTTTACAGAAAGGTAAAAATTTAATTATTAAATTAATGAAAAAATAAATAAATGTTGATGAAAATTTTAAAAGAAATATAAATTGAGATTACTAATATGATACATAAATTTTATTTTTTAACATAATATATTAATATTATAATAAATCATTTCATTCAAAAAAACTATGATATTTATAATGTTAATGTAATGAATAGTTCTAACAGTCGATATTAAATATGTTTTTTGATAAATAATATTTCATTAAATGATAAAAAATAACTAAAAAAATTATACATGTCAATGTGATTATTCTAGGGTTATAATATCATAATTTTTAAATTATTATAGTTTTTCTCAATTTATCTTAAATATAATATCCTCGAAGGAGTAAAAAATATTTTTTTCATTGTAAGTGTGGACCTGATTTGAGGGGGATAAATAAAAAATATGAATATGAACATCTTAAAAAGTTTTCCAAATTTAAATTTAGGATGTTATTTAAACTCTGACTCATTTTAGAAACAACTCTTATCAATTTGGATCCATTTGGAATTATAAATTAATATATATTCATTTAATATTTTAGTAAATTCAATGATTGGTCATCCCCTAACTTATAAAATGGAATCACTAATACTATTTCCCAACACTTATAAACCAGTTTATTGAATTTAATAACTTCTTAAATTACTTCCAAATTTCCCTACATTTTTAAATGTGTTATTTTTTAAATAATACCAGTTAGTGAAGGCTCATGTTTTTTAGAAAAATAGAATTTCCAACAAATATGTATACGTGTTAGCCACATGTTTTTTATTAAGTATTCCTTATACAATTAATAATATTTAACTATGACTAAACATGAAATTCTATATTTCATTTTATCAACTGTTTATATTATAATGGAATAACCTATATATGTTCTAACCCATGTACTTACAGACAATAATTTTTGGCATAAATTTGAATTGTTTTCAATGAAATGGTTAAAAGGTGTAGACTAGTAAATTATTCTTGTAGATGATCTCATATAATATTTCTATCCACTCTATTCATCTTCTATATGAGTGGTTACCCTATTAATGTTTTGTTATAAAATTCAGATTAGTAGGAATTTTTATTAAGTAGATAATAATTCATAATTATTTATTGGAATATAAATTTATTCACACACATTAGTTCAAACTTTTCAATTTAAAAAAAGAATCATATTGATAGAATGTCAGTACATTTGAGTACCTAATAGGGGGTCTTTTGTCGAGAGTAATAAAATCATTATTGGATAATGAGGCTAAGACTGGAACCATTTTTCATTTTCATTTCATTTCATTCTTTTCTTTTTATATTTAATTTTCTATTTTATCCCTTACATTTTCTTATATACGACATCTGGTATTACATTACCTTGACTGATAGAGTATAGGGTGTGAGATAGAGATAAATAAGGAGAGAAGATGGATGGTCTCACCGTGGAGCTTGGGTGGAGATAGACTGCCAACGGTACAAGTGAATTGTGTATAAGGGAATATATAATAAGAAATTTTCACAAAGGTAAGATGTTTTTATGTTTTTCCCATTGATCAAAATAGATTTTCCAAATTTAGATTGGTACTCAATTATATATCATTTGTACCCCTATGGTTCAATCAATATCTGTTAAGGGGAAATAGGGTTATTGGATGATTTGAGGGGTTTCATGTTTTGGAATTCAGATCACACTATGTGTAGTTCAGGAACACATGTCATGTGTTCATCCAATTTGGGGAAAGATTTTATTTTTAAGAAGTACACACCATATAAAAGGAATACAATCCACGTACTTGTATATGACCATGTTGTTGATTACCTAGCCATTTATCCCATATAGGGGTAATTAGACATGTAATGTACATAAAATGTCCCCATGATGGATGAATGGTATATAGAAGAACATAACTATGAAGTACCCTATTCCATGACATTAAAGGTACATTGGATATACCCGATGTACGGTAAACACATTATACTTGTTATAAACATTATGTATATAGGATTTTTATGAAGTTTATGGTGAATTTACACTCCCATGAGGGGTATTAAGGATACATGTCTTATACTATGGAATAAACATCTTCTACTCATCCCATTTTACAATTTTATGGTTTCCCTATTTTATGCTTCTATGTCATAATTGGACTAATGAGTTACATTTTATGTATTTTTCTATATCCATCTTAATGGTTAAACCAATGATGTAATTTGAGGAATGATTTTTATATTTATACATGTTTAATAAAAATAAATCTTCCTCTTCTGATAATCTAATTTGGATATCTCTTGAGAGAGAGAGAGAGATTGGTTTGGTGTTCAAACCAACCATGCGAGAGACCCTTAATCAGATATGGGTAATTATCCATCTATAAACATGATGATCCATGATTTTCATTTTCTTCAAATATTCCATATTATATTTTTGACCAGTTGGATCTATTATAATATTTATTTATGTTATTACAGTTATTAAGTGTCCCCTATGGAATGAATTTTATTACATGTCGACCCAGGGAATCCATTAAAGAATCCTTATACTTATTTATTCATCCCAATGAACCCATGTTGGATTCATATACATACTTATATCATTATTAACATCAAATGTATGATTCATATGCTACATTTTGTCCTAGAGGATTCCATATTGGTTTACTCTCATTACATACCACTTCAATGGACACCAAGTGGGATGCATGTAGTAGCTTATTGTCTCTGAGGATCACAATAAGGATTATTTTACTTATATATAGGAATTTATGACTCCATGTTGGATTCTTCCCCAATGATTTTTATGGGACAAAGGGGATTCAATATTTTTTTTACAAATGATCAGCTATAACATTTTGTGTGTGTTGAGAATTTTGCTTGTGTCACATTATAACTCTTACAAAAAATTCCAATCGTGATTTAGTAGATTTAGTTGGGGGGGAGATGTTTGGCCACCCTAACAAAATGTTTTATAATTTCACTTGGTCAATCATTATGTATCTATAATATTTAGAGGTTCCTCATGGATCACTAATTTAGATCATGAAATGATGTGGTATATTATTTTGGATTCCTATATGTACCTCCTTGAATATATATTTTTTTCTTACTCATTATATGGATACCTAGTAATATTTTCTAGGGTTTTAATTCCAATTAATTTAATTTAATATTTATTATTTGGATATATAGATCTAATTCTCTGGTATCCAAATGTTATGCCAACATTTTATTTGGAAATTCCAATAAATACTTCTTTGGATCCGGAAGATGGGGTGCACTCAAAGATGATTAGGATCTATTTGGAGATCGGAATGTTTAAGTTATAATAATTCAAGTTTTTTACTACAGTGTTGTACATGATGTTTACCATAATGGAGTCACTCGAGGATAATTGAAATCTCATGAATGATAGTTACAATTATACTCACCTCAATTGAATACTTGAATTTGTTGTTATAAATGGTGCTCCACAACATTGATACCTTGAATGTTTATTTAACTCTCCCAAACAATTCATATTAATTTCTCTATGGTCGGGTGGATGAATTATTACCTTATTGAACTCGACCAACCTATAATGAAAACTCACTCATATTCAAGTTTGTTTCGCATTGTTATATGAAACTTGAATAAATGGACTCTACTACAAAGGCATGAAAATTCCACAATGCTTGAATTTAAAATTCATTAACCATCCTACACAATCCTCCACCAATGAGTCATGTCATGCATGGAATCTATATATGGAGTCGAACATGTCTCTCCATGTTTACATAAGATGATAAACATTGGAAAATAGATCACAATTGATATTCAGAAAACCATATATAAGGAATAACATTATACAAATCAATATATCTATGTATACAATTCAACTATATATGAAATACTACCAAGGAAAAAATGACATATCAATGATAAAAACCATCCATACTAGGAAACCATATCATGTATAGATATCATTATCCACACACACACATAGATTTGAGAAAAATACAACATGGGTGCCACATGCTATACATGTTCCCACATGTTATCAATATGTAACATGGGTCACACAAGCAACCGACACATTACAATCATGGAAAAGTTTAAAATAAATGGCCAAAAATATTAATTATATCATACACAATGATTTTTTTTTATAAAACTCATGGTTCATCAAGAGAATAATTACCCATAACATGTTCACAGAACATAAAAAAATCATATTGAAATATTTTTTCTATCCATTTCCAATACAATAAAAAATTATATGTATATTGAGATTTGAGAAAGTATCAATCTATGAGGTAAGATCTAATGATACCCGATTATAAATTCCAATAATTGTAAGTATTTATTATGTGGTTACAATTGGATATATTTGTATCTCAAGGTATGATTATCAAATCAAATGAGGATAGTCTTCCACAATTATGATTCAATATGATTATCTTATATCTTAAATAGTTTTATTCCTATCATAAGATCGATCAAGGATATTATAGATGAATGAGTTTATTCAATGAATAAAATATTTTGAATTGTGAATACCCAACCTAGACTTAGGACCATATACAAGACATTGGGAAATAATCTAGATAGAATGAAATATTAATGTAAGGGGGTCAAATTGATTAATAGATAATGGAAATTTTTTATAAAAAATTCAATACCCCACAAATAATTTCTCATGTGTTTTTTTCTCTATATTTAAAATTGTCGATGTAGAATGTTGAAATTTTTTCATGTCAATAAAAAAAATAACTATCATAATCACCTCCTCAATATATATGGTTCATTGATTTCATTGACCATATAATCCAAACAAATATTCCCAATGTTTCTAGTTTCCAAACCTCAATTAGTTTTCCTCCAAAATATTCTCCATCAAAATAGTTATTTTTCCTAATACATGGCCCAGATGAGAAGTCCTCATGTACCATGTCCATAAATGTCCCTATATATTTTAATTTCAGTCATTTATATTTTACACAAAAACTCAACAAAACCAAAATATTTTTCATTGTATATATGGTTTTTCATATTCCGAATAAATAAAGTTCAAGAGTTGTCAATTTCAACACAGATATCCCTAAGGCTTCACCCAATATTTTCATAACAATAATATAAAAAAAATTACGACTTATATGATTAATATATTACAAACAATGCTCTGATGTTTAAGAACCTGGTTCTTCATTTTGTGGTACAAGTTTCTTCTTTTCCTTTTTTCCTTTAATGATTTTGAGAAAATAAAGAAAATGGTGAAAAATACCCAAATCATGAGGGGACACCCCATGTACTTTTCCACACGCCGTGTACTTTGGCCGTGTGGGATGAGTACATAGGGTGTGTAGCCCTTTCAGGGATGAAAGATGTAAAACCAACTACACACCATGTAGTGGGTATTTATATGTCGTGCACTCAGTCGGCAAGTGAATAGTAAGGTGGTGAAGGCAGCCGCTAGCTGAGCGATAGTACATGATGTGTACTCAGGTTTTACACGTCATGTAATCATGTAGACAAATGAACAATGCTACGCTGGCAAGGGGCCACTAGAAGAACACTATAAAAAATGAAAAGTACACGCCATGTACTTGAGAGTACTCGCTGTGTAGTTTTTTTTTCGCTTAAAATGGGAAGTAGTCTCCTATGTTCACAAAGGAAGTATAGAACACCAGAAGAGAGCTAGATAGACGTATGGAGCATGGAGGATCTCCAGACCGCACATTGGGAACCTGATTCTGTATCCTTCAATCACGTTGGGACTACACGGGTACGCCCTCCCTTCTCCTTAAGCCGTTATTACAAATTCTTTCCTGAGGTGAAGTTATTTGGGGTTGAGAGTGTAGATGTTTATCTCAGATCTACACCTTTCTCATGCATTTTGGGAGGTGACGTTCACATATACCGATCAGGGGTGATCGAGGTAGGTGTCCTGGTGTTTATTTCAAATTCTTCAGTTGAATTTGTGTATCATTGTGCTACGAACCCATGTTTGGGGAGTCTTATGGTTGTGGCCTTTTCTGAAAATTATCTAGAATTGCATGGGTAAATTTTTTGTAAGTTAAAACTATTGTTTGGGATCACTGCTTGGATCCACGACTGCCCCTTGGGTGAGTTCGTCTATTTATCCATTTTTCCAAGTTACCCAAAGTTATATCGTAAATTTTAGCTTGATTTCAAATTTACTTGAGAGGAATCGTATTTAATTGCATTCTTATATGCTGGGCATGGCCCTGTTACTTGTATATCTTGATGGAAGTTTATCGTTTAGCATGCGGGAAACCTTTCAAATGCCTGTGGGCAGTAGTGCCTATGCTTGTGAGAAGTAGATTCTATGCATGTGGGCGACACATTGTATGCCTATGGGAAATATCTATCATGCCCATGGGAAATTACCTGGTGGTTTGGACTCTGCTTACCTAAGGGTAAGGTTTCTATGTACGAAGATAGTGTAACTATAAATATTCAGCATGGTGATTTTAAAATTCTATACCTGTCAAGATAAAGCATAGGCTAGGCATGGTTAAATGATTATGAAAATGGAAATATAACTATTAAATTTTGTTACTTTTGAGTACTGATTAACATTTTTCATTTACTACTGCACACTATTGTTACACATTCTCACTGATAGTTGGTCACGAGCCTTTAGTGGTTGCCTACAGGGATTTATTTCTCACACCCAGTTTGGGTCATGTATTCAGCCGGAACAGACTATATTGCTAAATCTGTGGATATGGGAAATGGTCCCCATACAGGTACATGATTGTTCCAGAGGAGTATGAGACCATGGGACCGAACTTAGGCTTGCGATGTTGCTGAGCCCCTATTTCACTATTTTGTTTTCTTTTGCTGTAGCTTGTACTTTGATATGTATTGTATTGTATCGTAGTGTATCTGGTTTTAGCTGTTTTTGTAGAATAGTGACATCCTACATCTTGATATATATATATATATATATGACTGCTGGTTCACTTTTAATTCGTTTATCAATTCTGTTGATGTGGTTTACTGCTTCCGCTGTTGTTTATTTCTTATATTTTTTGATGCGCTACACATTGAAAAGTAAAGGCATAGTTTCCCCACTATCATACATGGGTCCTCACTGCTATTCGGCAGCCTCTGACATTTGTGGAAATGCTGTTGAGGTCATGTGACCATCCGGGTTTAGGGAACTCGTGGTGTGGCACCCGGATCCAGGATGTTACAAAGTTGTATTAGAGGGGTTCTTTTCATTAACATATAGTTTGGAGCCTTAGTCTGGGATTGGATGAAAATGGTATATGGTAATAAGTTGTTCCTGGGAGTGGCTAACCTGTTTACAGTGAAAATACAATCTACCTCGTTATTGCAATTATTATTGGTTTTGAAATTTAAAAGATGAATTGATTTACACCGTTTGGTGACGCACTTGTATTTTTTTGTTTATATGTTACCCATGGGTCCTATTTATTTTAAAACCAGTGAGATGAGGTTATTCCATCTCATGCATCATTTAGGACCATGCTAGAAATCACATTTCATGCATAGTTTCCATGAAATGTATGTGCATTAGAAATTTCATGTTGTTTTGATAGTTCATGTTCTAGAAAAGCATGCTCTCGAGATAGTAACATTGATAAATACCTGCTAGTTGATAGGGTATTGTTGTGTGAGGTTGCTGATATAATTAACTCCAAACATTGGATCTTGAAGAGTACAGGCCCTCACTGACCTGAATTTGGTGGATCATTAACGTGTTTTTCTTGTTATAACATGTGTAAGCTGCCAAGATTTGATTCATGAGGATTACGGGCCCTTGCGGATCAGAATTTGGCACTTATATGTTGTTTTAGTGTTTTATGGTATCCGGAGTTGTTTCTGAGGCATACTGTCCCAAAAAACAAGGATACATGCCATGTAGTTCTATGGACACACGTCATGTGTTCTTCTGTTCGGGAAGAAATGAAATCTTGTTAAGTACACATCGTGTACCCTCAGTACACACCATGGAGTCTCCTCCTGTGCCATAGACCGTGTGGGCGGTGACATGGGGTAGGGAATGGCTTAGAAGAACATGACGTGTACTAGTTGTATATGTCGTGTAGTGTTGACCTAGTGTCTTCCTGTGTAACTAACAACACAGACAGAGGAAACCTTAAGACATACACGTCGGGTCAACCTTGAACACGCCGTGTCATCTGACCCAGGTACCCGGCCGTGTCACGAAAAACACAGGTCGGTGTTATCCTTCCTTGTACACGCCGTGTCCACCTAGAACACGCTGTGTAGTGTCAGCCATATAGTCGTCCATGTATCGAGCAACAAGGGTCGGTCTGGGGGTTCATTGGACACGCCGTGTCTTTTTGAAACACGTCGTATAGTGTGACCTGAGTAGATAGGCCGTGTCACAAACAACACGGGCCGATGAAATCTTTTCGAGTACACGTCGTGTACCTCTGGGACACACCGTGTAGTGTTGTTTTAGGAGAGAATTATGCCTTAGCCATGTAGAAGGACCCGGTCAGGGAATGGAGATTTAAGTACATGCCATGTATTAAGAAGACACACCGTCTGTTGGACGTGTTACAAGACCAGTTTTAGCTAGAGTACATGCCAATATGAATGGCTTGAGAGAACAAGCCATGTAGTTTTTATACACGCCGTGTAGTCAAGTTTTGTAAATCTTGAATGCTTTAGTTCTCTTGTTCCCTTCTCGGTCTCCTCGTTTTCGGTCTTTTATAATCTGGATTTAAAGTGTGTGTTAGCCTTTGTAGAGTCATGCCATCGAAACGACCACCAGTTGTTCTCCAAGAGAGAGACATAGATTATACTCCTGAGATGGTAGTCCATGGGATACCATTTGATCCTCCAACAATGCCAGATGCAGCGCCAACTGTTATACCAGACCCAGGTGCAGAGGCGTAGTTCCGTGAAGGTTTCATGCGGTACATGAAGACCTTCCAGGGAGCACCTCATGCCACCACATCTATGGTAGGGCTGACGTGTATATTCCAGTTGTAGAATCTACCTACGTTTTCATGGGATTCCGGACCCCAATCTGCGGAGTCATGTCTAGACATAGTGTATACTATTTTAGAGCATCTTGAGACACCTCCTAGGGGTAGGGTCAAGCTCACGGCTTATATGCTGCGTGATTCCGGTAATAGGTGGCGGGATGTTACCACCCTATCCGAGCATCACTATGACATGGAGTGGGATTATTTTCAGGTAGTATTCTATGACTTCTTCATCCTAGTGACACTGAGGGAATATCGATCTCGAGAGTTCATTAATCTGTAGTAGGGCACCATGTTCGTGTTGGATTATTCTGATCGCTTCAGCGAGCTTCATCTTTTTGCACTAGTTCTGGTTGGTGATGAGGCGTTGAGGTCTTGACGCATTGAGGATGGTCTTCGATATGACATCCTATAACTAGTGAATCTTTTCAGGTTTCTTACCGTGCATGCTATTTTGAACCTGACACTGATTACTGAGCGGAACCTGCAGGAAGATAGTTGTGTGGGCTAGGGAAGTTTGACACTAGTTTCTGGTACTCTTTCTACCAGTAAGAGGAAGAGACCGAGGGAATTATATCATGGTGGAAGTACTACCCATAAAAATACTTCAGGTGTCCAGGTCATGTTCTACGAGTGTGGTAAAGATGGGCACAGTAGACTGCAATGTCCATGTGACCCAGTGGAGTGCCGATCATGCGGCTTGATGGGTCATCTTTAGCGTTTTTGTAGGGAGTTTCTACCAGTGGCTAGTGAGAGGGGTTCTATTTAGACTCCACGTGTGGGAGTAGGACCAGCTGCTTCTTACTGGTTGAGAAAATGGAATACGTCAGGGTATGCATGCAAAGATAGTGGTCGTGGTTGTGGTAGCCTAACACCAGGATCTCATAGGAAGTAGGGTGGGATAGCTCATGGTGGTCAGGCTATGTCGTAGGGCCGCTGAACTGGGTAGGCATATGTAGTGCAACAGACCCAACAAGATCTGGATCTCAGATCATCTACTGTCAAAGGTACTATTCTAGTAGCTTCTATTTTATCTTCAGTACATTTCAATACGAGTGCTACACAAAGCTTTATATATGTGCTTGTTGTGGAGAGCCTTGGGCTCTGTGTTTCTTCTTCTTCCAATTTCATGACACTAGACACTCCATTGGGAACTATAACAGTTGGTGTGCGTCAATGCTGATCGTGCCCCTAGAGGTTGGTGGGTGTCACTTTCTATGGGACCACTATGTCTTGGAGATGACGAGCTATGATTTCATTCTCAGGATGGACTGGTTTGTACCCATATGAGTTTTTCTAGACTGCTATCATCACAGAGTGTGTTTCACGTCACCATAGGTCGAAGTGTTTCTATAGAAGGGTGAATGGGATATCTAGGTGAGCCAAGCTGGACCTGAGCATCATGGGAAAGGTGGAGTGACATCTTAGATTGAGAGATTATATTTGAATGATCAGGGGACTTTTCTTAAGAATTTACCTCTAGTAGTTGATCATTTCAGGGATGTCTTCTCGGATGATGTTTCAGGTCTACCTCCGGAGGGAGACGTGGGATTCTCTATTGAGATTGTTCCAGGAGTGGAACTAGTGTCCATTCCTCATTATAGGATGGCTACACCTGAGTTTCAGGAGCTTAAGAGACAGTTAGAGGAGTTGCAGTCAAAGGGTTTCATCTGACCCAATACTTCTCATTGGGGTTCGCCATTCCTTTTTGCGAAGAATTCGGACAATATCATCAGACTATTTCAGGACTATCGGATTCTAATCCAACTAATGGTTAAGAACCGATATCCCATACCGAGTATTGATGATATTTTTTATCAACTTCAGAGGGAATGAGTTTTCTCAAAGATTGACATGAGATCCGGATATCATCAGTAGTGCGTGAGACCATCAGACATACCTCTTATGGCCTTTCGGAGCATATATGGTATTTATGAGTACTGAGTCATGTTGCTTGGCCTAATGAACGTGCCAGACGTTTTCATGGCTTTGATTAATCGTGTGTTCCACCCTTATCGGGATTCTTTTGTTAAGTCTTTGTGGATGATATCATGGTGTACTCTCACACTCGACACGACCATGCTACCCATATTGAGATCGTATTGAGTACACTGATAGAGAACCAGCTATATGTTATTCTCTCAAAGTGCAACTTTTGGATGGACTAGATACACTTCTTGGGTCATACTATCTCAGAGGCAGGAGTTGTAGTAGACCCAGGGAAAGTGATATCATTAGTTTACTGGGAGCATCCTAAGAACATGATTCAGGTACGGAGTTTCTTGGAGATGGATAGTTACTACAGGCCGTTTATACAGGAATTCTCCCACTGAGCAGCTCCATTGATGGGTTTGACTAAGAAGGGTGTAAAGTTTTTTTGGACAGATGTTTTTGAGACAACCTTTCAAAAGATGAAGGGAAGGTTGGCATCATCACCAATCTTGATACTTACAGAGAAAGGGAAGAGATATAATGTCTATTGTGATGCATCGGGTATTGGGATGGGAGTAGTGTTGATGCATGGTGATCGAGTAGTTGTGTATGAGTCTCAATAGTTGAGGCCACATGAGAGGAATTACCAATCGCATGACCTCGAGTTAGCTGTAGTTGTCCATGCATTGAGCTGTTGGAGACATTATCTCATGGGAGAGAATTTTGTGGGTTTCACTGACCACAAAAGTCTCAAATACATCTTTACTCCATTTTACGTGAATCTGAGATAGAAAAAGGTGGTTTGATTACCTTTAGTCCTTTGATTTTGAGCTTACCTTTACACCTGGTAAGGGTAACATAGTTGTTGATGCACTGAGTAGGAAGACTCAGGTATAGATAGTTAATGAGGCCAGTGGTGAGTGATAGCTTATGGATTTGTTCTCTGAGATGCATTTGGAGGTGCACAATAGTCAGGGGAAAACCTATCATTCAACCTCAGCTTTGACTTATACCCTCTTGGATAGAGTTAGGATGAGACGACTATTGGATTGAGAAGGACTAGTTCTACAGGAGTCTGTGGAATGTGAGGACCCTCTTCTTGGTTGGGCAATAGGCGATGATGAGGAACATTGTTTCCATGGATAAGTATGTGTTCTAGGGTATATACGTGAGGTGATAATGAGGGAGTTTCATGCATCAACTTGAGTAGTGCATCCCAGAGTTACCAGGAAGTACCGTAACTTGAGACATTAGTACTGGTGGATGGGGATGAAGAAGGAAGTAGCTGGTTTTGTTACAAGATGTTCCACGTGTCAGCAGGTATAAGCGGAGCATCAAAGGCGAGTCGGACTATTACATTAGTAACCCATTCTGGAGTGGTATTGGGATGATGTCACGATGGATTTCATGACTGTATTGTCATGGTCACCTCGAGTTAGTGATTCCATGTGTATTGTTATAGACAGACGTACCAAGGTAGCACACTTTTTTCCGATCAAGGAGACCTTCTGTGTGGACGAGCTCATGAAGGTGTATATCCGAGAGGTCATATGTCTTTATGGGTTCCCCTGTTCTATCGTTTCAGATATTAATTTACATTTTACGTCTCGTTTTTGGAATATTTTTCAGTGGGCACTGGGTACACAGTTGCATCTAAGCACATCTTAGCACCATAAGATTGATGGCCAGTCAGAGTGTACGATACAGGTGCTTGAGGAAATGCAGTATGCATGCATCCTAGACATTGGGGGCTCTAGGGAGAAGCACATACCCCTGGTCATGTTTTCCTATAATAATATCTTTCCAGAAACTATTAAGATGGCACCATACAAGGCTTTTTATGGTAGGGCATGTCGATCACCCTTGTGCAGGATGGAGGCAGGTGAGGCAGATTTACTAGGATCACATTCTGTGCAGGAGACTATGGAGCAGGTCCAGTTGATACATATGTGGATGGCTACTGTGCAGTATCATCATAAATCTTCTACTGATCGCCATAGAAGACTCTTGAAGTTCGGGGTTGGGGATCATGTTTTCTAGTGTGTTTCACCGAGGATGGGACAGAGGCGAATCAAGAGAATGGGTAAACCTTCACCATGTTATGTGGGGCCGTTTGAGATTCTGGAATGAGTCAGGTCAGTTTCCTATAGGTTGAAGTTACCATAGAGGTACCGGGACATGCACAGCATTTTCCATGTATCTCATATCCACCGTTATCACTCAGACTCATCTCATGTTTTTCAGCCATAGGAGATTGAGCTTCAGGCAGATCCATCCTTTGAGGAGAATCTGATTCGTATTTTTGATAGGAGCTCAAAGGTTCTCTGAGGCTGGTCAGTTCCTCTCGTTCAGGTGCTATGGCAGCATGGCCGAGTGTAGGACGAAACTTGGGAGTGGGAGACCGGTGTACGTGCTATGTGGCCTGAGTTGTTCACAACTTTATCTTCTCCACCCTTGGAAGGGAAATTCAGGGGAGAATTGCTTTAAGGGGGAAGTTTGTGAGAAACTGATTATTCATTTTGTGGTACGGGTTTTTTCTTTTCTATTTTCCTTCAGTGTTTTTGAGAAAACAAGGAAAATGGTAAAAACTCTAGAAATTTGTGGGTACATGCCGTGTACTTTTTCACACGCCGTGTACTTTCGCCGTGTGAGATGATTACACAGGGCGTTTTTCCCAATTCGACAATGAAAGGTGTAAAACTGACTACATTCCATGTAGTGGGTATTTACATGCCGTGTAGTCATTCAGCATGTAAATTGTAAGGTAGTTAAAAAAGCTGATAGCTGAGCAATAGTACACGTCGTGTACTCACGTTTTACACGCCGTGTAATCTTGTCAACAGATGAACAGTGTCGAGCTGGCGAGGGGCCGTGCCAGAGGAATAGTTTAAAAAATGAAAAGTACATGTCGTTTAGTTTTTCTTCACGTGAAATGGGAAGTAGCCTCATCTGTTCACATAGGAAGCATAGAACGTTAGAGGAGAGTGGGAGAGACGGCCAGAGCTTGGAGGATCTCCCGACCGCACACCAGGAAACCTGATTCCGTATCTGTTGATCACGTTGGGACCACATGGGCAATCCCTACCTTATCCGTATGTCATTCTTACCAATTCATTCCCAAGGGGATGTTATTTGAGGTTTAGTTTATAGTTGTTTATCTCGGATCTATGCCTTTATCATGCATTTCGGTAAGCGATGTTCGCATATACTGATCATTGGCGATTGAGGTAGGTGGTCTAGTGTTTATTTCCAACTTTTGAGTTGATTTTGTATACCATTGGGCTACAAACCCACTTTTAGGGTGTCATATGGCTATGGCCTTTGCTGAAAATTATCTATAATTACATGGGTAAATTTTTAATAAGTTAAAACATATGTTTTGGATCAATTCTTTGATCTAAGACCACCCCTAGTGTGTGTTCCTCTATTTAGCCATTTTTTCAGGTTACCTGAGTGTATACAGTAAAATATAGCAGGAATTAAAATTTCATGGAGAGGAATAATATATAATTTCTTGCTTATATGTTGGGCTCGGCCTGGTTACTTTTATAGCCTGAGGGTAGTGTCTCGTTTAGCCTGCGAGCACCCTTTCTCATGCCTATTAACAGTAGTTCTTGTGCCTATGGGAATTAGATTCTATGACTGTGGGCGACACTTCGTATGCCTGTGGAAATATTTATTATGCCTATGGGGAATTATAGGTTGGTTTCGACTCTGCTTACCCGAGGGGAAGGTTTGTATGTCTGAGGACTGTGTTATCATGAATATTCACCGTAGTGATTTTTATATGTTATACCTGTCAAGTTAATGCATAGGCTTGGAATGGTTAAATTAATATTA
The DNA here is from genome assembly GCA_963277665.1 of Viscum album. Lineage (NCBI taxonomy): Eukaryota > Viridiplantae > Streptophyta > Magnoliopsida > Santalales > Viscaceae > Viscum > Viscum album. Next base: position 1,707,317,343 of record OY728150.1, read on the forward strand.
AAATGGCAATATAACTGGTAAACTTTGTTAATTTTGAGTAATTTTTAGTTTGTTGCATTTACTACTGCACACTGTAGTCACACATTCTCACTGACAGTTGGGCACATGCTTTTCGTAGTTGCCTACTATTATTTATTTCTCACACCCTATTTGGGTAATGTATTTGGCCCAAACAGACTATATTGCTACAGGTGTCTATAGGGTCAAGGGTCCCTATACATGTACATGATTTTTGCAGAGGAGTAGAAGAGCATGGGACCGAGCTTATGCTTGAGATGCTGCTGAGCACCTATTTAACTATTTTGTTTTGTTTTAATGTACCTTGTACATTGATCTGTATTCTATTGTATTGCATTGTATCATGTTCTAGATGTTTTCGTAGAATAGTGACATGTTGCATCTTTATATATATATATATGACTACTTGTTTTATTTAACTTCGGTTATCCATTCAGTTGTATGTTGTTTACTGCTTCTGTTGTTGTTTGTTGTTTATATTTTCCACTGCGCTACAATTTGAAAAATAAGGGCATAGATTCCCCATAATCAGACCTGGGCCCTCGCTGTAAGTCGGAAGCCTCTGGCATTTGGGGAAATGCGGTTGAGGTCATGTGACCAACTGGGTTCGGGGAACCCGTAGTGTGGTACCAGGATTCAGGACATTACAAGATGACGTTATAATATGTTTTTAATACATAGTAAACCATATAAAAAATTTATTCTATTGAATGGGAGATTAAAAGTTTATAAGAGTCTTCCTTTTTCATGATTATAATTAATAAAATTTTATGTTAATTTTTATGGTAGAATATTAGATAAGTTATACACATAATAAATTTTTTTTACCCCAAATTTATAAATATCTCAATATGATAGTTACTGTAATAATATAAATTTTTTGAAAAACATTAGTTTCTTTTAATTTCATTCTGTCATCAATATTAATTTTTTATGATTGGAGAATATTTATTGAGTGAGGAGTGGATGTAATAAATTTGTAATATAAAAAATTTCAATATTTTATTATTTTTATAATATGTAATATGAATTAATTATAAAATTCAGTAATTTAAAGATTTTTTTGACATGTTTTATGCTTTTCTAATGGGGAAGATTCTTGTGGAGGATAATGAATAATGCACTAATTTTTGTAGAATAAAACAATTAAACCATAAAAGATGCTAAAATTTATCAAGGAGACTAGTGTGAGGAAGATGATTATAATGTTTAAAATGAATTTAATTTGTATCCAATAATTGTTTCTGTAGTAACTTAAGTCTTATACCTAAATTATTACATTAAATATAAAGATAAATATCTAATAAGTACCATTTTAAATATCTATATTCCAACTATAAATAGATGAATTGGTTTATAATAATTAAAAATGAAACATAAATTATAAACCATTATATAATTATTAATAATTATTTTATGTGTCCATTTTTTAATATAAAACAATATATAATAACCTGGAAAATACCTAAAATAATGGGGGATCTAAAAAGGACATTAGTATATTAAAAATTACAAGGAAACATAATGTTTTAGTAAAAGGTACAATGTGATATACTAAAAGGTAAGGATCATAAGTGCTCACATTGAAACATAGAATTAATAATAGTGTATATTAAGATCATGTGATCATATGAAATATATGAAACAATATATAATGTGTTATAAATAAATTTCAAGGCTATATTTCTTGAAAATATAACATGGTGGATAGAATCCAATAATCAGTTCGATTTACCCCATAATATAATATGTAACATCACATGAAACTAAATATTTACCAATTTAATTTGAGTACTATATAGAATCATCAAATGAAAAAAATTTATGATTAATCGAAGACCAAAAAGGAAGAAAATAACTTGTTATAAACATAAGATTGACCCATTTAAAGATACTGTGTTGCATAATATTTTCCCATATCACAATCAAATGAAAATTTTATAATGAATGCATTTGAGAAAACAATCATGAAATTTTTACCCAGTCAAAAAAAGGAAGAATAATATAGGTAAATATTTGTGATATATATATATATATATATATATATATATAATTTAGAAGCATTAATTAGGTTCAAAGTGATATATTGAGATGTTGAGATAGACAGAGAATTGTAATAACCCAAATAAATTGTTGTTTATGAGAGATCTATTACAACTATTGTATCATTGAAGTGAATATTTATCAATGAAGTTATTATGCTTTTGAAATTTATTTATACATTAAACACCTTAATTTGAAATATAAAATAATCAATGGTTACTACTAAAATAATCTTACTATATCATAGACCTTTTATATATAATTTACCCCAATAAAAAAATTCTAGTTATAAAACACCATCTATTGTTCCCGATTAATCATATTCATACAATATATTCATTAATAGAAAATATATGATAATTTTCAGCTAAATAAGAAATTTTTTTGTTATTTTATTCCTTTTATTATATTTATTGTCATGTTATATTCAATTGTATTATCATTTATGATCATGTTGGATGACATAAAGATGATAGAATCATATGTCCAAATAAAATTGACAGTTTACTAAAGTCATTGATATTATTATTCTATCATATTTAAAATAATATTTATTTCATTTATTTCATTTTTATTCTTATATTATAAATCTAAAACCATATTTGTAATAAAGGAATGAAAATTTTACTTTTATACAGCCTTGGATATGGTTGGCCCTATGCATGCATGAATGTGGTTTTAATATCATTGCAGTTAATGTGGAAAGAGGTTATTAATTTTTATTTCCATAAATATAGTTATATAAAAAAATATCATATTAGTTATGTAAATAAACTAGTATATTTTTTCAGTGTGATGTGGTTGGGAAAAAATGAATCATATTTCTTCATATGGTGGTAGCATTCCTTACACACGAACATCATTATACTTTTATAATTAAAAAATATTCCTGAGTTTTATTATTTATTACATTACCATAATGACTTATAAGCTGTAAATTTTATATATTAACATTAAATTTGACATCATGGAATTCCATGACAAGTGACGATCGAAAAATAATTACGTCATTTTGTGTGGTTGTAGTCCTCCGTACAAATAAACAATGATTTCATTAACCATTTTTTTCAACTAGATATTGATGTAGTTTATAAAATTAAAATAATGATATAAAATTATATGGTATATAATTATTTTTTAATTCCATCTAGATTTATATCAGTTTATGTGAGGCAGAAAAGTAAAAAACACAAATACCATGTTAGGAATGATATTTCCTTTTTAGACAACCTATTTTGAATTATATATAAAGTCGTCGTAAATTAGATTTCAAAAAAATTGAATTTCCTAGAGAATGTGGATAGGTAACTACATATAGTATTTGAGTTAGTATTTGATCACCAAATGTTACTTACAAAATTATAATGTAGAAGAGATTAGGTTCCCTTTTAAATGAGGTATTGTGTGATGTTTTTGTAAATTTCTAAAAGTATTAATTAATGGGATTACACCATCAATCAATGTGACTAAAAATTTGATAAATTATTTATTTTAGGGGTGATATTGTCTATAAAAACATCTATATTTTATAATGGAAAATGTATTAAACATTTTATTCCATTAATCTATATATCTACTCACTTTTACAATATATGTTTTTCACCGTGCTAATTGTTATTTTTACTATTATTAATATTCATTACGAGAAAAATATATATTGAAATTTTAAAATAATATTATTTATTAGGACTAAAAATATTGATTAAATTTTATTAAAACAAAATAATTGAAGTGTTATAGTTCAAATTAAAATTTTTTCTCAATAAATGTAATCAATATCCATTTTTTCTAGAAATGCATCTTTCAATCAGTAGATTATATTAAATAAAATATATGACTATATGTCGTCATAATATTAATTTAAATTTAGAAAAATAGATATATAATCCAAAACAATAATGTATAAATTTATTATTTTGGGGGTATTTCTAATTATTTAAAAAGGATATGTTATATAAAATTACAATCATTTTAAGAAACATGTTTTTAAGCGTAAAAATATATTTATATAAAAATAAATAAATTATATGATACAAATGATATTAAGTATATTATTATAAAAAAAATTAATTATATGTCACTTTATCTCAAAATTGAAAAAATAATAGGACTTTTAAATTTGTTTATTTAATAAAAACCATGATAGTGTTGAAAAAATCTATAATATTCTCTAATCCCTAAAAAAATCAATAAATTTTTAAAAATTCAAAAATAACAACTTTGGTTATTTTCTATATGATGATATTAAATATGACGTTAATTTTAAAAATTTATAGTTCAATAGATCATGAAATTAATTATTATTTTTAATCAGAAAAACATGAAAATCAATTTTTATCATAACATATTTTTCGAAGAATAAAAAGACTTCATTAAAAATATAGTTCTTTTTTACTAGGAATATTTAAATTCATTTATATTTATTATGACCATTAAATGGATTTAAAACAAATCTAATTATTTATAACAAACAAATTAATTTCTAGGTTAGAAAAAAAAATTAAATAGTTATATTTCATGTTTCATTTATGTTCGATGTTACATATCATATAATATATTGAACATAATTTAATTTTTTACATCTATTTGTGTAACATTATTATCATATTTAATATATTTAATCCTCAAAATTTGAATGTGGATTTATTAATATATGGTTTTTCATTTGAAAGTACATATGTTGAAATCTCACACAGTATAATGAGTTAATAAAAATTCATCTTGATAAGTGTGAATGGGATGTATAATGTTCATCTCAAAATTCACATAAATATATTTATATGTATGAAAAAATACCTGGTAAGTGAAAATATAGAAATGAAATAAAATTTTAATTAAAAAATAATGATGTACAGATATATATATCATTAATCCTAACAAATATAATGATCATTAGAATATTAACGAGCACCAATCCATAAATCTATGATTTTTGAGAAAACATAAATTCATCAATAATGATTATTGTATGATATAATTTTTCTTTAAAGATAGATTTTTAGAGTTGAATGATTTTTTTGTTATCTAGAAAAAGATCCTAAGGAAATATAATTACTTCATATATGTCTATTTGATAATCATAATTTCATTTTTTGTTCTACTTAGTTTAATTTCCACATTATATCTTACTACAATTTATAAAAATATAATGTGAATATTTAATGGAAAATGTAAAAAAAATTAATTTTAATTGATAAATTGATCCTTCAATGATTAATAATTTATTCCTCTTATATTAAAACACTATCAAAACCAAAAATAGATTTCATATTTTATGATAATTACCAAAATGAGTAAAGCATTATACATTTAATACAATTGTAATATTGGTGTCCTCATCAATAACACTGAGAGATCAACATTAATCATTTTCTTAATAAAAAGCCTTACAATTCCAAAAAAATATTAGTCACTATGAATGATACCTAATTTTTTGATTGAATTGGTCTCATATTCATCGAATATAAACATAACATTTATATAAAAATAAATCACACATAATATATCGTAAAAAATAAATATGTCGCAATCATATATTAATACCACTATAATAAATAACCATAACTACCATAAAACCATATTAAAATAATTTGGCCTTCAAAAATTTAAACAATGCTTTGTTTTATCATGATTCTTATATTCGAAACAACATTTAGAAAAAAAAATTGTATCACATTATTATTTAATCCCAAAACATAAATTCATAAATCCATTAAAGATAATAATTTTTATACAATATGACGTTCCTTGGTTGATAAATTAATCATAATAAGTGGTAATTTACTTGGATAATACTTGAGATCCCCATTTTTATGAAAACATAAAATTAATGGATCTCTATTATGAAAATAATTTCAGACCATTACAATCATCATTTTCTTTAGAAATTGTTTCACTATTCACTTTTAATCCAAAAATAATATATTTTAATATTCCTTTGAGAAATTTTCTTTTGTTTATACTCCCAAATAATGGATATTTAGCTCTCTTCTTTCCCTGGCATATATCAAATGTTCTCATAAAAACTATATCCTTTATTTATATTGGGATTCTTAGATATGGTTAAGGAAATTTTTTACAATCATTTTTTGAATGAATGTATAATAAAAATATCCATCACTTCAGTCATCACCAGATTTAATTTCACAGAATCACCAAATTGCCTATTACATTATTCATTAACATAATTAATCATAGTTCAATCCATTGACTAAAAAAATCATTGTGTGAGATACAATAACAATAATCATAAAAATAATTTATAGGATATGAATATCATGAATTATTCTTTTACATCTCAAACACATTTGGTTTAACATTTTGAATCAGTGGTTATCATCTATTTAAATCCTTCATTTTTGATTGAAAGGAGACTATGAATTTCCAAAGTAAAACCCCATGTTATTTAATATAAGGTGTCTAGTGTGGCCACTTTTAATTTACTAGGTATTGATCATGTAAAGAAAAATGAAACCTTTTTTGGGTTATTAAAACTTAGTAATAATATAAAATATCAACATTGGAATTTAGAATCCGTTAAGGGATGTAATTTTGTTGAACCAACTCTCTCAATAATTCACTATAATTATACAATATTTATATATATATATATATATTATTCATATAATTATCTTTATGGTTATCAATTGTTTTTCTATTAATAATAACCATAAATAAAATTAAGTGGATATGAAACCACTATAGATACCCAATGATTTTATGCATATAATGATAATATTTTTACCTTCAATAAAATATATGTAAAAATACAAAGATCACAAGTCCTAGTGTCCTAGACAAACTAGTTTCAAAATTCCTAAAAATGAAATACTAATATGTTGAATCATTATTTAAATAGCCATAATGGGATCTAATATAAAATTAACACGTATAAAAATATTTGTATAACCTAGGAAAATACAAAAACGTTCATGGTGTTTTACATACTAGTTTGTTAATAATCATGATAAGAATGTATTATATGTGAGTCAAATTTAGAAAATGATATCATATATTTAATGGATTTTGTGTAATCACATGGAATAATTACATAATGAAAAAAGAATAATGATATTAAGATAATATAGTAAATGTGTAACAAACATAAAATAAGACATAAATAAGAGTCAAATACTATTTTGTAGACAATTATATATTGTTGAAATGTCCCATAATGTATTTGGATTACTCAAAAAACCCAAAAAAACATCTCATGTGAGTAAAGACTAACAAAATTTATTGGAGGGATACTTTGTAACTACCATAATGACATTATCATGATATAAATGTGATCAATAATTAATTCAATCAGATTGTATTAACCTATGTAATACATCTGGAATGAAAATGGGTTGTATGATCTTACCGCATATCATAATCATAAGAAATTTCATAATGAATTTATTATTCAAAGGGGCTTAAGGGAAGTAATTACCCCAAAAAGGAAAGTGGAATAAGATAGATAAAAATGTATAGGCATTTATATTGAAATTATAATCATTCAATATCAATAAGTATAGAGATAATGTGATTAAGAGAGAGTGTGATCATAACATTATGAAAAAGGTGGATAAGATTGATCCAATATGAGGATTATGTAATTGATGTTAAAAATAATGAATTAATTTATTATGTTTTTATTTATCAATTCTAAATAAAAAATTTGAAATACAAATTAAATTAATCAATTTTCATTTCAAAAAAACATTTTATAACATTAATAATGAAGAAGTAATTTAATCTATGGAAAAGAAATTGGGTTATAAAATCATTTATAATGAGCCTGATTCATCATGTTAGTTATTTATCCATCATAATAGTAAATTAGTATCAATAATCTATTAGCATAACAAAAATTTTAATATATATTTTATTAGTTATTATATTTTTATATTATTTTACATAATCATTTAGGTTCAAGTGTGTTATTTGAATGATGCTCTACAAAGATATCCAACATCACATTAGAATATTGTATAATGTACAATAGATTATTATTTAATCGTTCATTAAAACCTAATCCAGAATTTTTTTTTCATCATTATAATTTAATTTTTTTAATATGCACCAATGAAATATTTTTACAAAAAATGTTCAATATTACAATGATTGAGATAGTTGTTTGTACGTATGTATGAGTAATGTTTACATTTTTTTGATACCATGATGTAATGATGATATTTTTTGTTTTATCATTAAATAATTAGAATTATATCAATAGTATCATATAATTTCCTTAAATAAAGTTAAATATAACATATATTAGATTTTTTAATATAATAACTATCTCCATCGCTTCAAAAGGTTGTACTCCACTATTCAGATGGATGACATTATCAATTTCTAATGGATGAGTATTTAATAATGTGTATGATATAAATCTGTAACATAAATATTTATATTTAATTAATATAATATATAATATCTATTTAAATCATCATGAAAATTTTTGATAAGTAATGATGTAAAATGATTGAAATTGATTTGTGAGGAATTAGTTATCTATAAACATAGATAAATGCTAAATTTCTTATTTGTTAGTATTAGATATTTATGTTTTTTTTAAAAAATTACATATAACATTTACTGAAATTTATATAATTATTGATTATACCATTGTTTTTTAAAATAATATGTTGTGGGTGTTAAAAGAAATATGAAATTATCTATTAATAATGATACCTCATCTTTATCCATCCACTTTAGGATAATACATAATGCCTCCCTAACATGGATTTCAGAACAATTCGATGAATCATAGTCCTGGGTAGGGTGGTTAGGATGGTATTTGGGCTAGTATGGATTTGACCAAATGCATATTGAATTTTTTAATTGGTATGAGATGAGGTTCCCTTTTATAAGTGGGAGGTAGTGACATTATCGTAAATACACAATACTATTAAATAATGGAAATTCACTAGCATGAAAATAAATATAAATAGATAAATAATCTTTTTAGGGGAGATAATGTTGATAAAGAAACTCAAAAATAAAATTGAATTTTTTTTACATGTTCTTCCAATTACGTCTAACGATATTTGCTTTTAACATTTTATATTTTCACCAAGATACCAAGATGTTTTAATTTTTTTGTTATTAATTATATAGAAAAAATAAGTTGAATATAATACGTAATATTAATTATGATTATTAAAAATATGAAATCCATTTTAGAAAATTCCAATAAAAAATGGGGGAATATTTAATTTATATGAAATCCCACAAAATAAATAGATTTATTTTTTCAATATATGAAATCTTCAAGAAATGTGTTACCTTATATCAAAAATATGACTAGAATTAATCATTATATTAATTACAATTCATGAGATTAAATATATATTATATAAATTTACTTTAAATATTTATTTATGATTATTTATTTTAGTTAAGTTAAAATTATTATATTTAAGCTCGAAAAAACAATTTGTAGAAAATTCTTTTACTAAGAAAAATATTAAATTTATACCAAAATCATGAAATATTTTGATTTATACAAAATTAAATACATTTTTTTAAATAAAATTGTTCATATAAAACATTACTACCAAATTAAAAATATTAGGGGTCATTTAAATTACTAAATTTAATGTAAAGAGAAGAGTGTATTTGAAAATTCAGAAATATTCACGATTTCATGAAAAATAATAAATTTGTTTAAAATACTAATATTTCCCCATAAAAAATTTTAAAATTATGATTTCAATAATGATTTTGATTATAGAAAGTAAAAATTCTAAAAATCATGAAGTAAAATATAATACATTATCGTAAAAATAAATGAATATCATTATGTGAGTAAAATATAAAATTTTAGAAATATATGACCTCAAAAATAATGAGTTCATATTTCATTGGAATTTATCAATAAATTTATTTTTATTATGAATTATATATATATATTATATTATTTTTAACCAATCATACCCTCGAGTTTAATGGAATGGTTATAATTCTCATAATAATTTTTCTATATTTCAATGTTAATGTAGGTTCTCTATTGTGTGCACAATACACTATCAAATATAATGTTATTTTTCTACGATTTCCGGGTATTAAAAATACTATGTTTTTGAAATTTGTATTGTTATTAAAATATGAAATTAAAGTAATATTTAATAGTTAAATCATTTATGTCCCTGACAGATAAATCCCATTCCCCATTTAAATCTAAATTTAATAATGACGATGTTAATAAATCATTAATGAAAAAATGGAATAATGAAGTGAATAAATGTTAGGACCTAAGATAAAATAAGAACACAAGGGTGTTGGTTTATAGGACATGGAAAAACTAATTTTATTGTATCAATGTGATTATTTTCTAATAAACAAAAAAAATTGTGATGTGGTATGGAATATGTCATGATAATGTTTTTTGGCACAAACAGTACTATAAATTATTGAATTTGAAATGGAAAATTTTCACATTAAAATTATAAATTCTATTAATGGGGCTCTACATATTTCCCCATAAATGATATAAAATATTTTTTTAATAGATGTCATATTAAAATTATATAAATTAAATCATGATTAAAGAGTCTATATTAATCAACGAGATCTCTTTATAGATGGGAACGATATTAGATTGGTTTGAATAATAATAACGGTTTCATATGATTTTAGAAATGTAATAAAATATGGGTACATAATATTCTAATTACGTATTATTCTTATGGGATTATTAATGTCAAGAGTGTGTGGTAAAATTTTCAAACTTATTTCATAATAAAACCACTTTACATTATTAATTTTGAGAAAGGTAATATTATTTATGGGAGTTATATTGAAGTTTTCATGGAAATTTTACTCATATAAGGTCGATATTTGTGATTTTTATTTCATAATAAATGATATAATGTTTTCAAAAAAATTAATGAGAGAATATATCATTTTTATACTAATATAATTGTTTTGATTTATATTTATATTCATTTTATAAATATTTTATATATTTTTAAACAAAAATGTTTTTTTATTAAACTATTTTCTTATATTTTTTAATTTTAATTCTAATTTTCAAATTATATATTATTTTATAAATGATTTAATTTCTTTGAAATAATCAGGTGAAAATAATCATATTATGATGCTTTTGTGATTTTTCTAAAAAAACATTTTTTTGTTAATGATGAATAATACTGAATTTTTTATCAAAAAAGTCAATGTTGGTTCAACTATAAAAAAATTAAAATTATTTTTTAAATTATTTTTTAAATATAAATATTTTAATTATTCAAAAATTAATTGAAAAATTAATTTTTAGATGAATTTTATTCTTCATATTATTAAATACAATTAAAATCAAATGTTATTTTTCCAGAAAAAATGATTGTCATCTAGTTTTTCCTGTTTAATTTAACCTTCAATAAGAAAAATTGTTTGAATTGAATCGTGATAAATTTATTATATATATTTTTAATCAGTGTGATGAAATATAAAAAATATTTTACATTAATATTTTGTAAATGTGAAATGTATCATTAGTTATTTTTGTTACCAAGGTAAATGGAAAATCCTAAATTTTTTGATAAAAATACAATGAAATAGACTAAAAGATGACCCTATGTCATTGATAAATTTTATTGGATGAATATATATCATCCATAATGATAATGAGTTATAATATATTTCATTTTAATCAATATAAAAAATAATCAATTGACTAAAATGCTTACACAAAGGTGACACATTAACTATTCAATTAATGAAAACAATAAATGATATTTAAATAATAAAAGAAAGAAAATTGAGATTACTAATATGATACATAAATTTTATTGTTTAATATAATTTATTAATAATATAATAAATCATTTTATTCCAAAAAATCATGATATTAATAAAGTCAATGTAATTAATAGTTCTAATAGTTGATATTGACAATATTTTTTGAAAAATAACATTTCATTAAATGATTAAAAATCCTGAAAAAAAATTATGCAGGACAATGTGATTATTATTTGGTTTATTATATCACAATTTGGCAATTAGTTTACTTTTTTCAATTTATCTTAAATATAATGTCCTCGAAGGAGTAAAAAATATTTTTCTCATTGTAAGTGTGGACAGTATTTGAGTGGGATAAATAAAAAATATGAATTTGAAAGACTTCAAAAGTTATCCAAAATTTAATTTATGATATTATTAATACATAGACTCATTTTAGAAACAATTATTATCAAATTGGGTCCATTTTTAATTATAAATTTATAAATATTCTTTTTATATTTTAGTAAATTCAATGACTAGCCCCCCCCCCCTCGCTTATAAAATAGAATCACTACTACTTTTTCCCAACACTTATAAACCAGTTTTTTGAATTAAAAAACATCTTAAAAAACTTCCAAATTTCCCTACATGTTTTAATGTGTTATTTTTCATATAATACCTATTATTGAAGTCTATATGTTTTTAGAAAAATAGATTTTTCAACAAAGATTTATAATTGTTAGCCACAAGTTTTTTATTTCTCATTCCATATACAATAAAGAATATTTAGCTATGCCTAAACATTATATTGTATATTTCTTTTTATCAACTGTTTATGTTATAATGGAAAAACCTATATATGTTTTGACTCATGTATTTATAGTATGTAATTTTTGGCAGAAATTTGAATTGTTTTTTATGAAATTGTTAAAAGGTGTAGACTGGTAATTTTTTCCAGTAAATGATTTCAAATAATATTTCTATCCACTATATTAATCTTCTATATGTGTTATTACCCTGTTAATTGTTTTGGTAAAATTCATATCAGTTGTAATTTTTATGAAATAAATAATAATTCATATTTAATTATTGGAATATTAATTTATTCACACATATTCGTTCATATTTTTCAATTGAAAAAAAGAATCATATTGATAGAATGTCAGAAAATTTGAGTTCCTAATAGGGGTATTTCCATCGAGAGTCATAAGATAATTTTTGGATAATGAGGCTAAGACTAGAACCATTATTCATTTTCATTCCATTTCATTTAATTATTTTTATATTTAATAATATATTTTATCCCTTAAATTCTCATGTATACCACATCTGGTATTAAATTTCCTTGAATGATAGAGTAGAGGGAGTGGGATAGAGATAAATAGGGAGAGAGGATGGATAGTTTCACTGTGGAGCTTGGGTGGAGTTAGATTGCCACATTGTACAAGTGAATTATGGATAAGGGAAAAGATAATAAGGAATTTTCCCAATGGTATAATGTGTTTATTTTTTCCCCATTGATCCAAATAGATTTTCAAATTTTATATTGGTTCCTAATTTTAACTATTTAGGACCCCCTATGGTTTAATCAATAGTTATTAAGGGGAAATAGGGTTATAGGATGATTTTAGGGGTTTCAGGTTTTAGAATTCTTATCACACTATGTGTAGTTTAGGAACGCATGCCATGTGGCTATCCCATTTGTGGAAAGATTCTATTTTTAATAAGTACACACCACATATAGGGAATAAAATCCATGCACATGTACATGGCCATGTTATTGATTACCTATCCATTTATCCCATGTTAAGGTAATTGGAAATGTAATGTATATATAATGTCCCCATGAGGGATGAATGTTATATAGAAGAAAATAACTAGGATGTATATAGGTCCATGACATGAGAGGTATAAGGGAGGTACCCCATGTATGGTTAACACTATATAATTGTTATACACATTATGTATATTATATTTACATGAAATGTATGGATAATTTACACTCCTAGGAGGGGTATTGAGGCTACATGTCTTATACTATGGAATAAACATCATGTACTCATCCCTTTTTACAATTTTATGGTTTCCCTATTTTATGCTTCGATGTCATAATTGGAATAATGAGTTACATTTTCAATATTTTTCTACATCCATCCTAATGTTTAAACCAATGAAGTAATTTGAGAAATGATTTATATACTTATAAATGTTTAATAAAAAGATATATTCCTCCTCTGATAATCTAATTTGGATATCTCTTTAGAGGGAGATATATTTGTTTGGTGTTCAGACTAACCATGTGAGAGACCCTTAATCAGTTATGGCTTATTATCCATCTATAAAGTTGATTTTCCATGATATTCATTTTATTACAATATTTTGTATTATATTTTTACCATTTAGATCTATTATAATATTTATTTATGTTATTACGGTTACTAAGGTTCCCCTATGGAATGAATTTTTTTACATGTTGACCTAGGGAATCCATTGAAGAATCCCTATACATATGTATTCATCCCAATAATCCCATGGTGGATTCATATACTTACTTATATCATTATTAACATCAAATTTATGATTCCTCTACTAATGGTTGTCAAAGATAATTCCATGTTGGATCACTCTCATTACATACCACTTTTAGAGACCCCATATAGGATGCATGTAGTAGCTTATTGTCACTGAGGTTCACAAAAAGGATTCCTTTACATATATATAGAAATTGAAGATTCCTTTTATGAATTCTCTCACATGATTTTTTAAGGGACCAAGGGGATTCAATAATTTTTTTATAGATTTTGAGCTATTACATTTTGTTTGTGTTGAGAAAGATGATGGTGTCACCTTATAACTCTTACCGAAAATGTAATTCGTGAGGTAATAAAATTTGTGGGGGGGAGATGTTCTACCACCCTATCTCATTTTTTTTATAATTTCACATGTTAACTCCTTATGTATCTATAATATTTAGTGGTTTTTCATGGATCACAATGATAGATCATGAAATGGAGTGGTATATTATTTTGGATTCATATACGTACCTCCCTGAATAAATATTATTTTTTTACTCGTTATATGGATACCCAGTCATATTTTCTAGGTTTTGAATTTTGATTAATTTTTATTAAATTTTTATTATGTGGATATCTATATCTAATTCCGGGTATCCAAATGTTATGAAAACATTTTATTTGGGAATTACCATATATACTTCTGTGGATCATGAAAAATGGGTTCCACTCAATGATGATTAGGATCTATTGAGAGATGGGAGTTATTATGCAATACTCATTCAAATTTTTTACTACAGTGTCGTAAATGATTTTAAACATAATTGAGTCACTTGAGGATAATTTAAATATCTTGAAATATTGTTATGATTATACTCTCCTCGATTGATTACTTGAATTTGGTGCTAAAAATGGTTCTCCACAACATTGATGCACTGAAGGATTATTTCACTCCCCCAAACAATTATTTCTAACATCTTTATGGTCGGGTGGATGAACTATTAACTTATTAGACTCAACCAACATATCAAAACATGGAACATTGATCTATTTATATAAATTTTCTCTAAGAATGTACATGGATCCAGAGAGAGGTTCTTTTACATGTCGCCTAAGGGTCGTCCCCCTTAGGGTTCATCTGATTTACAGTGACATGAATTCTTATGTATCCGGACATACATCTCATAAATTACTCTAGACTTACTTTAATGGAGTATAATTATGTTCATATCAGTTAAAACTTTTTATAATTCCTTGTTTTTTTATAACCATTCGTTATTTTGATTGAATGTGATTATGGATGATCCCAGGTGTAGGACATGTATCCACCTATAGTGATGTTGTTTTCATAGAGACCTTACTAGAACTGGATGAAGAATATTTCTTTAATAAGACTTAGGGAACTAGGGATCAAATGAATCATACATGGAATGATTGGTATGAAATACATCTCAGATCCCTTATCATAGGATGTCTAATCAGACCGATCAATAATTTTTACATATACTGTGGACTGTGTTTTTATGATATTTTTTAGTGACTCTATGGTTGTATGCCTATATTCATTACCATTATCTTGTGTATATATATATGTATGGGAATATGTATATATATATATATATATATATTTCTGTCTTAGTCTTGGGAAATTATGGGCTAGGCTCTATAGTATTGTCAATCAGGACCATTGATGGAAGGATCAGTTACGGTTTTATTTTATTTATTATTTCTATTTTTTCTTCTTATGGGATGAGAAACATAAATTGAAATGATCTTATGATATAATGTTTCACGATTCTTTATTTTGGTAACCAAATAAGTTTATTTATCATCTTTTTATATGTAGCTCGATGTGTGTACAAACCCCATGTCAACCTTCTAGACTGATCATTGATTTCGTGATTGATATAGAAGAGGCATGGGGTTACATGGTCGAGAAGAGCTACTCATGCATTATACATTTGATCATGTTGGAAAATCTCATTAGTTTCGTCATGATAATATATGTGGTATATCATAGAGAAGTTATGATATCTCTATAATTCAATATTTTTTTCATTATAATCACCTTTATATGTACCCAGCCTAGTTGGAGATCAGTGTTATATATATGGAATACCCATTTGATGATTTACTAATTTTTTTTTCATACAAACATTATTATATATTTCACTTCCACACCCTTATTATTTACTAATATGGAAGACACATTGTTATTCTTGTTGTTTTCATACTCTAATATGAGGTCATAGTCCCCCCATGAATACACCACATGTCATCACATCTAGTCAGTTTTATTTAGAGAATGGATTGAGGTATGTGAGGCATTGTGGAGAACAATATTAGAGGATCAATTTACTGGAATATTTTTTGGGACATTAAAAAGTTGTATTAGATATTTTTCATCAATGATTTACTCATATTCGAGATATTGTAGGAAATTTGATTAGTAATTTATTATAAATTTTGATGGATATCAAACAAGTAATATCTAAAAAATTGTTTCAGTAGAATTTCATTCTTAACCTGGATAAGGTATTACAATTCATGATATGTAATTTGAAATTTTATATTATTTAATCTTTGAGTGATGAATAATTTTTATTGAGATAAATGATTACAAATGATATTTGACTCTATGAAAATTTTTGAGAGGTTATTGATAGATTTAGATCTATTGACCAATTATCATGAGGATATTAATTTATTTTGAAATGTATCATGAAACATCATGAGGATACTAATGATTTTTTTCAGAATGTTGGATTTATAGGTTATAGTCCAGATTGTGTGTGTTTATTAGTGTGAAAAATTGTAATTAATTATTGTGTCAACAAAAACCCAAAAGGTTTTTTTGAATATAATTTCATGGGGGAATTATACTCAATTGGAAAAAGTATTACATATATTTCCTTCCAATGTTTGGTTTTTTGGGTCATTTCTGAGACATTTGATTGTTAGGATAATAAATCAAAATTGTATTGAAATTACCCTAGCATGTTGATAGTTAATTTTATGCACATGTGTTTTACATTGTATAGGTTTTTATTCATTATATTCAGTTACATATTGTTTCAGTAATAACCTATAATGCGATTTCATATATATATTAGAAAGGAAATATACCTAAACATGCCATTATAGTTATCTATTTTGAAAACCCGTTGATTTTGTGTGTGTTCATATTATTTACAATAATATTTCTACATCAGCATTTGATACATTAATTTGAGGCTATGTAGTCTGATCATAGAGTAAGACACTAATGGATGCTAGAAAATGTATAGTGAATATTATCTCAAGAATTTATTTTCATATACAGATTACGAACAAGTGTTATAATAATGTTAGTCCTATGTTTTATCATGATACTCATGGGGAAGTACCATATGAGAAAACTAAGAGAGTACCAGGTCCCAGATAGGTCGATTAATGATATTTTTACCTCATTTAGGATGATTTTTGGTTTATATATATTATTTATTGATGGAAAAAAACATTTTATGGATTTGGATGTGATGGATGTTTGGATGATATCGGGTGATATGTGACCCTGTAGAGTGGGTTTATTGACCGGCTTTGTGGTATGACCCAATGTCTGTCATATGAGACATGACTAGTATTTCTGCATGGGAGACTAAACGACCAATATTTGTGGCTCATAACCTTGTAGGATAACATTGGATTAATAATTGGAAACCGATGAGACATATTAATTTATGTTTAGGGAAGACTTTTTGGGTAGTGAGCTTGGTTATACACATTTTATTTGACCAATGTTGGTGAGGTGCTCGTTTGACATATCATTACTGTTTTGTAAGGTATTCTCCAGTCCACTTCATTTTTTCCCATCCTTTGAGATTGAGAGGATAACTATAATGGTTATGTCAATGATTTGTTGGAATGTCGCTAATAAATGTTCTTTTTGGTAGGATATAGAAATATTTCATTCCAAGTAACTTGGTTACATGTCATGTAAATCATTCAAGGTATAAGCTGTGAAAGGGGACTCATGCAGTGCAATCCACACATCATGAAAGATGGTTTCATGATGTAACTTCTTTGAATTACAGTTTTTTATTCCAAGGATACAGATTTTTTATTTACTTCTAAACCATGCATTTCATGGAGTGTAACAATATTACACATCATGAAATAGTCAGTGTCCCATTTTAAAAATGGTCGAGTGACTTATTTTTCATGATTAATTATCCAATCCTCTTGGATCTCGAATAAGAACTCATCCGAGGAGATTTTTAGAAACTCCGCCCCACCTAGATTGATCTGTTAAATGCTCGATCTCAATTATGATTAAAATGCATCCCTACATGTGAGTAACCATTCTTCTAATAAACTTTTTTTGATCATTTAAGGGTCAATCGGTGGAGTATTTGGATCTGTTGATCTATGGTTGGGGATTCTTCATGGTTTCATTCTAGATCCATTGTGTGATCTATTTTCAAAGGATTTTTCATCCATTGGTCAAAGAGGAGTGGGAAATTATATTTTTAGTTTTTTTTATTCCTCTCTTACTCCAACCCAGTGTCTTCTAAACTAAATCATTGTTGATGTGTTTTTTATTATTGGGAATTCTTTGATGTTTTTTGGTTTAGTTTATTTTTTATTTTTTTGTGAGTGTGTGAGACATGAGTTTTGGGGTTTTCAGTTCTATCTCTAGTTTATTATAATGGAAATTTTTTTCATTACAAACTGATTCATTTTTAAATTGGAATGATTTTTTTGTGTGTTTTGAAATGGGTTTGTAATGAAAAAAATATTCCCCCTAGTTATTGATAAATGAAGATAAATGGGTATTTTTAATGAGTTGAAATGAAATTTTTGAAATGGTTTGAGAATATTCAAAAAGAATTATGAAAAAGTGAACATTGGTTGCCTTGGATACATATATGGAAGTTTTAGCTTAGGGCCATCATCCATTGTTTTGGGATTTTAAAGGATAGTTTTCATGAGGCTTTCATCTATTTCATGGGCCCATTGTTCATGGGGACCAACAATGTCATTTTGGGTGGTTTACTCAGGGGGTATTTCTATGGTTCTTAGGCATGTGTTATATTATTAGAAATTATATCATGATTGATTATTGTTTGAGTAGTCTACAGCCCAGACCTATAGTATTCCATGGTATTCTGATACCAATAATTTTGTTTTTTATTACAAGGATTTCTGAGTTTTCCATGAAATGAAAGTTTATTCTTGTGAAAAATGATATAGAAAATGGGCTTCGAAATTGTTATACCTACTTATGTTTATAACGATGGATAATGGGAAATAGATACCATGTTTTATATAAAACATCATTATTTCTTATCATGACATGTTTATACATGAAATGAGAGTACATAAATTTTTATGTGGAGGATGATTATTGAACACTAATCCTATTGATCTATTATATCACAACCTTCACACTTCGTCAGTGGGGGATTGATCATTGTTTGTAGTCTAGTGAAGGGAAAGGAATGACACCGTAAAGTGGTGGTGAGGTTCCTATCATCTAGTTGGGTAGCTGGTTGTGAGATGGTGGGAGTCCATCCCGAACTCCATTTTATTTAGGTATTTATTTTAGTCCCATGTAGTTGGATGTGTTTTTTAGTTTTTAGATACTTTTAATGTTGTTTTTTTCTACTAAATTATTTCAGTTATGGAAAATATATCTTATTTGTCTTCTATTATTGTTTCATTATATATATATATATATATTTATATATATTCCGTCTTGTTATTCTAGTTTGGATAAATCGTTCACTTTGTTTGGTTTTTTGATACCCATGTTCTTGATGTCATCCCCTACAGATCGGGAACACCCTTAGGGTATGTGATAGATTTACTTGGGTGCAATGTTTGGGAATAATCCAGTTAGTTCATTAAAATTTGGAATTAGTCGTAGGTATGTCCTCAAGATCTTTTTGTGGGATTTTTGTTAGACTTGAGATAGGATTTTTAGGAAATTAGTGGTTTGTTACGAAAAGTGACTAGCAAGATATTTTCATAACAAAACTCATGATTTCATGGGACATTGGGATGTGTGTTAATATTATTTTTTTTCTTTAAAAATATAAATTGTTACTTATTAGTTTTATATTTAGAGCTGACGCATTTGTTATGTTTTATGATCAGTTTTCTGTTTTGATGTGCAACAACATGGCTCCAAGATGTCTTCCACAATTTCCTCAAGAAGGTTTAGCTGATTCTATTGAAGGGAACCCCCTATAAATAAGAATATAAACGCAATGATCATACTTACAGTCTACAGTGTTTATGAGTATGTACAATGAGTTTAGAACGTGATTTTTGAGGTACAACTAGTAGCAGGAGGAGAGAGTGATATATCACATGAGTTCCTATTTCAGAAACCACCATCATATAAAGGGATGACTGAGCCTCAATGGGTAGATAACTAGTTGGATAGGATCCATAAAATCTCTGAAATTCTAGAGAGATATGAGAACATCAGGGTAATGAGCTAGTGTTCAGACTCATGGTTCCTGGAAAGAGAAGGTGGGATTATATTGTCCAAGGAGATAAACATGTATACAAGGAATGGAATGGTTTTAAAACCATTTTATTTTATCTGTTTTGTATAGAGTTGATGATGGTAGTGATTTCATTAGTGTAATTTTCATTATAAAAGGGTGTGTGTTCAGTGTCGACATACACAAATAATTTTTTTGACCTTTTCCATTTTCATAGGATGTGGTGAAAATCACTTTATGAAGGGTGAGAAGTAACTACAGGGTTTGAGACCAGAAATTAGATCTCAATTGTTTATGTTGATTATTTTTTCATATTTGGAAAACCATTGATATATTTATGATGGTAAAAATGAATATGGAATGCAAGGTTCATATTTCCACCTCTTATCATCCATTAGTTGGGAGATTCTGTGGCTCACATGGTAAGAAGAGGAAGTTGATAGATCATCATAGGAGTAGTAGAGGTGGGTCTCAGCAATGAGCCTCCTTGAAAGTGTTTTTTATAGTGGGTAATGTGCATCTGACATAATATAATTGTGGTAAGAGTTGAAAAATTTTGCATTATTTTCCTATTCCCATGAAGACATGATATTTCTATGGATTTGATAGTAACTTATTGTAATTCTATCAGGAAATAAAAATGCTTTGTTATTTTCAAGGTTCGTCAGCTCTAAAGGCTTCAACAGAGTTGTCAGAATATTCAAGGACTACAGGGCTCTAGCTAGAGTCCTCTAGAGTAAAAAAGTTTCTCATAGTAGATGAGTGACTAGTTGAGGCTAATTCATGTCCGGAAACATTTAGAGGTATTATCCTTAATGAATCTCCAATATCAATTTCTTTATATGATATTAGTTCCTCCCACTCATTTATATTATCATGTTTTACTGATGTTCTTAAACATACAATGAAACATATATCCTTTAAAATAGAGTTAGAAATAGTTCTTTTTATATAGAAAGAGTAGTGGTTCAGTTGTCCTTCTTTTCCATTAGCGATAGGTGATACAAATTATGTCTAGGATATTCTTGTTTCTTGATCTGGATCGGTTTGACATCATCATCGGTATGGATTTTCTGGTCAATCATCGATATGAGGTTGATTGTTACCAATGGTGTGTTTCATTTTTTACAACTGATGAAAAATATCATGTGAATAAGGGGAGTGGTACCTAAGGTCATTTCATTTATGATCATCCCACTCAGATATTAGAAGTATGTTGGTTCTGGTGGAATTTTATCCCAACGATGTTTCTTCTGTTGATAATGATTCCATTGGGGTTAAAGATATTCATAATGTTTTCCAAAACAATAATTATTCTCCTCTTGTAGAGAGAGAGAGAGGTATAGTTTATAATATATCTAGTTCTATGTACATAGACAATACTGATACATTCTAATTGTATGACACCAGTGGAGATGAAGATACTCATCATTCAGTTGGATGACCTTTTGGAAAAATGTTTCATTTTCAAAAGTGTTTTACCATAGACAGATATAGTTCTCCTAGACGTGAAAGAAGATAGTTCACTAAATTTGTGTGTAGACTATCAAAAGTTTAAATAGTTCTAGTTAAGAACAAATACACTTTGTCTGGTGTGGATGATCTATTTTATTAGCTAATGTGTGAGAAGTGGGTTTCAATGATCTGTAATTGGTCATGTTACCACCGGCTCAGTGTTCAAGAGTTAAATATATCTAAAAAATCATTAATGAGGTGGTATATACATTATTAATATCTTATTATGACTTTTGGTATGACTAATGCTCATTTATATTTTTTGGCCTTGGTGAATTAGATATACCATTAATATCATCACATTTATGTGGTAGATTTCATCGATGGAATTCTGGTTTATTCGAAACTTGAGAATGATAACAGTAACCATATAAGATTAGTTTTAGAAATTTTTATATGTTTCAATTTGTATCTAATTATTTTAAAATGTATTTTCTAGATTCTGTTTGTGATGTTCTTGTGAAACAATATTTTTGAGCATACCTTGCTATTTTATCTAGAAAATGAAATGGTTTTTTTTTCTAATGGATGGAACCATGTAATGTATTTTAGATACAAAGCTTCCTTATTATTTTTGGATTCTAAATATGGTTTTTCAAATTCATATATATGATGGTGCCACCATTGACTGTTCTTAATTGTTATGTGGAGAAATTCACCTATGATTTAAAGCGTTAGACTTTATTCGATGAACTAAAAATGATTCTGAAAGAAACTCCTACTATGATTTTACATATCCCCGTTAAGGGATATATAGTGTTTTTTAATGCCTTTGGTTTTGGGTTGGGATGTGTGCTTATACAAGATGACCATGTGGTAGCTTATTGATCTCAATATATTTTGAATAAATGATAGAAATAACCCCACTCATGATTAATTTCTTTTTGTAGTATTGCATGGACTTAATTGATGGAGGTATTATAATTTTGGGAAAGGTCGATAGTCTTTTCTAATAATAAGAGTATGATTTATATACTATTTTAGAACCGCATGAATCTTAGACAGAGACGATGGGTAGATTATCATTTGAGAATTGACTTCAAAATAGAATACATCCCAAAGACGGGAATCATTCTTAGAGAATCACTTATTAGGAATGTGTTGTCACATGTTTTTCTTGAATCAATTTAAAAGTGTAACCATATTGTAATTTTTATTATATTTCTTCTTGAGAATCATGAAGATGTTTTAGGTATGGTTCTGACCAGTTTTCAGTTATCATCATCTCACATGGGTCTATTTTTCAGAGTCAGTAGTAGGATGATGGGTTTCAAAAGCCTCCAGAACTCCATTATGTTGGGGAGAATGTTTCATATTGGTATCTCTCTTCAGATGGTATGCTTCACTATGGAAAAATAATTTTTGTACCAATATATGTGAGTTGATTAATCTTGTCTAATCTTCAAATATCATGGTGGGTTGTTCATCCAATCACTATGAAGATGTATTATGAAATTATTAAGTGATTTTGGATATCGGGTTTGAATACTGACATCACAGAGTTTTTGTCTCACTATTACACATTTCAACAGATAAAGGCAGATCACATGAATCCTTTTGGGTTTCTTTAGCCTCTTCTGGTTCCAGTCTATAAATGATATGTGGTATACATTGATTAATTTTTGGTATTTTATGGTCTCCCCTAGGGAATAATGGGATATGGGTGGTTGTTGTTTGGTTAATGAATTATTATCATTTCATTATGATTAAAGTCAACACTAATGTTAATGATCTAGGTATGTTGTATGTCTAAGTGATTATGAGTTAACATGGGAGTCATTATTCCATTCCTTCAGATCGATATCACAGGATTAACTTGAGGTTATATAGGATTCTCCATGAGGCGATTGGAAATCTGTCCATTTTGACAACTACTTACCATCCACATACAGCTGAAAATGGAGTGATTATTTTAGATTCTATAGGATGTTCTCTGTACCTATGTCTTGGATGTTTGAGGATCATGGAATATCTATCTAGGAATATTTGAGATTCATTACTACAAAAATTATCAATCTTTGATAATAATGGACACCATCAAGGAACTGAATATTTTCTTATGTAGATCACCACATTATTGTGTTTATGTGGGTGAAGTACCTTTAGCTGAAACAAGATTGATCTAGGACTTCTTCACAAAGAATCCGGATGTACATCAAGGTCTAGTTATATCCCAGAGTAGAAAAAAATAATATGTGGATAGATGGATTTGATTTTTTTTTCCTACAGTTGACTATGATTTTATGAAATTTTATATAACAACCCTAATATTTATTACACACTTTAACATTATTTATTTCATAAAATTGTACTTCAGACAACTCTGAGGATCAATATGTCAATTGTATTGGGAAATTAAGAACATTACATAACAACTTAGAACACAAAATTAAACACCATTATTGAAAACATCTTTTACATGACCACAAATTTCATTCATACTTAGCATTGCATACGATAACCAGAGAAGATGCATAAGAAAAGGGTGTGATATAAAGTCCAATAAGGGAGTAAACAATGATTAACTTGAAAAAATAGTACATTTTAGGTAATATGCATATAAATGGAGCACAAGAGAAGAATGAACATAATGACATGGTATAGCATTATTATCATTACTTGGAAGTGTGGAAAAAACATTTAACAAGATATAGCATAGTCCAAGGCTCATTATAGATAGAGCATGTGTAAACCCTCAATGAACTTGAATTATCATGATTAAACACCCATAACACTTGAATTATCAGGGGTAAACCCTCATGGATCTTGATGTATCAGGATATTAATCGTTACCCAATATATTGAAGCGCTATCAGAGAACATCATTCTTAATCATTTCTTTTAATTTATAAATTTTCCCCATGGATCATATAACATGGATTCATTAAACATAATCATTTATTGAATGAAAAAATATATTTGAATTCATACAAGAAACTCTGTAATCACTATTTAAATGTTTATAAAGGTGAATACACTTGATAAATAAATGGTATGGTATTCACTACACAATGAATTTGGTGTGGAACATTGCAGTAAAATTTCGGTTGCATAACGACATGACATAAGAATTCCTTAAAATGATTGATGGGAGTGAATGGGGTGTCTCATCATATGTACATGAAATTGACAGTATGGGGATTGTATAGATACATGTCCCAAAATATGTTATGGAATTTAGATTCATAAACCAAAAGAAATTTTTAATATAAATGATTAGATATAAATCTCTTATTTAATTTCTGCATGGTAACAGACATACATGAGAGGCATTAAGGGAATAGAAAGAGGTATCTCATCTTAAAATAATGAGGGAATTATATGGATGGAGATAAATCATAACCCAAAATATTTAAATGAAATGATAATGGTATAGAAACATAAAAAATCTTGAACAAAAAATGAGAGAGGAAGAGATCTCCTACATGAAAGTGTGATCCAAATGTATTGGGAGAGGATTAAGAGAGGATTATTAGGATCTTTGGGGGGAATTGGGAGGATTCTAGGGAGATTATTGATGACTTTGGTCGACCTCCAAATGGTTTGAGTGAATACTAATGGGAGATTAAGTGGGTTTATATTGAAAATGGGATGGAATTCTTTATTATTTAGTTTTGCCCAATACTTATAAAAATAATAAAAACCACCAACCATACCATGATTTTTTCAAAGTTTTTTAAATAAGGAGTGAAAAAATATTATTATATGTCCAATGACCTAATTCCTTAAAATATTAGGCTTTCTTATGTGGAGGTGAGTCACACTCTCATGGAAATCATTTTGAAATTTTTAAATATTTTATAAGTCTGGGAGGGTCCACTATGGAATAATAAAATTAATCAAACAAATATGAAATCACATTACATTTAAGGTTAAACATATATTGTCAAAAATACCTTTTTATGGTGTTATATTACATCACTATTGGGACATTATAATGTCAAAAAACACATTATATATTTAAACGGAATTTAATTTTTATCCAAAAATACGACAACTCAAAAAATTATGAAAAATTCAACATCGAATAACTTTGATGTCCTGAATCCAAAAATAATATTCACTTTATTCAAACAATTTTATAAATAAGATAATTTTTACTTCTAAATTAAAAAGAGATATTTATCAAAAAATTCACAGGGTTTTACCAAAACACCTTTCAAACTTTAATATACATTACAACTGTATTCATAAAAATTATAAAATCATTTATATTAAATAAAAATTAATTTAGTAATAATATTTTAATAAAATATTATTTATTTTAAAAATACATTTATCCCAAAAAATATATTTCTTAATTGAATATTAAATAAAAATATTATTTGTTCTTTAAAAACTATTTACAAATTCAGAATAAAAAAAATGAATGAGTATTATCTATTATATAAAAAATTAATTCACAAAATCATAGTGCTAGGGTCTTGTTACAAAACCCCTTATAACAACCGCATGTGACCTAAGGCTAAGGTGTGTGATGGTGACAGACTCTTTGGGTGGCTCAAATAACATTCTTCAGGTGGTAAGATTTATTAACAATCACTTCTCCCATAGGCAGTTTCGTTCAACCATAACATGTTGAATCTCGGAATGGGCGTTGGAAAAGGGAAGCCCGGTGAAACCACCTCCTTCCTGATCACCAATAAATGGGCTTCGTGTGGAGAAATTCTACTTGATGAGTCCATAACTTCCTTTGTCTGAGTAAATTGTATTTTTTAACGACCTATATTTATACTAATCTTCTGATCACTATTCAATGGCTATATTAGCAACGGTATCAATTCATAACGGTATTTTGAAATCCAAATATATAAAACCAGATATGTGAATATTTTATATAACCATTTTATAAAATAAGACATTCAATTAGATCAAGAGGAATATTCATTATTAAATGTCTAGGTCATTACAATCTAGCCCCCATAAGAAAATTTTCCATCAAAATTTCATTTTTCCACTCTAAAACAGATTAGGGTAACTCTACTTCATAAATTCTTCTAATTACCATGTTGCTTCTTCAAAAAATAATTTTCCCTACAACGCCTTAATGAGGAGAATTATCTAATTTTTATTAAATTTCTCCCTATTATATATGTTCAAAACTGCCTTCTCTTCATATGAGAGGTCATTCTACAATGGTACCACATCATGATTGATTACATGTGAGGGGTTAGGAATGAATTTCCTCTAGAGTGATACAAGGAATACATAATGTACTTGAGACTGGTTTGGTGGGAGTTCAAGTCAACATGCCCCTGCTCCAATGCAATCGAGGATCTAAAAATGGATGATGTACCATGGAATAATATTTCCCTTCATCCAAAATTTAAAAATTCTCTTCCATGGAGATATGTGTTTCAATACCAAGTCTCTAACATCAAACACTATATCTAATTGATGATTATCACCATAGGTCTCCTATCGACTCTAAGGATAATTAATGTGCTGATGGATGGTCTTTGCTTTCTCTACCAATTCATTGGCCATTTCTGGACCTAGGAGATTCCACTCCCTAACATCATCCCAATAAGCTGGTCTTCTTCATCTCCTACCATAAAGGGCATAATAAGGAAGAATTTGGATGCTTTAGTGGAAACTATTATTGTATGAGAACTCAACCAGAGAAATATATTGATCACATCTTCCAATAAAGTTCGTTGAAAATGATCACAACATGTCCTCATGTGTTTGGATTTTTTTTCTCAGAGTGGCCATCAGTTTGATGATGATTAGTCATACAAATGTTCAGCTAAATATTCAGATCATGTTGTTGTCTCTTCCATAAGAGAGGTGTGAATTTAGGATATCGATCCCATACAATATATAGTGGTGCTCCATGCATCCTTAAAAATTCTCCCATATATTTTTATTCCAGTTGATCAAATGCAAAATCCTCTGAAATTAAAATGAAGGGTGCAGTCTGTGAAAGAAGATCCAAAACAACAGAGATAACATTGTTTCTTTTTGATGTACTTGGATTTCCAGTTTCAATGTCCATTGTGAGGTTCTCCAATTTACATTTTTTATGGTTAGATGTTGCATAATCCCTTTAGAGTTCTACCTCACACCCTTCAGTTGTTGACGTACCATGAGCATTAATATATACTCATCGATCTACTTTTTCATGTAATCCCTCCAAAAATTATCCCTGATATCTTGATACATATTGTTGTTTATTGGGTGAATCGAGAATTTATAACTATACAGATCATCCAAAACATCATTATCTATATCCGGATTTTATGGAACACATAATCATGACCCAAATCTCACAATTACTTCGTCATTGACATTGAACTACACAGATTTCCCATTTCTAATAGTTTCTACTTTATTCTTAATTCCGACTTCATTGTTTTGAGCATCCATTAACCATTAAAAATTATATTATTGAGAAATCATTTATTAACGTATTGATGAAGTTCCCTTCTTTAGGATTCCCAGGTTCATTTTCATCAAATCTATTTAGATTTTTCCCATTTCATTTTTCATCAATGATATTATTTTCTGGTCTTTTCTACATAAGTAATGTCCCCCCCTTGTTCGGTTTCCTAGGCTGGTAATGGATTGACAATTCATAGTCTTTGATAAAATATAACCATATTCATTTACACATTTTCATCTATTTCTATATGAATCTAAACATGAGTATTTTTTTGATCCATTTATATTTAACACTTCTCCCCATATAAGTAATGATTTTAAATTTTAAAAATGAGGATTAATGTTGAAAACACCAGTCTATGTTTTGGATAGTTTTTCGGATAAAAATTAAATTTCCTTGAATCATAGGATATGAATTTGTCATATTTCATCAACACAAATCCCTGTACCTTTTTCGAAGATCACTAAATTCCAGAAATGATCTCCACTTGTGGGTAGTGTGGGAATTGGTGTAGTGATAAGCCCCATTTTCAACTCTTTAAATCTATTGTATCGTCCACCACTACATGAAAAAATTACTCCCATATATGTTACATTTTTATGATTGTTTTACAGAAGTGAGAAATATCTTACAAAATAGCGATAATATCCCGCTAACCCCCGGAAGCTAGGGATATCTGTCACTGATGTTGGACTTGGGTATCCCAATATTGCAGTTTTCGTTATGGGATCCACAGATAAACCAATACATATGATGATTTAACCCAATAATGAGTCTTCCTTCAACCAGAACTCACACATGTTATACTTTTTATAGAGAATATCTTTTTGTAAGGTCTCTAGTACAATTCTCAGATATTCCTCATCTTCCACGTTTTATTTGGATTATATAATAATATCATATATAAAGACTGCCAAAAATATGTCAAGGAAATCTATAATGAAAATATTCATCACATCTATTAATATTTTTTGAGGATTAGTTAGTCTAAAAGTTATTACAATGAATTTGTAGTGCATGTACCATGTACGAAAAATAATATTGGGGATATCCTCCTTCTTTACCCTTACATGATAATATCCTGACCATAGATCCACCTTGGAATAGTGTTGTGATCCACGTAGTTGATCAAACAAGTCATCAATTCGTGGTAGATGATACTTTATTTTTTTCATGATTTTGACGAGATCATGATAATCGATACAAAGATGAATTGATCATCCTCCTTCTTGGAAAAGAGGACCAGTTCACCCTATGTTGAAGCACTTAGGCGTATAAACTGATTATCCAGAATCTCATGTAATTATTTCTTCATCTTTTCATGCTCAACAATAGCCATTTTATACGGATTCTTGGATATTGGAAACACCCCTTGTATAAGATAAATTTAATATTCAACATCCCTTCTAGAAGGATGACCAAACAATTAACCGAGAAACACAACAGAAAATTCCTTAAAAATAGGCTTTCCTTTAAGGATTGTTTTTTCATTAGAATCAATCATCATAGAAGGATATGCATGCTCATAGGGAAGTATTATCCCTGATTGTGATGATGGTGCTAGAGAATAATCATCCTCCTCCTTACATGTGTACTGAATCAGGGAACAATTCTTCATTTGTAGAGTGATTTCCATGTTTTTTTAGAAATGGGTTTTTTTGAATATTTTAACCAAAAGGGATAGAGTTTAAAATATGATTGAAAATGGTTCTAGAGATGCCTAAACCCCGTTCATGCATCCCCAATCCCAGGAGGATGTGTGAACGGGGTTGATGCATCATAGGTTAGCTGAATGATGCAAAAAACCCATTCACGCATCCTTCGCGATGTTGATGAAGGATATGTAAACCGTGTTCAAGAATCCTATAAGAAAATTTGTATTTTTTGTCATAATTTTTTAATAAATTTTTTATTTTTTTTGTATTGTTTATATAAATACACACATAGAGAGAGATATATATATATATACAATTTAGTAAAATATATCTTCTACTTAATATCCAGCAGTACTACCATTACAACAGTCTAGATTCACTCAAAATCATTCACCTAGAGTTCTATTTTATTAGAGGGATACCATATAAAATCATTCTGCATTTCTGATGTGGGATTCAGGTTCTCCATTTCTTTCACAAAACATTCTACATTTCTAATGTGACATTTGGTTTCATGTACATGTATTTGAAAGACTATGAAATAAAAATTATAAGTCAAATATGAATGAAACATAAAACAATGATTAAAAATATATGAAATAGTTGAAAATAAAAAGAATTTCTAAAAAAGGATGATGAATAATAATTTATATGGTTTTAATACCACCAACATGAAACCTAAAAATGTTTCCTATACATGTCTTCGAAAGAATATATAATAAAAACTATAATACTAATATGGATAATACCTATATGATAGTGTTGAAAATAAAATGAATTTCAAATACAAAGTTGTAAAAAAATAATTTATAAGCTTTTTAAACCACCAACTGGAATCTTAAAAAAAGTTTAATGTATGTGTCCTTGAAAGCCTATAAAATAAAAAATATAAGACCAATATATATATAAATTAAAACATGGATTAAATATATAAGAAATAGTTAATAATTTATTTGTTAATAAGTAATAAAATTATTAATTTTATAATTATTAATGAATTAGTAATATCAATATTAACTATATAAAAATTAATTAGTAATATGATTTTTATATATATAATGATTAATTAGTAATATAATTATTTATTATACAATTATTAATAAGAAATTTTTTTATATAATTATTAAATATTTATTTAGTAATATATTTATTAAATATATAATAATTATGTATTTAATTAGTAATATAATTATTAATTATATAAATATTCATTTGATA
This sequence comes from Viscum album, assembly GCA_963277665.1. NCBI lineage: Eukaryota > Viridiplantae > Streptophyta > Magnoliopsida > Santalales > Viscaceae > Viscum > Viscum album. Next base: position 1,707,348,898 of record OY728150.1, read on the forward strand.
ATTTGTAAATTAATAACATGATTAATAATTATAATTACTCATTGCTAATTATTAATTATTAATTTTATATTATTTATTATATAATAATTAATTAGTTAATTTTTAATATAATTAATAATTATATATTAATTAATTAGTTAATTATTAATATACTTTTTAATTATATTTGTATTTATTAATTATATAATAAATAATTATATTACCAATTAACTAATTAATTATTATATAATCAATAATTTATAATTATAATTAATAATTATATTACTAATTAACAAATTAATTATTATATAATTAAATTTTAATAATTATTAATTATATTTGTAATTAAATAATTAATTATTATAAAATTAATAATTAATAATTATACATAATAATTATATTACAAATTATAATTAAAAATACTATTAGTAATTATAATTAATAATTATATTACTAATTAATATTAATAGTTATATTAATAATTAATTAATTAATTATTATATAATTAAAAATTAAAAATTAAAAATTAAAAATTATAATGAATAATTAAAAATTATATAACTAATTAACTAATTAATTTTTTTAAAATTATTAATAATAAGTAATAATTAATAATTATATCACTAATTAAATAAAATAATCGTTATTTCCCACTCACAATAGTTTATGATTGCTTTATATAAGTAAATACAATCCATGCTCATAATTACATCAAATTCTACTAGGGGGAGTATGGGGAGGTTCATTGGGATGATAAATCCAGAAAATGTGACAGGGGAGGAGTTATATTCATGGGATTCAATGATTTCTCAATTTTCCATTCTTAGTGATATATTTACTTTCTTGATTTTTGGTGGGTCTAGGATTGTTCTACTAAAAATTCAGGATATAAAAGAATTCACAAAACTAGAATCAAAATATATGTTTTTTATTCTTCAATGAAAAACTAGAGTACCTTTCACCACTTTGTTGTTAGGGATTGCTACATCAGTATTGATGGAAAAATATCTCCATCTCTTTTTTTGAGGATGTTGGTTTAATCAATAAACCATAATCTGGGGGAACAAGATTGTAAAGTTCATTTGTTCTTTCTAGTTAAAGGAATCAACAATGCATTGAGTGTCTAACGGAGCATTCGTTCCCTCTGTCATTGTAGTGAGTTTCTCTTGTCAAAATTTAATAGCTAGGTGCCCTTATCATCCACACCTAAATTATTTCCCCTTCAACTTCATGAAATGTATGATATGCTTCTTTCCTCACCTTTGTCAAGTGGTGTGTTTGAATTTCATAGCACCGTTGGATTTATCCACCACACCACTAGAATTAAAGTCCACCTTATGTTTCTTATCCCCATGATACACCATAGATTCACTTATCTCCATTTTCGACATTGAGGGTATATTAGATAATTTCATTAAAGATCTTGAAGTCACAGATCATACCGGATTTCCATTTCATAGGTTTCTTCCCATCAAAAAGTTGTCAACCTTAAATTTTTGGGTAACGACAAAGTCAGTGGAATATCATGAAAGACTAGAGATTTTTTCCTCATATGGCTCGATGGATTCGTCAGCTTTTTTCATTACGGCTTGGAAGTCTCCTTCTATATTACATTAGAGAGTGTGAGAAAAATATTTATTGATAAAATTCTTCTGGAAATCTATCCATTCAAACGGCTTAGTCTCCTCCTCAGGATTCGTATATTTGATCAACATCAAGGATTGATCAGCTTCACCCTCCATAAAATAAGTATCTAGTAGAATGTTCTCTTATTCATAACGTTGAAGAATGGATATGATCTTCTCAATGGATTTGATCCATTGTTTGGTGATTTAGGGATCAGATGATACATTAAAAGTAAGTGGCATCTCTCTCAGGAAGCTCTCGATTGTGGCTCGTTCTTTGGGGGGTGTATGTTACCCTTGAACCATTTTTCTATTCAAAAAATGTGTATTTTGAAATATTATCAGGACAATGATTGTTATTCCTTCTCCCATTAGATTTTGCATCTCATTAAAATAGTCATCACATTGATCTTTGCATCGGTTGTTACACCGAGTCCTCTTATTACTAGACATTGGCTGGAATAAATGGAATGTTAGGGTTAACACAAAAAATATAATCCATCAAAAAAGGGATAACATATATATTAATTTTATATCCTTAACATATGTATTTTTAATCACCAATCCATGTTATCCATGATCTACATCCCAACATATACTTTTAGGGGAATTTTTGTATTCCCCAAAAAATGGTTTGTAATAATATTATGAATTCACAAAATCATATCTCTTATGAGTGTCATAACCAAGAGTTCATCAAATAACATTGTCGTACATAGGTTCTTTTCGAGTCTATCTCAAAGTGGTGTTTTTGGGTTTACACCAAAATACATCTTTTCCTAAGCCGCCTCTACCTTCTCATGTCCAGACATGGATGGATATTATTAATAAACCAATTACTCAATACTCCCAAAAATTCAGGGATTTTTATATTATACATAGTCTTATCCCTATGGAATTCACTAGATTTTTCTAATCCTAATCCGGAATATAACTAAACATATCCTTTAATACCTATAATAAAAACATTGCTCTTCATTCCACACTTAATCATGATTTATTACATAGACATTCTCTTAATAAAACTCTAAGGATCGAGAGTGCTAGTTTCTTGGGAAATTAGGAATGTTTTATGAAAACATATAACATAAAACGCAAAATCATTATTGAAATCTTATTTTACATGACCACAACATTCTTTCATACATAGCATTGCTTGGGATAAACTGAGGATATGAATAAGAAAAGGGTGAGCTATAAATCCCAGTAAAGTAGTAAACAAGGCATAACATAAAAAATATTGTATATTTTAGGAAATAGTCCTATAATAGGAGAATAATAGAATCATGAACTTAAATGCATGATATATCATGATTATCATAACATTGAAATGTGAAAAAAAAACATTTTACATGATATTAGCATGATCTAGGGGTCATTGGAAATAGATCAGAGCAAAACCACATTGCACATGAATTATCATTAGTAAAACATCATTTCACTTGAATTATCATGAGTAATACCTAATTGAACTACATGTATCATGAAACTAATCTTCACCCAATGCATTGGAGCACTATCAGGGTGCACCCTTCTTAATCATTTCATTTCATGCATAACTATGCCACGTGGATCAAATAACATGGATTCATTAAACATCATCATTTATTAAAAGATAATGGAATGTGGAATTCACTAATTAAAGTGTTTAGTAAATAAGTAAATTTGAATAAATTTGAATACACGTGATTGATAAATGGGCATTGAATTTACTACACAATGACATTGGCTTGGAAAATCGTAGTACAATTTCGGCATCATAACAACGTAACATAAATAATTCATAAAATGGTCTATGAGTGAGAAAGGGGTGTATCATCATATGAAGATTAAATGGACGGTAAGGGTGTCATATTTCCACATTTTAAAAAATATTTAATTCAATTTAGTATCAGAAAACAATATGATTTGTTGAATGTAATTGATGAGAGAGAAATCCCTTACGAAATTTTGGCATGCTAAAAGATGTACATGATATGAATTATTGAGATTGAAGGGGGTATATCATTACTCAATCATTATGAGAGATGTATAGGGGAGGTTCAAAATCATACCCCATTTTTTTATTGTAAATGTGAAGCATATTTCAACCTAAAACAAAATTGGACATAAAATTAGAGGGGAATAAATACCTTACTTGGAAGTGTGCACCCAAATTCTTGGGAGAGGCTTGAGAGGAAATTCTTGGGAGCATGGAATGACTTGGGAGGATTATATAGATAGGGGAGGGAAGCGGTAGGTCAATCTCAAAACTATATAGTTAATGGGAATGGGATTGTGAGTGGGTATATATAAAAAAAGAAGTAGGAATTCATTATTATTTATGTTTTTTACACTACATATTAAACTAATCAAAACCAAAAACCATACCATGGTTTTTCCCATGGGATTTTACAAAGGGAGGTGAAATAAATTTTTTTATAATTCTAATAGGATAACATCTTAAAAAATTTGGCTTTATTGTGTGGATGCGAGTCACACTCTCATGGAAATTATTTTAAAAAGATAAAATATTTTATAAGTATTTGTTAGTCTACTAAGGCATCATAAAATTAATCAAAAAATTATGAAATCACATTATATTAAATCTAAAACATTTATTGCCCAATAAATCATTTTATATTATTTAATTACATCACTCTTAGGTCATTATGATGTCATAAAATAAATTATATATTTAAACGTTATTTAATTATTACCCAATAAATCGATTGTCTCTGAGAATTTCGATAAATTCACCATTTAATAACGTTGACATCTGGTTTCCACAAATAATTTTAATTTTATATAAATAATTTTCTAAATATGCGAATTTTTACATTTAAAATATAAATATATATTCACAAAAAAAATAATGGGTTTTGACAAAAACAGCTTTCAAACCTTAATAAAAATTACAATTGTATTCATAAAAAATTTATGGTAATTTATATTTAATAAAAATTAATTTATTAAAAAAATTTAAATATAATATTATTTAATTTTAAATCAAAATAATTTATGATAATATATTTCTTAATTGATTATTAAATAAAAATACAATTTTTGATTTAAAAATTATTTTCAGTTTAACAATAATAAAAAAATGAATATTCTTAATTCTATACTAAAATAACAAACATAATTATAGTAAAAGAGACTTGTTACATAACACCTTATAACACCCACATATGACCAAAGGGTAAGTTGTGAGATAATGACTGAATCTTGGGGTTTCTCAGATTACATCGCTCGGGTGGTAATATCTATTAACATTCATTTCTCCCATAGGTTGTTTTGTTCAAGAATAAGATGTTGACGCTCATCCTGGGCTTGTCCAGAGGAAGGCCCAGTGATTCCACCTCCTTTATAAACGCTTAAAATGGGCTTCATACAGAGTAATTCTACTATATGACTCCATCACATCCATCTTCTGAGTAAATGAGATTTGTCAAATCTCTATATTTGTACTAATCATGTTGTCATTGTTCAACATGTATATTTGCAATGGTATCAATTTATAATGGTATTTTGAAAACCAAAAACAAAATATTAATGATCTGAATATCTAATATAATCATTTTACTTAATAATACATTTCATTTGATCAAAATAATTTTCATTAATAAAAGTTTGGATCATTACATTTTCTCCTCATTTATGTCGTTGTCATCATAGAAATCAGAGAAAGTTGGCTCTATGATATGATAGACCATCTGAGATCATCATGTAGCCTATACAAGTTTCTAATCAGTTATAATTTGTTTATTACTTTATAGGTATTCATGATAATTTCTATATATCTCACCTTAATTAATATCTCATTAAACCCTCAGACGTTCTATGTTTGGTAGAAATTGTTCTCAATCCAGATGTTTCTATTCTAGAGAAACTAGTTGAGATCATTGAATATAAAGTTTGATTTTGGAATAGAAAGTTGAATATGTTGTTCAGAGTTCTATGTAAACATGGATTAGATTTTAATGAATATTTGGAATGTGATGTTTTTGGTTAGGAAGTAGTTTCCTCATCTCTTTCATGGTATCACATCCTTCACATGACTTCCTAAGGATGAAATTTCTTTATTGTAGGGAGTTTATATCATCATGTTACCATTTTATCCAATTCACACATATTATTATAATGGTTTCCCCATTCTTTGATATTGGGAGGAAACATATAATGATGAATTCATATATTTTTTTGACATTCACTAATAACAATTCATTTATTTAGGGTTAAGAAATATTTCCTGTTACGTAATTGGGTTCCTTGTCGTGTAATTGTTTGTTGTTACAAACCCTAGAAGGGGAACAATTCTAGGAATGATACATATTCTAAAAGATATTTTCCTATCATGACTTATTTATATAACATATTTTTAATCCATTGAGATGGATTTTTTCAGCATACATGTACATTGTTCATTTCACGGTGTGTGTAACAACATTACACATCACGAAATACCATATTTCTAGTTTTAAAAATGTACAAGTAAGTTATTTTTCATGAATAATTTTCCAATACTCTTTTCTCTCAAACCACAACTCATCCCATGAAATTTTCGGAGACTATGATGTAGTTAGATTTATCTGTTGGACAATAGAACCATTTTGAAACTACAATGTCTATCTTTAGGAGAGTAACCTTTCATTATTATTTTTCCCTATGATTACAATATCATAGTTTGGTGGAATATTTTGATCTGTTAGTCTATAGTTGGTGATTATTTTTTATTTCTTCATAGACCTATTGTGTGGCCTAATTTTAGAGGCATTTCATTCTATTGGTCATAGTGTGGCAGGACTTTTTCTTTGATGTACGTAGGTTTCCTCCCATCCATCGACCCCTTGATTTCTAAATTGAATTAATCATGACATTGGTTTAATTATAGGGTGTTTGTAGATTTTTTTTGTGTGTTTTTATTATTGATTCTGTTGTGAGCATGCTTGACCTGTGTTATGATGTAGATTGATATGTCTCAAGCCTATGATAATTGATCTTGCTATTTTTTTCAAACTGATTCATATGGAAATATGAATGATTTTTTATTTGTTTTTAAAATAGGTTTTAATAAATAATTGATGTCCATGGATGTTGAAAAAAATAAAGAAAATGGGTATTTCAAATATTTGAAATTGAATTTTGGAAATGGTTTTGAAATCGTTTTGAAAGCATTATAATGAAATGTGAAAAATAGAATTGGGGTTAACATGCCTAAAAATATGAAGTTTTATCTCAGATCTAACTTCCATTATATTGTGATTATCAAAGAGCTTTGTCTTGGGGATTTTCTATATTTCCTAGGAACATTTTTCTAGTAGATATATAGTAACAATTTGTGGTGTTTTCACATGGGTTATTCCTTTTCTTTCGAGAAATTTATTCTAGTATGTGATTTGTGTTGTTTAATTATTGTAGTAAAAGTAGTATGAAGCCTAGACCTATAGTATTCCTTGGTGTTGTGATACATGTTAATCTGAATTTTCTTTACATTCATTATGTGTTAGCATTGATATGCATACTTATGCTTGTGAAAAATAATATGGAAAATGTTCTATGAAATTGATATACTTTTTTCTATTTAGAGAAATTAATAATGGGAAATAATTACCATGTTTTCCTATAAAATTTTAATACTTCTTATATTTCAATGTTTTAAATTAAAATGAGAATACATGAATTGTTACAAAGTGGATTTTTATACTCCCATATTGAAACTCTTTGATGAGAATTATTTTCCTCTCCAGTCATTATTACAGATGAGGGACATAGCACAATCCATTGAGATTAATCATAGTTATAACTAATCCATATAAGTATTCACACAATGGAGAGTATTCAATCAGTTTCGTTTAAACATCTTCATTGATGGAAATTTTTTTATCACTATGAGACAATTCATTTAAAGATCAACACCAAGAAAACGGGAAGATGATAATAATGATAGTCTGGATGTGGTTGACCTGTATGTCTTCTTGTGGATAATATGGGTTATGGTGAAATTGTTGTGATGATTATATTTTTTTATGCCTTAAAATATAGAATAAATTTAAATTTTCTCTTTGAATAATTATATGTTGTAATATTATTAATTATAACATGATCCCGTATATTTTTATTCCAACAAATTTGGTTCTTGAATAGGGTTTTTACCATATGATAGCTGCAAGGTTGAATTCTGACACATTCCAATTTTTATGGAATAATTAATAATTTATATATTTAATATTAATTTATTTCACACATTCATTCACATATATAATTTGACTATATTATTGGATTGATATTCCATCTTGACTATTTTTTTGGAATGTGGGATTTTCCTATGAGTGGAATATACTCATGTAAGGCTCTATTGTCGGGCAGGGATCTTTTTTATTTAACTTTCATTTCTTCCATTTCTTTTTCAATTTTCATTTCTATTTTCACAATTGAATTTTTATTTACCCTATCAATGTGATTACAATTTTTAATAAAGATGGGACTAGGAGAGGGATACATATTAAGAGGGATTGAGAGAGAAAGGTTTCACTATATATCTCGGAAGGTGCTGGATAGTTGTGCATCAGCTGTGATTTTTAAAAAATTTAAAATCATCAGTAGATTCTACCAAAAGGCTCTCAACTTTTTATGTATATGCTCTTGATCCCCATATATTTATTTATTTATCTTTTTAGGGACTGATTATAATTACATTGGGCCATTTAAGAGTCTGTCAATAGCTTTATTGGTATATTGGGGTTTTTATCGAATCTGTGGGGTTCTCCACTTTGAAATCACAATCATAGGGTGTGTTGTTCAGGAACACAATCCATGTGTTAATTCCATTCTGGGAGGACAATATTTTATTAGATACATTCCATGTATAGGGTATAATGGTTTTTTTATTGGTACTCTTCTTGGTAACTAAGTACCTATATGGATATATCGTTTAGTGGTACATGGTCGAATAATGTATAGAAAATGATTTTGGGTTGGTAGAATTACGTTTAGAAGTGAACGACCAAGTAGAATACTTTGAAATTCCATTATACAAACCTGGTTATGTAACCTATGTTTTGTATATGTAGTTTACATAGTACATATGTCATGTACATGGCATTTACATTCCATTTGTAGTTGAATAACACATCAAGGTGGTGGATTAAGGGTTCAAAAAAAGTACCATAGTATATATGACATGAAATTATCCATTTCTACCCATTTTAAGGTTATCCCAATATTATTACATGAAGTTTTTATTAGAAAATTTTTTATTCCATTTTGATTATATTTTCATATATATGTTATGTTAAAACACATTATGTAGTTTTAGGACTCCTATAAGTGATTTTTAGGGTGTTTAATTAATAGAGTGGTTCTTCTCTAGTAATCAAATAATGTTATATTTTAATAGTATTATAGATATTCTAGATGTTCGAACTATCCTATAGTTAGACCCTTTATCTGAGAAAAAATATATATAATCATTGTAGTGTTATGTTTAATTATTTTTCATTTAGGCCAAGATTACATCATATCTCTAGACATAGAAAATCTCAAATATGATTCCTTAACCATATTACTATTATCCAGGGTCCCCAATGGAATTATATCACTTATATAATGACATAAAGAATACCTTGTAGGACCCATATACCTATTTAATCATTCATAGGATCTAAAATATGATTTTATGGAATATATTTATTTTTATAAGGATCTCATGTAGGATTCCAATAGTAACACTAGACCTATACGATCCCATGTTGGATGCCTCTGTTTACATACACGTTTTAAGGATTCTATGAAGGATTCCTCTGGTAGATTACAATTTATGTGGTTCATAAGAGGGATTATTTGTCTTATGGAGGAACATAGTGTTTACCTAGAAGATACCTCTCTAATATTCTGACTTATAGGAACCCATGGGTACACCAATGATTGAGAAACCATAATCTTGTACATTGTATTGGTGTAGAGATGGTCTCACGAGTCACCATAAATTACATAGAAAACATTTATAATATGAGGCAATGAATATATTTGTGGGTCGAGGGATTCCTCCATCGTAACTCTAATTTTTAAAATAACATTGTTACTTATAATGAATTTATGATTTCTGGTGGTTCTTACTAGTTCATAAATTAAGTTCCTAAAACAATGTGATAGTTGGTAATGGATTACTAAACATAAATAATAAGATCTATATCATATGGATATTATTTACACCATCTTACCATGTTTAATTCACATGATATCGTTTGTCAAAATTATTATCAATTTTAATTTATTTGGACTCCTAGAATTACTTCTCTGGATTTTTATGTTAATTAAAAAATTTAATTTGGGGTTCCAAGAATCACATCCTGGGATATTTTTTATCAGATGAAATCGAGGATGATTATGATATCCTAATTGTCAGAGATGAATATGCTCTCTTGAATACGTCACATGACCATAGTTTTGGACACGAACTGATGTTTTTTGATTCACTCGTGGATTATTACTGTCTCCAAAGATATGGGAATGATTATGCTCTCATAGGTCGATAAATTTATCATGATGTTTAAGATTCTACTCCACATAATTGATGCAGTCTTGGATGATTATGCTATCCGAAGAAACGCCATGGGTTCTCCCTAGGATTGGGTGTAAGAAACATTAAATTACTGAACTCACCAAAAATTTCATTGGGTGGACTATTGATCTGTTTATATTAATGGGTGTTGAGAAGATACTTTGATATTGAGATCATTCCTTTTAAAGATCACCAAACGGTCATCCCCCTATGGGTTCATCGAATCACCAATATCATGATTCCCTATAGATCATTTAATAGGGATCAATCATAAGACTATATTTATATGTATTTACTTTCATTACATCTAGAATAGTTACATATTTAAAGGATGCACATTTAATACCTATTATCCTTCATTAAATTAATTATATGTGGGTATGGGTTACCCTAATCAAAGGATATGAATCCCCCTATGCTGGAGTTGCTCACACAATGACATCACATGAACTATGAAAAGTTGGTACTATCAATCATGATAACAAATCAAAGGATCATATTAATTATAAATTAATGACTGGAATAATATCTAGCTCAGAACCCTTTTGAGATGATATCATTTCTTTCAATTCAAGGATAATTGGATCATATATTTATTGAGTTGTCAAATCAAATTTCTCAGTGATTACATGTTATTAATCCTATGGAAATTGTTGTTAGCATGTATATGCATATATATGTATGTATGTTATTATAAATATAGATATATGTGATGGAACAGTTTCAAGGAAACATTGAACTTGGATTTTTATTATGGTCAATCATTACCATCTATTGAAGGATCTAATGTGATTTTATTTTATTATTCATTTATTGGTGTTTATCAACATAACTGATCATACATAATTATCATACTATTATTAAATATTATATATATTTTCATTGGTTATGTGGCCTACTAATATTTTATCTCACCCGTGTATGTTCGCCTCAATGTGTGTGAAGGCCAGATTATTTCTTTTCAGGTTAATCACAATTTTTATTATGCATAGGGTTGAAGGCAAGGATTAAATGATTGAGGGAAGCCACTCGTGTGTATTTATTATTGGGCTAGAGTAACTCAACAGTGTCTTGGGGACCATGTTTGAGGTATATCTCAATGTTAGTATGAGATCCTTATTCTTTTCATTGTTTTTTATTTGGTAAATATTGTATATGCAGTCGACCAAGTACAAGATTAGTGTTTTATGATTAAAATGATTAATAGGTCCATTTAATGTGTCACATAAAAATATTTTATCATTTATTATAACTATTTCTTCCACATTCCAATTATTAATTTTAGTTAATGGGTCTTTGTTATTTCTTATTTTTTTCCACATTAATGTGAGGGAATAGTATCTCCACGGACACATCAGTGTCACTACTACAAAATAGGCATTTAACTACTCTAGTATTTATCAATGCCATAAAATTGTGATGATATATGGAATTTTTATCCATTCTAAATAATGTTCTAAAAAATGTAACACTTTATTAGTGATTTTTTGTAAGTACTGGTAAAGGTTTCCTTTATCATCACATTATTTTTAGCACTAAAAAAGGGTACCCTTTATCAGCACTTTTTTAAGCGTACTTAAAGAAATATTACATAATATATTTTTAGCATTGATATACATCCAAATAAAAAATTATTATAATTAAATGAATAAAAAAGAAACATTGATTTTGTTAAATAATATTTCTAATTTAATTAATTAAATAAATATAGATAACAATTAATTAATTGAATATAGTATATATCAATTATAAAAAATAAAAAATAGTATTTATTAATTTTTTGTCCTCAAAATGGATATTCAACAAATGAAAATAACAAATAAGTAACTAGATAATAATAGTAAACATTTTTTTAATTAGTAGATTATTGATAATGTTAATAATTAGTGTATATTAAATATATAAGTATATATTATTTAATATAAATACGATTTATATATTACACAATATTTTTTCTCATTACATAAAATAATAATATATTTATTGAATAATGATTTATAATAAGAAATTAATCTGAAGTAAAAAATTTTGGCTAACAATAAACGGTAATGGACATAGAGTGGAATATGTTTGATTTTTCATGTAAACAAATATCAAAAGTCTGTTACATTGTTTTCAAATATAAATTATTAATTCATTTTTATATAAAATGGAATCACACAAAACATAATCATTTTTTCAAATTGATAAAGTGTAGTTATTTGTAATTTTTTCAATTCCATTCAATTTTAACAAGAATGAAATTAAAATTAGATATTCCTTAGTAATGTTAATTTAAATAAAAACTTGTTATAAATATATATATAAATTAGTAAATGTATTTATAATGGTTGATAAATTTTTTTTTAAAATATTATATTTATAAAAATAAATAATTATTTTTATAAAAAACATTTATATATTTATAAATAAAATATTATATAGATTTAAAAAAATATTTATATAAATATTTATTACATTTATAATAAATTTACTTAAATAAATAATATATTTATTATATATATATATATATATTATATAATTATATCAATATATATAATGAAATAAATATTTTCTTTTGACAATATTTATATAATTATTAATAAATGATTGTATATTTCAAGGATTATAAAATTATAGTAAATATATTAAAATAAGTAACATATTTACTATATTTATTGTTATACATAATTATTAAGAATATATATAATTATTTATATTAAAAATATGATTTATAAGTATAACTATAAATCCTCTATCACCCCTTAATTAATAAGCGATGATAGAAAAAATCTGTATCAGCACTACTTTAGAGCTGATAGAGATTCTCATTTATCAGTGTTAAAATTTTATCATTAATAAAGATGAATTTTATTGGTTTTTTTTAGTACTGATAAATAACTACATTTATATATAGTAAAAAATCATTAATGTAAATTCCTTTTATCCGCTCTTACTAAATAAGTCCCTTAAAAGTGTCCCAATATATTTTAAAAATCTAACTAGTTGTAATCCTGTCATTATATAAGAAGCATTATGTGGAAGACACCCACTGTTGGTGCTCCTCCTCATTGAATAGAAGCTCAAATCACACAAACACACTGCCTCTATTTTCTCAAAAATGGTTTTAAATCCAATGTTCACATCTAGTTATGGTTTCTGGAGAAAACATTGCGATATGGATCAAAGGGTCTCAATTTTTCATCAACCTAGCTGGTTAATACTTTTTCTAATTTTTTATATTCTAATTATCTTTCTTCATTTTACATTTCTTTTATGATAAATTCTTTTAGGATTTCAACAATTATTTTATCTCCATTCATTGTATAATTTTTTAAGTTTTTTATGATCATTTGTTTTGTTGACTACTAAGTTTTATATTCTATGTTGGACTTTTAATTATATTTTGAATCACATTTATTCACTATCGAAATCTATTCCCAATCTTCCTCCACAATCTTAATTTTATCACCATTTTGAAATCACAGAGAATCACCTCAAGTACATAGATAAAAAAATTAAATAAAAATTTATTCCATTGAATAAACAACAAAACTTTGGGACATTAAACCCTTAAAATAATTAAAAAATATATTTAGACAACTAATTATAGGTCTAGTGTTGGTGCGATGCATTATTTGAACAATATTTTATGCAATTTGAGTTAGGTGATTTATATATTTAAATTATGTATTAATATTCTTTTGTAAGGGGTTTTCCTTAAAATTTAATTTTCTCAGTAATGTGTTTTTTATTATGAGATAAATATTAGAATGTGTGAAACACTATATATATTATCAATGCCACTCTATTTTCAATTTTGATATGGGTTTGTATCTATCTATGTATTTCATGATATTCTGCTATATGTGTTATATAATTTTTTTAATCAATATAGGTTTATTTTATTATGATATATAAACACACACACACACACACACACATATATATATATATATTAATATATATATCTTTATGAATTTATACATTTTTTATAAAATATAATTTATGGGTGATTTTATAAATATTTTTTCCCAAACTATTATTCTGGATTTCCAAATTAGGAAGGATTTATATTTATTTTCATTACTTTTTATTTATTGTGAATTTGTATTGCAAGTATGTGTATTACAAATTCCGTGATATATATATATGTGTGTGTGTGTGTGTGTGTGTGATTGAAATTGTAGGGGTTGTTGTGTTGTTCTCCCTTGTTTTTGATATATCATATTTATGTGTATTATTAACTTACGCCAACTTTTTTATAGGCCTCCATAGAATATAAATGATGGGTCAATATGTATTTGATATCCTCCTTAGAATCATTTATATGGGTAGATTATAGGTGAAGGCCACTCTATAATTTGTGGGATGGGTCTGTATGGTGATACAACATCCCACGATTAGTTATATGTTTTCCAATATGTGATATAGAATTAATTTCATATGAAATAACTCTTTAGGATTCAACATCACTTTTTCAAAACAAAAAAGGAATGGTTGATATCAAATTTCTGTAAATAAGAAATAATATTTAGATATTCATCCTTTTAGGACTACATATATTGGTTCCATAGAAAGGAATTTCTAATTACTATTCATATATATGAAATAACGATATTTATTAAAATTATTTTTCTATAATCTTTTATATATACGAATTGATTGAATGAGATTTAATTATTCTTATTTATCATATTTGGGTTTCTTATTTCTTCTTAATTGTGTATATGAAATTCCAATTTGTTTAGTGGATTAAAGATATACCTTCTGTGTGTCCAAAAATTGTTATTATTAAAATTTTTTGCTTGTTACTCATCCCCCATAAGTTTTATATAAAATTATCACTCTCATCAACTTCATCACTTGAAATTTCATTTTTTCAATTTTTTCCGGAAAGTCATACCCAGTATCTTCTATGTTTCTAGTAATACTCTTAGAATTATCCATACAATAGAGGACAAATACTGAGTTTATTTTATGCATCATAGGTTAATTTCTATAATAGATGACCGATGTGTCAAACAACAAAATGAAATGATAAATGCCTATGAGATGAGTTGATGTGGATATGTTGTTTATAAGTTTTTCCATTGAATGAATTCATAGGATAACAGCAGTTATAATAGATTAATTCCTCTATTAAATTCAATAACATATTTTCTTTTAACAAACAATAATTCCATGATACAATTAAATGTTGATATTACCTTATTAAAATTGTCTATATCTATTAACTTTAGTAATGAATATTATATGTGTATTTATTTATTTATTTTAAAATATTAATATTGTATGAATCCAAATAGATGGACATGAATCAAAAAATGATGAATTATTATATATTGACAGAAGTGTATGAATATGGATTTAAATAGTTAATCATGTTTGATAAAGAGAATTCATGTGAACCTTTTATAATCTAATATTTCTGTCTACATTATTTTTATTTAGGAAATACTAGTATGAAAGAGTTGGAATATTTATTACCATGTTATGCAATAGATCATAAATAAAAATATTTGACTAAACATGGGGAAAACTGAATGTGGACTCCAATTGGGATGATACTATTGTCTTTAGATCTTTTTATATGAATACTAGTATAGATTATGGTTCATATCAAATGGACACAATGACAATCGCACATGAAGATGATCCTCTTGATTTTTTTTAAAATTAGGTGTTAAATAGTTGTTCTAAGAAACCATTGTATACTATCTGTACAATATACATAACAATTTCCATTGTATAAATTTTATATAATTTTAATTTTGGTGGCAGAAAAGGTAACGCTTGATTTATAGACATACATTGTCTCCTGAATGATATACTACTAGACTTAAACGAACTAAATTTCAGAACATATGATGCTAAACAAGTGTTAATTTACATGGGATGATGTATAAAAATTATTCTTGTCCAAATTATTCAATATTGTTTCTAAAAGACAATGAATTGCTAATAGAATGCACTAAGTGTGGAACAAATAAATACAAGAAAAAGGAATCAATTCCATCAAAAACTGTACAGTACATTCTTATCATTCCATGGTTTAAAAGACTATATAGATGTCAAGAAACCATGAGACAATAGACATGGAATGTAGATATAATAATTATTTATGGGAACCTAATTCATCTTGTAGATTCTTCTTAGTGGATGAAAATTTATTACGAATATCCAGAATTTGGAAATGAGCCAATAAACGTTCATCTTGCATTATCTACAGATGGAATAAATCCTTTTGGTATACGATGTAGTTCACACTGTAAATGGGATTTAATTTGTTAAATTATATCATTCATCCATGGTTATTCATGGATCAAAAATACATTATATTCTGTCTTTTTCTAGATATTAAAATAAATCAGGTAATGATATTGATATCTATTTGGATCCATTGATCAATGATATGAAATTGATTTGGGATATAGGTTTTAAAATGTATGATTCAAATAGAAGTGAAGAATTCACAATGACGGACATGTTGTAAGGAATGTTAAATGGATTCCAAGATATTGAAAATTAATTAGGCTATATCAATAATAGAATATTGGGTTGTCAATTTGTATAAAATTCACGTACTCAGATTGATAAAAATATTCCTCGAAGAATCTTATTTCTAGAATTTGGAAATTTTTACCTCGAAACATAAATATAGGTCATAGAAGAAAAGATTTGAATGGAATATAGAACAAGGTACAAATTCATTCCTAGTAAGTAGCGATCAAATATACAATAATGTAAATTATATTCACAGTATTTTTTGTACACCATTTTTGAAAAACCATACAAAATATAGTTGGAAAAAGAGATCAGTTTTCTTTAAATTACTGTATTGGAATTATTTTTCTTTCTGTAGTTTACTTTATGTCATGAATGTAGAAAAAAATTAATTTTTTGTATTTTTGGATCATTAGTAATGTTTTTTTGGAAAAACCGAATAAGGAATCCAGGCTAGTGTGGACATGATTAAAATAGAAGTAAGGGAAGAGTTGGCATCATGGAAGTGTAAAATGTGGAAATTTCTACTAATAGTAGCATACACAATCTAAAAAATAAAAATAAAAACATTTTCCTTTTCAATAATAGTGTAATAGTTACATAATTTTATTCATAAAATACCAATAATTTTATATCTATTACTATGTTTAAGTTTCAATGACTAAAGTGAAACAACAGTCATGCTTTGAAGAATGATTTAATGCATGTAGGTTTCCATTCAATTCATCCTCAAAATGTAAAAAAATGCATTATTTATATTCTTATTATTTTCCAAATCTATGTGCAGTTACGTTATAGACCCAATGATGTTTCCAATCATGAAAAAGGAGGTTGAAATAATATTATTTGAATTATATATGTTCTTCCCAACAACATTCATTGATAAATGGTCATCCTATTGGCTCAATATGTTAGAGAGGTTCAACTATGGGTTCATGTCCCTTATAGAATTGTATACCCCATTGAACGATAAATGAAGTATTTGAAAGTGTATGTCAAAAATAAAAGTCAGTTCAATGTTTGTATTAAAAAAGGTTATATTATTGAATATGATATAGAATTATATATTGATTGTCTATCTGATGTTGACATCATTAGTCTCCCAAAGACTTGTCTTAGATAATATTTTATGGGTGAAGGTATTTTTGGTATCGATTGAGTAACAATTACCTTGAAAGAACATGATCACGTGAACCATGGAATATTATACAATAATTATTAGTTTGATCCACACATAAATTCACACAAGGAAATTCATAGTGATTTGAATCCATTAAGGGATGGATAATAAATATCAAATAAACATAATCAATAGTTTATAATATTCTTTGGAGATCAAATTTGTAAGTATTTATACCAAAATATGAATTTATTTGTAGAAAAAAACAATATCTAGTATGATGACTAAAAAATGTTATATATTACATGTGTTTTTTAATAAATAATGATGAGTTCAATAAAAAAGAACAAGTTCGATACAGTATGATGCAATACAGTGGGTTTATACTTCTTTCTAAACCAATTCACATAACTAGATCATAGGATATAAATATAATTTATTTAAATATTTTATATTTTATTTGTTTATTATACATATGATTTGGATTATACAACACTATATGTTCTTATTTTCCAGTGAAAATTGGATGGAAATATCATTGTAGTCAATGTTGATAAAATGTGGTTCATTAAAGTTACTTTCAGCCTGGAAGGGGAAAATGATGAACCATTCATAATGGAATCACATGTATTGAAATTTTTTTGGGTCTATAATCCCACAAAGAATAATTTTTTTAATGTATTACAGGTGAAAAAAATATAGGTTAGCTAAAAATCAATCGAGGATGGCCATTTAATTGAGAGATCAAAATCATCTCATGCCAGTCCCAATGAAGATAATGTTTGGTATGTTAGAGGGAACCACAATGATTGTATTTGGATTATTGATTGATTAACTAAATCTCTAAAACAATTAAACATAAGAAATAGAGTTCAATGAGAATTTAATATATTTATTAATATACTATATTGTTCCTCATAAAATTATATCTTTTTTAATTCATTAACATAATCTAAATTAAATGATTGACTATTCATTTAGACAATGTATTAATCACATTATGATGTTACTAATCCCAATGAATAAATAACTCTAATAATTAGTACTCTTTTGAATGATATAAAGGTTTTATTTACGATATAATTTTATTAGATTATCAAAAAACTTTTTAATGGAATGGTGATTTACTTTTCTTTATTCTATACAGAGTTCATTCATTTATGAAGATGCATATCCATCTGTCAGGCCATTTTAATATTATAAATGAAAGTGTCTCTTCTCAATCATAGAAGTATTCTAAATGTTTAAATAGTAAATTAATTTTCCATATAATTCATGTAATATTTCATATTTATGATTAATTTAATTATTTTTAAAATTAATCACATAATAATTGTGTTTTATATAGGTGGATTCATTTGTTTGAGTTGGGGGGGTCTATATATCCTTAATTCCATTTTATAAAAAAGCATCCCCAGGATTTGGGATGGTTACGAATCAACTAGACCTCAATCTGACACACTTTGTGACCAGTATGAGACAATGTACTTATTTTCTATCTAAAATTGACAAAAAAATTCTTAAAATAAACAAATGACATTCTCGAAACAAATAAAACATATTCACATTTTTTTGATACATTAATACAATGATAAATACGTTCTTTTTATGTGTAGTAATAAACAACACCTTAATCTAACACATGATGTGCCTTGTAAGTCTCTATGGGTCTGTAATCAATTTAAAGTTGACAATTTTCTTAAAAAGTGTTAGTCACTAAATACCAATCAAATTTTAGAATATATTCTGGATAATTTTGAAAATGATTTATAATTCATTCGGGACATGTAGGGATTAGTTTCACATAAAAATTATATATGATGTGATCGGAATGACTCAAAAATATGTCTCTCCAGTTTAAAATGGAATCTTGGTAAAAAAGCTAACTAAAGTATAGAATTCCAAGATAAGAAATTTCATATAATATTGATATTGAATAAAATCATCCAAATAGAATTTGAGATGTGTAGGATTCAGCAACACCTCAATCATTCATACATTGTGACCGGTATGATTCCAAGTGAGTCTTTTTTAAAATTATCATCAATTTTATTAAAATGAAAAAACAACATCCTCCAATCTGAGAAAACACATTTGTATTTTTATATATTTTATTGAAATAATTTATAACTCATTTGTTTAATTCTAGGGATCATACACATCAAAATATGATACAAAATGTTCCCAATATGACTCATTTACTATATTATCAATTTAAAAACTATATTTGTTTTCAAAAAGATTTATTCACTTAACAAAATGAAATATGTTTGGTATTCCATGATAATTTAGGAATATAATCCATATGTTGGTTTTGACTTGTATGAATTGGTCATTAATCAAACTTATAAATGATATGATCATAATGATTCAAATTTTCAATTTTTAGTTTAAAATGAAATTTATAAAAAAAGAAAAAAAATTAAAACTAAAAAAATGTATTTAGACTGTTTTTTTAATTTATAAAAATATTACATTACTCATTGGATTTATTTAGGAATCAGTTTCACATCAATATTCCCCACAATGTGACTTGTATGACTCAAAGTGAATATTTTTATTTATAATTAAAATTAATTTTAGTAAATGGAAAATTGGCTTATTAAGGACCAATCACACCCATTTATATTGTTTTTTTAATTTACAAAAATCATCCATATGAAATTTATTTTGTGTAAAAATCATACAAACCTTATTAAATTAAATTATGTGCATGTTATGACTTAAAGTGCATGTTATCAATTTAAAATCATCATTTTTTTCCAAAAAATGAGACTCATTTAAAAAAGATCAAACGCGCTCATTTATTCATGATAATTAAGTAAAAATATTAATAATTAATTTTTAGCATGTAAAAAATTGTTTCATATCAAACTAATACATGATGGGATTGAAATAAAATGAAAAGTGATTTTTTAAAATTAAATTGACATTTTACAAAAACATACAATTGACATATTAAATATATAAACAATACACATCCAAAATGTTTATAACTTCTGGAAAATCATCCACAAGACATTTGAATGTTGTTGGAATTTGGCTATCCCCAATACGATGCATGATGTGACCGTTAGGACATGATGTTCATCGTATTATTTAAAATTGAAATAAATTTTAGTAAAGTTAACACTTTATTTTAAAATAATAATTTATATTATTACCAACATAATTTTTTTCCTATATATAGGTGTTTTCTTTTTCATTATTATGGTATGTCTTATGCTTAATATCACGAGTTAGGTTCATGATTAAAAGACAGTGGAACATTGATGTTTTTGAATGTTTGTAATAACATGATTTTATTTAACTCTATAAACCAATGTTTGAAATGACTATAATATAGTTTCTTTTCCTAGTATTTTTTAATAAACTTAATTTAATATAAATATTGTATTTTTACTTGTTTTAGTTGATATCTGGGGTGTTTTTGGTGTTATGGTGTTCTATTACAACACAGTTCACTATTACTGCATTGTGTTGTTGTAGAAAAATAAAGTATATAACTTTACGAGTTCTTATAAAAACAATAATTAAGGAAAAAAAATTAGTTATTTAAAAAGGGTATATAAAAGAATAATTTTATATTAATTTTAAATGGGATGATACATGAAAAAATTTTCATTACTTTTAAAACTTCTTATAAAGGTACATATTATCGGTGCATCTATAAGCACTGATAATGGAAACATTACCCGCACTTTTAAAAGTTCTTTTAAATTTACACCTTTTATCATATCTAAAGGAGTTGATTAATGGTCCATTTTCAGTTGTTTTATATGATCTAATAATAGATCAAGTCTTTTAATCTCAATCTGGTAGTCAACGCATTTATGGAGGTAATGAATGTCATTTATAGTGCTGTTAGAGGCCAATTTTGTAGTAGTGTTTGAAGCCTATGAATTAGAGGGTAGGAACACATGATGACATGTGGGGAACCATTAAAAAAACTATGATATTTTAATATTTTTTGAGACATTTAAATATCCACCTCCTTTCTACATCAAAAGGGAAATGAAACCGACGTTCAGGGGTACGATATATGACCACCTTATGAACAGATATAATTCGTATTCAATCACTATATAACATGGATTGTTTTATTGATGGAATTTATCATTAAATATTATTTTTATGACATATTTATATTGTAAAAAATATAATATTTCATTTACATTTTTATATTTCCAATAACTGAATAATGACTAGTATATTTGTGTGTACTTCTGTAATGTCGCATTCCATGAGTGATGTGATTCCATTTCCATCACCCCAGAAAATTGATGTTATTAAAAATTATTTTAAAATAAAAATTATTTTAACATTTATATAATTAGGATTCTATAACGACAAACTAAACATAATATAATTCCATAATTATCATTGAAAAATGTAAATATTAACCATGCGTACATATTGTCTACCATCTACATGATAACAACAGAGTTAATTTTTACTAAATACAATTCATTATCTCTTATATATTTGTAATTGATATATAATAATGATAATTAATTAATTATTATTATTCTTGATATGATGGAATAATTCTTTCAATGATCTCATAAAACATTCCATATTAATTTTGGACTTATGAATGAAATGGATTCCAGATGATTAAGTTGTTGTATTTGATATGGTAATATTTAAAATAACTGTAATAATGAAATTGAAAAAGGTTATTAAGATGGTAAATAATTAATATTATTTTTTCATTATGGTTGAAACGAAACATATGTGATGATTCATATTCTAGTTATGGGAAAATTTAACATAATACCTCATTTTAATTTTTAAGATGACTTTTCATTCAAAATCATTCTATTTGATTTCCATTTTTTAAAATTATTATATGCCAACATTTAAATGAACATATAGAAACTATAAATGTAATATTATTCCAAATTATGTCAAATTATTTTATAATGGTTTTTTTAAGGATTGGATTGTCATTCTTTACAAAAGACAATAGGATTGTTCCGTTTTTACATTTATAGTGACAAAATCACTTCACACCTTCATAATCATTAAATCTATTTTGTATTCAATTTCAAGATAATGTTTTTTTAAATTAATAACAAATTTTACTTATTATTTATAATTGACTATTTAAAATGGGTTTCTAAAATAAAATTGTAATAGATATCAAAATGTGTTTTTGTGTGGTTTTATACAGCATTTTCTGTGGTCTTATTCCTGAGATGGTGATTGTACATTGATTATGAATGGTTGGGCCCTATTATAGCTCAAGAGTGAACATAATATTACATTAATGATGGGATTAACCCCATTCTAGATCAAATGTGATCCTGATATAGTTTATATGATGGGTGTTCCTAAACAACGTTGTAATACAATGTGTAACAAATATTTTCTCCAATAAATTATTTTTCTTGTAGGTTATATGGTTGTTACAGTTGTAAGGGTTCAGTAAAGGTTATAAGGTGGTTACTACCCATATCCGCTAGATGGATTTATATAAATGATATTGTGTTCTCATGAAATTTGTTTCAAAGTAAATAATAGATAATGATGTTTTCTTAGAAAAAAAATATTTACTTTTTAGAAAAAAAATGTATATTTTTATAAAAAGTTTTTTAATGGGGGTTTCTTGTTTTTCAATGCACTATGATATTTTATCATTTATTTTACATGTTGAGTAAATTATTCGCATAAATTTTTAAAAATATTTTTACAAGGATTTAAGGATTTTAATAGTGATTGATAGTGTCATTATCAAATTGGAGATGATATTTTATAAAAAGATATATTTGTGTTTTTTAATAGGTTTTTATTGGAACAAATATATACTTTGTATAATTTTAAAAAAATATATATATTTTATTATTATTTAATTGTTAAAACAAAACACTCTAAAACTATAATCCAAAAATATTTTTTTTTAATTCCAGAAAGATAATTAGAGTTTAATGGATATATAATACATATTTTTCAAGGTATACTTATTACTATTGGTATTAAATAAAGTATTTGATAAATTTTCAAGGATAGGTTAATAAAAATATAATATAAAAATTATATATTACATAATGGTTATGTTAACATGATATACATTTGAATGTTATAATGTATTATCCTCAAATGTATATTTATTAATAATGGTTTTTGGTAGAGGAAATAGGGAATCTTAAGTAGGAAAGAATTTGGGTGACATTATATTTCCAAATTAAAACAACAGAATGATAGGAAAATGAAATGATATGTATGTTGTTGTAATGGATTAGTTGAAAAAATATACAAATGGATGTTGAGTCAATGCTAGACAGAATCCATATTCAGCATATAGTACCATGATAATAGTTGAGAACATTGTGATATATCATCTGATGGTGTTTGATATCAAATCAAATCTAGTGGTGGATGATGTATGTATACAATAACTGCAATATATATTTGATTTCTTATGTTATTTATATCTTTAATAGGGAATCCATGACATTAACCATTATGATGATGAATCTAATTGATGGTTTTCTTTGGTAATTAATACCAATGAGAGATATGATCTGGATTCCATGATATGGGAAAAAGTTAAAATTATCATTAATGAAGAATATTTCACTACAGTTGTTTGACCCGTGATGGAGACACAATTCATGGAATCAATGTAAAAGTATGAAACTTCTATAGCTTTTTATTTATATAATTATACAAGATCTGACCGGTATATATCCAATTTCACGTAGGATAATGGTAGTAATATTATTCCTTTTTACAGAAGTATGAATATAATATACGCAATTGAGTTATCTTCCCATGAATTCAAATGTCACGAGAATGAAGTATGGTTTACCGATAATATAGGAATGGGGTTCTTTGACGATCACATATTCCAGGAAAACAATAAGGGGAAATGTTTTGTATAGTTGGAAATGAGGAATCAATCATAAAATAAATCTAGGTATAGGAAAATTTTGTACTCATCCTATGATATGTGTGTTAATAAAATTATATAAAATCAATACTAATTTACTAAAACTGTAATCAAAGAGGTATGTTTTTATATAGGGATTACGATTGAAAAGGAATGGGTATTGATTTATTAAAACAGTTGGTATCTGATATCTATAAATTAGTGAATTATTTTATATGCATGGATTTGGGTTATTATATTAACTTGTGTTTGAATATAGTTACTCTAGATAGAAATCATCAAGGCCAAACTCAAATGTAGTGGAATAATATTTTTCTAATACTATAGATCATGAATGGCAATCTATTGACTCTATTATAAGAATGTTTCTTTTTAAAAAAAAATATTCCAATACCTTTTTTATTTGTATTTATGAATTTTGAAATTAGTGATAAATTTTATTGAATAATATGAGTATCAGATCATAATATTATTATTTATCTTTTAATAAATACTATTAATTGTAATATTAATGAAATAATGATTTATAAGAATATTTATATTTGTAGTAGTGAAATTATAATTCATGAAAGTCATATTGAAATTTCAATTGTATAGTTAGATATTATTTTGGGTATAGCTTACAACACCCGAATATTTTGTTAAATTATTAGAATAAAATTAATATATTTGAAATATTTCATTTCACACAACACATTATATAGAATTTTCAATTTATAAAAATATATATTTATGTTTTTATTGTTTTATATGATAACCTAGTTGATCTTTCTCAATACAAAACTCATAGATTAACATGCAGAACACACAACAATAAGATAACTTATGTTACTTATATGACCAACTATTACATACTTTTAATAGAAAAAGTATTTTAGTACTACATTTTGACACATATATGATTTTTTAAACCTAATTTTTTAATTCTAAATTTTTAAATTAGCTTATGGTTAATTTTAGGGATTTTTTTGAGAAACCTCAATTTCATGATGAGTAGTGTAAAATACTTTATTCTTGTTAAATTACTCTTTTTCGTTAAAATAATTATTAATGTTAAATAATAATTTAAATTAGTTTATAAAAACATATTAGAAAATTAATAAATAATATTAAACAAATTTAGGTCGTTTTTAGTATTTTAAAATTGAAATTAAATATAAAAAATTATATGTATTTTTAAAATGTTGGCTTTAAAAATAAACTTTCTCACAAAATATGTGGGATTAGTATTAAACATAATTTTCCTACTACCTTGATTATAATTTGAACAAATTAATATACATGTTTATAAAATATATAATATTTTTCCTTATTAATATCCACTTAATTAATGAACAAAAATATTATTGAAAGTGGTTAAAATTAAATATTGTGATTATTGTAAAATTATTGATAATTTGGGACTAACAATAATATTAAGGGACTGAATGACCTGGAAACCCGTTCAAAATCGATTAGATACCAATAGTTCTACCATAACACCTATTGGTTCTAATTTTATGTCTTATTGGGACATTATTAAATGGAAGTTCCCTTTATAAATTGGTATGTAAGGAATACACAAAATGTGAAACTTTATTATATTTAAAATTTAAAAAAAACAATATATATATATATATATTATGTTATAAATTTCATTTATAATGATAAATATATTATTTTTATTAAATTATTTTATCATTAATATTTAGAGAAGATTTAGATTCTTAAAATTTCTAAGAAACTCCAATGTATTAATTATGTAGTTATTAATTATCAAAAACAAATGATACTATAAATAAATAACGTGATATGAATTTATTGAATTTATGAATTTAATTTTTTATGAAGATTAATAATTCATGATAAATATAATTAAAACTATTATTTTTGAAATTAAATATTTTTTTTGATATTTTTGAATTAAAATTAAAAAATACAAATTGACAATTATGGTAGTTTACAATAGATGATATTCTATTAAATGATTTAGAATTTAAAAAAATACTATGATTTAAAAAGGTAATATTATCTATTAAGAAATATTAAATATGATCTATATATGTATAACATAATCTTTTATAATTATCATATTGAAAAATATATTTTAAAAACATTGTTATCATTTTCTAAGTTGATGATTTGTTTTATCACGTCACTTGTGCTTGTTCTAAAATTAATTTCCAAAACACATATAATTTTTTATTTAAAAAATGAAATATCCTATTAATAATTAAGTTTAACTATATTTTCAAATAAACCACACTTTATTTTATCATCTATGTTTTAAATTCTTAGGTTAGAAAATTTGATGCTTTAATAAAAATTAAATTTATAAAATTGGGGATTCAAAAATGTTAAGGAACCAAATTAATAAAATGAATATATTATCATGTAGTGAGGTTTTATCGAGACCATTAATCGCCTTTAGAAAATTATTTTTATATTTTTTGGTTCATTATGTAACACATGCCTCCCATGAATGAATACCTTTTTGTATTTACCATAGTGTTATTGACACACTAATGTAAAAATAATAGCACAATAACCCTTCATTAAACCAATCAAATAATATAGTTTCATCCAATATTTTCTGAATAAAATCCCCAATATCCATAAATTCATCCTTTATTGATCTCTTTTGTAATATATCCACCCATGTAATCCCTTTTGATCAAATGAAAATGAGTTACTCGATTAATAATTAACATAACCCCTCTTGATATTGTTATTTAATTATTTATCCACCACATAATTTATTATTATTACTTTTATAATCAATAAAAAATACTAAATATAGTAATCTGTTTTTATGTTAATTTTTTGAAATAAAATTAAACACAATTCCATATAATTAGTAAGAAAAATACTTTTATTGTTTATGAAAACTATCTTCTCACAAATAAATGATTGTTATTTTTTTCATTAACACCATTCATCGTTGAGAGTTATGATGTAATTTATATTTTTAAACAATATATATTATAATTATTTTGTATTTGTGTGTATTTAATTATATTTTAAGACATTCCATTAAACTTTCAATTTTATGTAATTATGAAAAAAAATTGAGAAGCGTGGACTACAATCCACTCAAAGCAATGCAATACTTTTACAGTCTACATGGAATGCATTAAGAATTTTTTTAGTGTAATTACATGATATATAAGATATAATAATAATAATTTAATAATTATATTTATAATAAATGTAAATTTATGGTAATTTTATTCTCCCTTCCAATGCGATAGTAAAACATAAACAACATTCATGCGTGTATACAACTTACCAACACCATAAACAGTTTATTTCATTTCAATATACAATATTTTATAGATTATTATAATATAAATATAATTATTATAAATTATTTTTATATACTGTATTAAATTACTTAAATAATTATATATGTATAAGGATCTATGATAAAATAAATTAAGACACATGAGAAATACAAAGACAATATTACATAAGGTGAATCCTTGACATAAAATTAGTAATAAGAGGGAATTATAATGTCATAATAAAACCATATATGTTATTATATATAATAATATGTTTATATAATAGTTTTATAAAAAAAATATTTAATATAGAAGATTTTTTAATGAGTTCAATGAGTGTTAATATGAACGATAAGGGGATTTCATCATACATTTTTATTACCACGATATGCATCCCTTAATTAGCACTCATTTAAATTATGTGGTGTGTAAAATACCATTGTATGTATTAAATTATTCATATAATTATTTTATTGGAAATACATATACATGTTATGAAAATTATTTCATGGTTTTTATATTTCATACGTATCCAAATCTAAAAAAGTATCAATGTGTCAATTTTTCTTCTTTGAGACACATGTCATGTCATGCACCTATATTTTTATATGAGAAATGTATAATGAAATTTGACTTGATGTATCAAGAATAAAATTAATATAATAATAGTTTATTATTTATGAAATATAATTTGTTCAATCATTAATTTGTGTTAACAAAATAGTATTAGTTAATTGTTATTATATAATAATTTATCATGATTGTTTGCGATTATGCATCCATTTATGAAATATTATGATCATCCAAACGATAATTCTAAAGAATTTTATATATCCTTTGGATATATATGTTATATCAACATTATGTTACCAATTTTAAACTATTCATTGTTTAATATAGATATGAATTGCTTTTTAATGAAAATGAAACCTCACCTCTCCTTTGACCATAAATATATTTTCCTTCAGAATTTTTATTTTTAAAGATTATTTAATATTTTTATACTTGAATTCAATGAGGTAAATGATAATTTATAACTATGTTTTACCTTTATAAAAATGTTTTTATAAGGAATACTCTTGTCGTTGTTAGATCAATACACCTTTTGGAACGTTTAAGGGGAAAACTAATGATCGGCATGTACGAACATACTCTCTATTGTGACTGTTATTTCTTTGAAAATACTATTATAAGTTTAAATCTTTATTTATGATATTATGATTTTTTATATTATAAAAATTAATTTTTATAATTGTAGTTTTCAATGAAAAATGCTTCATTTTTTTTCTTATCAATGCTTCCCTTAAATTTCAATAAATAAATTTCAAAAGAAAAAGGTTTTCAAAATTATTGTATTATTAAAATTGTATTTTAGTCATTATCAATCATTATTTATATTTTTTAGAATTATTTTCAAAATAATTTGTTTCAAAATATTTTCAATCTTCTTTTATATGTGTTAATGAATTTTATTTTTCAAAACACATTAAATATCTATTTAAATTTATTCAAAGAAAAATTTTCCATTTTATTAAGTATTCTTTATAATATTTAATTTTTATTTTCGTGAAATGGGTTTTCAAATGGTTTTATTTCTTAAATATCCTTTTTCAAAGAATAATGGATACTTTCCTCATGAAATGTTTTTAAATGATATTTATATATTCTTTTTCATATAATATGACATATGATGATATTAATCCTTCCATTCATGGAAATTATTAAAAGGATCCATTCATTTTATTTCATTGAATGGTTTATGTGTTGATGTCATTATGTGTATAAAACCCATTATTCATTCACAGGTTATATGATTATAAATATTGTTTATCTTTCAGGGGTTATATGCATATGAAACCTGTTAATTTCAAAAGATTATTCTTTGATGAAATGATTATGAATTCAATCAATTTTCCATAGAATATGATGTTACAAAATATTATTGATACCAATTTGAATTCAGGGGTGATTATTTGTTTTTTTATAAAATCAATCACTTTTATGAGTCTTGATATAATGAATTTGTTTGGAACTTTTATATATGATTTTATTATGAGACTCTTGGGACCTATATCACCTTCCAATGCATTAGGTAATGATAAATGTTGTATGATATCAAATGGTAAAGCGGGGGGATCCAAACCCTGAAATATGATGGTAAACATGATGACATACCAAGCTCGAAATAATAGGGAATAGGGGATGGCATCCCATGCCCAAAAAAGAGGGTATATGGTAGGAAGTACCATGCTCGAAACAAGAGGGAACATAGAACGGAATCAAAAGGCTGAAATAATAGGATACATGATAGGGAATCCTTATATAAAAAGTAGAAACATTTATATGATGAAATATGAAACCTAAAGTAGGTACATTAGTGATTGTGAAAAGCCTAACATTCTATGAAGTTCATGGTATGAATCTTTGACAAAAGGTTTTTATATTCCTATATGAGTTCCATAATTCTATGTCTTATTCTTAAGATATGATTTCATGGATTATATTCTATATTTTATTATGATTTATGTATTATAAACATATAATATTTATTCCATGATTTATGTTTCACGTTTTATGATATGCATTGTATGATCTTATAATGTTATGAACACACTATCATACTCATATTCTCATTGTTATCCTAAGATGTCTCCCTTTATTTCCATTACTGAACATCAATGTTCGCCTATTTTTGTGATTCCATCCCCATGTTAGGAATATATGTATTGTGTTTTTTGTGTCTAAGAAGGGTTCTAACCATGACTAACATAGTGGGAGATAATGTATCCCATTTATGTACCATTGTCTACATATCCCTTTTTTGGAAGGAACATAACTATTATTGTATTTTGTAGAATTTGTTGAAATATTTTATATATTTTTCAAATGTAATGTAATATCTATGTATATATATACTAGGTCATTATAGTCGGTATTATAGAAAAGGTTTATCCAACCATTAAAAACTATTATGAGAATCCATTTGTGATATACCTTGGTATATTTATAAGGATGTTTCTAGGGAATCCTCTTTTGAGATGTATAAGAATGAGTTAGCTATTAAAAAAATGGCCTTGAATTTTGGTAAAGGATGTAGAAGATGGATTCCTAGGAATATATCCATGTCCTAATACTAAATGTGGATGTGGATTATACACAAATTTTATTAGGGGTAACATCTCTGACAAGGTGTGTCGATCTTGAATCAGCATAACCTAGAACATGATAATGGGAATTTTATTAAACATGATTTCAAACTCCCTGGGGTCTTTATTTTAGAATTCAAAAACTACTTATGAATAAAAATAATGATTATAATTTAAAAATAATTATGAATAACATAAGATCAACCTTTTGTTTCATAGTATAAATAGGCTGAAGCAATGATTTGGACATCTTATAAGTGTTTTATTCATAATTATAAGGTTTTCTAGTATGATAAATGATTCTTCCACAATGGTTTCTAGTTATTTTCAATATAACTTGTTTAGAATTGAATTTTTAAGATGTGGAAAGTATGGGAAATATGAAAATTGATTTCCTATGATGTAATTTCATTATGAGAAAGCAGAAGGTGGTACAATGTTTGGTTATACTAGTAATAATAATGAGACTATAAATGAAATTTGAAAGGAATAAGTTGTTCTTAATGTACTGATTACAAAAATTATAAAGAGAGAGATTAGATTTAGGTTTAGGAACATTAAGACCTGATTCTTATTTCATATTCTAGGAATGGTGTATTAATGAGTAGGTTGACGAATCCTGGGAAATGGTTAAAAAATAATGTATGATGAATGAACTGTTTTCATTTTTTAATTAATTGATTATGTTATGAAATTCATAAAATATATAATTATTTCTTGTATATTATTTCATTGTGGATTTAAAAATAAATTTCAAATAGTGATGTTGACATATAAAATTGAAAATTTTATTAAGGTAAGGTAACCCCTATTGGGTTCAAGATGATGAGAAGAATGTGATTACATTTGATAAAGATATGATTAATTTAGATATAGTAAACTTTATAACACTAATCACCTTGGATTTGATACTGATATGTTTGTAATTTGGTATATTTCATCATGGATGAAAAGTAAAAAAATATAGATTTATGAATATATATAGTAACATTTGAAATATGGAAGTGTTAATGTATTCCAAAAGGATTTATATTAATTCTTGTCATTACCATGTATTAAGAAAATTCATGGTGACTATATTCCCATTTTATCAAATTGGAACCCAATAGATACATTTCATTATTTGGGGGAACAATGATAGGATGATTGCGTGACCTTTACTTTAATAATTTAGATTTTAATTTTTAAAAAGGGTTATATGCTTAACCATTTATAAAAAGCGTTCGTTATTCTTTAGATGTTGTTTGTGGGATTAAAATATTATCTAACCACATGAGGATTTATGTATCTTTGATACACTTTTCTATCCACATTGTGTTGATTGTAGCTGAAGACAAAAATGATGACTTATCATAGATCTCATCATGTGTTATTATTGCACGAATTACAAATTCACCCCCATTTCATTGAATGAGAGATTATGTTGATGATCATAAAGGCACAAAAAGGGGTTAGTATTCCCTGAAATTGGGAAATTATATATTTTTTGGAAAATTCATTAATATTAGGAATATATTCCATTAAACAAAAAAATTTATCCTCGTACCTTCTTTTCCGATGAATTTGATTGTACCTTAAGTCATTTTAGAATTATGAATTTGTGATTACCAACATTATATTGAAATTATTATCTATATTTCATATAATAACATGATTGTTAAATTTCTCATCAATGTTTATCTTTTCATATCGCAGATATTATCACTTTTGTGGGTAGCTAGTTATGAGTTCCATTGGGTAACCGTTAGAGTTCCAGCATTCCTTTCATAAAGGATGTTTTTTTGTTCATTTTATTAGTTGGGTTTCATTGATAGGAAATCTAATTTATTATACATTTTATTACCCATAAAATTTTTTAGGGATAAATTCATTTCAATGGGGTATAAAGTTACTCCACGATATTTTGTGAATTTTTTCAAGTGAAATAAATAGTTTTTGATATAATGCAATCCAAAATACACTATATATAATAGTATATTTATATAAATATTATATAAATATGTTCACTATTTCTTATTTAAAAAATATTGATCTTTCACTTCATGAAACACTTTGATTTGATTAGGTTATAAATATCATTGTCTCAGTATTTGTTACATTGAACAATGAGTTTTCCAACATTTTAAGAGAGAACCTATTTTAAAAGTAATCTTAAAACATCTGTGAATTTAATATTTTTAAATAAAAATTAATTTTTAATTAAAAAATTTGAAATTAAATTAGTGTTAATTTTTTGGATTTCTTTAAGAAATTTCATTTTTTGATAAATTATGAAAAATACATAATTTTTAATAAAAATATTACTTTTTGAATACATAATTATTAATCATACATTTTATTTTAAATTTATTTATAACTTTATAATATATAAATTTAACAAATATTCACTTATTTCAGGTCATTGGAGTCATGTTTACATTGAAATTAGATATATACACTCATTGAACATTTGAGCGTTTTTTAATAAAAACCCTTTTTTTGACCATATCTACAGGATTCACATTAAACATAATTTTTACACTTCTATGATTTAAATTTTTTGGAACATAATTATTATAATAAGTATATTATTATGTACAAATAATAGAAACATAATATTTACCTAATAGATTAGCGAATGAGATTAAAACTAAATGAGGTGATTAAGGTAAAATAAAACTTAATAAGGGACTTAGCATTAATATTAATGTACAAATTGACCTAAGAACATTTCCATAAACCATTGGCATCAAATATTTATAACACAACACCTCATGTTTCTACTTTTCTTTGTTATTTAGGGTATTATGAAAATAATGTTCCCGAGATAAATGAATATGTTAGGAAAAGGACAAAAGAATAACTTTCATTAACATTAACATTTATAAAACATTGATATATATAAAAGACACAATATTTTAGGATATACATATAATTTTAAAATATAATTTATTTATTGTTAGTATTAGAATTTATTATTCATTTTTATTGATGATTAAGTTACATAAATATTTATAAAATTCAAATTTTGTTATTATTTAGTTAATAATTAACTAAAATAAATGATAATATTAGTATCAAAAGTGAAGTAAATTGAATGATTTATTGTCATAAATTATATTATTCAATTAATATAGGACTTTACAAATATATAAACCTATTATATATGAATTACTATATTTATTTGGTATTTAAAAATAAAATTAAAAAATTAATATCAAAATAGACCTTGGTGTTATATTATAAAAATGATATCTTATAAAATGTTTTAAAAATAATAAAAATTATTTATTGTTACAAGTTATTTTTAAGTGTTAATAAATATTAAATATATTATATTAATTTACCAAATTATCTTTTATAAGGAATATATTGACCAATTGATTGCAAAAGCGTTATTATCTATGTTGTGGTTTAAGCGTCATTTGGGTGCATCACATGCGCTAGATAGAAAATTAATTTCCAAAACACATATGTTTTTTTATTCGATTGATAAGATATAATATTAATAATTTAGTGTCTCTATTCTATATAGTGAATCTTCATTTTAGTTTTGATTATAAAATAACATTACATAGATATTTTTACGATTTAGTAAAAATATAAATCATTAGACTATGTAATATTATAAGTTAAAGAAATAAATTATTAAAATGAAAATATTTTCATGTCTTGGTGGTGTATATTGACCATAAATCAGGTTTGAACATTTATTTACCAATTTTTATGTATAATAAGTGTAACATCCAAATTTTTACAATGATTATAAATCCATATTATGATAAATTATTAATTGGGAAAATGATTTATCAACGAAATTCTGTGTTTTTAGTTAAACAAATCACGAAATGATGAAAGGACAAAATAATACTATAGAATATTAAATTAAATATTTTATAAGTTAACTACGAATTCTATATGAGTCTTGAGGTCTGCAAAGCATTCAGAGAGGCAAGAATGAAATAATAAATGCATTATTTTAGGCATAGACAAGTTATTCAAAATAGATTAACGACCCTAAAATGGTGTTTCATATGATTCATCTAAGATAAACTATAGGGCCAGAATGCAATTTTTACCGTATGTAGGGTATAAACCTTGTAGGGGTTGGATATTAGAACACCTTGCTCATGAAAATAAACCCTTTTTAATTAAAATAATTATTTCTTCCAATTTTTAATTAATAGATTGTTATCTCTCAAAGGGTTCATAGTATGATAAAGTTGAGACCATTTTTATCTTCAGAATGTGGTGTTGACCCTATATAGGGTATAACTATCATGAGAAACAAACATTTAATTAGGTCTCCCACTAAATTTTTCTATTTAACATTACTATTAAATTTATATTGAATTTAATTTTATAAAAATTCATTTTTATTTATCTAAATCATCTTCTTCACCTGTTAATGCGTTTTCCATTTATAATAGAGTGCCCACCAAAAAAATAATTCTAGTCCACTTCATACTCAGTTAATTTAGTAACATCATTAATGGGGAAAACTAAGTAGTCCGTAATTAATTTTGGGTAGAACTAATTAATGATTTCCAGTTTCAGTGAAACACGTGGATGGAAATGTGTTGTAACATCCCAGGTAAATAAACAAATATTATATTGACATATATTTAGGAATTAAATATTATTTTTACATTAAAGGGGTTTCTATTTTTGAGGGCGTACATGATACGCAAGAATAGGATTCTTTGAAATCTATTGTTCCACGCCAATAGAAAAATATTATTATTTTAAATGGTAGTTAAAACCTAGCTATTTTATTGGATTGAATGAACAAGACAAACAACAATATGATTATACAAGTTTTTTTAAATATTTTTACATTTATCTTATAAAAGTTAGAGGTTTAAAATGTGAATTAATCTAATTTTAAGAATAATTTATCTTTAAGGTTGATTTATCGCTTTTTGATGGAAACCACTCATTAAATCCAGGTTTGGTCACTTTTATATGTTCTATTTGACCAAATAAAATTCTTCTTTAGAATCGGGACATCAAAAATTACGTTCGTTATTTGTTTGGTATTTTTCTCATAAAATTTCTTCTTTAATGAATTGTGAAAAATATTGTTTCTTAATTCAAATATTCTTTTTAATATTATTTATTTATATGTATAAATTAACTTTTTAATTGGTTTTAATGACTAATTAAATTATATTTTTACCATTTAATTCAACGGTGGTCATTAAAATTAATTTCAATTCGAAATTACACATAAACAAGTGACAATTGTTTAGTAGATATTGTTTCTTAAAAACATGTTATATGTTTTAGCAATGTGAATTAGTTTTAAAATAATTAATCCAAAATCTTTGTTTTGATATTTTTTAAATATAAATCATTTTTGAATTCCGAACATCAAAAATATCTTAGGCTGAATTTTAGTAATTTCTCTGAAAAACTTCAATTTTTATGAACAGTGAAACAACTAAGTAATAGTTAATAAAAACTGACATTTTTCATTTAAATGAAATTTTACCACTTTTGTGAATTGAATTTTTAAAATCCGTCATACATTGTTTTTATAAGTAAGTAAAATTTTGTTCAATAAGATAGAAATAATATTTTCTGAATAGTAAGTTTTGACTTTTATTTACTGTGGTTATAGATAAATATGGTTATTCAATGTAAATGGAATATAACACTAATACAAAATTACCTTAACACTTTTCCTAACATTATTGGATGATTCATGGCCGACCATGGTCATCGTTGGGTCTATTTTGGGACCCCATGGAGCCACTTAAAAGTGATAATGAGACTTTATTTTAATTAACTTAAAATAAAGACCTAAATGACATATTCAAATATTGTTTTGTGAATAAATTTTTACATTGGGTTATCTAAGTTATAATTTCAACTATAAATATTAATTGGAAATATAAAATGATTTCCAACATTATGGTATTTTATTGTGATTTTTAGACATCAAATAAATTATATTATTTATGGCACAATAATGATTCTTTGTTTACCTCATTAATAATTGATTTTAAATGAATATGATTATAGGTAATAAAATTATATCCAAAACTGGTCCAATTATTATTGGAGGATTTTATTTCAAAAATGAGTCATCTTAAATTCGACTTTAATAAGTTTTAGATCTTTAGAAACCGACAATCAGTATATAATAGAATAATATTTTCACACATTCCAAAATAGCCTCTCCTCTCCCTTATAAAAAACCCTCTCCTCTAACCCATTCCTTACACCTCTCAAGCCCCTTGGATCGTATAACCTTTTCCCAATTAATCTCCCTACATCCCTCTATACCTCTCTTAGTATCCTTACCTTTGGCATAAGGCACTTTAAGAAGCCCTTTTGGTTAAAACCATGGGAGTTACCAAAATTAAAGGTAATGGTTTCTCTTAAATTCATTTGTTTTTTTTCTTCAGTTTACTCCTGAAACCCATTAAACTATTTTTACTACCTTACATTATAACCAAACCAGTATCACGAATATACTAGGATGTTTTTATGATAAATATTCTAACTACACGTACACACACCTTCATCTAATGGGTGAAGAACATATTGTTTCAGTGGAGGGTGAACTACTGCCTCACGAAATGATGATTGTTCAATTTTCTCCAACCACACTTATGGGGGCCATTATGATGGAATGGTTTTTATATATGATATATTTTATATTTTTATTTTTACTATTCTTCTTTATATTTCATTTATATAATACTTTTAAGGATTGTATAATGGGAAAATACGATAATCTCATTTAAGGATGTGCAGACTACCACGCCCCTCAAAGTGATATGACTTGTTCATCCATTATATTGAATGTATAAAGGGTAGAGTTAATGAAATTATATATTATATTTTACTGGAATTATAATAAACTTATGAATCATTAGGTTTACATTCTATTACAATATGAAATAGAAATGGAAGTAGCATTCATTGTACGTAGGGCTTACTGTCACCATGAATGGTGAATTTCATTTATTATCTCTAAATGTTATGTATTATTTTAAATACATGTATATACTATATATACATGTTATATATGATATCTAATTCATGAATATCATTCTAGAAATAGTGAACTTCTGACCACATGAGAAACATGTATTTATAAGAAGTTAATTTTTGGATCAAGTACCAAATGTTGACAAAAATACTATTATTAAATTAAATGATTAAATAATGATTATAACAAAGTAATAAGTGATTTAAAAAATTATAAAATTGAAAATTGTTCTTAAGAAAGTATAAATTAACTTTAATTTATTTTTCAGGAAATTAAAGAACGAACGGGTCTAGTCGGGATGAGGTAAGGGACTTCGTCTCAATCTCCATTAATTGAGGCATATATTGTTACATACAGGACATTCTTTTATAAGTTGTATAAACACCTTTTAATTATCATTTCATTCTAAGGTATTATTTTTCTATGATGTGTTTTAATAAATGACAAAAATAATGTTAATTTTTAACGTAAGCAGTCACACCGACCTTTCCCCTACCGTGGGTATTATATGATTTTTTTCTTCCTTAATAAGCCATGATGTTTCTAAAAGGAAAATAAATAAAATATACTATTTTATGTATTTTGGTATTGAAATTGGTTTTGATAATGAATTTTTTTTCTCAATATATTTAATTGATATATAGTGATTGAAATGTGGAAATGTTTTCTTTTCTTTATATTTTTTGTATGGGATATGATTTTATAATAGTACATGGAAATTTGATGGGTGGTTACATGATAAACCAAATGAAGGGTGGTGGCGTGATAAACTAGGACTGGTTGATACATTAAAACCACCAATTCATTGGTTATGGATGTTGGTTGTATGGCTATTAAATTTAGTGATATGTGTGCAAATCGACCATATGGTTATTCCATTTAAGTATGTTAATGTTCATAGATACCTTTATTTTTTATTTGATTTTTATATATTTTTTTTGTAAATCTTTTGGTTATGAAAGGATAAGAAATTATCTTTTATTCAGTGATGAGTATTTACCACTTCAAATAAATGAAATTTATTACTTATGATAAAGTATTCATGGTTTACATGTTGTTTTGAAAAACTATCGGTTTCCTTCTTTCTGTATCCATTAAAAAGCAATATCTACTAATCCCATGTTCTTGAAATGTTTTTTCACATGTCATAAAATGTAATAGGGTCAAATATGGGATCAAGTAAATGTCATGCTGTAGAAAACATGAAACTAGACATGAATCTTTTTTTCATGAATTTTTATTTTGTGAAAAATATGGGAACTAAGTAGAAGTGTCTACATTGTATCTTTTGGGATGTAATGTAACAGTTATGAAATAATTCTGTAAAAATCAAAACATGAAATGATCCTCAATGTTAATTATTATCTTAATTCAAGAATATGCAATGTTTAAGGCTGGGTATTTAAAGATGGAATCAGTGGTTGGTTTATAAAACTTTAGGAGTTAGGGTATTTTCAAGTTAATATCCATAAATTAATTTATGTTAATATTGAAATGATATAGCTTTTATATATTACCATGTTGCATCGATTAAGATATTTTTGTGTTCTGAATGGTTTTCCACAGATGAAATAGGGAAGCTATGCTGGGATAACATCATGAGGAATATAACCATCCAATCCAGCAACCTGAGATGGACAGAATCAGAACCAAACAATTTGTTTTAGTGATGGACTTGTTTACTGAGTCTATAAATAAGGGTGATAACCATGCATGAGATCATGTAGATTAACCACTGAGTAATAATTTAGTAGTTGAGCATTTCATTAAGCAACACTGAACATCATTCATAGTATCATATGAAAATTTATAAGTAGAATGGTGGATTATAGAACTAGAAAAGATTTTTGATGTCATGAGGTGTTTAGAAAATCAAAATATTAGTCTTGTTGTTTACCAATTTGAACGTCAAGCTGATTCGTGGTGGTTGATGGTGAAAAATATCAGTGATATTGATGAGATTAATTCTATTCTTTGAGATGAATTCAAAGGAATGTTTCTTGACAAATATTTTCTTATGGTGGTTCATCATAGGATGGAAAAGACTTCCTAGAATTTGGGAAGGAGGATGACTCAGTGGATTATTATGAAGGAAATTTCACTTGAGTGGCATGGCTTCCTCCAAATTTCATTCAAGATCTTGATAGAAAGATAAATCAATTATAATCAGGACACAAGCTGTGATATCGAAGGGCATTATCCTCTCGTGAGATCAAATGTTATGAAAAACATGTTCGATTTGAGGAGAAGGTGGAAATGGAGTTCGTCGATGATCAGGTGTTCTTTGAAAAACAATAGAATAAGAGGTCTAGTTTGGATGAAAAGGGAAAGAATTCATCAGATGATTTTGGAGGTAAGAAAACTAAATATCCATCTTTTGAGAAGTCTGGTAAAAATGTTCCTACAGAATATTTTTCAATGCATGGAATGTGCTTATAGTGTGGTAAGTCTGGTCATATTGCTGGTAACTGTAAGGAAGATGATCAAGCAGGAAATGAAATGATGTTGGTTCGACATTTTATGTTCTATGAAATGGGTCATTATGAAAATGAGTGTCCAACGAAAAACTCAACTACGGGAAAGAATCCAGAATATATGCATAAAGGGATGCGGAAATCCTTTGAAACTACTTCAGAAGATGATGGGACAACAAATGAAGTAGTATCAGGCACACTTTTTGTTTGTTCAGATAATTCCAATGTGTTGTTTGATTCTGGAACTACACATTCTTTCATTTCTGAAATATTTTTTTGGTAAATTTGGATTTCCATCTCAAGATATGAATCCTAAACATATGGTAAAAACCCTAGGAGGAAATTCGGAGACAAAAAGAAATTATAACAACCTTCATATCCTTATGTGTGGAATGATTATACCTGAAAAACGTATTTCTTGTACTCTAGTTGAGTTTGATGTTATTTTGGGTGTGGATTGGCTATCTATATATTACATAGATTGTCTATAGAGCTAAAAATGTTTATTTGTAGAAAGATTTTATGTTTGTGTATAAAAATGAACCCTTACTTTTGATAACTTGTCTGAAAGATGAGAAACTATTAAAACATGGAAATTAATGTTACCATGCACATATTTTTGAAAAAAGGAACTATTAAGATTATGGATGTGCTAGTGGTAAATGAGTACCTTAATTTTTTTCATGAGGAGTTCCTTGGTATTATACCTAATTGGGATTCTGAATTTACTGTTGACTTAGTTCCTGATGCAAAGCCAATTTCAAACCCCCTTATCAAATGACTCAAATTGAACATCTAGAGTTAATGAATCAATTAGGGGAGTTATTATATAAAGGTTTCATTCGACCTATCACATCTCTATGTGGTGTTCTTATATTGTTTATTAAAAAGAAATATTGTTTAATGTGACATTTCATTGATTATAGAGCATTGAATAACATAACTATTAAGAACAAGTATTCATTGTCTCATATCGATGATTTATTTGATCAGCTCCTGGAAGCTCAGTATTTTTTGAAGATAAATTTGAGGTCACGGAACCATCTGTTGAATGTAAAGGAATCAGACATTTCAAAGACCCTATTTCATACAAGATATGGACATTATTATTTTGTGGTTATGCCCTTTAGTTTAACCAATGCACCTGCTGTAGTCATTTATATTATAAATTGAATTTTTTGTGAGTTCATGGATATGTTTGTGGTTGTGTTCATTGATGATATAATTGTTTATTAAAAATGTAAAAAGGATCATGAAATTTGTTTAAGGCTACTTTTGAAATCCTTAAAGGGAATGAAATTGTATAGAAAATTTAGCAAGTGTGAGTTTTGGTTTCAACAAATTTTATTCCTTGGTCACATTGTTTCATAAAATGGCATAACTATTGATCCTTCTAAAAAAATGTTGTTGAAGACTGGCCAAGAACGAAAAATATAACCAAGATCCGTAGTTTTCTATGTTTTATAGTTTATTATATGAGGTTTTTTGAAAATTATTCCTGAAAATATAGCCCATTGTATAA
The DNA here is from genome assembly GCA_963277665.1 of Viscum album. Lineage (NCBI taxonomy): Eukaryota > Viridiplantae > Streptophyta > Magnoliopsida > Santalales > Viscaceae > Viscum > Viscum album. The sequence goes on from OY728150.1 coordinate 1,707,390,932, forward strand.
GATATCTCGAAAAGGTGTTATGTTTATCTGGTCAAAATAATGTGATGATTGTTTTTAGGAATTGAAAATAATATTAGTGAATGCTCCAGTTTTTTCACTACCTTCTAGAAATGGTGAGTTTGTTAACTATGGTGATGATTATATGAATAGACATGGCTGTGTCCTTATGCATAATGATCAGTTAATTGCTCATGTTTCACGTCATTTGAAACCTCTGGAGTTAAATTACCATACACATGATTTGGAATTAGCTACAGTTGTTTTTGATTTAAAAATTTGGAGGCATCATTTGTATGTAGTAAAGTTTGAAATATATACTGATCACAAAAGTTTAAAGTATATATTCAGTAAAAAAGAATTGAAAATGAGACAGAATATATAGTTGGAATTAATCATGAATTATGACTGCATGATCCATTACCATCTGAGAAAATCCAATAAGGAGGCTGATTCTTTGAGTCAAAAAAGTAACTATTCATTTACCATGGTACGTTTGGAATGAGATCCTTTGGTTTTTTATTTGATGAAATTTTTCATACAAGTTGTTGGTGTAGGAAATTACTCTATTTTGTTTCAGGTGTTAGTGGAATCATCTCTATCATACAAAATTATGAAATCACAAAAAGAAGACAATGAGATAAAGAAAAAGGTAGAGTTAGTTCAGAAGGGTTATTGCCTGAATTAAAATTGATAATGATTTTGTTTTGAGGTTTTAGAAAATATTATTCATGACTTGTGATTCATATTTGAAGAATGATTTGTTATGTGAAGCTCATAGTTCCCCATTTTCAGTTCATCCTAGCAGTACTAAGATGTACAAAGATCTTTTGGAGTATTAATGATGGGATGGAATTAAATGATATATTGCTGATTTAACTATGATGTGTTTGACTTGTAAGAAGGTTAATGTAGATTGGTAGTTACTAAAAGGAATGATTCAGTCATTACCAGTGCCATAGTGTAAATGGGAAAATATATCCATGGACTTCATTGTGGGATTACCAAAGACATATCGGGGAAACAATGTAATCAGGTTTATTGTTTATCGATTGACTAAAACTTCTCATTTCCGTCTTATTATAGATAATTTTCCTGTAGATCAAAATTATCGTTTGTATGTTAATGATATATTCAAGTTGCATGGTGTTCCCCTCTCCATTTAATCTGATCGTGATCCTTGGTTTACTTCTAACTTTTGGAAAGGCCTTCAGAAGTCATTGGGTAATAAATTAAATTTTCGTACGACTTTTCATCCACAATCATATAGGTAGTCAGAAGGAAAAATTATAACCTTTGAGGATATGCTACGTTCTTGTTCACTATATTACCAGTGTAGTTGGGACCAACATATTTTTTGGTTGACTTTTCTTGTAATAATAGTTTTCATTCAAGTATAAAAATGGCTCCATTTGTGGGATTTATATGGGAAAAGGTGTTGAACTCTAGCTTTTTGGGATGATGTAGTTGAAAGGAAGTTGATGGGACCAGGATTGGTATAAGAGATGGTAGAAAAGATCAGTTGATTCAAAATCACATGAGAACAGCTCAGAGCAGGCAGATACATATGTGGATAACCAGATAAAGGATCTTTCTTTTATGGTAGGTGATAATATCTTTCTCAATGTACCTCCATGGAAAAATGTGATGTGTTTTCTTAAGAAGGGAATGATGATTTCAAGGTTCATTTGACCTTATGAAATCCTAGAGAAAGATGGACCAGTTGGGTATAGAGTGGCTTTACCTCCATGTTTATCCCATGAACACAATGTTCTTCATTTTTAAATGTTGACAAAGTATATGCGAGATCCATCTCATGTTTTGAGCCCATAGGAAGTTCAGTTGGAAGATAATATCTATTATGGGGAACAACCAGTATAGATTCAAGACCTTAGAGAGCGAGTGTTTGCAAAATAAGGTAATTCACCTGGTAAAGGTTCTGTGAAAAAAACTCTATGGTTTAATAGGAAATCTGGAAAATTGAAAATTCTATGAGGGATAAATAAAAAATTTATTTGATAAGTGAATAAAATTCCGAAGACACATTTTTTAAAAGGGGGGAAGGATGTCACATCGATGGTAAATATTGAAAAATGATATTCTCATATATTTTTGAATTAAATATTAATTTTACTTTAAAGGGGTTTCTATGTTTGATGGCGAACTCGATACGCAACAACATGTTTCTTTGAAATCATTCATTGCATAGTAACAATATTATATTATTATTTTAAACAGTAGTTAACACCTAGATGTTGTATTGGCGGGAATGAATTAAACTAACATCAATATTATTATATATTTTTGTTACATGTTTTTATGATTATCCAATAATAGTTAGAGGCGTACAATGTGAATTAATCTAATTTTAAACATTATTTACCATAAAGCTTGATTTACCACGTTTTGATGGTGAACCATTATTAGAACTAGTGTTTGTCTTTTTTTATGTTATAATTGACCAAATAGAATCATTCTTTATAATCAGGACATCAAAATTTACATTGGGTAATTTTTTTGGTATTTTTTTGATAAAATTCATTTTTTAATTAACAGTGAAAAATACTGTATTTTAATTTAAATATGACTTTTAATCTATTTTATTGATATGGTTAGAATATTATTTTTTTAAATTGGTTTTAGAGTGTAATTATATTATATATTTAATATTTAATAAAATGGTGTTCATTGAAATTAATTTCACTTTTAAATTGGACAAAAAAAGTGTCAATATTTTGTAAGGTATTGTTTCTTAAAACCATGCAATTTGTTATGAAAAACGAAAATTAAATTTAAATTAATTAATCTAACATATATGTTTTTAGTTTTTTGAAATTGACATCATTTTTGAATTAGGAATATCAAATATTTCATAGGCTTATTTTTTGTTATTTTTCTGAAAAACATCAATTTTTATGAATAGTGAAACCACTAAGCAGAAGTTAAAAAAATGAATTTTTAATTTAAATGAAATTTTACCACCTCTGTGAATTGATTTTTGAAAATCCAACATACATGGTTGTTATTAGTAAGTAAAATTTGGTTGAATTAGATGAAAATAATATTTTGTGAATAGTATGTTTTGACTTTTATTTATCATAGTTAAAGGTAAAAAGGTTAAATCAATATAAAAATATATCATAATTAGAAATTATCATAATAAAAAAAATTCTTAAATTTTTTTTACCCTTATGGGAAGAGTCATGACAGACCATGGGAATCATTCGGTCTATTTTGGGACCCTATTGATCCACTTAAGAGTGATAATGACGCATTTTTTTAATTAACTTAAAGTAAAGTCAAAAATAACAAAAACAAATATCTTTTAATAAATTAATTTTTACATAAAGTTATATATGTTATCATTTAAAATATAAATATTCTTTATAAGGATAAAAAAAATTAATATATTACTGTATTTTTTATCAAAAATTTTAAACATCAAAGAAATTAAATTATTAGTGACATAATAATGATGTGGTGTTTACCTCATTAATAAATGATTTACATAAATTAGATTATAAAGATTAAAATAATATCTAAAACTTATCCAATTATTATTAAATACATTCATTTATACCATTATTCATCTTATCTTAGACATTAATTAGTTATTGACCTTTAAAAAAAGAAAATCATTATATAATAAAATAATAATTTCACAATTTCTTAAAGAGCCCCTCATCCCCTTTATAAAAGGGCCTCAACTCTAACTCATTCCATACACCTCTGAAGCCCCTTAGCTCGTCCAAACTCTACCCAATTAAGCTCCAAACATCCTTATCCTCCTCTTTGAAGCCTTAATTTATGCATAAATAACTGCAATAAGTCCTTTTGGTTAAAAACTTGGGAGTTACCCAAATTAAAGGTAACAGTTTCTCTTAAATTCTAATATTTTATTTCGTTTTATTTTACATCTCAAACCCCCTAAAACATTTTTATTGAATTATTTTATGAAAAAACCTATATCCTCAATATACTATGTTGTTTTTATGAAAATTATTCTATCTAAACTAACACAAACCTCCATGTAATGGGTAAAGAACATATTATTTCTGTGGACGTCGAACTACTCCCTCATGAAACAATGATTGTTCAAATATCTCCACCCACCTCTCCTGGAAGCCTTTATGAGGTAATTGTTTTTATATATGACATATCTGATATTTATATTGATCTTATTCTTCTGTAATTTTCATTTATAGATTTCCTTTTTGATTTCCATAGTGGGTAAATAAGATAATCTCATTTGAGAAAGTGCAGACTACCTCCCCCTCAATGTGATATGACTCGTTCATGCCTTATGTAAAACATATAAATGGTTGAGTTAATTAAAATTATATATGATATTATACTGGAATTATAATATAATTATGTATCATTATGTTTCCATTCTATTAAAATATGAAATTGAAATGAATGTAGTGTTCATGTGTACGTACAGCTTACCGTCTCCATGAATGGTGCATTTCCATTCTTATCTCCAGATGTTATGTACTATTATAAATATATGAATATACATAATATATATGATATATATGATATCTAAATCATGATTATCATTCTATAAATGATGAAATTGTGACCACATTAACAACTTTTAATTATAAGAAGTCCATTTTTTGACTCAAGTACCAAATATCGACAAAACGACCATTATTAATGTAAATGATTACATAATGTTTATAACATGATAATAAGTGATTTAAAAGAAATTATTTACTTAAAAATAGTTTTAAGAAAGTATAAATTAACTTTAGTTTATTATTCTAAAAATTAAAGAACGAACGGGTCAAGTTGGACATGAGGTAAGGGCTTCGTCTTAATCTCCTTTAATTGAGGTATATTTGGTTTTATACACGAAATTAACTTATACACTGTATAATAACATTTGAATTTTCAATTCATTCATAGGGAATATTTTTCTATGAATTATTTTACTAAATGACTAAATGAATGTTAATTTTTAGCGTAAGTAGTGACAACGACTTTTCCACTACCACGAGTATTATTTGATCTTTGGATTCATTAAAAAAAGGTAATGTTTTTAAAGGAAAAATAAATACGATATACAATTTTATTTATTTTGGTATTGAAAACGGTTTTGATAATGGATTTTTTGTGTCAATATATTTAAGTGATATATTGTGATTGTAATGTGTATTTTTTTCATTCATTTATAATTATTGTATATGTTATGATTTTATAATGGTACCTAAACATTGGATGGGTGGTTATGTGATAAACCAACTGATGGGAGGTGATGTGATAAACTAATACTGATGGTTACGTTATAACCAACAATGCATTGGGTATGGAAGATGGCCACATGGCTATTCTATTTACTGATATGTGTTGAAGTTGACCGTATGGTTATGCCATTTAAGTATACTTATGTCCCAAGTAACCTTTATATATTATGTATTTTTTATATGGGTTTTATGGTAATATTTTGGTTACAAAATGGTAAGCAATGATCATTTATTCAGTGAAGAGTATTTACTAATTCATTAAGGTGAAAAATATTACATATGATAAAGTATTCATGGTTCACATGTTGTTTTAAAAAAACAGTTTTCCTTCTTTTGGTATCCCTTATTGAGCTTTTTATTCTCATATATAGTTTTTGAAATGTTTTTTATAGGACATAAAGTGGAATAGGGTCAAGTATGTGGTCATGGAATATTCATGCTATCTAAAACAAGGAACTAGACATGACTCATTTTATCAACAATTTTTATTTTGAAAAAATATGGAAATTGAGTAGAAGTGTGTACTCTGTAACTCATGGGACGTAATGAAATAGTTATGAAATAATTCCCTAAAACTGTATAAGTGAAAAGATACTCAATGTGAATAATTAACAAAATTCAATAATATGAAATGATTATGGATGGCTCCTTATACACGTTGCTATTTTTATAATATTAAAAAATACAACTATATTTGGTCTAGGTAAATCCACTTAAATATTAAATTCATATAATCCTCCTTATATGAAATCATTTTTTTGGAAGTCAAAACGTGGTGATTTAAGATCTCCCCTCATCATTAGTGTGCCACACACCACAGTAGGTTCTTCTTTTCCCTATTTCTCTTTTTAATTTTTCATTCATTCTCTTTTGTGTAATTCAATAATAAAAAAAGAAATAAATAAAAAAATAAAGATTAATGTTTATGTTGAAAAAAATTGTAATCATATATATATCAAAGTATGGTTTTAAATAACGTATACAATTTTATTACTATCAAATCTAACAAAAAAATGAGAGTTATTTAAAATTTTATCAAAGGGTATTTTTCTGTCGAATATCGAAGGAAATTTTTTAAATAAATTATGAAAATTAGTTTCTAGAATTTTATCAAAGATTAATTTAAAATATTTATTGTAAATTTAATTTATTAGAATAAGAGGTAAATTTAAAATTTTGAAATCATAATAATAATCATTTTTAATTATCCAATGAAGATAATTATCATAGAATATGTTTTAAAAATGATAAGATGATAATTTAAATTACCTATTCATATTTAAACAATCATTTTATGTGTTGTTTTATAAATTGTAAAATTATTTTTTATATAATATATTCATATGAATAATTTTTATCATTATATGATATTTATGAAGGGTAAAGTGATAATTTAAATTTATTAGCTTGTGCAATAACATTAAGGATCAATTGTCAATAATTCATGAAAGAGTGAGAATTATCACATGTGATGTGTTATCTCTTTTTAAATCAAATAAATTTTATGATTCTAGGAAATCCTATGATAAACCTCTAACTATAATGTTATGACTATCTGTAACCTTGATGTTTCTCTATAACATCAAGAAAAACTACGATAGGGTTTTACTAACTATTGAGGTTGGATGTTCTGTAACTTTTTTGGCTTATATACAAAATAATTCAATTTATATGATTATCTGCATACATGTTTAATGACTATGCTGGATAGTGCATGCAATTGGGTATGTGTGTAGACCTGGAAACCCTATAATATTATTGATTCAATGTGTCATTTTAGCAGTTTGTTCCCATATTAGATGTGATTACATGGAAATTTTATGCTAAATACACATGATGATGTGTTTTTCTATCATATATATGTATATATATATATCATTCTATGGTATGAATACAGTATGATTCAATTCATAGATTCAATTAAGGTAGATCATCAACTTGCATGATACATTAAAAAATGTAAGCACATGACTGATGATGAGGGTACAAATCATGGGGTATGGACATCACACTGCCTAAGGGAATCGATGTAGTGGACCATTGTGACTAGTTTAATCATCTTTAGGGGGGATTCACATGATTTATGAAAATGGTAAAATAAATTAGTAATGCACACAAATAAGACATGGGATTTTCCTGTCATAAAATTATTAATACGTTGATTCCTTAAGAGTATCGTGTAACGAACCATCTTGACACGTGTTACCCTTTGAATGTGGAATTGTGCAGTTATTACGCATTATTTATTTTGGAATGTCCTTTTATTTTGTGAACATCAGTTTCAGGACACATTGGTAGTGTCCTACTCATTCTTTTACTCACAACCTACTTGGGAATTTTGGTGCGCTTGTTGATTTAGTGAACACAGATTCGATGAAGTACAAGGGCCTTATGAGGGATAGTTTCATAGAGGACAATGGAGTAGGAGAGGACTCAGAAGGTTCCCAAAGAACTCCATAGATTATTGTGTATTTATATTCTAGTTTTTTCTTCATCATACTTATGAATGATTTCAACTTTTGGAGATGATTCATTGTATATATCCCATCTACACATTTCTACATTTTAATCTGATGTTCAACTTTTTTTTGTTTATTATTGAGCCTTTGAATCGATACATATGGTATAGTTGACCCGATCATCAACATGAGACCCTCATTGTGAGTCGGTATCCTCTTGGATATGTGGAGAATCCCATTAGGTCATGTTGAATTCCGGATCAAACCAGTTGATCTGGGTCGGGATTTTATGTAATGGTATTATAGGATTAGGTTTTTACTAACATGTTTCATCTAATTTATTGGGGTTGTTACACGTTAAAAAAGAGCTAGGTTTGATGGGACTCAAGTTGGGGAACTATGTAAGTGTCTAGCCAATACTACATAGTGGACCTCTGAGTTTCCATAATGTGTAGAATTTACCATATATTAACACTATTTATTTACCTTGGATGAAGAGAATGAGGTTATATGTAATTTATGATATTTCTCATATGCACATGTATCATGAGTAGGAATGGATGTTCACATGTCATATATATAAATTTTTTAAAGAACTACAGTAGGTTAAAAATTAAATGAATTGATTTTTACTAACTATTTTGGATGTTTTGTTCTTTGTGATATATCAATGTTTCCTTCTTGTGTGATATATATTTAATATAATTAATTAGTTAAACATATAATGCTATTGTGTCTGTAATTATATGATGATTGTGACTAACTTTAAGAGAAAAACACATGGGTTAGTGCTAGGTGGTGATACATAAGGTATATTTTAGACTCCTAGGAAACCATTTCCTGATCCAATATAATATTAAGAAAAACATTGTGTGAACTCATATATTGATTAGGGATTTCAATAAAAACTTTGTTTTTAAATGTATATTTTTTATCATTACAAGGGATTCCATCTAAGAACATTTGATGGGACCAATAGTTGTGGAAGACCAGGAGCACATGGAGTTACGAAAGGGTTCTATAACACTTTCAGTATTATCTGAACATTATAAATAGTTACTTAATTTGTTCATTAGTTAGATAAGAACAAGGAACAAAAGGATAAGAATTTATAGGCAGACCTTTAACCCAAGTTACAACATCATTCTGGGAATTTGACAGGAAAAAGTTTACACAAGTCTTATATATGACCATAACCTATGAAAAGTGACAAAAGAAGGACATGACATCAGTCATAAACCATAACTATAGAGGTAAAGTTACCACGTTTTCTCTTTTTTATAAATGAATCCATTAAGAAAGAAGAATGGAAAGGTTGATTAGATGTGATAGAGTGATGGATTGTTTGTTCATAATTGAACTATTTAGAGCATGTTCTATAATTATAGGCAACAAGTACATTATAAAAACACTTTCTAAATTCATGTAGTAGACTTCCACATATGTGGAATAGTTGGGAACCATCGATGCTTTTGCTCATGGTTTTCCCAGAGGATTTCTACAAGGGAATGACCTATTGGGAACATAAAAACCAAAAAAAGGATACAGACACCCCTAAAGACAACGACCTGGGAATGTTATTGGAATGATCCGGAAGCTAAGGTTGGAAACATCTATTCAATGGCCCTATCAACAAGTGATGGAGCTAATGATATGGTTTATATATTGGGTATGGTTGAAAGCCTGTTGTTTTCATATTCTTCTTCGTTTAATAGTATTGTTTTCACTATATTTTCTATCCACTCTTGTATATGTTTTACTTGTAGAGTTATTCGTCTCTAATATTACTTTCTCTAATACGACGCCAAAATATGACATGAGAACTTAGTATAGATGATGGTGGTTAGTAATTATTATTCTATGAGGTTCATAAGGGACATAACCAGTGGATATGGGTAGTGGTGTACAAACAAGGCCTTCCTTTTCGCTATCATGGTATGTACGACATGTTCCATGTGTCACAACTTCAGAGTTTTGTACCTGACAATGCATGTGTCAAAGTTTGTGAGGATATAGAATTGGGGATAGATTTATATTATGTGGAGTTTCACTGTGGATCAGTTGTTTTGGTGAGGATTTGTTGAGAAGAATGGTGACACCACTACTCTAGATTCAGTGGAAACAAGGATGAGTTTTTGGAAGAGACAAGAGAACATGTGTCTGATCATCGAACAAAGTTTCATGATTTGTTCAAGAAATACCACTATATATACTTCTAGAGGATGAAAATCCGATAGAGGGGGAGAATTATAAAATCCCAATTTCTAAAATAATCATAAATACTTCTTATGATAAATAATTATGTGAAGAAATGATTTATCCGTGAAAAGATTCCTTTTTTAGTTAAACACAACTTAGAATGATAAAATGACCAATTAAGACTCTAGAATATTAGATTATATATTTTATGAGTTAAACACTAAGTAAATATGAGTCATGAGGTCTTCCAAGACATGGAGTATACTAAATAAAATATTAAATATATTATTCTAGGCATGGAAAATCTATTCAAAATAATTGAATAACTAAAAAATTGTTCATCATATGATAAATATGAGACTAATGATAGGTCAAAAACTCATTGTTAATTTTTGGAAATGATTAAAAATTTTATGTGTTGGATTTATGAACACCTCACTTGAAAAAAAAACTTTATATATTAATATATTAGATATTTATTTTTTGAATAAATAAAACATTAATATATCTTAAATGGTTCATCATTTTAGAAATCTGAGACCATAATTGTTTCCATAAGACTATTTTATCCTAGAAATGGTATAAATCTAATGAGAAATGGACATTTGACTTGGTCACCCTCTAAATATAGTTATTTAATTGTTGTATTAAAATTTTTACCAGTTTAATTAAATTAAATTCATTTTTATTTATCTAAATCATCTTCATCAACCTGTCAACGTGTTCCTCCATTTTTGATGGAGAACACACCCCAAAACCTTCAATTTTGGTCCACATCATAACCGATTAATTTAATATTGTAATAAATTGGAAATATTAAATGGTCCGTAATCAATTTTGGGTAGAACTGATGAAGGATTTTCTGATTCATTGAAACACATGGATGAATATGTGTTGTGGTTTTCCCTAAATAAAAACCTTCTATATTGATTCTAGGTAAGAACTATTGAATCTTAAAATCCTATAAGCCTCTTTATATGTGATTTTATATTCCATGGATGGCAGAACTAGGATATTGGATGTCTCCCCTCATCTTTGGTGTTCCACACACAACAAAATGTTCTTCTTTTCCTTTTTCACAATTTTTCTTCTTCTTTCCTATCTGTTATAGGGATTAAAAAGAGAAGAAAATTAAATAACAAAAAAAAATTTATAGTGTTTATGTTGAATAAAATTATAGTTCTAAATTTATCAATCAATAGATTTATATAAAATAAAAAAGTAAATTGCAATTAACTCAAACAAGAACTAATGAAAATTGTTTATATATTATCAAATGGTATCTTATCTTGGTGTATCAAAAGAATTTTTCAAATTAAATTATCAAAATAAATTTAATAAATATTATCAATGGATAATATTTATTATTTGATGGAAATTTAATTAATTAGATTAAGTGATCAATTCCAAATCCTGAAATCATAATTTTCATAAAATTTAATTATCTAATATATATAATTATCATCATATATGTTTTAAAAATTATTTAATGATATTTTATGTTATCAATGAATATGTAAAATTATTATCATTTTATATGATGTTTTAAAAATTATAAAATTATAATTAAAATTATCAACACATACGAATATTTTCACCATTTTAGGTGATGTTTAGATATGATAATGTGATAACTAAAATTTTTTATCAAGTGTGATGACTTTAAGGATATATTGATAATAATACAAGAATGAGAAATAATTATCAAATTTTATATTTATCTCTTTAGAAATGAAATGAATTTTATGATTCTAAAAAACCACTATTAAACCTCATGCATCGATGTGCCGACAACAAGAGACTTCGATGTGCCGCTCTGACTTCATGAAAAACTATGAGGTATTTTTCCCAACTATTGAGGTATGAAGTTCATAATCTTTTTAGGATTTATTGAAAATGATTTCCATTAATATTATTATGCACATACAAGTTTAAGGAATATGATACATACTAAATGAATATGGGTATGTGTCTCGCCTGAAAAACTCTATATTATGCATGATTCCATGAGTACTTGTAGTTTTTTATTCATATATTCTATTTTATTAGATTGACATTGTGTGATACTTACTAATGGTGATGTGTTATTCATATATAAATATGTATATATATGTTTTTATGTATATATATATATACTACCATGCTATGTATACCTTGTGGTTTTTTTACCTCGATCCATGATCGGTAGACTGTCAACTTGCATCATCGATTCGAGGTGGGATGTGAAACACTAATGACGAGGCTCCAATTCATGGGGTAGACACATGGTGATGGATAGGGGAAGCCATGTAGAGGACCACTGTGAATTGTGTTATCCACTATAGGGTGGATGCACTCGATTAACAACTAGGGTCTAATATTTGAGTTACGCACACATTGATTCTTTAGGATCCACTTCTATGTCATTGATTGATAAGATGATTCATTGGGAGTATCATGTAATAGACCATCACGACTAGAGTTATCCTATAGAGGATTAATGAAAATTACTAATGGAGAGGGTTCATTGCACGTGAAGGGAATGCGATGATTCTGGGGAAAGAACTCAATGAATACAGGACATATGAACTCTCAGACCCTAGTATGTCTTCTCAATGGGGTTCACGATAACTAAGAGACACGATTGGATTTTAGTCCTCTGTATGTCATCTCGATGATCTAATGAAGTGGATTTACTTTAATTTCACTATAACATGTAAAATCCATATCTTCTTACAGAGAATCAATACTATTACACGATGATTCTTAAAAACATGATTCATTAGACTAATGGGTAATAATTGATTCATCTTACACCATGGTTATCCATTTAGGCAGAGATAAAAGAAGGTATGGTCAGGGGTTGTGGTATATTGGTTAGAATAGAACAGCCTGGATTTGGGATTTTTGGTTATTACAAAATATTTATTATGTCGTAGACATTTATATTGATAACATAATGTTGGGGATTCATTGGTGGTTTCCTACTGAGTATTGTATTCGCAGCATACTTGGGAATTCTGGTGCACAGGTAGATTTCGTAGACAGGGATCCGATGAAGGGAAATGGCCCTATGGCAGATAGTATTGTGGTGGATCATGGTGCTGCAGTGAACAAGACATGCACCATAGAACTCCAAAAAAATTTATTTACTTTATAGTTTAGTGTTCTACTTACCTGGATTTAATTTACAGTTATAGAGTAGTTACATTTTATGTATTCAATATTTATATTTCTTCATTTTACAATGAATATATATATTGTTTTGGTTTATTATTGATCATATTAGTCAATAGAGAGGGTATAGTCTCCCCAAAGGTCTACTTGACACCGTAACTATTAGTCAGAATACTCTTACATACATAGAGGTACATATATGGTTATGTTGCATTCTAGATTATACCTAGTTCTTATGGTCGATATGTTATAACAAGTATAGCATACCTCCCAATAATGAATACCTTTTTGTGTTTACATGAGTTCCATACATCCTCCACTATAAAAAGGAAGTCACTCTACCACTTATTCTCACATATCAAACCACATATGTTCGGCCATTGTCTTCCCAATTTACTCTCAAACAACTATAACCTTTGGCTTCAAGCCTCCATATTTGTATATAGCCACCCAATTAAGCCTATTGGTGTAAACCAAAGGGGTTACTCGATCAAAAGGTAACATCGTCCATCACACTCATTTAATTTATTCATTTCTACAACCCATCATTTCTTTTCACACTTGAATAAAAAAATAATATAGTATCCTCAATGTATTGATATTTTTTCTATGATAAGTTTTGTTATTACTCTAACACACAATTCCATCTAATGGGTAATAAACATACTATATTTGTGCACAACAAACTACCACATCACAAAACAATGATTGTTCGATTTTCCGTTACCACATTTCATGCTTGAGAATTCTGATGGAACATCAATTTATTTATGATATATATAACATATTTATAATTTTATTATTCTTATGTAATTCTGTTATAACACATATATTAGTAATTTTCATTTTTTATAAATACGATAATTTTGACAGAGGAAGTGTTGACTTCCTCCCTCTCAAAACAATATTATTCATTCACACACATCATGGAATGTATTAAGGATGGGTTTAGTAGAATTATATGATATAAGTGATATAAAAAATATACTAGAGTAATGATACATATAATATATATATATATATATATATATATTTCATTTACCTAATTTCATTCATGATGAAATTAAAACATAAACAATGTTCTTTCCTATTTTTGACGTACCGACTTAATAAGCGGTGTATTCCATTTCCTACTCTTATTTTCTATAGACTTTTATAATACATGTATTTAAAATATAAATGTTATTTTTATCATGATTTACATTTTGGAAGTCATGATATATTTACAAGGATCAAAGATAAATCATGTTACGAATGAAAAGAAAAATAAATAACATATTACCGAGGTAAAAAACTTGACATCGATTTATTATTATGTGGGTATTATGAAGTCAAAATAAAACCATATATTGTGTTAGATATAGGATATTGTTTTTTCATATAAGTATAATAATAATATTTTAAATATATTGTTGGTTAGAACGAGTGTGGGAAGATTCATGACACCATGTAAGTTGATTTCATCTCACTTTTATTTTTGTAAGACAAAATTCCTTGTCACCACTCATTTCATTTGTACGGTGTGTAAAATTACCAGGGATAAATTCAAATTATTACTATAGTTAATATTATGTGTATTTACATATCATTTTTATGATATTTCATTCATGGTTATTATGATCCAAAAGATACCAAATTAATAATGTAAATTTGACTGAATTCATTCATTGAGAAACATGCCATGTCAAGAACCAATATTTTTCCATGAGGTGTGTATACAACTTTTTAACATGTTATATCATGAATAAATATATTTTCCAGATATTTTATGCTTCATCTAATGTTATTATTTCCATTAAGAATGATAGTTACCGAAATGTTAACCATTTATTACAAAAATATCATCATTTATCGTGATTGTTTATGATTATGCTTCCATTTATGAAATCCAATTATTTATATATCAATAAATATCATTAATTTCTTCCCTAACAATATTCATTATATATATATATAATGGTAACATTTTTCCACTATTTTTAAATTAAGATACTTAATAAAAATTTTAAATGAAAACCCATCATTACCTGTCCATTTGGTTAAAAAATAGTGTTCTTTGAAAAACATGATTTATAAAAATGATGTAATTTATTTTAAATTTTTCCTATAATTATAATGTTAATTTTAACCCATTTTTAACATTATAAAAATTGTTTTTAGGAGTAATCCTCTTTTCATTTCCCAATCAAGAAACTTTTCATATATTTTAAAGTAAAAAAATTATGTTTAGCATTTATGGATGTACCCTCCATCATGAAAATCATTTCATTGAAACCCATGTTATACATTTACATGTTTATTTTTAAGAGAAATTGTTTTCCCAATATTCTAGATATTATTTATTTTAAAGTTGGTTTCAATGAAAAATATTTTTAATTTTTTTTATGGTTATAAATGAGTCCATTCAATGTTTTAATAGCCATTTTTTAAGAAAAATGTGTTAAAATGTATTATGATTAAAATCTAGTTTAATATATTTTCAAGCATTATTAATAAGATATATGAGTATTTTCAATGAATGTTTTTCCTAAATATATCAATATTCTTTTAAAATTCTTCCTGAAAAATGGTTTTTAATATTTTTTCAAGCTCCCTTTATAGTATTTCAATGAAAAATGTTTTCAAAAATAATTTCAAATATTTTTGTATAAATTTTAATATTTATTTCCATAAAAATGTCTTACAAAATGTTTGAATTTTTAAATATCAACTATCAAAAAATAATGGATAATTTCAGAAATAAAATGTTTGGAATGATATTTCTATATTATTTTCTATGTAATATTACATTAATTGATATTACTAATTTGATTATAGAAAATTATACAAATGATTCATTAATGATATTTTTATAAATAGTGTATGTTTTGATTTCATGATATTTATGAAACCCATTTATCATAAACATGTTATATGTTTATGAAATTTGTTTCTCATTAATGGGAAATATTCTTATGAAACACACATCATTTCATGGGTTATGATTCGATGAAATGGTTATGAAACCTGTCTCTTTTCTATAGGTTATAATGTGTTTTAATGTTTATGATACCCATTTCATTTCTTGGGTTATTATTATATGTTTACAAAATAATCTCTTTTCATGGGTCATGATAAACTGAATTTTTTATTGTGCATGTATGTATGTTTCTATTATTTGATGGGTGGGGCCTGTATACCCCTCCAATAGATTGGTAAATGATAAATGTTTTATGATCTCAAAGTTTATAAAATGGGGAATCCCATGACTGAAATAAGATGTTAAATGTGAGGGCTTACAAAGCCCAAAACTAGAGGTTTCAAGGTAGGTAATCCCAATCACAAAACAAGAAGGTATTCCGGAGGGTATCACATTGTCAAAACAAGATGGTATATGGGAGGAAATCCCATTCCCGAAAATATTAATGTACTAGGGAGTGAATCCCAATCCCAAAGAAGTTACATGGATTATTATCCCAAGAATATCATTTTATGAATGTCACAGAAGGAATCATTGACATAGGGTTTTTAAATTCTTATGTGAATGAAAAAATTACATGTCCTAATCATATGATATATTTTACTTTAATATGTTTTATATTTCTTATTCATTAATTTTTTATAAACATCTAGGATTTATTTCATGCTTGATTTCTATAAGACCGTAGCCTTAAACCTTACTTAATCTTGAGTTATTACAAGATTACACATTGAGGATCTTTTCAGGTTTAGAGTTTTAGAGAATTAGATCATAAAACTTGCATTACATTCCACATTTAAACAATGTGGTTACATAGAAGATGTAATTAATTTTTCCCATCAATGGAAACATATTTAAAATAAAACATGGATCTTTTCTTGACACTTCCTTAACACTATCATCATATCATGTACCCTTCCCTTGACCTGTGAAACACATTTCAAAAACTTGGGATTATCATAAAAAGCTCAGTAAGGGTTATAAAAATATGGAAAGGAAACATGAGTTCATATATACATAAGAATGAAATCATATTTTACCCATAAAACATAGGCACTTTAACATACCTCATCAAATCATTAATAAAACATAGAAATCATAAGACATAAAGGTAACTTGAGGCATTCATAACATTCTTACGTAGGGAGTAACCCTCTTGGTTACGTTTGGAATACCCACCACAGTATATTCCCTAAATCTCTTTAGAGAAACCTAAACGTTTCACTCCTTTGCGTTACCCAATGCATTGGAGAGCTATATCGGGCTCACCCACCATTATTTTATCACGGAACCACCCGTCTTCATAACAATGCCCAAGAACCATAACATAATCGTATCACATAAAACATGAATAAAGGAAACATAACATTTCCAACTTTCAATCACAAGATATCAATACAACACATTGATATAAAAACATTATTAAACCCATTTTCAATACCAAAATAAATTAAATGTAAAACATGGTATTTATTTTTCTTTTAAAAAGAAGGTATAGCTTGTAGAGGAAGTCGAAACTCAAATAATGGTCACAGCGGTGGAGAAGTCGTTGTCGCCTCATATGTGTGACAAAAACATTCCCTTTTGTCATTTAGTAAATGATTCTTATAAAAAATATTCTTTTTGAATAAACGTAAAAGTCAAAGGGGTTTATACACCATATAAAATAAAGTTGTGTATAAAACAAAATATGCCTCATTGAATGGAGATTGAGACGAAGTCCAATACAAAGACGGTATCCTTGGATTAAGGATAAATAAATTACATAATTATATGTGACAAATGAATACATGAAATATAAGTGGATATCAAGTGTAAAAAAATCAGAGGTTATTCACACATATTCATAGAACAACATATTCAAGGAGTACAAGTTTATCCCAAAGAATCAAATTTGGGTTAAGAAGTTCCCTTGCAAAAATTTGACAGCCTAACAGCGTCACTACAAAATTCAGAAAATGAGTTGATGATAGATAAAAAGGGTATCTCATCACATGGACTTAAAATTTAAATCAATAAGGATATAGAAGAACATATCCCAACATAATAGTTTGTGAATTAAAAGACATAACAAAAGAAGTCTTTTAAAAAGAGGAGGGTAAAAGGTTCCCTTACCGACATGGGTATCTTTCGAGACATGCACCACGTGCAAGAAGGACAATAAAACATTGATGTAAATACTCATAAATGAAAGTATATTACACAATGAGTATGATAATGTGAAGTACATACACCACTCAATGGAAATTGTGGAAAATTTAGCATAAATCTCACAGGAACAAAAGTGAGATGAAAAATCCCTTACGAAAACTCGGCAGCTTAACGGCGCCACTTAAAACATCCAAAAATGGATTGTTGATATAAAATAGGGTCTCTCATGATATGAACATAAAAATTACAGAATCTGGAATATAAAATAACATCCCTAAACATATAAAATATGAGCTTAAAATAATGACATAAACGAGAGTACTTAAAAATAATGAGAGAGGTAGCATCTCTCACAAATATTCGGCAGCCTAACGGTGCCAATCAAAACATACAAAATGTATTAATGAGTGATAATAGGGTCTCTCATCATATGAAAAATAAAAATTACAGTATGATTAATATAAAAAAACATCCCAATACCAATAAATATGAGCTTTAAAAGGAATGACATAAAAGAGTGTACTTAAAAAGAAAGAGAGGAGTAGGATCCCTTACCTAAAGTCCAACTTGTCATGTTCGTTTCATTAAATTCCTATATAATAAACTTTGGTAAATTTATTATTTCATAATTACCTCCTTTAAAAATTATTATTCCGTTCATATCACATATTATAATGTTATAATAATTGTTTAATAATATTAGTTCATATCAGACGTTTTTGCCAATGTTTGGTACATGAGTCAAAAATGAACTTGTTTGAAAAATGATTGTCCATGTAGTTATAAGTAAATAATTTCCAGAATAGTATTAATGGTTAAAATATCATATATATCCAGTACATATTCATTTTATACTATTCCATATCATTTGGAGATAAAAAACGAAAAGCACCGTTCATGGAGACGGTAGGTCGTACGTACGCATGAACGCTACTTTCATTTTTTTCTTTGTCATATTAACAGAATTAAAAATAAATGATATATATATATTATAATTCCAGTATAATATATATGTTATATAGGTCACATATGTTCATTAATTTCATTCTTTATACGTTCCATGTATTGCATGTACGAGTCATATCACTTGAGGGGGCGGTAGTCCACACTTCCTCATATGAAATTATCGCATTTACACAACATGAAAAGAATAAATCTATGTTTCAAATATAAAATACAGAAGCATATATTAAACATAAATACCATATATAAAATATAGTGACATCATAATGGCCACCTTTAAAGGTGTTAAAAGAATATTGAAAAAATTTCGTTTCGTGAGGCAGAAAATCGCCAACCACAGAAACAGTATGTTCTTTAACCATTACATGAAGGTGTGTGTAAGTTTAGCTCGAATCATTCTTATAAAAACATCATAGTATATTTAATATACTGGATTTGTTACAAAATAAATGAATGAAAATAGTTTATGGGGTTGTAGAAGCAAAATAAAACAAATGGACACAAGTGAAGACATTACCTTAAAATCGGGTAACTCCCTTTGGTTTGAGCTCAAAGGCTTCCTTGGGAAGACTTATTCCCAAATTGAGGCTTCAAGGAGTTATAGAGGTATGTGTAGAGACAAAATGGGCATGGTTTGGCCGAGCCAAAGGCTTTGGAAGTGTGGGTAAGGAGGTAGAGGTGGGGGGTTTTATAAAATGAGAGGAGGGGCAATCTTGGAAAGTGATGAAATGTTACTTTATTTTAGAATGAGTTTCGGATTTTAATGGTCCCACATTGATTTTTTTGGAGGATAAGGTGATAAGGGTTCGAAATCCACCCATACAATAGGTTTTGGACATATGTAGGTCATAGATTTTACATTAACTTTTCATTTTATTTTAATCCATTATTAATGAGGTAATCGCTGCATCTCCATGATGTCATAAATAATTTTATATATTTAATGTCTAAAAATTATGAAAAAAATATCATGATGTAGAAAATATTTTTATATTTATAATTAATATTTATAATCAAAAATATGAATTGTATAACCCCATGTAAAAATTGTTTTAGTAAAACATCTCATGTGTGTGTCATTTTTACTTTAACATTAAATAAAAAGGTATTTATGTCATTTTCCAACCAAAGTGGCTCCATGGGGTCCCCAAGTTGACCCATGTATTTTTTTCGTCGGCCATGACACATCCAATGAGGGTAGGACATGTTTCAAGCTCATCTCATATTTTTAAAACAATATTTTTACCTTAAACTACACTAATTACCTCTAATTGCGATTAAAACTTAATAAGTTACTATTCACCAAAAAATTATTTTAATCCCATTGAACCACATTTTATTTCTTAATGACAACCATGTATGTCAGATTTTTGAAATTCAAAACACAAATATGGAAAATTTCATTTAAACGGAAAATCAGTTTTTATAAGTACCACTTAGTGGTTTCACTATTCATCAAAAATGGAAGTTTTTCAAAAAATTACCAAAAGTTGACCCTAATCTATATTTGATATTCCAAATTCAAAAATTATGTATATTTTACAAAATTCAAAATATATAAGTTGCGTTAATTAATTTAATAATTAATTCCCGCTATCAAAACAATAGTGTGTTTTTATGAAACAAAATGTATCAAAATATTGACACTAGTTTAAGTCCGATTTCAAAGTGAAATTAATTCCAATTTCCACCATTGGATTAAGTGGTAAAAATATATTCTAATTTCACTTTAAAACCAATTCGAAAGATAATCTAATCATATAAATAAATTATATTAAAAAGTGGTTTTGAATTAAAATACAACATTTCTCACTATTCATTAAAAATGAACTTTATCGGAAAGATACCAAAAATTTACACAAAGTAAATTTTGATGTACCGATTCTAAAGAAGAATTTTATTTTGTCAAATATAACACATAAAATTTTCAAAAATTTGATTTAAAAGAGGTTCGCCATCAAAAGGCGGTTAATCGACCTTTTAAAGAATATTAGAATGTATACGCTTAAAATTGGATTCATTGGCATTTTTAATCCTGTAACATTTATTGTAAAAATTAAAAATATTTGACAAACATATATAATAATTTTGTATTTAGTTATGTTCATTCCATCCATCACAATGGATAGATGTTAACTACTATTTAAAATAATATTATTTTATTATTAGAGTGCAACGTAAGATTCCCAAGAAACTCGTTGTTGTGTATTGGGTACGCCATCGAGCATAGAATCCCCTTTAAAGTAATATTAATATTCTATTCACAAATTTGGATAAATATAAAAATGTCATATTCTTTATTTACCTGGGGTGTTACATCCTTCCCCGTTTTTAGAATTGCGTCCTCACAATTTTAAAAATTAGCTTGGAAACATCCTTGAATGTCCCACATCGGAACAAGAGTCGGTAAAACAATCACATTAAAATAAATAAAGATAAGTATAGTGGTCACCCGAGTTAACCCATACTAGTATTCCATGTAGGAAAACATGGACATGGAGGAGAAAACATAGGTTCATGTTCTGATGGAGAGTGATAGAAAACATGTTTAGGAGAAAGTTAACCACAAGAAAATCACAAACTTGTGATGGGTTAAACGGTATTCGATTCCCCAGTAGGAAAAGTTAATAGACAACATTTTTGTTTTATGTTACTTTTTATTGAGGAATTTATTCATAAGGAAACATAATTACTTATCATGTTGACTTTCAACCTTTATTAGATTTCTTACACAAACTCATATTTTCTCCAAAAGATGATCATTTAGAAAGACTTGTTCACATTAAGATTACTATAATCAACTTCTAGAGAATCACCTAATCCACAAAAGATAACTATATACTTCCCATGTCTTTATACTCTAACCAAAACCAAAACCCATAAGGTTAGTACAAGATCAGATAATCCAGAAAATGATTACCCTTTATAAAAAGAAAACCTATTCTTAATCTCCAAAATTTTTCCAACAAAAAACAGAGTTCAATGAGGACCATTCGATAAAAAATTGTCCATAAAATTCTTCAAAGTAAACCAAACTAAGATTGAAACGCAAATATTTGAAGGATTTAATCACAAAGTCTTCCAAGGTACAAATTAACTTTTATCTCCAAATAATATCAGTTGCTCTTAAATTCTCATATTAAAAAATAATTAACCTAATCACATATCCTCCATGATAGGTTAATCATTTCCATATATAACCCAAAATTTACTTACTCTTGATTCTTAAAATCATCTTACTAAAAAAAATTAGTCAAACTAACGAGGGACTTCATGTAGTCCAGTGGTAGGCGATAAATACCAGTCGCACTTTGGTTGTGGGTTCGATTCCCGCAGCTTTGTCCGACGCGACGGGTTGTCACACGGTCTGCGTGTTGTCCTTTTTCCAAAACTATATAATTCTCAAATCATTCCCCAAAAAGAGATAAAATCATCAAAAATAACCATAACATAATTTAACCTTAATTTTATCTCATGCCTCTCACTTCCATCATAACATATAGTAACCCATAATTACCACAAAAGTAAGGATCATATAAACCCAAATGGTTCTTTATAACTATTTCCACAAAATAACAGACAACTATTCCTTGAATAAAATTTTCATATATTAAACATCAGGGTTACACATACTATAAAAAGTCTTCTAATGTAACGCCATCATCAAAAGAGACTTAATACTCTTAAGAATTTCACCATAACTCTTGAAGCCCTTATATGTTGACTTCTTACTCACTCAACATTCTTCATGATCCATTAACCATTTCTTTCCAACTTATTTTGAAATACTTCTTTCCTAAAAACAAAATCATGAATCATATCCTAAGATTCCAAAATAGGAAATCAAAAGTTATGAAATAATCCATACCTTTGATTGGTCATTGCCAGTTTTTTCATCCTCAATCGGAATGGCATTAGGTATTGGTAAAAGAATACTTGTACGATCTTGCTGATTCCATTCACGAAACATCTTCATAAGACATGTGTTTGCATAATGACCATGCACACCACATTTAAAACATTCAATTAATCCCTCAGAAATAACTTCTTTCCCTTTCCTCGAGTCAACTGGATGCTTCCTTTTTCCATTGCAGGTTCTTGCTTTATGACATTCATTTCCATATCTATAGCATATTTCTGTCCCTTTGAAACATTTTCCTAGGTGTTTCTTTCCACATCTTTGACACATATGTTTTTGAACACACTTACCTTTATGATTATTACCTGTAGTTCTGTAGGGATTTGTTTCATGAATATATGATGCCTTAGAGAAATCACTAATGTTTAGGTGGTCAATCATGACTCCAGATAGTTGGTTGAGGATAAACACAAGAGTTCTCATTGCAGCACCCATATCATTCAGTTGCTTTCTCAAAAAACTGTCAAAGTTTCCTTCACATCCACTGTTACTTTGGTGCCTGCTAGATCCATCCATTTACTAAAACCAAAAAGGTCAGTGTGAGGATATATACAAAACAATTATGTACTAAAGAGGAAGATAAAAACTAATATATACTTACTCATTCACTTTATCTAAAACAAGGACTCTTTCTGAAATCCTAACCATTATGGTAATGTCACTTATGCATAAAGAGTACCCTAACCTCTAAAGTTATCTAAACCGACCTCTGATACAAACTAAAGGCCTCAGACTTAACCCTTACTTAATCTTGAGTTATTACAAGATTACACATTGAGGATATTTTTAGGTTTAGTGTTTTAGAGAATTAGATCATAAAACTTGCATTACATTCCACTTTTAAACAAAGTGGTTACATAAAAGATAGTATTCATTTTTTCCATCAACGGAAACATATTTGAAATAAAACATGGATCCTTTCTTGACACTTCCTTGACACTATCATCATATCATGTACCCTTCCCTTGACCTGTGAAAAACATTTCAAAAACTTGGGATAAGCATAAAAAGCTCAGTAAGGGTAATAAAAATATGGAAAGGAAACATGAGTTCATATATACATAAGAATTAAATCATAATTTACCCATAAAACATAGGCACTTTATCATACCTCATCAAATAATGAATAAAACATAGAAATCATAAGTCATAAAGGTAACTTGAGGCATTCATAAAATTTAACGTAGGGAGTAACCCTCTTGGTTAAGTTTGGAATACCCACCACAATATATTCCCTAAATCTATTTGGAGAAACCTTAACGTTTCTCTACTATGCGTTACCCAATGCATTGGAGAGCTATATCAGGATCACCCACCATTATTTTATCACGGAACCACCCGTCTTCATAACAATGCCCAAGAACCATAACATAATCGTATCACATGGAACACGCAAAAAGGAACATAAAATTTACACCTTTTAATCACAAGATATCAATACAACACATTGATATAAAAACATTATGAAAAGAATTTTCAATACCAAAATAAATGAAATGTAAAACATGGTATTTATTTTTCTTTTAAAAAGAAGGTATGGCTTGTAGAGGAAGTCGAAACTCAAATAATGGTCACGGTGGCGGAGAAGTTGTTGTCGCCGCATAAGTATGACAAAAACATTCCCTTTTGTCGTTTAGTAAATGATTCTTATAAAAAAGATTCCTTCTGAATAAATGTAAAAATAAAAGGGTTTTATACACCATATAAAAGAAGGTTGTGTATAAAACAAAATATGCCTCAATGAATGGAGATTGAGACGAAGTCCCATACAATGACGGTATCCTTGGATTAAGGAAAAATCAATTACATAATTATGTGTGACAAATTAATACACGAAATATAAGTGGATATCAAGTGTAAAACAATCAGAGGTTATTCACACATATTCATAGAATGAAATATTCAGGGAGTACAAGTTTATCCAAAAGAATCAAATTTGGGTTAAGAAGTTTCCTTGCCAAAATTTTACAGCCTAACGGCGTCACTACAAAATTCAGAAAATGAGTTGATGAGAGATAAAAAGGATATCTCATAACATGGACATTAAATTTAAATCAATAATGATATAAAAGAACATATCCCAACATAATATTATGTGAATTAAAAGACATAACAAAAGAATTCTTTTAAAAAGAGGAGGGTGAAAGGTTCCCTTACCGACATGGGTATCTTTCGAGACATGCACCCCGTGAAAGAAGGACAATACAAAATTAATGTAAATACTCATAAATGAAATTATATTACACAATGAGTAAAATAATGGGCAGTACATACACCACTCAATAGAAATTGTGGCAAATTTATCATAAATCTCACGGGAATAAAAGTGAGATGAAAAATCCCTTACGAAAACTCGGCAGCCTAACGGCGCCACATAAAACTTACAAAAATGGGTTGTTGAGATCAAATAGGGTCTCTCATTATATGAACATAAAAATTACATAATGAGGAATATAAAATAACATCCCCAAACATATGAAATTTGAGCTTAAAATAATGACATAAAATAGAGTACTTAAAAAGAATGAGAGAGGTAGGATCTCTCACGAAAATTCGGCAGCCTAATGGTGCCACTCAAAACTTCCAAAATGGATTGATGAGAGAAAATAGGGTCTCTCATCATATTAACAATAAAAATTATAGCATGATTAACATAAAAGCACATCCCAATAACCATAAATATGAGCTTTAAAATGAATGACATAAAAGAGTGTACTTAAAAAGAAAGAGAGGAGTGGGATCCCTTACCTCAAGTACAACTAATCTTGTTAATTTATTTATATTCATGAATAATAAACTTTGGTAAATTTATAATTGCATAAGTACCTCATTTAAAAATTATCATTCAGTTCATTTCACATATTATAATGTTATAATAATTTTTTAATAATGTTAGTTCACATCCGATGTTTTTTCCGATGTTTGGTACATGAATCAAAAATGAACTTGTTTGAAAAATGATTTTCCATGTAGTTATAAGTAAATAATTTCCAGAATATTATTAATGGTTAAAATATCATATATATCCAGTACATATTCATTTTATACTATTCCATATCATTTGGAGATAAAAAACGAAAAGCACCGTTCTTGGAGACGGTAGGTCGTACGTACGCATGAACGCTACTTTCATTTTTTTCTTTGTCATATTAACAGAATTAAAAATAAATGATATATATATATATATATTATAATTACAGTATAATATATATGTTATATAGTTCACATATGTTCATTTATTTTATTCTTTATACGTTCCATGTATTGCATGTATGAGGTCACATCACTTGAGGGGGCGGTAGTCCACACTTCCTCATATAAAATTATTGCATTTACACAGCATGAAAAGAATAAAGGTATGGATTGAATATAAAATACAGAATTACATATTAAACATAATTACCATATATAAAATTCAGTGACATCATAATGGCCACCATTAAAGGTGTTAAAAGAATATTGAACAATCATCGTTTCGTGAGGCAGAAAATCACCAACCACAAAAACAGTATGTTCTTTACCATTAGACGAAGGTGTGTGTAAGTGTAGCTCGAATAATTATTATAACAACATACTAGTATATTGAATATACTGGAGTTTTTACAAAATAAATTAATAAAAAGATTTTAGGTTTTGGAGAAGCAAAATAAAACAAAAAGACACAAGTGAAGACAATACCTTAAAATCGGGTAACTCCCGTTGGTTTGAGCTCAAAGGCTTCCTTGGGAAGAATTCTGCCCAAAGTGAGGCTTCAAGGAGTTATATAGGGATGTGGAGAGACAAACTGGTCAGGTATTAGACCAGACAAAGGCTTTGGAAGTGTGGGTAAGGAGGTAAAGGTGGGGGCCTTTTATAAGAGGAGAGGAGGGACACTCTTGGAATGTGGAGAAATGTTTCTTTATTTTAGAATGATTTTCGGATTTTAATGGTCCCACATTGATGTGTTTAGAGGATAAGGTGATAAGGGTTTTAAATCCACCCATTTAGTAGGTTTTTTACATGTTTAGGTCATAGATTTTTCATTATCTTTTCATTTTATTGAAATCCTTTATTAATGAGGTAATCGATGCATCATCATGATGTCATAAATAATTTAATATATTTAATGTCTAAAAATTATAAAATAAATATCATGATGTAGGAAATATTTTTATATTTATAATGAGTCTTTATAATCAAAAATCTGACTTGTATAACCCCATGTAAAAATTGTTTTAGTAAAACATTTCACATGTGTGTCATTTTTACTTTAACATTAAATAAAAAGGTATTTATGTCATTTTCCAACCAAAGTGGCTCCATGGGGTCCCCAAGTTGATCCATGGATTTTCGTGTTCGGCCATGACACATCCAATGAAAGTAGGACAAGTTTCAAGCTCATCTCATATTTTTAAAACATTATTTTTACCTTAAACTACACTAATTACCTTTAATCGCGATTAAAACTTAATAAGTTACTATTCACCAAAAAAATTATTTTAATCCCATTGAACCACATTTTACTTCTTAATAACAACCATGTATGTCGGATTTTTGAAATTCAAAACAAAAATATGGAAAATTTTCATTTAAACAGAAAATCAGTTTTTATAAGTACCACTTAGTGGTTTCACTATTCATCAAAAATTAAAGTTTTTCAGAAAATTACCAAAAGTTCACCCTAAGTTATATTTGATATTCAAAATTCAAAAATGATGTCTATTTTACAAAATTCAAAACATATAATTTGAATTAATTAATTTAATAATTAATTTCCGCTGTCAAAACAATAGCGTGTTTTTATGAAACAAAATGTATCAAAAGATTGACACTAGTTTAAGTCCAATTTCAAAGTGAAATTAATTCCAATGTCCACCATTGGATTAAATGGTAAAAATATATTATAATTTCACTTTAAAACCAATTCAAATGATAATATAATCATATAAATAAATTAGATTAAATTTTTTTTTGAATTAAAATACATCATTTTTTACTATTCATTACAAAATGAACTTTATCGGAAAGATACCAAAAATTTACACAAAGTAAATTTCAATGTCCAGATTCTAAAGAATAATTTTATTTTTTCAAATATAACACATAAAATTTTCAAAAAGTGGATTTAAAAGAGGTTCTCCATCAAAAGGCGGTTAATCGACCTTTTAATGAATATTAGAATGTTTACGCTTAAAATTGGATTCATTTGCATTTTTTATCCTCAAACATTTATTGTAAAAAGTGAAAATATTTGAAAAACATATATAAAAATTTTGTAGTTAGTTCTGTTCATTCCCTCCATCACAACATATAGGCGTTAACTACTATTTAATATAATATTATTTTATTATTAGAGTGCAACGTAAGATTCCCAAGAAACTCGTTGTTGCGTATTGGGTGCGCCATCGATCATAGCATCCCCTTTAAAGTAATATTAATATTTTATTCACAAATATGGTTAAATATAAAAATGTCATATTCTTTATTTACCTGGGGTGTTACAATTTCACTGATCTTCTGATATTTAGGGTATGATATTATAATTTTATAATCATATTCTCATACCTTAATGATCGTGTTTATGCTTACAAGTCTCTGTGGTTTACCTATAATGAGAATTTTTTCTCATCCCTTTTTTTCATTAATCACGAGGTTATTTAGTTATATATTATGTTTGATATTTATAATAAGGTTTCAAGTCAAGAAGAAACTACTGTGGGATAATGTAGCCACTTCGCATACTAGTATTAACTTTTTTATCTTTTCAAAGGCACTAAACTAATTTAGTTTTTTCTTGTATGTTAGTGTAATTATTTTAGTATTCATAAAAAGGGATGTAAAGTCTATTTAAATCACAATTGGGTCATTATATGGATTAGAATTTTTTTTAACATTATATGATAGATTTTAGAGCGAATATAGTTTTGTTTAATGGTTTTATACCATTGATATCTTAATAATAAAAAGAAAACATGAATTTTATTAGAAATGAATTTTACATATCATTTGTAGTTTAAATGAATGAAACTCGTCATATTACAGATGTGCCACTAGGAAATGAATATATAGATGTTTTTTCTACGAATATTCCATTTCTTATTCATAATCAAATAGTAGTTTTTCCTATTTAATCTATTCAAAATTATTATGAAATTTAAAAACCCTTTTATCAAAATACAGAAGTATACCTAGATAATTGAATAAGAAATTGAATGATTTTATAGGCTCAGTATAAATTCACCGTAAAATAACCCTTTGGTGTTACCCTAACTTACATGATTAAAAATAAATCTAGTTCAATGATACATATCCTTGATAATAGATCCAAGAATAAAATAACTATTAAGAATATATATCTTTAGCCTTATATCAATAGTTATTTTTATTAGCATAAGGGTTTAAAATATTTTGGAATATTTTTATCAATTTTTGGTACCATCATTTGAATGAGAAGGTGCATGATATTAGATATGCAACATTTCAAAATATATTTTAGAACTATGATTATGTATATATTACGTTTGTTTTATCTGATGAACTAGTTTTATTTCATGTTCAAATCAATATTTATCCCCTTGGGGTATATTAATAAATTTTATGTATTGTATATTGAAAAATTTTATTATATTCTAATAGTCATGATTCTCATGAATGAAAAAGACTGATTATTTTACAAGCATTAATAGAAATGATAATATATGATTGATTTTGTATGTATGAATTCTGGTTTCGAAAGATTTATATCATGTTAATATCATTTTTATAGACGTCTAACTATTGAAAATAATAAAACTACGTATTTTTATGTGTTTAAAATACATCACAATGTCCATACATTCATATTTTTATATTTTTGTCAGGTTACTATAACTAGTTTTTAGAAAACGTTTCATAGTTTAGTATCCCAGAAAATTATTTTGCTAAAAATAGAGACAAATTGATATGAAAAAAAGAGTTCTATGATTGTTTTTAGTAAGTAATATTAATATTTCATATTCATCCATTTTAGGCCTTGCCTCATGAAATGGGGGTTTTCTTATATACAGTAAAACTATTTTTAATGCACGTGGTTTTATATTTATGTATAATTATTAGAAATTTTCATATTCATCACATCAACTAAAACATCCTGATATAAATTAACTTACGCATGAACCCTAGTAAGCTACTGTGGATTTTTATTTTAAAAAACATAAGGAATTAATTATAATGATCCATTTGTAAAATATATATTGATCACACATGTGATATTTATATATTATAAGTCTTAGAGTTGTACATGAGAAATAAATTATTGATGGAATAGATTAATGATTAAGAATTAAAAATTCATTATAATTATAGGAAATAAAACAATGAAACTGATTCTTCGATTATGTTAAATAAAGATACATTACACATTTATTATTGGGAAGATTACCCTTTGGTAAATGATTTCATTAATTTTTTACAATAAGTTCTAGATATATGAAATTCGTATATTTTTTATCAGGTTTTAGTTTTGAAAACATATAAATATAGGTTTAATAAATCAAATCTGGAAAAACTAGGTTATAGGAGAAGGAATAATTGATTATGAAAGGTATTGTCATAAATTTAATGTTGAAAACGAATGTGTTTTGAGATTTTGTAAGATACATTGTGTGCATTATCATACACAGAGTAAGATATAAATGTATATTGAATCTCTTAGTTTCTAATTTTATATTCATCATTAAACCACTATGATATAATGTGACTTTCAGGTTTCATTACGGGTGAGATTGAATAAAAATAAATATTTATACATTTATTGTGATTTTTTAATTTTTTTCAACAGGTTAAAGAAGAATTTCAATTACCAAAGGTGATGTTTTAGTATTTTCAAATACCAGAGTGTAAATGGCAGAAAAATAAATTGATTTTTTAATGGGAATATAAAAAAATTATTGAGATAATTATGTTATTGGGGTTGTTTTTGATTGATTTATTAAATCAAAACAATTATTTACCATTAAATATAAAATGTATTTGGATCAGATTAATCGATTGAATCTAAAAACTAATTTATGCTTACATGGAGTTATTATCACTATTTTAGCTGAACATGATTATATATTCCCAAAAATATTTTATAACGAACTTCAGATGTCATTACATAGTGATTAAATTTTAGTACATCTTTTCATCATCAATTTGATGGTTAGTCTATCGAATGATTTAGACCATTAAATATATTCTTAATCCCTATTCAATGGATTTAAAAGGAAGTTTGAATCAATATATTTATTAAATATAAATTTATTATAAAAATATTTTCCGTTATAGTATGAATATGGAAAACATTGAGTCATTATTTTGAATGATCTATTGAATGCTTGATATTTCAGATTATGTAGGATAAACAATGCTGATGGGAATATAATTTGTAGACTAAATGGTTGATAAGGTGAATACTAAATAGCATTACATGATAAAGTATCAGAGCATGAATATAATTTTTTATGATAATTAGAGGATTCTTCTTTCATTAACATAGGTGGTCATGTTTTTCATAATTAATCTTAATGGGAAACTATGATACATTTCAGTAAAAAGGGGATGTCATGTCCTTGGTAAATTATTATATATAAAATATTTGATAATGTTAGATCAGTTTTATACTAATGATCCCCACATCTAGGCTAATCATAGATACATAATGGTTTTTATGATTCAGTTCTTATAAAATATTTATCAAATTCATATCTTGTTTTGATCCCTAAAGTAGTATAATTTCAATTTTATATTAATTATTATGAATTTCCTAATGAAATACATTAACATAACTAAAATGTGTCATAGGATATTGTGATTCACCAATATACATTTTTTTTCAGAAATCATAAGGTTTAAGAGGTAATATGGGAATATAAAAATAGTATGAGGTAACGAATTCCCCACATGTTTAATTAGATTATGTTACTTTGGTATTAAATCGATAATGAATGTGTTTTATTAATCACTTTTCGTATAATGATTAATTCAAAATATTAATGATAATGATATAGAATTATTATTTGAAAAAATAATAATGTATTTTTATAAATATGTATGTTTTAAATATATTATGATGTAATTATGATAAATTTATAAAAGGCCTTGATTTTTAGTGAATAATAAAAAACACTGATCCAGTTATAGAAATTTGTACTAATATTTAATTATTTAAAAAATTAAATTAAAAATTCTATTAAAATTAAAAATATTAATATCTAATTTTAATATATTATGATAAGGGTAAATTTTTAATGGTATCTTTTTATGTTAGGTAAACATTAAATCATTTTTTCATTAAAAATGTAATTTTAATGAAAAATTAATTTTTCAATCAGTTTTTTCAATTTAATTTCAAAATTAATATTCCACTTTTCTAAATTTAGACATAAAAAATGGATTCCATATTTTATATCATTGGTTCGAATTTTAGTTAACATTTCTATTATACTTTAATTTAAATATGATGATTAGAATTAATAATTTTTTACCATAATACAACATAAATTTGTTAGTTTATGTCGATAATAAATTCATTTGGACAACAAAATGATCGTGAAATATTTTATTTTTAATTGGATTAATTTATATCATAAATAACCATCCATTTATTTAATATATACCCTTTTTTCGTTTTTTATGTTATTAGGACCTTTATAATATTTGATTTAATGGAAATTAAAATATAACACACTCTTGGGACAAATAACAGTAATATTTCCAACAATGATATATCAAAAAAATTCAATGGTATAAATATTATTTCACCAATTATATGATTTTTTATTATCATTCAAATATATAATTAATTTTTAGTGAATATTTAATAACATTAAAAATGTAAACAATATTGGCCCCATAATGTTTCAATTAATATAAAAATAAAAAAAACATATAAATATTCAAATAAATTTAATTTTTTGATAATTATTGTGAAATAGGAATTTCAAAGACTAATATAACAGGTTTGGAACTTGACAATACTATTTTTCTATATTATTTTATTTTTAGCATGTAATTTTTTTCATTTTAATGAAGAGTTCTATAAAATTAAAAAATGATATTTTTAAAAAATTATGTTTTATTAGATGATATAAAATTAATAAAAAATTTATATTATTTAATTTTGTTGTTATATGGTTGTAAATTTCATCCGTAATTCATTTATGGGCCTCTTTTCAATTTAATTTAACTATAATTTCCATGAATGTTTACAAAACTAGTTGTAGCAGTATGTGTGAAAAGTGTTAACATGGTGTTATAACAAAAAGATATGGAAAAAAAATTTCACAACAAATCCAAATTTTCTTTTCATATATTATATGAAATATAAATAATAATATTTTAGAATAAATTCAATATGGATATATTTATTAAAAAAATATTTCTTATTAATTTATTATTTTAAGAAATTCAATAAGTGTCCCAAACCTCTCTTATTAAACTGAATATCATCCTCCCATTAAGGCACAATTGACATCCTTTTTAATCCTCCATTTTTGATCCATAACCCTTAGTAATACCCTATCCACATTATGAATTCCTTATTATCATAAAAATACCAATCCAATGAGTTTTCATGAGTAGTAAAAAAGAGTTTTTTCCAAAGATGACGTATAGTTTTAAACCACATGACTTAGTATTATTTCTTCATCCAATGCCTTCAAATATTATTTTATCATTCTGAAATATAAAATCCAGTATCATCAAGATAATTAATATTTATTATGTTTTTGGAATATCCAATATCGATTTCTTTTTCTATCAAAATGGGAATCCAAACTATTATTCCACTGTATTGTGATTGATTGCCTTGTGAATAGATGTTACTCGCATTCTGTCACTGCCTCTAATGAAATTTTTTTATAGAAGAAATATATTAATATATATATTTATGAAATACTATTAAAATATTGATCATTATATAAATATAACATTTTAATTTTTATCATACCATTGCATTCACTAAAAATGATAATGTCGGTCATGCGTATATTTGAACTACCAACTCAATGAAATGATGTATTTCGTTTTTCACCATAAAAAAACAAATAGATTTTATATTTTAATATTATTAATGAAATAATATTTTCTTTATGAAATAATTATCATTCTATAATGGTATGATTTTATTTTCTGTATCTTCGTAATGATTATTGAAAAATCGATGTGTTTATCCTGTGTAAGTACAACATATTGTTTCCAGGATTGTATCACAGTTCATTTTTCATAACAATTATTAGTGATTGGTTGTAAAAATTTAATTTATTTGTATAAATTATAATTATTTTATGATTATTAGTATATTGATGTTTTAATAATAAAATTTTTTACGATAGTCAGACTACTTAATTCATTTGGTACTTATGAAGTTAATATCATCAGAAAAAATAAGTAATTGTATATGAAATGGTACCAAAAAATTAACGCCACTAATAAAAATAAAAATTTATATTCATAATGTAATTAGTTTATATATGTTTATTATTCAATTTAGAAAAACATATGTGATGATTGAGACACATGTAATGTCACACTTTAACTTAAGACATCGTTTTAAATGATATAATCATTTATTCTAAAAATATTTCTCTTCTACATTAATAGTTTAAAAAATATTTAAGGAATTAATATCAATAGGAAAAGATTATCTATAAGGGAATTTTATTCGAACTTCCTTTAATGGTTTTCAAAATCGTATCTTTTTATATAAGGATTTGACATTCTTTAAAAAAGATAGAAGGCATGATCTATTTTAACATATATGATGGAAATGACATTCCCACAACTATAAAAATAATTTAATGTTTTTATTACATTAAATTATTTCATATTTCATTCCAAAAAAATATTTCCTTCCCATTTACTAGGTATTTTTTAATAAAAATTTTATTACAAGAATATTTTATATTGATATCTAAATGAGTTTTTAAATAAGATTTAAAAGAGTTTCACATATGTGTTATTCATTATATAGTATGTGGCATTGTTTATTAAAAGTTGATCACCATTATAGATATTTTTTGTGACTGATATAGCTTATAAGAAGGGTAGAGCCTTATTATATCATACATATGAGTCTGATATAGTCTATATTATGGGTGTGATAGATAACAATGCAATGGATTGAGTTATGATTATGGTCTCGGGTGATTTATAAGGGAAATGAGACATATGGTTAGTCCAATTATATGTTTTTAAAAATTATTTTATTTTAATTATGTCATATGGTAGTTTCATGACTATTCTATAATTTATAACACTCTTTCCTATAAATTATTTTATTTTTAAATTAAATATATTGTTATTTTCAAAGAAAATATAATCCATTTTCCGTATAAAATATATTGGGATTAAGAAAATAGTTTTTCATGGGTTTTAATGTTTTACAATATAGAAAGAGATTTATTATTATTAGATACCATATTGATAATATTTTTATTATTCCACACTGTAAAATATTTTTCACATATATTTTAGGATGTGTAGAGACACATATAGGGTGAAGATAAAATTTCTAAAGACTTTTCATAAATATAAAACATGTTTCTTTTTTAAAAAATATGATTTTTCAGATGAATGGAAACTATATAGTAGGGTAAACTATTTAATATATGATATTTTTATTAAATTGAATTACCTAACTCAATAAAACTCTAAACCAAACTGATATTTTGTTATGGGGGGTCATAAATTATATTTTAAAGACACGTAGATAATTACACTTTAAGGATAGTTCTAAACATATTAATGATTTTTAAAATCCCACTATGTGAATATAATATTTTATAATACCAATAAAATTACTAAAAAAAATATTATTTAATTATATGAATTAATTTACAAAACAATTTAATTGATAAAAAATAGATAAAAATAGTTATTTTCCACAAAACTATTAAATTTTTTCACTATATTACTAATTCAAAATTTATCCTCATCTATACAATACAATTAATTTTTTGATATTATACTTCAAAAATGGAATCTATTTTAACCACAATAAATAGAATACAAAGGTATGTAAACATTTTTTTGACAATTTATTTATATTTCTTTATTAATGTAAATTTCTATTAGTTAATTTTAAAGATAACTGGATAGGATTGAACAAATAATGATTAAACGTATCTATAGAGAGGAGTATTGATAATTAAAGGAAATTTTTTGTTTCGGAACATAATGATGAATATTTATATTAATATATGTATATTTGAAGATGAATTTGTTCATGAGACATAAATTATAGGTCATTTTATGGGGACAATAAAATTTCTAAAAGAACATATGTGTGTGGTGATGTCACTTTTTTTTATTTAGTAAACAGACTAGATAGATTTTGACCTATAAAACTTTTACTTCAATACTACTTTTCAGAAGATACACTTTTAGAATAAAAAATTTAAAAATAAAATGTGGATTAAGTAATCTTGAGGTTTATGTTTGTTATTATAATAGAGAGGGTGTTGGATATTTTTTGAGGGCCATTTAAAAAGTGTAAATGGTTGAAGTTTTTTATTTTGGTGTGAGTAAAGAATAAATTCTCACAAGATTATGGTACACATTCCATCCCCTTCTATCATTTATCTAGATTTATTATTTTTAATTTGGTGCAAATAACATGAATAAAATGAATTTTATTTTTTATATAATAATTTATCCTGAACAACATAAATCTAATGAATTGTGTTTTTAAATTAAAATGATGAAAACATATTAAATGGGAATTTTTAATGGGGAATATTTATTTTAGAATTCACACAGACCTATTTTTGTGAATATTCTATTTAATCCCACTTCATAGTTGAATTATTAATGTGTTAATGTGTCAAAAACATTTATTTTTTCATTGAATATATGGAATGTGATCTTTATTATTTATTTTATTGCATATGAACATAATAAAAATTTTCCATATATTTTTTTGGGGTAGTAAAATCTAATTTTAGAATGGGTTAATATTTAAATTCATGAAAATTATTAGAAATCAATTGGTATCTCTATAGTAAATTCTTTTGTATAGTAAGTGATATGAATTATACTTAATTGATTAATTTCAAAATTCCTTTTATTCCATTTATTTTAAAAATCTGATTTTATTATAATGAATTATCTTAAATAACATTGTAATTAATGAAATAATTGATAAATATTTTTTTGTTTCATTTGGTGATGGTCTTTTGTAATTTTTATTTTTTATCAGGGAAAAAAGAAATAAATAAAATGTATCATAAAAAAATTTTTTTTTTTTCATTTTTTAATTAATATTTTCGATAGATGTGGTTTTCTAATTCATCATTTATTCATTAATTTACCCAAAATTTATATAATCTAATATTATTTGTATCCACGAGAAGAAAATGATAAATTATATAGATATTAATGAAGAAATATGGATTAAAATAAATGGTATTTTTATTAGAAGATATTTTATATACCTATTTTTTTCTTATAATATAAAACAAATGAAAATTTATTTAACATTTTGATAATCATGTAGGATAAGAATAATTTTTTGTACGATACTAATTGAATTCTTTAGTTATATTTTTCATGTGTTTTTATTTTATTAATAAAATCACATTATCATTATATATTTCATAAAATAATATTTGTGTCAGGATTCAAAGAAATTTGAAAATTAGAAATTTTACAATAATGATAATCTACTAGATCATGATGCAAAAATAAATGTGTAGATAATTTAAACAATTAATATTATATCTAATTACTCCATAGTGTATTTTTTTGATTTTTTACGTCAATGTAGTTTGTTACTATTGGGATATATTTTCATTTTTATCCCCATAAATATGGAATTGGAATTTTATGATTAATAATAAATTGTATAATTCCACAATATAAGAATGTAATGAAATATATTCAGTTATTTTTTATATAAATCTTATTGGTTTTGGCTTTCATTCTAGATAAAGATAAATGAATATATACACAATAATTGAAAATACTACGGTGTAATGATTTTGAAATTACCTGTTTTTATTTAAAAATAATATTAACTAGTTATGTGATAGTTGGAATCAAAACCAAATATATTCAATTACACGTATTTTTTAATATTTCACTATATAATAACAATTTTCCCTAAAATGCATTATAGAGAAAAGGGTCATAATTATTATAAGAAACTGATATGATAGTGAATTGTCCCACATAATAGTTATTAGGAGAGACAGGATAATTCTAAATAATTTAACATCAAATCATCAACCATTGATTTATGATAAAATCAAATTTAATTTCTTTTAGTTTATATTTAATAAAGATGTATGTTGTAACATCCCAGTCTTTTTAATCTAAAAAACTATGTCACATCATTCCTTAACGAACAACTAAAATACTATTATGTGAAATTTATAAAATATCCATTAAATTATAAAGAATAGATATTAATAAAATATTTTCTAAATTAATATAATGTTGTAACTAAATATGGGTTTATTGTTTTTTAGAATAATCAATTAACATAACTTTAATTAAAGACATTTTAATGTTTCATTAAAAAATGTTTTTTGTACTACTAATATAATTTAAATGTAATTTTTTTGATAATATATATTGTAAGAATAAATTTAAATTTGAAATTATAATATCAAAATTAGTCTATGGATAATTATTGAGAATTTTTTGAAAAGGATTATTTTTTTGTGAATATTAAAAAATATAGATTTTTATAACATACAATATTTTTTATGACATATTGAAGACATTATTATGATATAAAATTTATTAAATTTATTTAATAACTGGATTAGGATTTTATAAGAGTAATATTGTACTAAAATAATTTAGAACAATAATGTTATAATTTGTTCCATGATTGGAAAAAAAATTATTGTCAGTGCCAACAAAGAGTTTGGGTTGCATTGGAAATGTCAAATTAGGTTCCTTAAAAATTTTAATTGGGTGATAACTATAATTTTCATTTCGTGATAAATAATTATTTTGTATTAATTATTTTCACTATGTTAAATTCTATTTTTATAGTTACATAATATTAATCTCTTCATAATGATCGTGAAATGCTTGTGTAGGGAAAGAAATGAAAAAATAAAAGATTTAAAAGATTTATTCAAATGTATATTAGTGAATATATGTAAGTAAAGAATATTGATTTTATTTTAACATAATTAATTTATTCATAGGATTGTAATTTTTTTTAAATTTTTTATATGATATTATTAACATTAAGGATTATGAAACGCTGATGCAATTCATGTGCAAGCATAATAGAAATTAAAACAATAATTTTTATTAAAATTGTAAGTATTATTTAATGACCCAAATTTAATTTTGAATCATTTTATATATGAAATTTACAACTGTTACCTGCATTTTATTATAATTTTGGACATTTTGGACCCACCATAATCACTTTAAAGCATTTTAAATAATATGTTTCAAAATGATGTCAAGTTGTCACCTTATATTTTTTAATATGTATAATATTTTAACATGTATAATATTTTAATATGATGGTTCCTAGAAGTATTATTTAAAGAATAATAATCATTATAAATACTATAAAATTATCTTTAAAGGATATTTTTATTTTTTATTTTTAGAAAACTAGTAAATTCTATAATTACATTTTGAAAGATGTTGTAGTGTAAATTTAACTAATGAATAAATAAAATTAATTATACTAGAAATTAAAAAATAAATATAATTTGATATTTTAAATATAATAAAAAGATTAAATAGATGAATATTTATTGGTTGTGATATAATAAATAATTTTAATCAAATTTATATCTTTTTTGATGTCTTTAATGTCCAAATTTTGAATAGTTTCTATTTTAAAAAAAATTATTTTTCATGAATAAAATATTTTATTTATATATTTATGAAAAAAATATTTATAAATTCAATATTGATGAAATTATATTTAAAATATGACCCCAATAGTATTTAAGCTGGTTTGGAAGTTTTAACCCGTATAATAAAATTGTTATATTTAAATAATTTCATTAATTCCTTAGTTACCTCTCACCTCAATTATAAATGGAGGATTTTTCCTTCGCCTAAATTCATCACATTAAGCCTTATTGATCATATATAATTACAAAAATTCCCTCCTACTAATCCTTTTACAAATTCTAGAGCTTCTACTCACAAAAAAGTCCACTTTAGGAGCATTAAAGAGGTTCTCAAGGATAAGTTTTCAAGAGGTTTGATTTCATCTTGTTATATTATAAATTATTTTTAACCTGTACCTTATCCTCACCTTATAGAAAATGTTTCATAAAATATAAAATATAACATATGTATTTGAATTTTGTTTATTATGGTATTTAAATCATTTGATCTTTTATATTGTCCTTTTATTTTTAAATAACGAAATCAGTATCCTTGGTGTTTTAATTTTCCATCTTCATGGACTATATGTTTTTGTTCAAATTTTAGAAAAATAATGGAATGTTTGAATTCAAATTTAGTTATTCATGATGACATAAATATATATATGTTACATTATTTTGTCTATTATTTTATTTTTACTTATAATTCCATAAATAAACTAACCTTAGAGACTATGAAATAAATGCACTCGAAACAATTAAAATATCATAATATTATTAATAAATGGGTTGAAATATGTGATAAAAATATCATATATGTAATTATATATATGAATATGATATTTTAGTATAACAATATCTCTTTTTAAACTCTTATACTAGAGGTTTGAACATGTTTGAAGTAAGACAAACCAGATGTAAGGTAATTTATAACCAAATTTGCATTATTTGGGATAACATTATAAATTATTGATTATGTGGTCTATGATTATTTGTGAAATTTATTTTGATTATTATCTACTTTATTTTGTCGATTTACATTTTATACATATATTCATTTTTTATCAATTCATTCTTCAAATTTATGATATTAGTTAGGGAATTTTGTTTTTAAATCCACTTTTAATATTTTTCATTATTATGTAATTATTTAAATGATATATGTATTATTTTTTAATGATTATTTTATGTTTATTTGGATTTTCATATAATGAAGGGTAGGACCTATAGGTTTCGAAATGAATAATGAATTTTTATGTTGGTGGTCGACCATAAGGTTACTCCAGGATTAGCTATGATGGTTACAACATTTGGTAGTCGTGAGGGATACATTTTAAGGTATCATAGAGGTTTAAACCATATGTTTTTCAATAGGGTTTAATTATATAGTAGCTGTGAGAATTACTATTCATATGGTTTCCATGAGGGTTACAATATTAAATAATTAATTATGTAGTTTATAAATATGTTCTATTTATAATTATGATGATTTTATTGGAATCTATTATATTCATTAGCAATGTTATTATGATTATGTTCATATTAAAAATATTTATATGTTTTTTTGGACTCATGATTTATTGATTTATTTTTATTTCACATATAGATTTTATTGTGCTCAACCTTGTTTTTTTTAAAAAAATATCATGGTTAATTAGATGTTAAAATTACTATTAATGGTATTGTAAAAATGAATCAAATTAATTATTTCATAATTATTCCATTACTCTCTGATTTAATTTATGGTTTTTCTATTCCTCCAATACTTATACCTGAAAAGGAACTAAATTGTGTAATGTAATGTGCAATTTACAGGAATTTGTTTAAAAAAATACAATTCATTTTTTTGATAAATTTGAAAGTGTAGGTACACAAAATTATACTTTGAATCAGAATTTTTGTCAAAAAATATTTGGATATTATACTTTTTCAATTTTAAATTTTTTTTGATAGAATATATTTTGAAACATATATTTAATTATGTACACATTATTAAATACTGTTTCCCTAATTCTATATTTTTAAATTCATAATTATAAGTATAATAAATGAATTTAAAGGGCATAGTTAACATAGAGGGTATAGGTGGAGAATGTAACATTCCAATTTCATAAAAAGGTAACACTATGCCACATCGTGCTTAAATGAATAAATAAAATACTACTATTTGTCCTTTCTAACATAGTTGTTAGATTAGTGGGACTATATATGTATACATTATTCATGAAATTAATATAATGACAAAAGTAAATATTTATTTGTAGGTTTTTTAGTCAAAAATAATAACATAATTTTCATTGAAGCCATTTGTATCATTAGAAATATGTTTTCTTCATAAAAAGGTTTTTTATTTTTTCATTAAAAAATAATATATTAAATACTTGAAGCTTAT
Organism: Viscum album; assembly: GCA_963277665.1. NCBI lineage: Eukaryota > Viridiplantae > Streptophyta > Magnoliopsida > Santalales > Viscaceae > Viscum > Viscum album. Next base: position 1,707,433,193 of record OY728150.1, read on the forward strand.
TGAAATATATATTTTAAAAATAATATCTTATTTTTAATCATATTATAATAAAAATCTATTTCGAATTTTTGAGAATTTTATGAAAAATGGTTAATTTTTATGAGTAGTAAAAAATTTTGGTTTTTTTTATAAAATATATGAAATCCTGAATAAAAAATTATGATATAAAATTTGTTTAAATTATTTCGTAACTAAATTATGATTTTATATGAATAATATTGTATTGATGTAATTAAGATCATCTATGTTATAATTTATTCCATCAAAGGTATAAAAATTATTATCTGTGCTGATGTACTGCATGCACAATATTAAAATTATGAGAATTTGGACCCTTATAAATAATAATTTAGTGATAAATATTAATTTCATGATTTTTTTATGAATTATTATTTATTATTTATTTTTTTGTTTAAAAATATATTTGTATTGTTATGTGGTATTAAATTTTTCCATAATCCAATGTAGTGCTTGCACAAAGAAATTGTATATGAAATAAAAAATTTAAAGTCTTTTTTTGACATGTGCATGAGTTTATATATATAAATATTGAATATATAATTTTATTTTGAAGTTAATTAATATAATTTCATGATAGTAACTGGTTTTTATTTTTATATAACATAAAATTAAAAATAATGATTATGAAACGCTAATGTGCTTAATGTGAACACATAAGAAAAAAAATTAAAATTGACATTATAATAATTATTAAATTACCCATATTTGAAAAAAATCATTTTATATATGAATTTTTTGACATTAAATCCTTTCTGTTCTATTTTGGGACATTCTAGACCCACAAAAATATATTTAAAGCCTTTAAAATATTTTATTTCAAATAAAAGTCACATTTCCACATTATAGTTTTTAATTTATAGAATAGTTTAATATGTGTCGTTAATAAAGATTTTTTGATAAAAAAAATTCTATGTAAGTAAAATATAATTATATTTATCATTGAATTTTAATAATAATTTTTAGAAAAAAAATAAATTCCATATTGACTATCAGAAATATGATGTAGTATTAGTTTTTTGGACTTTTTTAAGACCTAAACCCAATAATAGATTTAATATATTTTAATATTTTTTGTAATTCCAAAGTTTCCCATAAACTCAATTATAAAAGGAGGCTCCATACATCAAAACATTCATCATTAGGAACCTTAATTTATTACTATAATCTAAAAAATTCCATCATCATCATCCATTTCAATATTATAGAGCTTGTAGTAATGAAAAATTTCTACATCAAAGAACCTTAATGAGGTTCTCGAGGATAAAATTTCATGAAGTTTGATTCATAATTTTTAACTATTAAATTATTTTTTCCCTTTACCATATCCTAACCTATAATCCAATATATCATGAAAATTACATTGTCATATATGTAATTTAATATATTATTTATTATGATATATGATTAATAAAATCTATCATCTTGCACTTTTAGTTTTTAAGTAATGAAATTACCATACATGGTGTGTCAATTCACTACCTTCATCAATAATAGAACATTGTCTCCCTTTTACCTAAATAATGGATAGTTTAAATTCAAAGGTATTTTTTAATGTTGATATTAATATATATATATATATATATATATATATATTAACGTATTCATTACTATTTTATTTTGGCACGGAAGACCACAAAAAACCAACATTGTAAACCATGAAACAAATGTACCTAAAAATACCAAAATAGCCTAATAATGTCAATAAATGGGTTAAAATATCTATTGATAATATCATATAAGTAATTATAAATATTATTATCGTTATATAAAATATTAATAACACTTATTGAACAATTATATAAGAGGTTTTAACACATTTTAATTACAGATGACCTGACGTAATGGAATTATTAACCCAATATCCAATCATTGGGTTAACCATCTACTTTATTGGTTACATAATAAATTAAATATCAATGTAACTAATATTAATTAAATTATGTTTTATGATGAGTATTTATAGTTTATACAAATATTACATTATTTTTATCAATTCTATCTTCAAATATATGATATTTTTATCGGACATTTCCATTAAAATTTTAATTTCATTACTTTTTGTAAGGGAAAAATTTTTATGAAGATAGTTTTTTAATATTTAGGCTAATTATAATTATTTAGAATGATTTATGGGACCTATATGACCCTCAAATTCTTTTGGTATTATAATGTTGATGGTCGGAAATATTGTTACATAATGTTTTTATGCGATGGATACACCCTAATGTAGTTGTGATGGTTACATTATATGGTATCCCTGAGGGGTAAACTATAAGGTAGAAATGATGGTTGAATTTTAAGTTATTCATGATGGTTAAATTTCATATGGTATCCTTGAGGGTTTCAATGCTATGTATGTAAATCTCAAGGTTACCAATTTTTCTATTTATACGTAATATGCTTTTATTGAATGTCTTAATTTCATAATTTATGCTATTAAATTTATTTTCCAATGAAATGTTTTATATGTATTTTTGGGACTACATGTTTCTTAATTTGTTTTTATTTTCTATACTAATATTTTTTTCTCATCCTATGATTTAAAATATTTATCATATTACTCCTTATAAGTTCAATGGACAGTTATGGTGGTAGAGTAGATGAATCTAATTAGTTATTAAATAATTATATTAGAAAAAACCAAATATAATGTATGGTTTTTATAATCCTACTAATCCAAGACCGGAAAAGATTCGTGAATATATAATTTTATGTGTATTTTTCTATTATATTTTATCAAAAAATACACAACATGTTATTTTTGAATCCAGACATGCGGGTTCAGGCCATTACATATACCAATTTAGTTTTTAGAAATTATTTGAAATAATTTCATTTTTTTAAAGTTAACAACAAGATAATTCATATATAAATAACATGTATGTGGACACTCAATGAAATTTATATTTTTTATTCAGAATTTATTTCATTTGAATTTACATACTGATTAGACAACTTTTTATTCTTATATATGATCACATGAACATGAAAATATTAGTAGGATACATCATGACAAGTAAAAGATTACAATTTTTTCATGTGTAATTACTATATTTCATAGTGAATAAATTTACTATAGTTATATTTTAGATATGAAAAAAATTGACCTTAATGTTGGATCAGTGAAATTTATTAATAATCATAACCTACATATTCATTTTAATTGTTATCTTCACTAAATTAGTTACCTATAAGAAGCATATAATTGAAAAGATTAATGAAAAAATAAAAATAAAAATATTATAAAACAATAGATGAAATAATATATCTTACAATTATAACCACATAATAATTAATTTCGTTTGATATTTTTATCTCGGTATCATTAAATGGAAATTCAAATCACGTTGGTAACCAGATAAATGATCTTCTCCAAATATAGCCGGAATGGAATTCCCAATTCCAATAGGTTAGAGACCCAAACCTCAATTCTTACTATATGAATGTCAGACTGAATTTTACACAAATACATTTGATTAAAGATAAAAAAGTTAGAATGAATATAAGAAAAACTCCATAGGGTGACATGTACCAGAATTCAAACATTTATAAACATCATGATGTTCAACAAAATTCCCCAAATATAGTATAAAAACAAATTTTCCGGTGGCCAAAACCCTGTAAGAAAATGCATCAATAGCTACTAGTACCTTCATGTGGGGATTTATCCTTTCCCAAAACTGGAATAATATATTCTAAAAACACCCAAAGACATAGGTAGTGTGTGAGATTAAACCCCTTTAGGGTCTCGCTAAGGATTCCATAATATGATGACACGTTTAACTAACCAAATAAAGATTTAAATTATTAAGAAATTTGAATGGTAGTTTAAAATAATATTTAATATAAATCATTATTTACATTTTGGAGGATATTAAAATTTCAAAAAAATGGATTATGTAATATATTTATATAAATTAGTTAATATAAACTCATATGGAATATGTACACAATTTACCAATATTGCATTATATTTAAAATATAAAAAAAATGATCAACATAGTGTTGACGCTCCTTTTCGCCACATTGTCTAAATGAATGGAATGGGAAATGACATAGCACAAATTGATTCAGCCTTTGAAGAATACATCAAAAATCGACAAAGGCATGAACAAGGCTTGAAATGCACATGCGTCGTGTACGTTCCCTTAATATCGTGCAAGTATACTTGTGTGCTGCCTAATGGTCGCAGAAGTGACTTGCACGCCCTATGTGATAACTGCCTGGGGTCTTTTCTAGCCTATAAATAGACCCTGTGGGGCCCCCATTGGAGGAGGAATTTTTCCAGAATTCAGATATAGAGAACTAAATGCCCATGTCTCTTCTTTAGGTCTTCCAAACACTTCTAAGGTAATTATTTACCTTGAATGGAAGGTCTAAACAAGAGGGGTAAGGTCTAAGTGTTAGAATTCACTAACACTTGCACGCCTAAGGTGTTTTACCCTTAATTGAAATGATCATACTTGCACGCCTCCCTACTTCTTCACCAAAACTAGCACGCCTCTCTTCTAGAAGTACCTTAGGATAATTCTAAAGGCGTTGTTCAAGGATCCCCAAAGTGTTACCCTACTGGTTAACAATCACGCAAGTACCCATGTGTCGCGCAGGTATACCTGCGTGACCAGGACTTGCGCGCCCACGCAATACCTGTGTGCCTGCCAAGAATTGCTCGCCCCAACATTTTTGGGTTCCCTTATTGCCGTTTATAACCTTCTTATACCATTCCACCTCTCCTATTCAAGATTCAATCTTCAAGACATTCTTCAAAGCCATTTATGGCATGTTTCCTTGATTAACTTCCTTATCTGAATGGAATTATGTGGAATATCTCTCAAAACCTAGTGATTTCCACTACTTTATGTCACTAAAGATTGTCATTTAATTCATTCAAACTCATCCTTTAAGATGAGAGAACCCCTTAACCTGGGCCCCTTTTTCAAGAGTAAGTCCCAGTCATAATTCACATTAATTTTGGGAAACCTCCTTATGAGTAATCCCCAAGTCCCCTAATCTTGGCATTCCTTTCAGGAGTAAGCCCCAATCTTAAAATTCCCAAATATGGGCATCCTTTTTTGGAGTAATCCTCAACTATAATTCTCTTAACCTAGGATTCTTTTTTAGGAGTAATACCCCGGTTTCAAATATGGTCATCCTCTTCATGAGTAAGCCCCAAGTCCCTTAATTTTTCATGTGCCTTAACCTAGTCATTCTTCTCAGGAGTAATCCCTAGCCTTAATCTCTCTTAAACAGTCTTAAATTCCATTTGATCTGGGATTCCTTCTCAGGAGTAAAACCCAATAATATATCCCCTACTAACTTGGTTATCTTACTTAAGAGTAATCCCCAATATTAGAGTATCCAAATCTCTATGAAGCACATATACCTTTATGGACCATGTTCCTGGATTTTTTCCCTGAAGTAAATCTTAATCCTATTCTATTTGGGCAGTCATACACACATATGCCCCACATCATTGCATCTTTCGTGGAACAATTGTCGGGTTTCACCAATACGTAGGTAGCCCATATGCGGGTATGATCCCAACTTTGAAATAATCAATGTCCTTCTGAATGACAAGAAACATCAAGTGCCCCACTGAGTGGCTTTAAAACTAGTATGATCATTATAATGACCAAGAGACTTTTATGTATCAAAGGATACCATTGACTTAGAATATCTAACAAATACAGATGATTCTTTATCGATGAGGAACCTCGAATACATATAAAAGAATCTATAAATTTCTTACATATCAATAATTGATTATCATATCTAAAGGAAAACTCCTTTTATACTTGGTAATGTAATAAAGATTCACGAACATAACTTAAATCTATAAAGAGAGTCCCATAGTAGAAAATAATTCCCATAAAAAAGGTGTGATGAGTCTGACCTCCCATCCTCTCGACCAATGAAAATTCATATGCCCCATCAGTCCACAATTAATGAGATCCTACCTTTGGAAAGTAGGATCAAATGGATATGGAATCATTGAATGTTTCCGGTTCTACGAACAAACCCATTAGAAACCATTTGGAATGTTTGAATCTTAAATCAATGATATCATCCCCAATTCCAGAGGGAAACAAAAAATGGTGAACCCGACGTGAATCCTAAGCCATTTTGAAATGATTTTTTGCTTCTTTGTTTGGACCCTATTTAAAACTCAATGAGAGGGAAAAAAACAATCATTGACATATGTGCTCATCCAAAAGATGTAGTGTCTGAATTTATCTTGATTACGTCTGTTATATCAAATAGGTTGCCTTTTCCAAGATTTTCTGCATTCTATGAAATGGCTACTCTCATGTTCACACCTGTGAATACAGCTGTTGCGAATGCCACTGCTGCTATTGCTTCTGGATTGTCGTCCACTCTGAGGAAGACATCACCTACTCAGCGACTTCAACGTTGGGTATCAAACATGATGGTTAAAGAGTACCGTCAACACGGTACCATTCCAACTCTGGAGGCAGCCCGAAAATCCCTCCAAGTGAAAAACTCACACCGGTTGTCCGGACAATGATGACCAGTGATCAAGAAGCAGGCGCTGCTAACCACCGTCTCCAACTGTTTTGGGTCGTTATCCTCGGAACGCAATCACCATTCACTCCCATATTCTGAGGAGGTGAATGAGCAAGCCCCTCAGGGCCGTAATGAAAAAAAATTGATGTTCTTCCCAAGGGCTCCTATCAATAGTCGCCTCCAGAATTGTGTGGAAGTGCACCCTCAACATGATGAGGGTACCGACTCCAGGCGTTCGGCTCAGGTTCATCGAACCCGAGTAGGCAAGACGAATCGCCCGAGGAAAAATCCGGTTAACAGTGAGCAGGATCTCATCTCTTCCATCTCTAGAGGAGTCCACTAGCCTAACTTGGTGGCAAGAAATGAGTGGGCACACACACCTGCCCGTTTTAATTCCGCTGTCTAGAAGACTCTTTTGGCTGCATCACACCAATCCCACCAGGCAATTCCGGTGGAGTATTAATGGCAGGAACATACACACGTTTATACGTCATCAGCTAGTCATCTGGCTCATCTGACTACATATGATGGATATCGTCAACCACATTCAGTGAAGTGCAATCTGCAGGCACATACACCTGCTAGTACTAATCAATCCTACCAACAGTCTCACTTTGATGCATTCAGAAAAGTCAGTTGGAAAGCTCCGGCGAAAAACAGGAGGCAGACTCAACTCTCTGCCCCTACACTTGAGTACTGTCAGGATTCACTGACATGAAAAGGAGGACAGGAGCAGGCACATACACCTAATTCAAGCATGGAATGGACGTATATCCTCATTCTGGTATTTGATGTCACCAAGCATATTCTATCAATGGTGAAAGAGCATAAGAAAATCTCTGCTCCTATTTTGGATGCTTGCCATGATATTATAACAGCTTCAACATCATCTTAGGTAAAGACACACAAATCTGTTCCTAGTAGTGGAGTGACACATCAATAGTTCACTCCAGAGCAGATACACACATCTATTCTAGTCCAAGAGGTTTGTGGGGCATACTCCCCCATATCATACGGACAACTAAGTCAGACACTTACACCTGATTTGAGTATATATCATCAACCTAACCTGGAAATCTCTCTTGATCAGGCATATACACCTGCTCAGAGCAGCCAATTTTGTAAACAAGTTATTTCGAAGACGAGTTAGAAAGCGTCTAAGAAGAAGACCCACCCATCACAGTCAATAGTACAAGATTCAATCTGTAACAAGTCCTTGCTCGATGCTGGAGTTCTTGAGGCCCTCATACAGTTATCTGCTGGAATTAAAGATTCTACTCCATCATTTCCCAATAGTAGGAACATTAATTCTAAAGGTCTTCAACAGACACATCCTCATGAAGGCTTTCTTCATGAAAATTAGGTTGATCTCTATGTTTCATCTTTAGAAGAGAGCCACAGGAACCCTCTGTGTGGTCAGAAGACCATAGAGTAAGAGATCTCATCTTTTGCTATAATTCACCATGGTGGTCCTCCCCATGTTGATGAATTTCGCTGTGAAAGTCCTCTCCGTAGTAGTAATGCATATTGCCCGGAACATTCTCTAGTGGACAATGTAGTATCTAGAATGCCCTCTTATCTTGAAGCACTGGATAATGTGAAACCAGTCATGTACGATGCTTCATCTCTAGTAGGTGAAATACTTTCGAAAGTGGAAGATAGCCCATGGGTGTAGGTCATTCTCCGAAACACCCCTAAGTCGTGAATCTTCTAGTTTGATCAGTGATTTCTCTACCAATTTTGTTGAATCCGATGAAGTAAAAAACAAGCACCAACTCTGCTCAAATAAGGTAGAAGAATATTCACTGAATGATAAAGAGGAAATACTAAACATGAGAAAACAACTGGCGAAAGGTGAATTTCCAGTCACGTTTTGGCCTATGGCTGACTCTTAGTATGACATTCAAGAGATATTGACAGAAGATGGAATTCATGATATTCGTCTCAACATATGGAAAACTCTATGTCAGTTGAAAAAGAAAGTGTTATCTTATGATGAATATGAAAATCATGTCAAGATAATCTAAGGGTTACAATGTCAAATTGACTTAGCATCTCTATCATTATCTTGATATCCGAAGGCTGAAAAGCAGCAGAGAACCCATCCGCGTTCAAGCCTTGGCGCACTAAGGAGATTGCACAAATTAATTACCAATGCCCCATCTGGTATTCATGTCATTGAATGAGGTGTTCATAGATAACTACATTTCACTGTGCTCTCCAGTCATCAAATCCCACCGAAAATGGTCTCATGCAATGTTATTGCTCGTGGCCGGCCACAGTCAATGGGTTTTGTTTGTGATCAAAAGCTTGCTGAAGAACATGCCTCAATTAGTTCCTCTCAAAATCAAGTATACAAAAAACAAGTTTTTGAATTACTCTTGCATCAGGCAAATGAGAATATAGAACATGCCTCTTGTCTGGAGCAAGAAAATCATCAAGTGAAAGAAGTGTCGAAAATCATCCAATGGTCTTTCGAGCCGGGTGATAAAAGTGGATTTTGATTGATTCATCCAGCTAATTTCTTGACTATGGTCCACAAGATCAAGAGAGATTTTATGAAAGTCTCAGATATAGCATGTAAAAAAGCCACCCCAGCTTGCCAGACTGGGGAATCTTTTAAACCAACCCTTGGAATCAACAAATTCGATTCGAGGAGTTGATAAAAGACAGCAGGAACAGCCCCAATCCACCATACTGGGGATTTTTTCAAATCATCAACCCCGTCCTCAGAGAAAGTAGGTCTTTTCTCGATTGGGGAAGAATCCTCAAGAGGAACGAAGAGAAAAATTATCAGGAGATACTCTCCAATTTACGGTTCTCCATGAAGTTCCTGAGGGATCGAATCAACAAAAGGCAATGTCTCATCAAAGACATGGATGGAGACAATATCGCAGGAATTATGATAGGTGGGATGAAATGAATTATGCATCAATCAATATCATCAATTCCATTATTGCTAATCCACTACATGAGGCTCACTCAGAGGGATCAGATGAAGAGGGTCACGTTTAAGAAGTTGTACACACAGACACAAATGAAGAAGGTGTGCGTACATGAAGTCAAAGGATTACCCAAAATCTGGGCATTCCTTCAAGTAACCCACGTCCCCCCCTCCTAAAGGGATCAAACAAGGGGAAGGAAATGAATCAGGTTACATATCCTTCCACTGGAGAAGGCCGATCGCTCTCACTAGACCAAATATTTGCACAACAGGTGGAAGATATGAAGGAGTTGAAGAGATTGAATGCAGAACTACATCAAGGTAGTCTTCCTCCTAAACGTGCTGGAGTCAGTCAGCCAAGGGAGTTTGTTTCAGCTATTGAGATGGATCATGAATATCCTCCTTTATCAGTACACCCTCACAGGTCCAATCCTATGGGTCAAGTGCAACAACATTTGGCAGTGCTGCCATCAGTTGCAGTACCAGCTGTTGTAACGCCCCGACCCTAGTTACCCAGAGTCGGTGCATTAATTACATAACATTGGCATTATCACAAGAAAGATCAAATCTCGAAAGACCGATTGGTTTAGTAGCCTTGGAAACACTAGATATATTAATAAGTTTTACATTACATCATCAAAAAAACATCTTGTCTTCATATCCCCTCATAATATCCCTGCAGGTCATTCATAACTTACATCTTCACATCCTGGGAAAAATAAAACATAGAAAAGGGGTGAGCTCAAATGCCCAGTAAGGATAACAATATAGCGGAACATTCAAAAATAAGCATAAACATTTAAGGCAATGAATTACTAAAACAAAAGCCTTTTAAACTTGAACTTCAACATAGTATGGCAAAAGTAAAATGAAATAATGCCATTTACTTGTTCACATGGATATTCTACTAATCGAATAATCACATGCAATATCAATAACCACTTTCATAATGTTGGAATGCATAATGCTAAACTTTAATTTCTTTTCAAGGCCTCGTCGCAAGACCTTGGGGCTAACTGTAACCAGAACCCAACCCGGAGTGCCTCTAATAACCGGACACCAACCCGGAGTGCCTCTAATAACCGGACACCAACCCGGAGTGCCTATAATAACCGGAGACCAAACCGGAGGGCTTACTTTTACCAGTCCCTAACCTGGAGGGCTTACTTTTACCAGTCCCCAACCTGGAGGGCTTACTTCAACTAGTCCCCAACCTGGAGGGCTTACTTCAACTAGTCCCCAACCTGGAACATACTTGTCCAACACATTCATATGAAGTAAAGGTTGAAATATAACATAAACATTATTATTGTAACTAGCATACGAAATGTCAATAATTTACTCACAAACCATGAATTCTATATAAATGACACATCTACAGTCAAACATATCACAAAACTCCATTACAATATGGAAGTTTTAAATCATAATAAATCAACTTCAAATAATCTTAAAATCCATCAAAGGATGTTGACATAGATGAAAATGTTTTTGTAAAAATTATTGAGAGAAATATCCCTTTTTCATGAAAACATTTTAATGTTACACAATTTAGAAAGTAAGGCATTTAAATTCATTTTTGAATCAAAGTGTCCCATACCACTTTGAAACTTTTGAATGGAATTAACAATTTTAAAACATTCATTTTCATATAAATAAATCCTTACAAACCATTTTGAAAACGTGGACATAAATGAGGATGAATTAGAAGAATAAATATTTAAAACATTTAAAATGATGTTTTAGTAAAATTTCCCTTAGAAATAATCCCTTTGAAAACTCTTTTATGAAATATGGACATGGATAGTAAATATGTCCCTGTAGATACTTACGTAAAGACAACCTCAGATATTAAATAGATTGTGAAGTAAACCCTTATCAATTTGGTAACTTATTAAACATACAACCCATGAAAGAGGTATCATACAATGAAAATGTAAATACACATAAGGTAAAGTGTATTACACAAAGAATACAATTATGGGCAGTACATACACCACACAAAAGATAATAGCGGAAATATGGCATGAATCTCATGGAAATAAAGAGTGAGATGAAAACACCTTACCACGTTAATCAACTGAGTCGTATGGACAAAAGTTAATAACCACCAAATTATTTACAGAATAACATTAATATAAAGATAATCATGATAATATATATCAAATGCCAGTACACAATACACCACTTTCAATAATTTAGTGGCGAATAATGGAAATCTCACGGAATTGAATGTGAGATAAGAAAATCCCTTACCTTGTACTTTTCCTTGGTTGGGGTAGGTTAACCTCCTGTATAATGGTGAAATGATTGTTATTAAATTATACAATAATCATATATATTAATATGATATCATATATGATCTTTTAACATTGATTTGATAATAATATCTTAGAATTATCGTCGTTTCGGGTGATAATCGATTCGTTCTTCTTAAATGTTTGGTTACGTAAGACATGTTTGTAATGGATATATTATATCTTATTCATAATCAGAATGATATTAACATTATTTTTAACCCAAAAATGAGAATAAGACTTGAATGGATACGATGGAGAATGAATCTCATCGCGTTCGTGGAGACGGTAGTCCGTACGTACGTACGAACGCTACTTCCATTTTATTTTTATTTTAAAAGAATCGAATCCAAATGATACATAGGTATATTACTATTAAAGTATAATATAATATTTTATATATGTTACTTAAGTTCATTAACACCATCCTTTATACGTTCCATGTGTGGTATGAACGAGTCATACCATTTTAAGGGGGCGGTAGTCCGCACTTCCTCAAATGAAATTATCGTATGTATATACAACATGAAACGAATAATGGTATGAAATAAAATGGAATTACAGAAGATTATATATAAAATATATATCATTAATATCATATTTAATTACAGTTCCATCATAATGGCCACCATGATAGGCGGTAAGATGTATTTGAACAATCATTGTTTCATGAGGCGTTAGTTTTCCATCCACAGAAACATTATGTTCATCATCCATTAGATGGAGTTGTGTGTATGTGTAGTTTGAATCCTTCTTATAACAACATCCTAGTATATTGTGGATACTGTTGTTGTTACAAAAGAAAGGAAATAAAAAGAGTTTGGGGGTTGGAGAAGCAAAATAAATGAAAATAATTTAAGAGAAATCGTTACCTTTAATTTAGGTAACTCACTTTGGTTGGAACCAAAGGACTTCTTGAAATGCTTTCTGCCTAAGGGGAAGCTTCAAGGAGGAGGATAGGGATGTGGGGAGCTTATTGGGGCAGGGTTTGGACGAGCCAAGTGGCTTGAGAGGTGTGAGGAATGAGTAGAAGTGGTCTCCTTTTATAAGGGAGAGGAGGGGCTCTTTAGGAAAGAGTGAAAGTATTACTTTATAATATAATTATATTAGGTTTATAATGGTCCAAAAATCATTGAGGTCGAAGATAAGATGACTCATATTCTAAATAACATCAACCAATAAGAATTGGACAGGTTTTAGATAATATTTTAATCATTATAATCTTATTTATTTAAATGATTTATTAATGAGGTAAACATTTCATCATTATTGTGTCATTAATAATTTAAATTATTTGATGTCTAAAAATTATAAATAAAATATCATTATTTAGGAAATCGTTTCAGATTTCTAATGAATATTTATAATCGAAAATCCAACATGTATAACCCTATGTAAAAATTGTTCTTCTAAAAGATGTAAGCTTATGCCATTTTTATTTTTATTTTATCTTTATTAATATAATGTGTCCCTACCACATACAAGTGGCTCCAAGGGGTCCCCAAATCGACCCAAGGATGCCCATGGTCGGGTATGTGTCCACCAATAAGGTTAGGACACGTTTTAGGGTAATTTTGTATTATTATAATATTATTTTTTAACCCTTATTTACCAGATTTACCCTTAACCATGGTAAATAAAATATTTACCACAGTAATTATTCAAAATGTCTAAAAATAAAAGTTACCTATTTACACAATTTGGACATCCTGATTCCAAATATGGAATCCATTTTTCTAAATTCAAAACACAGAAGTGGCAGAAATTAATTTAAAATTAATTCCCGCTGTTAAAACAAAAAGCGTGTTTTTAAGAGATAATAACTATCAAAAGATTGACACTTGTTTATGTCTGGTTTAATTGTGAAATTATGTCCAATGACAAACATTAAATTAAATGGTAAAAATATATTCTAAATATACTTTAAAACCACTCAAATTCATAATTTATCAATATTAATTATTTTGATTAAAAAAGTTGTTTTTAATTAAAATTTAGTAATTTTCACTATTCATCAAAATATAAAAGTTATCCGAAAAGTACCAAAATTTTACCCTAGGCTAATTTCGATATTCCGAATCCAAAAATGAAGTCCATTTTGAAATATAAAATATATATGATTTCAAAATTTAGGTATTATTATCCATAACGGCTAGTTTGATCGGTTGTGGTGTGTGTTAAAACTCGAAGTTGCGTACAACACACGCTACTGTTTTATTCAAAGGAAAGTGTACCGTGTAAGCTTGGGATGTTTCATTTTAAATTTTTTGATGTCCCCATTTAGTCAAAAAGTTTAAAATATTGTATTTAAAAAGGTTTCACTATTAAAAGTTGATAAAAGTGCAACACTGAAAATGAATCTGTTCTTGCATTATGACTAAGAAATTCGTAATATGGATTCTAAAATTATAAGGATTGTATAAAGTTTAAAATGTAGTTAATGATATTCATGACCTCTTTTAATGAATTTTTTTTTGTAAGTCATGGTGTTATTGAACTCGGTGTTGCGTGTAGTGCAAGTTATTGAATTATTTTGAAGAAATAACACATTATGAATTCTTGGGGTGTTACATTCTCCCCTCCTTCAATAAATTGCGTCCTCGCAATTTGAAATTGTTCTTCAAAAATATAAGGTTCAAAGTAGAAAATATATTTGTGGGAAAACCCACATTGGAAATTGGGTTACTAAAATTTAGTCTTAATATGAGGAAAAGAGAAATCAAAGGGTCACCACCAAATTATGATCTCGATTAGGAGAACATTGATGGAAATTAGAGACATATAATTGGAGGAAAAACGTAAATATTTATAGGTAGTGATTGAGGTAATCAATCACAAACAAGTGTAAAATTGAGGTCCTTAAATTCATCAATCTATGATGATTTGAAATACCATCGGTTTAACAAAACATAGGGTATTAGGATAACACATTTTTGACGTTTCAAAATATCTTAGTTGAAATCCCACATCGAAAAATGAATTAATGAGGCCTCTATTTAAAATAAAGAGTCGAAAGTATGAAGATTACCGAAAATAACACATACTAGGGTTCCATGTAGAAAAATATGGATATGGAAGATAAATCTAACCATCAATTATCTGATGGAGAGTGGTAGAGAACATGGCTATGAAAAGGCCAACAATCCCAAAGCCATAAATTAGTGATGATTTAAGGTACCATCTAGGACAACATTTTTGTTCTAAGGTACTTTTCTTAATGTTGTGGAATTTATTTATGAGATTGGATAAGATCATAAGGAGATATACTTACTTTATAATTAGAGTTTTATCCATTAATAAATTTCTACCACAAACTCATCTTTCACTCTAAAATATAATAGAATGTAAAAAAATTCTATTTACACTATTCATATAGGGTTCCAAAATAAACGAATTTATAATTCATCTACAAGATCTTTTAATAAAAACTACATTATTTAATCCAGGACATCTCGTGGGCCAGTGGTAGGTGATACACCCTTGTCGCCCTTCAGTTGCGGGTTCAAGTCTCACAGCCTTGCCGGACGCGACGGGTTGCCGCCCGACTTCCGGGTTGTCCTTTCATGGCAATCCAAAATAATCCAAACTAGAACTATCCAAAATACTTATGTCCAAACTCACAGTCCAACATTTATAAGGAAGGTAAACATAATATAGATCCTTTTTACCCCGTAATAGCATATGAATACCTTCATCATGTATTACCATATTCCTTATTGATTACATTCATGCTCCCTTATTCCATATAGAATGCTGGATATACTTCATTAATCCAAAAATGTTTTAAACCCCAACAATGATGGAATATTCAAATCATTAATCAGTTCCAAGGTAGTCAAGAATATCCAATATAATTTATCCAAAACAATCACATATTATTCCAAAATCACTACCTCAGTATCAGAACTATATTATGATTTATCATTCTCTCAACCATATATTTTCCAAAAATTTATCCTGCTATTGAGTCACTTTTCTTTGTTCCACACAATCTCAAGTCCTTAATGAAATAGTACTGCAGTACAATCCTTATATACTCCATAATTATTATAACAAGTACATTGTTGATACAACCCTCAATTGACATAATCAACATAAGAACTCTAATCATTCCTCTTTATCTACGGTAGTATCATAACTTGATTATTAACCAATAACATCATTTGCGGCATAGTCTGATGACTGGGACATAGGTTCGCGTAGTGTCCAAACTCCTTGCAAATGAAGCATTGTACATTTAAAACCATTTTCTTACCCTTGCAGTCACGTACTTTGTGCCCTTTTCTTCCACACTTATAACAAACTCCCATTCCTTTCAGGCAAGTTCTAGGGTGTTTCTTTCCACAGTTACCACATATGGGAAAATTATTCTTTTCCTTCTTCCCTTTATCCATCTTTCTCTCTTCCATCCTTTTCTTCTCTTGCTTCCCTACAAAGCCATAGGACTCAGTAAACTCTTTACTTATCTTATCAACACATGATATTATTTCTTCATATGATGATAATACATGAGAGACTATTTCTCTTATAAATTCTAGCTTAAGACCATGAAAGATATGATCTTTCCTTCTCTTTGGATCATGTGCATTTCTAGAGTTCTCATTCCTTCTACTGGGCGCCATTTCTAAACAATGGCATACACTAGATCAGTTTATGAATCAAAATACATAATCCCATAATTATAAAACACTTAACATAAATTGAACTATTTATGGATATAATCCATAATCATAAAAATGTCTCCTTTGAGGATGTATATACTCATAAACCCTTCATAATGATTTGTAAAGAAAATGAGAGTTATCCTAAGCATATCCCCCGAGAGTGACGTAACCAAGAGTGCAGCAAGGCCCGTTGTCGTGCACCAGTTCCCGTTCGAGTCTAGCTCAAAGTGGTGTTTTCGGGTTTTACCCCTAGGTACATCTGTGCCAAAGCCGCCTCTACCTGCTCGTATCCAGACAGGGATTTATTGCTCAGAAAACTCACAAAATCCCTACAATACCAAAATTCTAGGAAGTTCTTCTACACTAATCCTCAAAGTTCATCTTAGGTCTACGTGCTCTAATCAGAGTTTATCTAAATCTAGCTCCCAAGGTTTGTACTAAACTTCCTCTGATACCAACTGTAACGCCCCGAACCTAGTTAACCAGAGTCGGTGCATTAATTACATAACATTGGCATGATCACAAGAAAGATCAAATCTCGAAAGACTGATTGGTTTAGTAGCCTTGGAAACACTAGATATATTAATAAGTTTTACATTACATCATCAAAAAAAAACATCTTGTCTTCATATCCCCTCATAATATCCCTGCAGGTCATTCATAACTTACATCTTCACATCCTGGGAAAAATAAAACATAGAAAAGGGGTGAGCACAAATGCCCATTAAGGATAACAATATAGCGGAACATTCAAAAATAAGCATAAACATTTAAGGCAATGAATTACTAAAACAAAAGCCTTTTAAACTTGAACTTCAACATAGTATGGCAAAAGTAAAATGAAATAATGCCATTTACTTGTTCACATGGATATTCTACTAATCGAATAATCACATGAAATATCAATAACCACTTTCATAATGTTGGAATGCATAATGTTAAACTTTAATTTCTTTTCAAGGCCTCGTCCCAAGACCTTGGGGCTAACTGTAACCGGAACCCAACCCGAAGTTCCTCTAATAACCGTACACCAACCCGGAGTGCCTCTAATAACCGGACACCAACCCGGAGGGCCTCTAATAACCGGAGACCAAACCGGAGGGCTTACTTTTACCAGTCCCTAACCTGGAGGGATTACTTTTACCAGTCCCCAACCTGTAGGGCTTACTTCAACTAGTCCCCAACCTGGAGGGCTTACTTCAACTAGTCCCCAACCTGGAACATACTTGTCCAACACATTCATATGAAGTAAAGTTGAAATATAACATAAACATTCTTATTGTAACTAGCATACGAAATGTCAATACTTTACTC
The DNA here is from genome assembly GCA_963277665.1 of Viscum album. NCBI lineage: Eukaryota > Viridiplantae > Streptophyta > Magnoliopsida > Santalales > Viscaceae > Viscum > Viscum album. Next base: position 1,707,450,958 of record OY728150.1, read on the forward strand.
ATAAACCATGAATGCTATATAAATGACACATCTACAGTCAAACATATCACAAAACTTCATTACAATATGGAAGTTTTAAATCATAATAAATCAACTTCAAATAACCTTAAAATCCATCAAAGGATGTTGACATAGATGAAAATGTTTTTTTAAAAATTATTGAGAGAAATATCCCTTTTTCATGAAAACATTTTAATGTTACACAATTTAGAAAGTAAGGAATTTAAATACATTTTTTAATCAAAGTTTCCCATACCACTTTGAAACTTTTGAATGGAATTAACACTTTTAAAACATTCATTTTCATATATAAAAATCCTTACAAACCATTTTGAAAACGTGGACATAAATGAGGATGAATTAGAAGAATAAATATTTAAAACATTTAAAATGATGTTTTAGTAAAAGTTCCCTTAGAAATAATCCCTTTGAAAACTCTTTTATGAAATATGGACATGGATAGTAAATATGTCCCTGTAGATACTTACGTAAAGACAACCTCGGATATTATAGAGATTGTGAAGTAAACCCTTATCAATTTGGTAACTTATGAAACATACAACCCATGAAAGAGGTATCATACAATGAAAATGTAAATACACATAAGGTAAAGTGTATTACACAAAGAATACAATTATGGGCAGTACATACACCACACAAAAGATAATAGCGGAAATATGGCATGAATCTCACGGAAATAAAGAGTGAGATAAAAACACCTTACCACGTTAATCAACTGAGTCGTATGGACAAAAGTTAATAACCACCAAATTATTTACAGAATAACATTAATATAAAGATAATCATGATAATATATATCAAATTCCAGTACACAATACACCACTTTCAATAATTTAGTGGCGAATAATGGAAATCTCACGGAATTGAATGTGAGATAAGAAAATCCCTTACCTTGTACTTTTCCTTGGTTGGGGTAGGTTAACCTCCTGTATAATGGTGAAATAATTGTTATTAAATTATACAAGAATCATATATATTAATATGATATCATATATGATCTTTTAACATTGATTTGTTAATAATATCTTAGAATTATCGTCGTTTTGGGTGATAATCGATTCGTTCTTCTTAAATGTTTGGTTACGTAAGACATGTTTGTAATGGATAGATTATATCTTATTCATAATCAGAATGATATTAAAATTATTTTTAACCCTAAAATGAGAATAAGACTTGAATGGATACGATGGAGAATGAATCTCATCGCGTTCGTGGAGACGGTAGTCCGTACGTACATACGAACGCTACTTCCATTTAATTTTTATTTTAAAAGAATAGAATCCAAATGATACATAGGTATATTAATATTACAGTATAATATAATATTTTATATATGTTACTTAAGTTCATTAACACCATCCTTTATACGTTCCATGTGTGGTATGAACGAATCATATCATTTTAAGGGGGCGGTAGTCCGCACTTCCTCAAATGAAATTATCGTATGTATATACAACATGAAACGAATAATGGTATGAAATAAAATGGAATTACAGAAGATTATATATAAAATATATATCATTAATATCATATTTAATTATAGTGCCATCATAATGGCCACCATGAGAGGCGGTAAGATGTATTTGAACAATCATCGTTTCGTGAGGCGTTAGTTTGCCATCCACAGAAACATTATGTTCATCATCCATTAGATGGAGTTGTGTGTATGTGTAGTTTGAATCCTTCTTATAAAAAAATCCTAGTATATTGTGGATACTGGTGTTGTTACAAAAGAAAGGAAATAAAAAGAGTTTGGGGGTTGGAGAAGCAAAATAAATGAAAATAATTTAAGAGAAATCGTTACCTTTAATTTAGGTAACTCACTTTGGTTGGAACCAAAGGACTTCTTGAAATGCTTTCTGACTAAGGGGAAGCTTCAAGGAGGAGGAGAGGGATGTGTGGAGCTTATTTGGGCAGGGTTTGGACGATCCATGTGGCTTGAGAGGTGTGAGGAATGAGTAGAAGTGGTCTCCTTTTATAAGGGAGAGGAGGGGCTCTTTAGGAAAGAGTGAAAGTATTACTTTATAATATAATTATATTCGGTTTATAATGGTCCAAAAATCATTGAGGTCGAAGATAAGATGACTCATATTCTAAATAACATCAACCAATTAGAATTGTACAGGTTTTAGATAATATTTTAATCATTATAATCTTATTTATTTAAATGATTTATTAATGAGGTAAACATTGCATCATTATTGTGTCATTAATAATTTAAATTATTTGATGTCTAAAAATTATAAATAAAATATCATTATGTAGGAAATCTTTTCATATTTCTAATGAATATTTATAATCGAAAATCCAACATATATAACCCTATGTAAAAATTGTTCTTCTAAAAGATTTAAGCTTATGCCATTTCTATTTTTATTTTAACTTTATTAATATAATGTGTCCCTACCACATACAAGTGGCTCCAAGGGGTCCCCAAATCGACCAAAGGATTCCCATGGTCGGGTATGTGTCCACAAATAAGGTTAGTACACGTTTTAGGGTAATTTTGTATTATTATAATATTATTTTTTAACCCTTATTTACCAGATTTACCCTTAACCATGGTAAATAAAATATTTACCACAGTAATTATTCAAAATGTCTAAAAATAAAAGTTACCTATTTACACAATTTGGACATCCTGATTCCAAATATGGAATCCATTTTTCTAAATTCAAAACACAGAAGTGGCAGAAATTAATTTAAAATTAATTCCCGCTGTTAAAACAAAAAGCTTGTTTTTAAGAGATAATAACTATCAAAAGATTGACACTTGTTTATGTCTGGTTTAATTGTGAAATTATGTCCAATGACAAAAATTAAATTAAATGGTAAAAATATATTCTAAATATAATTTAAAACCACTCAAATTCATAATTTATCAATATTAATTATTTTGATTAATAAAGTTGTTTTTAATTAAAATTTAGTAATTTTCACTATTCATCAAAATATAAAAGTTATCCGAAAAGTACCAAAATTTCACCCTAGGCTAATTTCGATATTCCGAATCCAAAAATGAATTCCATATTGAAATATAAAATATATTTGATTTCCAAATTTAGGTATTATTATCCATAACGGCTTGTTTGATCGGTTGTGGTGTGTGTTAAAACTCGAAGTTGCGTACAACACACGCTACTGTTTTATTCAAAGGAAAGCGTACCGTGTAAGGTTGGGATGTTTCATTTTAAATTTTTTGATGTCCCCATTTAGTCAAAAAGATTAAAATATTGTATTTAAAAAGGTTTCACTATTAAAAGTTGATAAAAGTGCAATACTGAAAATGAATCTGTTCTTGCATTATGACTAAGAAACTCGTAATATGGATTCTAAAATTATAAGGATTATATAAAGTTTAAAATGTAGTTAATGCTATTCATGACCTCTTTTAATGGATTTTTTTTTAAGTCATGGTGTTATTGAGCTCGGTGTTGCGTGTAGTGCAAGTTATTGAATTATTTTGAAGAAATAACACATTATGAATTCTTGGGGTGTTACAACTGTCTTACCTATCCAAGCTCCAGTCAGTGCACCTGTTCAGGTCCAAGCTCAACCGGATCAATCTCAAAAGTTAATAACTACTATTATGTCATTAACAGCTTGGTCGGAATCTATGGAGGGAAAGAGTGCTCAGGTTCAACAAGAAAAGAAAGATTACCCTGAATGGGTAGATTCAGTATCTCCCCCATCATATTTTAGGAACCATGTATTCTCTATTTTCAATGGATCAGGAGATCCTGGATAAACTTTGACGCATTACGTGTCTTGTTGCGATCCTATGATGGGAACATCGGAGCAGCAAGAAGCAGTGAAACTCAGATGCTTCATACGAACATTGCAAGGACCAACCTTTGTCTGGTATACAAGCTTGCAATCCAGGTCAATTACAGGATGGGGGGATCTTCGCCAAAGATTCCTTCTCCAATTCAGCTCAACTTTGACAAAGACAATAGTTTTCGATCTTAAAAACTGTAAGAAAAGGTTGAATGAAGGAGTCTCTAATTTCATTGCTCGCTGGAAGGGATTAATATATTCCCGGATCATAGCACTCCCTCAAGTGAAAATGTTGCCAATCAGTGTGGCAAATCTGCGTGACGAATTACGCACAACACTAATCCCTGTGAAATACAGAGGAGGGTTTCAAGACCTTACTTTATTTGCTCAATAGATTGAAGATTATCTTATACAGACTAAGGCTAAATCTGGTGTAATTCCATCAGCTCCAGGAAGGAGAATGGGTAAAGCAGTGACCACTACAGTTATGCTTAAACAAGCACCTGTACCTTCTTCTACCTTAAAACCATCATCTTCTCGAAGGGCTACACCTTTTGAGCGTCAACAAAAAGGCCGTTTTTTCAAGATGATAAAAAATATCAAATATGGAAATAGTTTGATGAGTTGAAGATTAAAGTTTATTTTTTCCGAAATGAACAACTTCCTGGTTACTTAATTTCGGCCCTAGAGAATAATATTGATCAGCTTTCGAGGCCCAAGAGGCCAAACAAAGAAGGAGATGAAGACCGTCCCAATTATTTCCCATTTCATCATATGCTGGGAAATCCCATCCAGGAGTGTTTTGTTTTCAATGACCTCATACAAAAAATGGTCGATTTGGGACAAGTTAAACTGAAAGGTTATTTAACTCAGGTAGCATGTGTTACTGATACAGTTCCAGACGAGGAAGGCGAGTGGAAAGAAGTCACAAGCAAGAATGCACAAAAATATGATGATTGGATGGTCAGAAAGAAGATCAACCGAACTCAATATTTTTTGAGAACACAATAGAAGAATCCAATTATGCCTTCTGCCATGAATTCTGCAACAAAATCCTCTTCAGAGGGAAAATACTTAAAAGGGCAGCGTAATTCCAAGAAAGAGGAAAAATCAGAAGATGATGAGTATGTGTCAAAGCCTAAGCTGTCTTTGAATTTGGCAGATTTCATGCCATCTACTTCGAAAGCACGGGCACCGTCCCACCAAACACAACCGCCTAAATTGGCTAGTCAGGCGGAGACTTCATCAGATGAAGATCTGATCTTTGGTTCTGTTAATATGATTCACTTAACAGATCCTTATGCCTGTCGCGGTTTCGATTTTGATGAGCCCAAATTCCCCATATAAAATAGAGGAATCAGAGGGAGTTCTAGGGGTCTAGTATACAGAGGAAGAGGTGGATATCCCAAAAGACACTATTCCAATTCTACCCCTTCTAGAACTGTGTATGCAGTAGAAGCTCGTGGCATAGCCATTCAGCGAGATCATAAATAACAAGCATGTTCTTCCACCAGTAGAAAATTCAGTCCTGACACAGTTATTCTAGAGGATCGGTTTGGGGTTTCGCCTTCATCCTCTCAACAAATAAATGGAACTAATCAATCACATATTCCAAAACTAGGAATATTTCCAATTACTATCCCGATACTAGATGCATCAAATTTCAAAGCATCAACATCCAAGGCACCTGCTAAACCACATGTTTTTTTTGGGAAACACAGAAATCTAGATCAAAAGTATGATGTACTGAAACACTTGGCTCATGTACTGGCCAATTTATCAATTATGGATGCTTTGAATCTATCAAAGGATCTTCGAGAGGCACTCATCGTGGCTTTGTCAAGTCCTCCTGAGTTTGAAACTGAAATTGCTGCAGCTGAAGTCTATCACGTAGAGAATAATCCTTCGGAATTCCATGTAGTGATATCTTTCACTGCTGAAGATGAAGATGATGTCATTCATGGTCATATTAGACCTCTATATTTATCTGGAATGGTAAATGGTGTAGACGTCCGAATAGCGTTCATTGATAATGGTTCATGTGTCAACCTCAAGCCCATTCTTACACTTCGGCGATTAGACCTCACAGAATCTGATTTATCACCTTCTACCATGATGTTACAAGGATATTATAAATATGAACAAGTACCACTGGGAAATGTTACACTAAGAACTCAGTTTGAAGAACTTGTATCCAATTCATATTTCATGGTTTTTGATCAAGACTTAGCCTTCAACATCTTTCTTGGAAGACCCTGGCTACATCAACATGCAGCTATCCCTTAATCATACCATCAATGTCTCAAGTATTTTTTCGATGGTCAAGTTGGGACATTGTATGGTGATAAGGACCCGTTCAAGACATGTGAGTCTCGATACATTGAGGCATAATTCTATCACATGAAGGGAAGGAAGAAATCCACAACAAAGGATATTACCAAAGTTAATGCTCTGTATGGTTTGGAAAAGATTCCAGTAAATCCATTTGAGCATGTGAGTACAGATTATGTCTTGCCTATGCATCAAATTGATAGGATAGACCCAAATTAAAACAATCTTATGAAAAAATACATAATGTCACTTACGGAAATTGAGCCAGACAACATGGGAGAAATTGGGGATCCTCCAGGCAATGATGAAATCTCAAATAGAGATGTCTTCGTTTCTTATGTTGAAATCCAGCAAGTCTATACTTCACCAACTAGGCTAGAATAAGTGATAGCAACGTTAGAGATAAACAATTATGTCGATTCTCAATCCATCTTCTTCTCTTTATTACCCAAGGAATACCCTTCATCATCAATTGGGTCAGAAATTGAAGCCTCTCTTCAAGATGTTCAAATTTTAACATCAATCTTAATCATGGAAATTTTTCTTCATCATCTACTATGCAAGTAGAAACGGAAGAAGTAACACATGTTGTAGAAGAAGAGGAAGATCTCAGAGATTCTCCTCCAACATTTGAAGAGGGTAACTCTACCACCGTGGATGAGCTCATAGAAATAAATATGGGTAAAAAAGAAGATCCACGCCCACTTTAATCAGTGCGGCCATGACTCTTGATGAGAAAGAGATACATATTTCCTTTTTAATGAAAAATTGAGACATATTTTCTTGGAACAATACGGAAATTCCCGGGATTCATCCTGATGTTGCTACTCATCATTTGGGTTTACCAGAAGAACATAGAGGATTTAAGAAAGTCGTGAGAAGAGCACACCCAACTTATGCTTCCAAAATTAAAGCTGAAGTGGATAAGCTTATCAAAGATAACTTCATCAGAGAAGTTCAATATCCCAAGTGTTTGGCTAATATTTCCCTGTAAAGTAGAAGAATGGAAAAATTAGTGTTTTCATTGATTTCAGAGATCTTAATCGGAATTGTACTAATGATGATTTCTTGGTTCCGATTACATAACTTTTAATTGATGAAATAGCTCTATATGGAGCACTTTACTTCATGGATGGATATTCCGGATATAATCAATTCTGAAGGGCCCCAGAAGATGAGAAATCTACAGCCTTCAGAGCCCCTCAGGGTGTGTTTTTATTCTGGGTAATGCCCTTTGGCTTAAAGAATGCAGGAGCAACATATCATCTTGCCATGCATCGTATCTTCAAACCCTTTTTAAGGATTTTTGTTGAATGCTGTGTGGAAAATTTGGTGGTCAAATCCAAACATTTTTCTAATCACTTGGCAGATTTTGAAGTCATATTCCGCAAGCTTTGACAAAATAATTTGAAGATGAACCCCTTTAAATGTGCTTTTGGGGTAACCTCATGAAAATTTCTCGGCATTCTTGTACACCATCGTGGTATTATAGTTGATCCTGAGAAGAAAAATTCAATACTTGGTATTTCAACTCCTCAAAATTATAAATAATTAAGAGGAATTCAAGTACACTTAGCCTATATTTGGCGTTTCATCGCCAATTTGGTAGGAAAAAGTTTACCCTGCACCAAATTAATGATGAAGGGAGTCACTTACCAGTGGACTGAAGAATGTCAAGAAGCATTAGATATTCTCAAGAAATAAATATTGAGTCCACCGGTACTAATGACACCTATTAATGGAAGACCACTTATCCATTACATGACAGCCTTAGAGTGATCATTGGGTGCCATTCATGTTCAGAAGAATGATGTTGGGACTGAATATAGCCTCTACTACCTCTGTCGGACTATTCATGAAGCAGAAACCCAGTATTCATGTATTGAAATGTGCTTCCTAGCATTAATATTTGCAGTTCAGAAGTTGAGACACTACCTGAAACATCATGAGGTCCAATTGGTATCTCACAATAACCCGCTCAAATTCATCCTTAGTCGTCCAATGCTTACAAGATGTCTGGCATGTTAGGCGGTTATTTTACAGCAATTCGACATTCAGTATGTGTCCCAAAATGCAATAAAGGTCCATGCTCTGGCTAATTTTCTGGCAGAACACACTTCAGTGGAAGACATATCTCAACATATTGAACTCCCTGATGAGGAAGTCTTCTCTATTCAATAAAGTCCGCAGGCATGGGAAATATATTTTGATGGTGCTTCCATAAGTCCAACAGGGAGGAAAATGGAAAATCCCAAATTCAAAAGTGTTGGCTTAGGAATTGTGCTCATTTCTCCAGAAAAGGCAGTGTTACCTTATTCCTTATTATTGTGGGAAGGTGGTACCAATAATGAAGCAGAATACCAAGCTCTCATCACAGGCTTGGAATTGGCGCTTCAAGCACATGTGAATCACATAAAGGTAAAAGGTGATTCAGACCTGTTAATCAAACAAGTCATTGGGGATTATGCCATCAGAAATGTAGAACTAATCCCTTTGTATGATTATGTCAGAGAGTTAATGGAGGAATTCACTTTAGAACCGACATTTTATTATGTCCCACAATCACAAAATGTTGAAGCTGATGCATTGGCTAATATAGACACAACTAGGGAAGATCCAAATCAGGTTGAGACAACCATCAGTATTTCCCACTATTGTAAAATTTCATGTTATCTTCGAGCCAGAATAGAGGAAATCAATGAAATTAGTCCCATTCCTGAACCATATGGTCATTCTACATGATGGATGTCACATATCTGGGAATACCTTAAAAATGGAACACTTCCACCTGATAGAGCTGAGAAAGAACAAATTCAGAGACATGTGGTCAATTTTACTCTTTATGATAGCCCAGATCACTTAGAAAAAATTCTCTACAAATGTGGTTTTGATGGAGTTCTATTTAGATGCATAGATAGTGAAGAGACAATGGCTATCATGAAAGAAGTGCATGCAAGAGTCTGTGGTTCCCACCTGTCTGGACATAGACTGTCTGATCAGATTTGAAGGCTTGGATACTATTGGCCTTCAATGATACAATATTGTGTTGATTTCACAAAGAATTTTCATTCATGCCAAGTACATACCAATTTCAATCACCAACCTCCATAGTTGCTTCATACAGCTAAATACTCATTGCCATTTTCCACATGGGGAATGGATGTGGTGGGACCTTACGCTTCGGCTACGACCAAGTGGTTTATGTATATTATTACTGCTACTGATTTCTTCTCAAAATGGGCAGAGGCAATACCTCTTAAAGAAGTCAATTCTAAATTCATTGTTAGCTTCATCAAGTCTAAAATCATTACCAGATTTGATGTCCCTCATACCATATTCATAGACAATGGCACAAACTTCTGTTCATCTGAGGTGAAGAAGTTGTACTAAGAATACAACATCAAATCCAACCAATCATCTCGGTATCATGTAGCTGCCAATGGCTAGATAGAAGCCTTAAACAAGACTCTATCAAATATACTGCAAAAGATGGTGGATAAAGATAAGAAATCATGTCCTGATGAACTCTTTCATGCTTTATGGGCTTATCGGACCACCACTTGCACTGCAACGCGGTCAACTCCATATTTGCTGGTATATGGAACGGAAGCTGTATTTCCGATTGAAGTTCAACTAACCTCGCTCAGAGTAGCAATTTGTGATCAGTCATTAATAGATGAACAATATCAAAAGCGATTGAATGAATTGGAACGGTTAGATGAGAAAAGATTGTGCACTTTGCACCACTTGAAAGTCTATCAGAATTGAATAGCATGAGATTTTAACAAAAATGTTCGTCTTCGTTCATTCACTCAGGGGGAATTGGTATTAGTTCTCAGAACTCCAATGACACAATGAAAGAAACCTCCCAAGCATGATCCAAAATGGAAAGGACCTTAATCAATACATAAGGTCTACTCCAATGGAGCTTATTCATTAATCTCAATGGATGGAGAAATCATCACTACTCTAACCAATACTAGATTTCTGAAGAAATATTTTTTATACACACAAAATACACCGCAATCCATGCATATGACCTTAAACTATTTGCACTTACCTTACGTCCAGCATGACGTTAAACTGCACCATCCACAATCCATGCATATGACCATAAACTATTCACACTTTTGTCCAACATGACGTTAAATTGTGTCCCCCTTAATCGTCCTTTCTATATGACGTTAAACTATATAGAAGTCCATTACGTCCAAAAATACGTTAAACTGCATAAACTACAGTCCATGCATATGACCTTAAATTATTCTCACATACGTCCAACATGACACTAAACTGTATCATCCCCTTTTCGTCCAACATGATGTTAAACTGTGAAACATTCCCTAATACGTCCAACATAATATTAAATGGTGTACTCTTTTGTCCTCACTGCATGTCATTAAACTGCACAGTTCCCCTTTTTTCCAACATGACATTAAACTGTATTGTCCACATCATCCTAACTACATGACGATAAACTTTACAGAAAGTCCTTTAATACATCCTACATGACATTTAACTGTGCTTTGTCCCTGCTACATGACATTAAACTGTGCAGCACCAATAGTCCTAACTGCAAGAATTTAAACTACATAGTCCCTTTTTATGTCCTACATGACATTAAACTGTGCATCGTTAGGGTTGTTGCTACCTCTTGTTTATCACACTAAGTATGAATCACGTGAGCTTAGAGAAAACTTCAACCATTACACTCTCATTGGGTGACTAACCATGTGTATGTCCCACAACTATTTTTTAGATCTTTGTCCCCAAGGACAACTTGATCACTAATTCATTATTTAATTGAACTACACAGACTTTGATCCTTGCCTTTCAGACTGGGTACGTGGGAAACCTCCCAAGGTTCATGCCCAAAACCAATCTCTTCACATCGGTTCACCTCCATCTCATACGATATTAATTCGTGAAACTGCACCTAGAATCAATATCTTTACATTGGTTCCCTTTCTTCCTTGCTATATGACGTTAAACTATACAACACTTTTGTCCAGTATGACAATAAACTACAATATTCTTTGATACCATCACCTGATAGGTAATTATTATTTACATTGAATTTGAATTAGTTATATTCCAAAGACTACATGATTACATGGAAATGCCTGAACCTTTTCTCTTGGGTTAAACCATCATTGCACTAAAGTTCCCTTTCACCCTTCACATGTACGAACCAATTTTTATAGAGGGTATTTCTAGAACCACGTAGGCTTGATTCCCATCCTTATGGGATACGTAAGAACGTTCGAGTGTCCCACGAATCCAGCCCCATGTCTTTGGGCCTAACCCCAAATTCCACTTTTAGTTCCTTGGATGAAAAGTCCCCAAGAAAACAAACACTGTGGATTTCTTATAATGGTCCAAGCTCTATGACCCTAAACTAAGATCTCCAATCCTTTTGTCCTACACGACATTAAACTATAGTTTAAGAGCTACGTATGGCTTGATTCCAATCCGTATGGGATACGTATTGGAGTCCAACATTTCAATTTAGGACCCAGCCACAACATGATTATGGTTAGCATTGATCTTTGTATCTCTGTATACATTGGACAATACCAATATTTATGTGTCATAATCCTAACACTAAATATTTTCAGATCTTTATAACCCTTTTTGTAACTTTTAATCACAAAAGGCATGAAATTATGAGAGTTTTTTGCTTGACAATGCAGCACGTTCCCTAAGGAAACCTTGCATAAGTAGTCTACATAACGGACCTGTCAGCCAAAAGATCTTATTATTTGACTATGAAGCCAATTCCCTTAGGTGGCCCTGCATAATTCAACCCCCTAACGGGTTTGTTAAATAGTGGTAACTTCATTCTTGGAAGGAAAACCTCTTTTGTCATTATTTGTCTTGATAATATGCAGGGATCCGCAAAAATAGCCTTCCTTAACATAATTGTCCCATATCCATTTTCATGATCTGAATGTATTCAAGTCTATGGTTTATATTCTCCTACCCTACGTTTGGGGTACACCTTCGTAGGAGTGATATCCATCAAGTTCTTCAATAATCATGTTTGGAAAAATCTTCTCCATATTCAAGTACCTCTTTACATACAACAAATTCTATACTTTGTAAATTTTGAATCTCTATAAACATTCACTAGTTTTTTAGCACTAGGAAAGTAAATTTATGAGAGTTCTTTTTCCTGACTATGCATCATGTGACCTTAGGTGGCCTTCCATAAAAAGTCTACCTAACGGACCTGTCAGCCAAAAGATTCTATTTATTTGACTATGCGGCCAATTCCCTTTGGTGTCCCTACATAATTCAACCCCTTAACGGGTTTGTTAAATAATGGTAACTTCATTCTTGGGAACTACTTATTCTAATTCTTTTTAACTCTTTTTCATATCATTCCTCGGATTCAAATATTCTTATGTCATAGTTTACATATTTTCCCTCATAGTTGAGTATGGTAATATGTTTTCAACTTAATTGTCAAGGAATTGAGTCAATTTTAATCCATTTCGGTCAAAGCTATTTTGACCTTAAACATTAGCCTCTTTATGTCTGACCTAAATGGCATTAAACTGCCTAGAAAAGAAAAAGGAACTATGATTAAAAGTCATGTTCCAGATCACTAAACATTCATTTTGTATGATTTAGGTAATATTGAACAATTAAAAGATTCAATATTTGTAGGATTATTTATAATAATCCTACTAAAAATTAAACTATGCTTACTAGGCCCATTGTCTTAGGTAAAATTTAAAGTAGGTAGCGAAAGAATACAAAAATAAATGATTGAAGATAAAATTACTCTCCATTGATGCACAAGAATTGGAAGGAAATCCAAAAATTGGAGTCTCTTCTCTTTTTCAAGAAATTAAAAAAGGTTGTCGACAAAAGTCTTCACTTGATGAAGTGAATCTCGAGCTTCATCAGTAGCCACGTGAATCTCATGCACCCGACCAACTTCACTCTTTTCAGCCTGATGGAGTGCTTTCTTGGCATCTGCAATGGTCTTCATACCATTATTTTGAACTCCCTCCAGTGAATTATTGAGTTGGTCACGTTCCCCAGTAACAACATCTAACTGTTGTTGAAGGTGCATCTTCTGGATGACTTTTTCTTTGACCTTATGCTTCAACTCCATCATCTTGGCAGCATACTCAGCCTCAGCTCGGGATACCGCAACATCAAATTTGTCGATGTTGACTGACAGTTTCACCCTGGTCAGATCTTCACAACACTTTTTCTCCTACTCCCTCCTGAAGATGACTTGTTTCATCGCGGTATAGGTCTCTTGGTATCCAAAACCGCCAATTCCTATCATGAAGAACTGGGACGAAAATCGAGGGATCTTCGATGATAGATCTTCTAAAGGAATCTCAGATATGATTTTCCAAATGTTGTTCCATGCCTTGCGTCGTGAAAAGTCAAGCGCCTTAAGCACTTCTGGGTCTGATTCAACATCATCATCACAAGAGGGCATGTTATCTGAGATTAATGCACTTAGGGAAGTGCCATGTTCTTCTCCTTCCCCCCGGACCCTGGTAGCTTCACCTTCTACTACTGTTTTTGAGGAGGTTGAGACTTCACCTCTAGTTCTATCCATTGACGTTGATAGCCATGTTTGATCAATTAAAAGTATGGTTAGTTTCATAGAATAATGGAAATTGGTTGTATATCTTGAAAACATTGTACAATCATTACCTAACAGTAGATCAGCAGCTTGAGAAGACTCCTACCCATCATTCCCAGTTTCAACGGGATCTTCAAGATGGGTATCATGAGTGTTTACTAGATTTATCTCCACTTGAGCTAATGTTTCTCCAATGGTATGGTTTACATCAATGTCCACACCATCATTAGGCATTGGCAGTTCAACAGCTTCTATGGATGGAACTGCATATTATTTTCAGTCATTATTAGAAGTGTAAATTATTTGAAAATTTACAGGGGGAATAATAACACTCACGCCTATGTTCTTCTAAATCACATGATAACTTAGCATGATCATAAAATTTATCGCAAGACATTACAGGATTCATCATTTCATCCAATGATATTTCAGAATCCTGGTTAGTCTAACCAGTGGGAGCATTTGATATGTCCTCTTTGCGACCCTCATTCTGTGGCCCCTGACCCTGGAAAGCTTTTTTAGGAAGGATGGCAGATTAAGTTGCTGCGGCCTCCAATGATTCTGGTGTAGTTTCTTCACTATTTGTAATAGCAACAGGAGCAGTAATGGGGATAGATGTTGGCTCTTTTTCAGAAGCAGCAAAGTCATCCTGAATTTGCATTTTTTCCAAAGCACCCTCAGTGGTCCTTAAAGGAAGATCAGTTATTTCCCTCAGAGGGGATATTGAAGAAGCCCCTGCAATCCCAAGGAAAGTGAGAAATCTTTTTCATGGTTTAAAATTCATGATTATCTGAAGGACTTACCACTACTGATAAAGTGTTTAGCGGTGGATTTCCTTATTAGTCACCTTTGTCCTTTTGGATTTTTGGGAGTGTCGGCAGTCTACCTTATTAGAACATCAATTGAAGAATGGATGGCCACGTCCAACGCCTCATTCATGTCTTTCTGGCCTGGAGGTATCTCGCCCGGTATGCGAGGAGAATCTGCAGCAGCACCGATGGAAGTACCACCAGGGATATACTGTGGTGAAGGAACCTCAGTAGTTCCTTTCTTTGCAAGCTACATGATGAAGAAAATAACTTCCTTAAGTAAAAAAGATTCGACTTGAATCAAGTTGCAAAGCAAATAGTGAACGAAAACATACATTTTCAGGAGCCACATAATCATGACACTCCTCATCTTCAGAACCACTAGCCCCCTCAGTGGCGCCACGATAAATTATTTCTTTCACCCATCTTGTGACAGGAACAAAGTCATCAGTGTCATATATGAGCATTTATAGCTCTCTAATGTAATACCTCACTTCATTGGGGTTATCCTCGTATTGGATATCTGTATAAGCTAGAAGATTCCCTATTCAAGAAAGTTATAGGCCCTCACATAAATCTAGCCAAAAGGTCCAGTACCACAGTATAAACTCTACCATGTCTGGACAGCCTCTTGTCGTAGATATGAAGGCTTTGAGAAAGGTCTTATAATCATTGAATTCAATTTATTCCCATCTCCTGCAACTTCAGATAGAGAATAAGAAAATAAGACTTATTGCCTTATAAAGTAAGAGTGATTAAATTACCACAATGAAGTAACTCACCATGTGTTGATGGAGTAGGTCTCTTGATTATAACGGGAGGATTATATATGGCATAAGGATGATTTTCCACTTGTTGTGCCTCATCATCCCCATCATGGGAATCCGGTGAATCAGTCTTAGAGGAGGAATCTGGCGAATCAACTTCAGGTGGGGAAGCATCACCTTCATGTGGAAGTGTTTCTTTCCCTACAGTCCTCTTCCTTTTCCCCACCTGATAAACTGGGTGATTCATCACCCCTTTAGGGTATGATTCTATCCAGTTCTCAGCATACCATGTAGTCAGGTTCAGTGGTGATCTTTCAAATGGTAGATCAAATACCGCCCCAGTCTTCTACCATGACGTCGGCAGCCACAGTTGCTGAGAAACCATTGGATGTTGCTCTAACCTAACATGCACTGGGGGAGATACATCAATCTGTTACAGACACTTGAATTGACGTGCAAATCTATATGGACCATAGGCCTCAAATATAATTTCTCTGTCAATCCTGGCAACTAGCACACCATATCTGAAATCTAGCTTATATGCCCTCAAATCCAAGTGGGATGTTCCATGATCAACAAACCTCATGGTTGGAAGATTTCCATAGGGAAAGAAGTTGAATTCCTTATACATGCTAATCCTCACTTTCATGTCATAGGCATTATGATCTAATGGAGAAACTCCATAGAATTCATGCACTGACAGCCTGAAATAACTTCCAGGAATTTGTAATCCATTCTGTACATTTTAAGTCTTGAAGTGAGTGGCAATCCATCCCCATAAAACTTGGAATGGTCCCACTATTCTTAAATGATATTTACCCATGAAGTAATTAAGTAAACTCCTGTGAATATTTGCTAAAATGGGGGTAGAAAACCCAACCATTTTTCCCTCAGCCAACTTTGCTGCAATGACCAAGGTCCCGGGCCTGATGCCTCCCTTCGAATCCCTGACTGGTAAGAGATAAACGGTGATCCATAATGCCAAGAAGCCTGCCAGATGAGTGTTCTTCAGGATCCTTTAATTCACCTCATATCCCCATTTCTCAAACTCTATTACTTCTAGAGTTGGCCAGAATGTTCCAGGAGCACCCCTCTTCTCAGTTTTTGGACAGGTGGTAGGACTTTTGGGCCTTTTATCCTTGGATTTCTTTTTCTTGGATACTTTCTCCTTCGGATCCTTCTCATTTGGCTCCTTCTCTTTATTCTCAATAAGAAATATATTCATCCACTCCTCTAGATGAATATCCTTTCTATAATGAGTTAACGTGGTCTCTGAACTCTTGAGCATGTGGAAGAATTTAAATAATTTCTGAGTTAAAGTAGGAGTCATCTCTGAATCATTCCAAGTCACCTTGGGTGGAATGAATTCATCATACATGTCGCCCAAAATTAGATCCCCTATGATCTTGTGGACATCCCACAGACTGATGGAATATTCTCCATGATTCAAATGGAAAGAATTAGTTTCTGAGCTCTAGTGGCTGAGTATCTCTGGCATGAAGTTATCATGTCTGGAAACAAATGTCTGCCCAACCCAAACTGCTTCGTATATTGAAACTCCTTTTAGATCCTCGAAAAACTCTGCACAGGTTTTTCGCACCCAGTATACCCACATGAATGATGGCTTTACACCTCCCCCAGGACGGATGTCCCAACTTTTCTTCAAGCCTTTGGATTGATCCATCTGAGTGTTTCGAAAGGTTGAAGGATGACAATGTGGTTGCAGCTCATGCTTATGAGGTTTCAGATCTGGCTTACAAGGGTTATGATGCACAATGTGGGCCTTCTCCATTGTTCCATCGTTTATAAATACTCCTCCACATGAGATATTTGCTGACGCAAAGTTGGTATAATTCTGAAACCACGAAAAAGTGAGATAGTTCTTTGATTCTGGAATAGTAACTTCTCGCAGATGACCATAGCCATACAAAGGCAAATAAATTCTTTGGGGGAAGTCGCGATGATATTTCTTTATATACTTAGCCAAATCCTGAAGAGAGCTATTTTTGATGGTATAATAATCATGGCCAATGATATCCATCATATCATCAAGACGTTTTCTTTCCATTTCATTAGCCGTTCTGATTCTCCTGAGAGCCATTAAATTTGCACAAAAGTTGAATAAACTAACTCTTAAATGGGATTGTTTTTCATAAAACTTGTGAACGAATTCAGAAAAAATGGAAAATCCATTAAGGCGTGCAAGTATGGATGTGTCGCACAAGTGTTAATGTGTCATGAAAGTGTTAATCTGTCGCGTCAGTTTTTGGCACACATGTATAAAACACGCAAGTCCAAATACCTTGACAGCAGCGCGACAATGAATAAAACAGCGGAAAACGAGCAACTTGCGCGGCGTAGGTGACCTGCGTGGCGAGAGCTCGAAAATCTGGAAATCAATTGGTATGCATGATAAATGATTGCATATTTATAGGCCAGGAGGCCCACCTTCACACCTACAGCCAGCATGCTCCATCCAGTGCGCTCCAGCCTAGCGCGACTCGCACATGCGAGATGATGGTTGCGCGGTGAACACCTGCATGCCACTTTCCCTTTGGTTTTATTCATTTCCTCAGAGTCACATATTTATTCTTCCGGATCCAACTCTGAGGGGGGACTTTTGTTGACTCTCCTTTTTGTCACATTGTCTAAATTAATGGAAAGGTAAATAAATTAGCACAAATTGATTCGGCCTTTGAAGAAAACATCAAAAATCGACAAAGGCATGAACAAGCCTTCAAATTCACATGCGCCGTGCAAGTTCCCTTACTGTCGCACATGTATACTTGCAGGCCGCCTAATGGTCATGAAAGTGACTTGCGCACCCTAAGTGATAACTGTCTGGGGTCTTCCCCAACCAATAAATAGACCCTGTGGTCCCCCCATTCGAGGAGGAATTTTTCCAGAATTCAGATATAGAGCTCTTAACGCCCATGTCTCTTCTTTAGGTCTTCCGAACACTTATAAGGTAATTCATTACCTATAATGAAAGGTATAAACAAGAGGATTAAGGTCTAAGTGTTAGAATTCACTAACACTTGCACGCTTAAGGTGTTTTACCCTTAATTGAAATGAACATACTTGCGCGTCGGCCTACTTCTTCACCAAAACTTGCGCGCCACTCTTCTCGAAGTACCTCAGGATAATTATAAAGGCTTTGGTCAAGGATCGCCCAAGTGTTACCCTACTGATTAACAATTGCGCAAGTACCCATGTGTCACGCAGGTATACCTGCGAAACCAGGGCTTGCACACCCACACAGTACTTTCGCGCCTACCAGGACTTGCGCACCCCTGACTTTTTGGGTGCCCTTCTTGCCCATTTAACCCCTCTTATACCATTCCACCTCTCCTGTTCAAGATTCAATCTTCAAGAAATTCTTCAAATCCATTTATGGAATTTTTTCTTGATTAACATCCTAATCTGAAAAGAATTCTGTGGAATATCACTCAAAACCTAGTGATTTTCACATCTTTATGTCACTAAATATTGAGATTTCATTCATTCAACCTCATACTTTAAGATGAGAGAACCCCTTAACCGAGGCCTCCTTTTTAGGAGTAAGTCTCGGTCATAATTAAAATTAATTTTGGGAATCCCTCTTAGGAGTAAACCTCATGTCCCCTAATCTGAGAATTCGTTTTCGGAGTAAGCCCCAATCTTTAAATTCCCAAATTTGGGCATCCTCCTTAGGAGTAAGACCCAACCATAATTCTCTTAACCTGAGATTCTTTTTCAGGATTAAGCCCCAGTTTCAAATAAGGGAATCCTCTTCAGGAGTAATCCCCAAGTCCCTTAATTTTTCAAGTCCCTTAACCTAGGCATTCTTCTTAGGAGTATTACCCAACCTTAATCTCTCTTAACCAGTCTTAATTTTCTTTTGATCTGGGATTCCTTCTCAGGAGTAAAACTCAATCATAAGTCCCCTCGTAACTTGGTCATCTTCCTTAGGAGTAATCCCCAAGATTAGAGTATCCAAATCTCCATGAAGCACACATACCTTTATGGACCCTGTTCCTGGATTTTTCCCTGAATTAAATCTTAATCCTCGTCTATTTGGGTAGTCATACACACATAATCCCCACATCATTTCATCTTTCATGGCACAATTGTCTGGTTTCACTAATAACTTTTGTTTCTCACATCGAGCATGACTCACGTGAGATTAGAGTGTAAAAGTAATCATGACATCTTTCTTTGAGCCACCAATCATTCATAAGCATCATACTCCCTTACTCGAACTACGTGGGTTCTAATTTCTTTTCCAAATAAAAGGATACGTAGGTATCCCATCTTCGGGTACGATTACAACTCTGAAATAATCAATGTCCTTATGAATGACAATAGACATCAAGTGACCCAATGAGTGGCATTGAAACCAGTATGATCATCATAATGACCAAGAGACTTTTATGTATCAAAGGATACCATTGACTAAGAATCTATAACAAATACATATGATTCTCTATCGATGTGGATCCTCGAATACATATAAAAGATTCTATAAATTTCCTACATATCAATTATTGATTGTCAGATCTAAAGGAAAACTCCTTTTATACTTGGTAATGTAATAAGGATTCACGAACATAACATAAATCTATAAAGAGTATCCCATAGTAGACAATAATTCCCCTCAAAATGGTGTGATGAGTCTGACCTCCCATCCTCTCGACCAATGAAAATTCCTTTGCACCATCATTCCACAACTAATGAGCACCTACCATTGGAAAGTAGGTTCAAATGGATATGTAATCATTGGATGTTTCCGGTTCTACGAAAAAACCCATTAGAAACCATTTGGAATGTTTGAATCTTAAATTAATAAGATTGTCCCCAATTCCTGAGGGAAACACATAGTTTTTTTATAGAAGGTATTATAGTTATAGGCTATGAGACTCCCTCACAAAAAATTACTTATCACGACTATTTTTACACAAGTCCACCTAATAATGATCAATTTGGACCCATATGCATCTGATCAGTGATGTGGACTAACAAATAAATTTATTATTCTTTTTGTAAAGAGTAAGAATGTTTTAATAAATAATTTACTAACTAACAATGCTTTAATATTATCTAATATAAATCAATGATGTAAAATTTCGTTTAAAACAAATTAAAATACAATTCATCTTATTCCTCCATTTTAGATATACCAACTTTGATTTAAAAACCCCAATAGATGTTATTATAAGTAAAGAATTAATATTTTCAATATAAAACAAAGTGGATTCATTCCAATCCATTTAATCTATTTTCTCAAATACAAATTTTATATTAATTTCATAATTAAAATTCCACAACATAAATTCAATTATTTTCCCATATATTTCAAAAACACATCCAATTCAATCGAATTGGGGGATTCACCAATTGTGTGAAAATTAAAATCCTAATCCCCTTATTCATTAGAGTTGGATTTTTATTAATAATATTGAAAAAAAATTATCATGCAATAAAATTAAAATAAAAAAAATTGAATTTAAATCAAATAATTTACGGTAATAAAAAATGGCCAACATAATGGTACCACCTACTTCGGAATAATAGTATCTCACAATTAAAATCCCAAATCGAGAAAATTAAATTTATAAATTCATAAATGAGGATCTAATAATAAAACATATATTCACGATCTAAAATAATGGTGAATAGATTGTTCAAAAATTTTATATCTATAACCCTGTATTTTAAAAAGGGGAGATAACGGGAGAAAGAGAATATTAAGATGATACTTTTCTGGAATGGATTGAACATCATTTATCTAGATTTGATTCACTTCTAGAGGGTTGTAGATGTCCAAAATCACCTCTATGAATCCTATTATGAATAAAAACACTATGGGGTTGTACAGGTCCATCAAGAACCCAAAAAATATTTTTTTTTGATTTTAGATATTATTTTTTGGAATAAAAATTATTGTAAAAAGTTTTCTTAGGAAGGACCACACAGTTAGAAAAATCTTGTTCCCAAGTAGTGTGGCCAATTATACAAGGATAATGGTTTATCCTAGGTGAGTACATATTTTTTTCAAACCTTGTTTTATCCATGAAAAACCTCACTTTTGAGTCTGAATTTCTTTCCACTGAGAAGGCTTGCATTTTGGGATAACCATGTGCCAAACGCGAAAAACCGATAAAATTTTCAAAACATTCAAAAAAAAATTATAAAACACCCTTAAATGTATGCCATGGGATGAAAATTCCAAATAATTGTTTATGAATAATTTAATATTTTAACATGATGTAATATGAGAACTTTCTATATTAGTCTCTCCATTTTGATTGTATTATCTTCTTTAAGAATCTATTATTCATCCCATCATCTGTGAGGAATATAGTTTTCTATTATTATCATAGTTTTTGATGGGATATAATGTTGGTTAGTGATGTATTATAACATGAGATGGTGATTTTTATGGCCATGTTTGATGTTCTACATCACTGAATTTGTATCCCACTGTTACAACAGCTGGTATATAATGGTAGAAAGTATCAAGCCTTCCAGTCTACTCCATCCCATTCTAATTCTTGTTTGTAAATTGAATGACGTTTCCATGAACATAAATGTATAATTTTAATTGATTAATATAGTGATGAATTCTATAATTGTGGTGCTTGATCATTTGATGAAATATATTAATATTCTAATATGAATCAAGACATTTCAAATGTTCAAGATCTGGGTAAAATAAATATATAAGGGATCATGAGGTTATGATGAACCCAATTTTCAGGAAACATTTAATTAATTTCCTAATTAATTTGTATAATCATTATCAAAATTAAAATTTCAATCAGTTTTTATAAAAATATGATAAATTTTAATTGAGTAATTACTATAGAAAAAATTTCAAAAAAAAATGAATATAAATTTTAATGTTTACTATGATTTATTTGGTTTCATTATACATAGTGATTGATTTTATTATTTGTAATAAAATGGATAAGTATATATACCTTGAACAATATGTGAAATAATCCATATATCCAACACAATGTATATTATTTGGGCTTGAATCATACATGGGGGAATATTATTATTGGTAAGGAGAAGATAAGTCAATACAAATAATACCTCACACAACATGTGGGTTAAGGCCTATTTTGGCCATGTGTGTTACAATGACCCCAAATAGGTGTTGGTGGTTGAATGTAGGTTTCAATCCTCAGTTTTGTTTCCATTATTAGAGGACATAGTTGTGGTATTTGGAATAAAAGATTCCTCTAATGTACTTAATTTTGATAGTGGAGTAGTCTCAAGTGAGTACTTGTCCCCATAAATAAAATAGCATCATTATGTATCAATGACATGAGACCCAAACCTAGGAAAAAACCTCACCCCATCATCTTCAACATGATGCTTCTAGGCTCCCACGTTTTTCAACAGATATCACTATGGCCAATGCATTGGATGCTATTGTATTAGCACTAAAGAATCATCAAAGATTGATATATCCATGGATCATATTTGATTACTTATATGACATCATTGAATTCATTTTTGATGGGAAATATATTAGTTCAATTAATATAGTTCCATCAAACTATTATGATTTCAAGATGGAAATCGTGGGGATCATTGTTCCACTCACACCATATATTTACATTACTCACCTAAATATGAAAATAAGATGATTTCAATCATGCAATGATAATACTGCACTATGGAGATACCAAATAAGGCCATGTATTGGGTTTGATGAAAAAATGTATACCCAAGAGTTACAGTACGGTGAATACATTGTACCATGGAAGGTGTCATATTGGAAGTATCATGATTCTGACAATTGATATAGGTTTTTTCCTGCATCAATGGATTCCCAATATTAAAAAATAAGAATATAATATAAATTGGGACTAAATGGAGGAGTTTTCATCACATTTGAGATTATATATATGCATTTATCATAGTATTGAGTAATTAAAGTCGAATAGATGCTATAAATATGGATGTGTTAGTTTCACCACATTCCATAAAATTTCATGTAGATAAATAAGGGGCTATATCATAATGTACCTTCAAATGCATAGTAAGAGAATGTACATCAATTTTGAATGCCCTGATATCTTAAATGATACAACATAACCAATCTTAAAATAAAAAATAAATCAATGACTTTGTCAAATTTATGATTTTGTGATAGAAATATAGAATGGATTACGTCCTCATTAAATATGAGGTGGAAATTACTTTGGAAGAGATATTAGGATCAGGTATAGTACAATTGTGATGATTTATTTTTTGGATGAATTTGATTTTCATTTACTTCTCTTTAATAATCATTAATTACATTAATTTATAATTCATTCATATTTTTATATTTATTTGTTACGTTCTTTTTTATCCACTTTTTTCTATTTCAATCACTTTATATTTATTCTATCATTCCCATTCTTCCACAATGCACTCATACATATCAAATAATAGTGATATAGTAGATGAATATCCTTGCAGGGATGTATGTGGTTTTAGAAATATGTAAATAAAATTATTAAATTTTTTGATCCTATTTGTTGGGAATAAGGTTGAATTTTTGTGTGGTGAATTTCTAACATAGCATGAATCATGAATTCAGTTATATTATATAATTTATATATATTCAATCTATTCCATCGAATTTGATCTCTTCATGAAATGGATTTGGGGAATTTGATTGATGAAATGAAATATGATTGAGATTTTTCTAGTAATATTAAACACTTTAACTGATACATGTAATCAAATTTTATTATAGGATGGGGTAATTTTTTTCCAAATGATAATATTTTGATGTAATGGTTTCACCACTAAATAATAATGAATTATTTTTTAAGAGTGAGATTACACTGTTTAAATATCAGACTATATTTTTACAAAAAATATAAATAATTATGTAACATGAATCAAACCCATAATTAAAATAAATTAATTATATTGTCATTTTATTTTCATTAAATGATTGTTTATAATTTTCATTATTTTATACATTAAATTTTTTTTGTTTTAGAAATTATTAAAAACAAAAAAATAATAGTATAGATTGATTTCAATAAGAATATTAATAACTATAAAACTCCTCATGTTAGAAAAACCAAGTCAAATATTATAATATAATAGAAAAAATATAAATAGTACATTTTCCACCCCCATTAGAGGTGTATTTCAAATCATCGATCAATTTTCTGGGACAGATATTGTTTTTTAATGTCACAATATTTTTACATTTTTTACATTTTTCATTATTTTTCAAAAATCATATAAAATTACCACTCCATCATGTTTTCAAATGATTCTTATTATGTGTCGAATATTTACTCAGAGGTGTAGGATCATGAGTATGTGGTTCAAAATGTTGAGAAGAAATATTTCACTGGGATGATGTTCTCTTGGGTTTTTCCAAGAACATGTTAAATGGATGATAGATAGGTGTATTTTACATCAGGAATTATTTTCCAAGGTCAATTAACTCCTAAAATACATTCACTTACTTAAGGATATGAACTACGAAGTACCATTGAATCAATAAAAATTTACTAAATACATCTAACAACATGATCCCACACTTCAATAATATCCATTTATAGAAAATCATTAGTTCTAGATTGATACCAACCATGAAGAGCTAGATATTAACGATACTGATCCATTTGTTATTTTAATTTTTTTTTTGTTATGAATCCAAATGATTATTTTGTATTTAATAGGAAAATGATGGAATTAAACATGTTGTTCATGACATTAATGTATAAATACTATACCCAATGTACCATTATCTATTATCAAAGAAGAAAAAACTTTTGTTTTGGAGTTTTTTCAAAATATATCTAGATTGAGAACCTATTTAATTCTAATGAGAAATTATTTTTGGTGGAAATTTCAATTAATGTATTTATAAAATCAATTCTAAATCAGGGAGTAGATCCTTTCATAATATTATACTCATGAAATATTATTCACTACAATATGTGTATTTAATCTTAATTTTTAAATATTCATATATGGTTCGTAGTTTTCTTCCATAGAAGATGAAGAATAATAAGATTTTTCATATTCTATAGTACACATAGATCTCTATGATGTTGTTAAATATGTATATGGTGAATGTCATAAGGACATCTAAGTTCTATTTCCTCATGAAAAAATTAAAGAAGACTCTAATAATAAAAGGGAGAATGGTGATTTTGTTTATAAATGTTTAATGTATATTTATTAAAAAAAATCAACTATCCATCACATGGAATAGTAAAATCATGCAAACCACATTGATCAAGAATTAGAAATTCATGAAGATATTTCTCAACTAGAAATAATGATAGTGTAAGATATATAATTCAACCTACCCATAACATGTATTTTGTCCCTTATTTTGAAGGGGGAGGATTTTTCACAAATAACCATGAATTACTCATTAATAATGAATATGTAATGGATTTTGGGAAAAAAAATATATGGATTTTCAACTACACGAAAATAAGATCATAAACTAACTGTCGATAATAGTTTGTACATCCCTTTTATGATGAAATTAACACACATTTCCTACATTAAGGATCATACCAAAATTATTCATTCTATTTTAATTCATAGAAATTTCAATTTTCATTATAGAAATTAGTTAATTATTTAACATAGTACCACTATATATTAGATTTTAATGATTTTTACCCTATGATAATATGATTTTATTTAATCCTAGGACTACTATAGAAGAATGAAGTCCCTATACACCAACAAATGAAGAGAACATATGATTAATGGAAAAATTGAATTTCCTCATGAAATCATATCCTTTTAACTATGTGACATTTTCCCATAACTAGTTTTTCATAAAAAAACTCGATATTGGATACCATTACATAAAAATCTATTATTTATTCTATATAAATATAATATATGAATTTTATAAGAATCCATTGATTCCATGTTAATTATTTCAATAATAATATGATTCAATGTGAAATATGGATAACTGTATTATTTTAATGAGTATTTGTTGTTTGGATAATGAAAGAAAATTTAAGGGAATTTGTTAATTCATATAGTTGAAATTTCCCAATAACATTTGATTATAGAATTTATGAAATTTATTTGAATTAGAATTCATTTATTGTTCATGCCATGGTTCATTGTCCCAAATAATTTGTTCCACTACCCAACAGTATTTCTAAACACAATAATTTCTATTATATCTTGAGCATATTTAATATTTGATCTTCATAAATGTAACATTCATGAACATGGATTAAATATTTTAAAATACATGAAAATTTCAAGAAGTCATTTTATATGACTAATGAATTTTTATATACCACACCTTATCCTTGATACCACCTCTTCATTTATATATTTTTCTAATGAGGGAAACATGAATGTTTTTTTATGAATTTTCCCATTTAATAAAATTTATATGAATTCCTACGATAAATTTAATATTTTTGATTATATTTTATTGTAGATTAGTTGGGCGATGAAAGTCATCATTGAAGGCTGTAATTTTTTGTAATGGAAACTTAAGAGGGGATATATTTGTGGTATTGAGAATGGATTTTCTGATTCCTAAATTTTATTTTTGTAATTCTATTCATTAAAATAAAAGGAGATTTACTAGTGAAATAACTCTATTAATAGACATGTAGTTTTTATTATATGTGGTCAGTAGAAAGATGTGTGTTTTTTAAATGAATAGCATTAGAAAATATACATTGTATATTAAAAAAATTGTAATTGATTAAATGTAAAGAATATTTTCATGAGGATGTACATCATTCATGATTCATATATTTTTTTCATGATCTTTACTATCAATATTTGGAAGACGGTGTTTTCAATATTAATGGGACATTTCCACCATCCCTTTTTATTTTACATCATTCTCCTTGATTTTTAGCTAAAAAAACACTTTGAGACCTTCAAATAATTACCTTAATACATTAATTATTCAAGACACTAGAAGAAGAATTCTAAGCCCCTATTTATTTAATGGGTCTTTTTTATTTGTAAATTTTAGAAAGAAGTTCTTTTTAATGCTCATTAAATAATAAATGAATACATATTATGTGATGAACTCTACATCAAATTCTATCATCATAGATGATAGAAAAAAATTCAAGTTAGTTAGATCATAAAATGGAATAAATTATAATAATTAATTTTGAATATTGATATAATGAAAGGAGTAGTTCCATGTTTTTGAAATTGTTGAAGGTAAAATAGTTAGTCGGATTTAATATTTGACAAATGTAATGTTGACTTTTTGTTTTGTGTGGAACTTCATAATTTGGTTTAGCAATGTGAATAATTATATTTTATATTTTTTTTATTTTAAATATAAGAATAATTGTGTTTTTTTAATTAAATGTTATTATTAAATTCTTTAGAAAAATAAATGTTCAGTTATAGTGGTATTTAATTCACTCATTTCTTCAAAAAAATAACTCATTTCCATATTTTCTTATATAGTTTCCCATAAATTTAAACATTTATCTCATTACTTTAGATAAATGGTTGAAATTTTAGTTTACTAGATAATATGAGTAGTATGTAAAAGTCCACACTTCATAGAATAGAGCTCACACTGTGTGTATGATAAGGTAAGCATGGGATGTACATATCAACATGATCTAATACGAGTGTCTGTGATTATATGTGGGTGTCTATACCCCAGAGATATGTTATTATGAGTGGATGTTGACTTCATATTTCCTTTACAAAATCTCTTAAATTCACTGAAATTAAATGTGGGAGTAATTCCATTGGGAAATATTCATCATAACCAAACCACTATTGTTTCACACCAAATCTATGCCTCCCCCATCCACAGCATAACCTCACAACCTCTTAAACTCCTTAACACCGTCAGACAAACTACTTATCCTATATAAATCACCATTTATGATGCATGTAAATCTAAGGCTGTTGAAATGTTTTGCATCCATATATTGGTATCAAAAATGATTAGCTATTGTATCTTGGGAGACATAGGTGATCCGATTTTGAATTACATTGAAGGTATGCGATGAATAGAGACTGTCTCACCACTATGATGGCTATATTAAACTAAAAAAAAGTGTTCCACCTAAATCACCATGATTCACAATAACAATATAGAAAAATTATATATGATAAGAATTTTTGTTCTGTGGTTAAAATCATAGATGATTGATATAGTAGATATGGGTGAGCCAATGGTTGTAATAAAAATTTGGAATATGGTATATATACTTTAGTGTTTACACTATCATATGGATGGTGATATATTTGAACATTTATAATTATTATAATGGATGAAGGCTACTTCATGA
This sequence comes from Viscum album, assembly GCA_963277665.1. Taxonomy (NCBI): domain Eukaryota; kingdom Viridiplantae; phylum Streptophyta; class Magnoliopsida; order Santalales; family Viscaceae; genus Viscum; species Viscum album. Next base: position 1,707,479,564 of record OY728150.1, read on the forward strand.
ATCAGAAGATATGATGTGGTATTAATAAATAAGATTATTATTTTTAAGTTTGATGCATGGATATACAATATATATATATTACTATATTTTGATGATAGAAAGAGGAAAGGATCCAAGATCCATAGTGGTTTTATACACTCATGAAGCCACAAATATCAATTCAGATGAATAAAGGGTAATTCAATAATGTTTCTGGCCACATTAAATTATAATTCTATGATGAAATTTTGGACGGTTGGATCTATTATCTGATTCAATGCGTCCAATTTTAAAATTTAAAATCATAAATTTTAATAGGTCTATCGAATATTTTAAGGATGAATGATATATGGGAATACTCCCAATATAAATATGATGTCCCTAATATTATAGAAATTATAAAATGATCATGATGACTAGTATAAGGATTTGATGTTTCTCAACTTTTTTATTTTCTTTTGATACTATATAATAGTAACTTGTTTAATTTATTTGCAATGAATGACTAAAATTTTATAAACAATTCCCATCCAATTTTATTCCACTATATTTTCATTATATATATTTATCCTTCTTATATATTTATCATTATTTATCTATGAACTCTTACAGATTCATGATGAGTGACATCCCAAGGAATGGCATGGGAGATGATATCGGTGTTTCCAGAATTTCTGGCATAATTTGTTAAAAATTAATTGAACTATATTTGGGTGAATTTTAGTAATATTTATTAGTTTTGTGATATAAAATAATAACTTTGATATAGAATCCACATTAATTCATTAATTTATTTCATTTACATAACATCATTTAATCTATTGATCTTTCTATGATGGATTTATGTCAATAAATAGAAAAAATGGAAAAGGAATGATCCATGTCCTAAATGATGACACACTATCAATTGAGTTATGTTATCAACCATGATTATAGGAGGAAGAAGAAGTTCATTTTCCATGTAATATTCATAGGAATTTAATATTTCACACCATAGAAATAAAATAACAGTATTTCTAATTTAATGTTAAACAATTAAACTGTAAATATAATTTTAAACAATCCACCTGGATAATGGATGACCCTCAAAACAGAACCATAATGGGAATTATATTTTTTATAACATATTTATTTTAGAATAATTATTAATTCTCCTTATTTTACCCATTTGGATTAAATTTTTTTTAAATATTGAAATTGTAAAAATAAGTTTATTACATGTAACAACCTTGGTATTTATTGAATAATAAACTTTTACATCTATTAATATTTCTGAATAATATATTAATTTTATTTTAAAGAGGACACATTGTTAGATAGTGTACTCAACATGCAAGAACTATTTTTTTAAATCATATGTTGCACCCAACATTGAGTAATACCAATGAATAAAATAAAAAATTATTTTAAATGGTAGTTAACGCATAACCGTTTTATTTATAGGAAGGAATATAACTAACTAAATACTTAGTAAACATGATTTTTTTATTTAAATTTATCCAATAAATTTTAGTTGATCAAAATAATAATGAAACTACTTTTAAGCATGATATTCTCTAATATTCGTTTAAATGGTTAATTTATCTGCTTTTGATGGTGATACCTTTTTAAATAACGTTTTTTCACTTATATATGTTCCATATGAAAAAAATAAACTTTGTCTTCATTTTCAAGACCCGTCCCCTGGGGCTCGTGTCATGACTTCCACAAGATTGCCTTCTATTGGCCAGGGGCTGGCGACTAGCACTGAAAGGCGTATTCCCTAAAACAGGGAAGGAAAAGCCTTTATAACCTGTAAACACACTCAACCAAGAACCCATCAAGATAACAACACAAGTAAATTGTAATCTAATAAAGAGTGTTTAAATTAAGAAAAAGGGGCTAGAATATAAGCCCAACTGGAAAGTACAAGAAAACTAAAAGTACATGTAAACTGAAATAGCTCCTGTGGACACCCACCAAGGATCCTACCTGAAGGGTAGGTACAGATCTTTAATGGTCATCTCTATGGTACGAATCAACTAATTTCCACCTCCGAGCTACCTCCAGTCCTGGTACTCTCATCCTCAGTCAGCGATGTATGTCGTCTACACCAAACACAACAATCTGTGGGCGTAGCCCGTGCAGGGGTGAGTATAATGATACTCATTAGGGACCTCGAGATCCACTAAGGTCTCATAAAACTAAAAAAGGATAAAACACAAGGCATGAAAAAATATGACATCCCTATATAGTTATATTCCCATACATATACCTATGTTATCTTGTATACCCATCTCAATCACGAAGAAACGGAAGGCCCAAATCCTTAGCCAAAGTCCAATTCTTCCACGATGGAAAAAATACCACGAAGGTACCACCACAAAGGTAATATCACTAATGTATTTACACACAAAATAATACTACAATAGTATCACCAAAAAGGTATGTACCAAGAAGGTAACACCACATAGTTAAGTACCACATAGATAACTCCACACAGTAGAATACCACAAAGGTAGAACCACGAAGGTATGTACCACAAAGGTACGCCACCCAAATGACTACCACAAAGGTAAAGACTCGGATCACACCATGTATAACATAGGTACGGAATCAAAGATGATTATATGTAACTGCCAAATCATTTTACTCTGTTAAGATACAGAACCACGTAGGCTCCTCAATCATCAGACCCACGTAGCATCCTAGTATACCAGACCCACATAGGATCCTAGAGTAGTCTCACGTGTATTCCTAGAGAAGATCCAAATGAGAATATTGAACATAGATCCAGGTAGAATACCAAAGAACAGACCCACATAGGATCCAAAATCACATACCCGCATTGGATCCAAAACCACAAACCCACATAGGATCCTTTTCTCATGTTACGGCTAGCTACAGGGTTCCCGCACTAAGCTCGCTTGATTCTGGTAGGGTCCCCTACTCAAGACATGGGTCGAAGCACCAACATATATTATGTCCAATGATGATGTATCCCAAAGTACAATTACATGAAAGAGTTCTCAACGCAATAGACGGGACATCAATCAGACGCCTGATCTGTAAGTTATTGGGATTTTAGTCCCGAGGGCCCAGTTGAATTCATGTCCTATCAATCCAGCCATACCCCATTGTTATCCAAAAATCATGTGGGGTATACCAAAAGATACTTCTTGAACTAAGGTTTCTGACACCGTATAGGTTTTTAAAACAGATGCTTGTAGCTCATGATATGGGAAAAATAATGAAAACGGTCGTAGTCAGACGGACCCGGCCTAGGCCGAACCGAGTCCGGCCCTAGGTCTAACCCATCCTACTAGGTCTGGCATGGCCCACTGGGTCTGGACCAACCCACTAGGTGGCCCGCGGTGTGGTAGCCCACGGTGCGGCTACCCACCGTGGCAGGTCGGACGACTAGCCTCCTCCGTGAGTCACGGTCGCGCATTGTACACCCACCGGTGTCCGAGTCTGTCGGTCGCCCTCCCTTCTCCACCATGGAAAACGTTCGTGGCTCTTGCTCACCTGGAAGTGTAGATGCTTGCCGCCACCTCCCCTTCGGGTGGCTAAATGACACCGGTTGCCTCCCTTTCTCCACCATGACCATTCTTAGGCGGTGCGGTTGCGCCGCTGCCGTTTTCGTGGCCGACCTTATTGCGGACCACCACAACCGAGTCCCACCAGTGCTTATCACCGACACCAGTTTCCATCCTCTGACATTACAAAGATCCTATCATAAACCACAAGGGTTGTGGAGAGGTCAGACCATGTTGGTTTGGCCCGCACCATCAGCATTAGGGTGGTAGCAAGCAGAACATGGGGAGAGATTCAACGTAAAATAAAATTAACAATGTTAAATAAAAACATACGCCTACCTCGAAGGTTCCTTGACTTTGGTGAGGAAGGAATGAAAGACATAAGTTCATTGTCATTGACGATGTTCATCTTTGGAGAGGGCGTTCTTCATTGGAGATGGTATTCTTCTTTGGAGAAAGCGTTCTTCATTGGAGAAAGCGTTATTTGTTGGAGAAAGGTGTTTCCTCAATGTTACCCCCTTATTACAACACTTCCCACCAATTACAACAAAATGTAATAGAGAACATATTGAATTATGTTTAATTAATTCATATAGTTTTGGCCATTAATTAGGTTGATGTTGGAATAATAAATTAAATGAAGGTGGAACAATTAATTAAGAGAGAACCAAGAGTCATCACCCTCATTAAAGAGGGAGTTCTAGGGTCGGGTGTTCCCCACCATTAAATTCAAATTGGGGGGTTTAACATATCGGGTGGTCCTCACTACCGAGAATTCAAATGAAAGATTAAAAATAAAATAAATGTATGTACTTTTTTTATTTTAATTTCAATGAAAATCATGAAAACTATCATTCACCCTCGTCGTACTACAGTCGAGTTTAAAGTCTCCTGAAATGAATACTGGTGCTCCGAGTTCAATGGTGTCCGTGGATTTCAATTTTTATCACTGGTTCAAACGTTACAAAAACCCTCTTGCACGTTTACTGAACGTACCTAAAAAAAGTTCCTAAATTCAATCCAGGCACACTGGGCCTCGGAATAACGTGCCTTCAATTTTCATGGACTCGTAAAATTACAATATAATCTAAAATAAAAATACATGGAATTTTCTAGTTTTATACATTCATAAGAAGTAATTCAAAATTTAAATTGGTTAAATTGTTCTAATAATGTTCATTATTAACGAATAGTAAAAAATATTGCATTTTATGTCGAAACTGTCTTTTAATATAATTTATTTATATGATTATATTTTAATTTCAATTGGTTTAAATCTATAATTGGATTAAAATTTTATCATTTAATCAAATTTTAGTAATTGGAACTAATTTCACTTTTAAATTGGATTCAAACACATGTCAAATATTTTGGTTGTTTTTATTTCTTAAAAACACACATTTTGGTTTTGATAAAGGGAATTAATTTTATATTAATTTTTGAAACTACTATATTTTGAATTTGGAAAAATGGATTCCATATTTGGAATCTTGTGTTCAAATTTTTTTGACAAGTTATCTTTTATTTTATGACATTATGAATATTAATTTCAGTAAATATTGATTTTACCATGGTTAAAGTGTAAATATGGTAAATAAGGTTTAAAAATAGTATTATAATAATATTAAATTATCCTAAAAAAAGTTCTAACTCTATTGGATGACATTTGTTTGACCATTGGAATCCTTGTCTCTATTATATGACCCCAAGTAGCCACGTGTGTGTGAAAATGACATTTAATTACTTCTAATTTAACGTTATGGAAAATATATCCTAAACATGAATATTTTAATTAATCAATTTCATTATAGGGTTATATATGTTAAATATTATACTACAAATATTCAATAGATATTTAAATCTATTTCCTACATCATGGTATTTTATTTATAAATTTTATACATCAATGATATAAATTTATTTATGACACAATGGTGATGTCGTGTTTACCTTATTAAGGAATGATTTAAATTAAAGAGATTATAAATATTAAAATATATTTTATTTTGATTTTTTATGCCATATACTTATTCTATGGATGAGAATGACTTTTTATATTTGAATAAATGATGTTTTTTGACTTAATAATTTTTTATGTATTTTTAAAAAATTCATGATATGAATAGTATAAAAATTGATATGATGTATTTTTTAAATTAACTAATGTTTTTTAAAATTATATAATATTCCTCAAAATATAAGATTCTCTAAATGACTTTGATAATGTTTTAAATTCAATTAATGAACCACTTTAGGTTATATTTTCCTTTTATGGTTACTAAATTAACCATATATTTTGAATATAAAAGAATATATGGTAATAGATAAATTAGTTAGCTAAGGGTTAATGATAAATGATAATTTTAAATTTTAAAACAATACATGTCTAATGTAACACCCCAAGCTTCCACGGTACGTTTCCCTTTGAATAATACACTAGCTTGTGTTGTACGCAACTTTATGTTCAAACACACCACATCCAATCAAACAAGCCTTTATTAATATTAATGCCCACATTTTAAAATTTTATCAATTTTATCTTTCAAAATGTAATTCATTTTTTTTTGGAATATAGATATAAGCTTATGGTGAATTTTTGGTATTTTTCTGAAAACATTCTCTTTTTGGTGAATAGTTAAAAACGCTGAGTTATTGGTCAAAAACAAATTTTTATTTACATAATAATTTATTAGATTTAAATTTATTTTAGGTCAAAATAGATACATAATACATATATAAGTTTTATTTAATTCATTTGAGTCAGTTTATAATAATATTAGATATATAAAAACCGTATTGATCTTTTAACCATCTTTTACCCACCTCCTAAGAGCATTTGAAAATTTATAGAAAACATAATTTTACCGCTTATTTGAGTTGAATTTTAAAAATCCGAGAGACACGGTTGATATCATTAAGTAAAATGTGGTTCAATGAGATGAAAATAATTTTTGGTGAATAGTATCATTTGACTTTTATTTACCACGGTTAAATGTAAATAGGGTAATTAAAGGTAAAAATGATATTATTATTCCCATAAAACATGACCTAATTCTATAGTATAAGTGTAATTCTACCAAAAACAAACATAAGTATAAATTATGATTCTTTAGGTCCACATGGATTAGATTAGGACATTTATTATTATTTAATTCATAGAAGAGTTAAAATTGTTAAATTCAATGTTTTATAACTAAACTATTTTTAATATCGGGTTAAAAATAAGATAAATTCGACTATATATATGAATTATAAAGATAAAAAAAATTCCAAAAAAATGGCATTTTATTTATAATTTTTAGACATTAATTATTTTTATTTATTTATGACACAATAGGGATGAAGTAATTATCTTATTAATGAAATATTAAAATAATTGATATTATAAATATCCAAATTAATGTAATTTCAGACTTTTTATGAATTCCACTACATTGATAAGTTAATACACCATGTTAGGGTTGATTAAATGAATTTTTATCGATATAATAATGTTGTTAGCAATATAACAAAAACAAAATAGACAATAGTGTCAAAATTGACCTAATAGTGTTTTTAAAAAAAATTATATTATTAATTTATATTATATTCCTAAATATCAATGATTCAGAAAGAGATCTTAAATAATAATATATATGTCATTAATTAACCACCGGAGGTTCTTTTGTAATTTTATAGTAACATTATTAAACATATTATATAAAAATACATAGAGACATTGTAAATGTCAAACTAATTAACTACGAGTTAAAAATAGAAGATAAGGTTAATATATGACCCAAACCTGTCTAAAACCAATTTGATGAGTTTTTTTCAACCCATCACCACCTTATCATCGATGTAAAGCATTTTTGAGAAATTAGAACCAAAAAACGATTTTATTATAAAATAATATTTCAATATTTTCCTAATGTGCCCCTCACTACTCCAATAAAAGTAAGCATACCTTTCTCTCAATCTCACACATTGAAATCCATTTGGCTCGGCCAACCCCTACCCCAATTTCTTCTCAACTATCCTCCCTTCATCCTAGTGGCCTTATTTTAGTCATAAATCCAACCTATGGAGAAATTTTGATCAAATCAAAAGGAAGAAGCCGAAAAAGAGGTAAATATTTATTCACCGCTTCCATGTTGTTATCTTATTCAACTTCATCTTTCATTGTTGTTTCCATTCTAAAAAATAACTCTAGTATATTCTATATACTGTTATGTTATTATAAAAATCATAAAACCTTATTAATTATATTAACCATCCTATGAAGGAAATGTCACCAAACATGCGTACATATGACTTACCGTCTCCACGTCTTGGTGTAGTTTGTTATTGAAACACTTCATCATTTGGATGGGTATAATAATGAGTATAAATGATGAGAATATTAATTATAACATGATAATGATTCTTTATAAATGATATTCCGTCCAATTATATAATATTTTAATATCAAAATAATGATATTGTCACTTATGTGTATGTACGGTTTACCATCTCCACGAATGCGATTATATTCATTCCCCATTGTATACATTCATGACTAATTTTCATTTGATAATTAAAAATATTGTTTAAAGACTAGATATAATTCTGGATAGGAATATGATACATCCCATCCATAAAAAATATGACTCACATAACAAAGAATATAAAGTAAAACTAATTGGTGAACACCTGAAACAACGATACTACAAAAATATTAATAAAAAATAAATATTAGAAGATCATATATGATATCATATATATGTATATGGTTCTTGTATAATATAATAACGATGATTTAATTATTATACATGAGGTTAACATACTCTCAACCAAGGAAAAGTAAAAGGTAATGGTTAATTTCACAATCTCTTCATTATATGAAGTTGTTTATACGTAATTATCTACCGGGATATCTTTATCATACACATCCATGCTTCGTAAAATGTATTTCAAATTTTTTTTACTATTTACTAGACAATGGGTTAAATTTATTTATACCCATATTTTAACTTATATATTTTGAAAGGAATCTTTCTGTCATTTTCTTAACAAGGTACTAAATTAAGGTATGAATATTTTTTAACATATAAGGCTGGTGCGGCTAATTTCCGCCATTATAACATCGTCGAATCTTCCCATACAAGATTATAATAATATTTTCAAAATAAATGTTTTTTTTATAAATGTGTGACTCTTAAATTATTTCAAATTATAATGAGATTTTTCCCTAAAAAAGGTTTTGATTTCATCAATGTCAACATCATTTCATGGATTTTAAGCTTAATTGAAGTTGATTTATTATGATACAAAAATTTCATATTGTATTGAAGGGTTTGTGATATGTTTGACTTTGGATGTGTTATTTTTACACCATTCATGGTTTATGGATAAATGATTGAAATTTGTTATTCTAGTTTTAATATAAATTCTTTTGTTATGTTTAAAATTTTTCATATGAGGAATGCATTGGACTTAGTAAGTGACAGGTGGAGCCCGTTATAGCTCCTCGATGCATCGGCAGGTCTCTTGAGAAAATGTATTGTCTTGGAAAAGGCCACAACAATATCTTATTTGTAGTATTGGAACACGGCCTTGACTATGTGGTTATGAAGTCTGGCATTATATATTGCATCATTATAAAAGTGGCTATTGATATTGCATGTGATTGTTCGAGTAGTAAAATATCCTTGTGAGTAAGTAAATGGAATTATTTTATTTTATATTTTCCATATTATTCTGAAGTTCATGTTTAAAAGTATTTTGTTTTAGTCCTATACATTTCCTTAAATGTTTATTCTTATTTATAATAGTTTCCACTATATTTTTATCCTTACTTAGCATCTGAGCTCAGCCATTTCTATGTTTTATTTTTTCCAGGATGCGAAGAAGTATTTTATGACTAACCTGTAGAGATAGACTTAGGGGATATGAGGGTGGTATATGGAAACAATGTTGTTGTATTTTTTTAATTTATAATGTAATATAAATCTTAGGAATGTATCTAGTATTTCTAGGCTACTAAATTGATCAGTCTTTCGAGACATGGTTTTCTTATATCATGCCACTGTTATGTAATAATGCACCTACTATGGGTATCTGTGGTGGGGTGTTATAGTTGGTATCATAGGAATTTTATTACAAACCTTGGAATCTAGATTTAGATGAACTCTGATTAGATCACATTACCCTAATATAGACTTTGAGGATTAGTATAGAAGAACGTCATAGAATTTTGGAATTGTAGTGATTTTGTATGTTTTCCAAGAAATACATCCCTATCTGGATATGAGAAGGTTGAGGTGGCTCCAGAACAAATGTACGTAGGGGAAAACCCAAATACACCGCTTTGAGCTAGACTCGAATGAGAACCGGTGCATGACAATGGGCCTTGCTGCATTATTGGTTACGACACTCATGGGGGATATGCTTAGAATAATTATCATTTTCATTACAAATCATTATGAAGGGTTTATGAGTATATACTTCATCAATGAAAACATTTTTATGGTTATGGATTATATCCATAAACGATACAGTTTATGTTAAGTGTTTTACAAGTTTGGATTTATGTATTGCGGTTCATAAACAAATCTAGCGTATGCCATTGTCTACAAATGGCTCCTAGTGGAAGTAATGGGAACTGTATCTCTACACGTAACCCATGTAGGGATTTCCCTCCTACTAAAGATAAATTTAGTGGATCTACTGATGTAACTGGTGCTGATGAGCTTATCACCATACTTGGACAACTCACTAACGTTATCAATAATAACATTACCCGTATGGAGCAGCCTGATCCACAGTGTGGAGGATCAATGTTAGATTGCATCATGAGGAAAAAAACCAACATTCATTGGGATTAAAAATCAATTAGAAACTAAGAAATGGATAAATTCCTTATAGAAAATTTTACATGCCTTGGGGAGTAGTGAAAGGGAAAATGTTTTCATGGAAGTTTACCGCCTCACTAGAGATTATGATCAATGGTGGTCATTGATTCAAAACACAAAAGAAGATGATGAAATATAAAATATGGAATATACGGAGTTGATGATCTTTTCCAAGAAATATACTTTCCTCATGACCATTGAGCAGATATGGCAAGGAAATTTCTAATTCTAAGGAAAAAAGAGGATGATAATGTCGCAAAGTATGAAGCTAACTTTACAAGGTTAGAAAGTCATGAAAAATATTATATACGTTACCCAATAAGTATGATTGTTCTTTTATTTGATTGGTAATACCCATTTCTCCATTGAGAATTATTCTCACAATCCTTCTTTTCATACGAATAGATTGTCTCATGTGCTATCAAGACAGAAAATAAATTCTCTAAGTCTTACAACTTTAATGAAAATAAATAGAAGAAGAGATCTATTGGACACTCTGTAAATGTAAATAAGTGGAAGAAGTGGAAAGTTGAATATCCATCATGTAGTAAATGTGGTAAGAAACACCCCGGTACTTGTCTGAAGGGAATGTTAGTCTGTTACAGGGGTGGTGAAAAAGGCCACCATGCTCGTTATTTCATGGTAAAGAAAGAAGCTGTCTATGTTGAATGCTGCAGTTTTAGAGAAAAGTGGCATTATGAAAATGAACATCCTATGCTCCAAGGAAACTAACCTCATGAAAGGCCATGGGATCAAGGCCAAGCTTTTGCGATCACTACTTCTGAGTTTGATGCTCCGAATGATGTGGTGACAGGTAATGTAATGGTTTCCTCTTGTTTAGCCAATGATTTATTTGATTCTGGATCATCACATAGTTTCATATCTTCCATGTTTTCTATGAAAATTATATAATTCTAATTTGATTTAACATGGGAGATGTCAGTCAAAACTCTTAAATTAATTATCGTTGCATCAATGTTTTGTGAATCAGTTCCCATTATGGCACATAAATGTTATTTATCTGCTGATCTCATCATCATAACCATGATTGAATTTGATATAATTATCTATATGGATTGTATTTTAGACTATGATGCAATTTTTTTGGTAAGAAGAATGATGCTATGATTTTTGATGATGATGATAAAGAGAACCTTATCTTAAGAGAAGAGACGTCACCACCTGATTCTAATCTAAATCCACCCCTAATAGCTCAACTAAATTAAATTATTGGGGAGGAAGATAATAAAATAACTATGGGAGAGGAAAATACTGTTAAAATAGAGTATGTACCTATTGTGAAAGAGTATGTTGATGTAATTCTATAGAATTTACCTAGACATCCTCCAGAATGTGAAATTGAGTTTTCCATTGATATAATTTTCTTTTCAAGGCCCATATCGAAGAACCCTTATAGAATGGACATTTTGGAATTAGTGGAACTAAATAAAAAACTATAGGAATTTAGTATTAATGGATTTATTCACCCTAGTGTTTCTCCATGAGGAGCCCCTATCCTTTTTGTTATTAAGAAAAATGGATCTATGGGGATGTGCATTGACTACAGGTAGATCAATGCTATAACAATAAAGAACAAGTATCCCTTACCTCACATTGATAACATATTTTACCAACTTCATGGAGATCAATAAATTTCAAATATTATCCTTCGATCTGGATACCATCCGTTGTGAATGTAGAAGGAATACATTCCGAAGATAGCATTTCGAACTAGGTACGGGCATTACGAGTTTACAGTAATGCCTTTTGGGATGACCAAGGCACCCTCTATTTTCATGGATCTAATGAATAGGGTTTTCAAGGAATATATTGATGAACTTTTATTGGTATTTATTGATGATATCTTGGTATACTGAAAATGAAACGGAGATCATGAGAATCACTTTTTAATTATCCTTAAGAATCATAGAAGAAATGAATTATATGGTATGTTTAGAAACTGGGAATTCTGGCTTTGAGAGATTTGTTTTCCTGGCCATATCATCTCTAAGGATAGAATATTTTTTGATCTTTAAAATACCAATGAAATCCATGAATCTCCAGAACCGATGAGTATAAATGAGATTTGTAGTTTTATTGGTTTAGCTGGTTATTATCAACGTTTCATCCATAATTTTTCCCGATTGGAAAACCCATTAACCAAGATCACACGTAAAGGGGTTATATTTGTTTGTAAAAAAAGTGTGTGATGAGTATTTTGATGAATTTCAGAGATGATTAGTCAATGGTCATATATTGACACTACCATGGGAGAATGACAGGTTAGTTATTTATAGTGATGCTTCTATGTAATGACTTGGATGTGTCTTTATGAAGAATGATAGGGTTGTTGCCTATGCATCACCACAGCTAAAAATTAATGAACTAAACTATCCTAATAATTATCTTGAGTTAGAAGCTGTAATCATATCTTTGAGGATATGGAGGCACAATCAATACGGTGAAAAATATGAGATTTATACTGATCATAGGAGTTTGAAGAATATTTTCTCACAAAAATAATTCAACATGAGGAAAAGGAGATGGATTGAACTACTCAAGGATTATTATTTCACTATACACTACCACCTGGGGAAGGAAAATAATGTGATAGATGATTTGAGTGGAAAATATCATGGTTTTTTGAACTAGAATATAGTTGAAAAGAATACTATATAAATGGATCTAGTAAAGATGGAAATGGGAAAAACCATGGAAGGTGAAACATCAATTATTTTTCAAATGGTTTCCAAACCATCATTACTAGAATAGATAAAAATTTCTCATGCTAATGATGAAGAGTTACAAAAGAAGATTAAAGCTGTGAATAATAGAATATTGAGTGACTTCGTATATGAAGATGGAATTTTGAAAATTCGGAAGATACTTTGTGTTCCTGATATACCTGATCTGAAAAGAGAATTATTGGATGATGCTCATAGCTCTAATTTCTCTATACACCCTGGGATCACCAAAATGTATAGAGATTTGGGGAAACATTTTTTTTGGGACAACATGAATAGAGATATTGCTGATTTTTCATCAAGATGTATGGTTGGTCAACAAGTGAAAGCTGGAAGGCAATAGCCTAGAAAAGTCATGAAACCGCTTCCCATACCTGAGTGGAAATGATATAACATTACAATGGACTTCGTCATGGGACTACCAAATACTCCTAGAAGGAATGATACAATATGGGTTCTTTTTTATCGTCATATCAAGTCAGCACAATTTCATTCTATATTAGAATATTTATCACTTGAATGTTTAGCAGGACTTTATATTAATGAAGTTTTAAGTCTTCATGGAGTACTCCTATCGATTGTTTCTGATCGTGGTCCCCTTTTCAAATCAAGAATTTGAAAAAGTCTTCAGAATTCCCTGGATATTGAACTTTGTTTGAGCACTGCCTACCACCCTCAAACTGATGGACAATCAGAACAGACTACTCAATCCTTATAAGGCATGTTGAGATCGTGATTACATGACTTTCAAGTTTTGTGGGATCAATATTTACCTCTACTAGAATTTTCCTATAAAAATAGCTTCCATTCATTTATTCAGATGGCACCATATGAAGCATTATATGGAAAGAGATTTCACACACCAACTTGTTGGGATTATGTTGGTGAAAGAAAACTCGTAGGCCCAAAACATTTTGAGGAAATGATGGAAATGGTGAAGGTAATCCAAACCCACATCAAAGCGGCTCAAAGGTGGCAGATGAGCTATGATAATAACCGAATGAAGGATTTGGAATTTCATGTAGGAGATCCTGTTTTATTGAAGGTATCTCCATGGAAGGGAATTATATGATTCGGTAAGAACGGTAAATTGAGTCCCAGGAACATTAGACCTTTCAAAATTCTAGAACGAATTGGGGCTATAGCTTACTGTTTGTCAATGATGCCAAGTCTCTCCAATGTTAACGATGTGTTCCATGTATCACTATTGAGAACATACATTCCTGACACAACCCATTTACATACCTATGAGGAATTATAACTGGAACCTGATCTATCTTATTGTGATGACCCTGTCACGATTCTTTATGTAAGAGAACAAGTGTTTAGAAACTGGACTACTCGCCTGGTAAAAGTTCTATGGAGAAACCATATGATGGAAGAGGCAACGTGGGATCCTGATGAACTTTTGATGAAAAACAACCCAAATCATTTCATATAGTACAATTCTATAAATTTTGAGGAAGAAATTATTTTATGGTTGTGAGAATGTAACACCCCAAGCTTCCATGGAGTTTTTCCCTTTGAATAATACAATAGCTTGTGTTGTACACAACTTCTAGTTCAAACACACCACAACCAATCAAACTATTCTTTAAGAATATTAATGCCCACTTTTTGAAAATTTTCCAATTTTATCTTTCAAAATTGTCTTCATTTTTGGGTTCGGAATATCGAAATTAGATTAGTGTGAATTATTGTTATTTTTTTGAAAACATTCAATTTTTTTATGAATATTGAAAAACATAGAGTCATTGTTTAAAACTGAATTTTTATTTAAATAATTATTTATATTATATAAATTTATATGAGGAAAAAATCGATACTCTCACGACCCCCTCCCACCAAAGATGCCTCTCTTGAGCTGGCGATGGTGAAAGGGAGATAATGACCCCCGAGTCCCGCATACAGTAGGCCCCGAGTTGGCGACTAGCACCAAGGGTATGAGTTTTCAAAATATGGGAGGCATTAACCTTTTATTATTTTAAGATCGGGAAATATGACAAGTCAACCACCAAAAAGGAAAAGAACAAGTGTATAGAAATAAACCCAAACCAAGACCACATGCATGTTTAAACAATTTTATAACAAGGTGCAAGTACAAGAAATCTCAATGTACAATACCAAAAGAAATCAAAAGTACAACAACTGCAACAACTCCAACTGTCCGACTAGTAGGGTCCCGCACAGCCCTGGTAGTCCTCCTGGAAACCTGAAAGTCAATGTAGGGTGAGCATACATGTATACTCATTAGGGAAACCCAAAGCTCTCGTGCACAAGTGGGGAGACATCCTAATGTCCCGTGAGAACAACAGAAGATACCTAGCAAGGAATTCTATCCACCCAACCTCACCAGCCACACTCACCAAAAACCTAATCACAATAGGTAGTAGTATATAAGAAAGAAGAGTATTTGGGTACCCCGCACCATTTCCCTTTAGTTAGATTCTCTTCTTAACAATGAACGTCCTGACGCTGCCACACTCTCCCCGCCCACACACACATGGGCCTCACAACCACGTATCCTCCCCGCACACACATGGGCCTCACAACCACGTATCCCTCCCACACACACCTGGGCCTC
Source organism: Viscum album (assembly GCA_963277665.1). Taxonomy (NCBI): domain Eukaryota; kingdom Viridiplantae; phylum Streptophyta; class Magnoliopsida; order Santalales; family Viscaceae; genus Viscum; species Viscum album. The sequence goes on from OY728150.1 coordinate 1,707,495,261, forward strand.
ATAGCCACATATCCCGCCCGCACACACTTGGGCCTTAGAACCACGTATCCCGCCCACACACACCTGGGCCTCACAACCACGTATCCCGCCCGCACACACCTGATCCTCACAACCACGTATCCCACCCACACACACCTGGGATTCACAACCACGTATTCCACCCCCACACACCTGGGCCTCACAACCACGTATCCCGCCTGCACACACCTGGGCCTCACAACCACGTATCCCGCCCGCACACACCTGGGCCTCAAAACCATGTATCCTGCCCGCACACACCTGGACCTCACAACCAAGTATCCCACCCGCACACACCTGGGCCTCATAACCACGTATCCCATCTGCACACACCAGGGCCTCACAACCACATATCCCGCCCGCACACACCTGGTCCTCACAACCACATATCCCGCCCGCACACACCAGGGCCTCATACCGAAGATTCTTGGGAAACAGTAGAACCTGCCCGAAGAGTCTTGGGCTAAAACCACCCCAATCAAAACCTACTCATAGAGTCTTAGGTGTAAGGTCCCCTAATGCCATCAAATCCTAGGGATGAATGAGTATTAAGTAGCTAGTAACTAATGGAAAACAACCTCTCCCATGAAATGGGAGTGTTCAGCACTAAGTGCTCAACATGGATGGGGTGCGATAAAACACAAAAGATACAGATATATATATATATACCAAACACACAGCCCAACCTATTGCTTCATAACAGAGAAACTGAGCACATGCCTCGGCACTGCTACTATGAAACATGCATACAACAAACATCCCCAACCCCATTTAGGTTTTCACGATTCAGCAGAATTAGATTATTTGGTTCCTTAACTACTGGGAAACTATCCACCACCAACCACATCAATCATTCGTAAAGCATATTCCGGACATCCACAAATCAATTTAGGAAAACACAAGCAGCACAAAAAATCCCTTCTTATCAACCAACCAACCCATTGATTATTAAACCTGTTCCATTAATATTCCCCACCATTCATTAACTCTTACACTTTTTATTTATTATTCACAACCCATAGTCCGTTCACATTCAAACCCATCCCTGTAGCCCCGATGCCAACTACTATAAACACAACTGCACCGTACATAATTATCCCTTTAATACCATTTATGGTAGCCCCGCTGCCCACCCGATCCACAACAACCCATAAAACAAGTTTCGTGCCACATAATCTCCCATTTATCATCATTTACCCGCATACCTGCTGCCTGTTCTATTTGTAACAACCCAGGATTCACCCCTCCCATTCACACACCAGTAACCAAGCCAAAACCCATATTATCTTTATTCTATTTTGTTTAACCGGGGTGATCACACAAGGTTTCCAGCTTTTAAATAGCCAATATTTACGTGATTAGCCAATTTCCACATTCCACAAAGTTTCCATCCACAAAATGGTCTAGAAAGATAGAGAAACATTTAATTGCGCAATCAAAGGCCCCCCCAACGACCGTGACTTTCAGTAGGTATAATCATATTCAATTCATAACATATCAATAGGATAAACATAGATAAACATAACAACTTCCCCATCCCTTATTCCTTAACCAGTTATTATCTTTATTTAACCGGTTAAAAAGTGTTTCACATAAACAAGAGAACACCCACCCCGTATGATGCACAAATTAGAGAGACGAAGGTAAGATCTGTATCTCAACAGGTCCCGATCAGAACGCTCCCCTGGATCAACCTTATAAGACGTCTATTGGCATCCGTCACTTTTGTTGGGTCCCAGAAATACCTCCTTGGGTGGAGGTTGGAAAGTAAAGGTCGAAGGAAAGACAATGGGTCCAAGCTCGGATGTTCCGCCTCGTCGTTACGATCTCGTGGACACTGAAAAATCGTAAATCAGAGCTTGGACGAAGAAGCTATGGAAGAAAGAGCGTTCATGTCTCTTGGGAGAACTCTACTCAGAGGAAAGGAGAGGAGAGGGGTGAGTTGAAAAGGAGGAGGGGACCCCTCCTTCTATAGGTGAGAAAATCAAAAGTACAATGCGTGTACTTTATGGTACACGGAGTGTACTCAGTTATTTCACACGGTCTCCACGCGGCTTCCAACACGGATCTGCGGCTGTTGACTGGTCAACACATGGTAATGCGTACACGGAGAGAGACTACACGGCATGTAGTGCTGGACACACGGCATGCACCCATTTATTTCACACGGCAAAAACACGGCCTTCAACATGGGGTATTCCAAACAAGGGGGTACACTGCCTGTACTCAAACTACACGACGTGTAGTTTCAAAATTCTGGAAAGTATGGGAAAATGCCATTTTACCCTCCAGAACACTTCGTGGCCTTATTTTTGACAAAGGAATGGCCTAAGGAGGTCCAGGCCATTACATCAGATACCTATTAAAACATTCTCGTCCCTGAGAATTCAAAAACCAACCCATAGGAACCCAACGAGATACCTATTAGGGTTCTCGTTATAACAGGAACCCATCCAACAAGCCTAATCATAGGTGTTTGGAATTCTACCTCCTATGTAGAGATATTATCCGCTTTAGGCAGAACTGACTCGCCTGCATGGGTTTAATTACATCCACACTAATGTGTCTCGATTAAGTATCAGGTTATTCCCTTTCCCCACACATCCGGACATGTTACACACTTCCAGAGAACAAGGAAACAAAAGGTCTCACAACCGACAAGCTAAGCATTCCATATATCAAAGGTACATATTATAACATCAATACAAAGCTCTAAAGAACAAGGGAAAACACAAGTCAAAACAACTCTGGGTACTGAGCATGCATCTGGGTCTCCTACTCCCAAGTGCTCTCCTCAAGGCCGGCATGCCTCCACAACACATGAACCAACGGAATGGTTCATCCATAGAGCAGCTTCTCTTTACGATCCTCGATTCTGACTGGTCATTCCTTGAAGGTCGCGTCATCTCCCAAATCTAACTATCCCCGGTCGATAATGTGGGAGTTGTCATGTAAGTACCAATGAAGCTGGGAGACATGGAAGACGTTATGAACCTTATCCAACAGAGGTGGCAGGGTTAGCTGATATGCGACATCATCGACTCGCCTCAGCACCTCAAAAGGTCTGATGAACCTAGGTGAGAGCTTGCTCCCTTTCCCAAACCTCTAATGCCCCTTTCGAGGAGAAACCTTCAAGAACACATGATCTCCCACCTGGAACTCCAAGGGCCTCCTCTGAAGGTCAGAATAAGACTTATGGAAGTCTGGAACCACTTTCATCCTCTCACGTACAGGCTGGACTTTCTCTGTGGTTCTCTGCACTACCTCTAGCCCAAGATCACCTGTCTCTCCAACCTCTGCCCAGCAAATGGGTGAACGACATGGTCTGCCAAACAAATCCTCAAATGGTGCCATGCCAATAGTATAGTGGAAGATGTTGTTGTAGGCGAACTCTACTAAAGGCATGTGTCGTACCCATGATCCTACGAAAACCAGAATGCATGCTCGCAGCATGTCCTTCAATGTCTGGATTGTCCGCTCTGTCTACCCATCGGTCTGGGGGTGGAAAGCAGTGCTAAGGCGTAGCTGGGTGCCAAAAAGCATGTTGTAACCCCATACAAACTCGTGAGGTAAACCGAGTATCTCGATCTGAGACAATAGTCTTTGGGACTCCATGCAATCGTGAAACCTCATCTACGTACCTCTCTACTAAGGTACTCACCGGGCCTGACTCCTTAATTTCTAAGAAGTGAGATGATATTGTCAGTTGATCCACCACTACCCAGATAGCATCATAACCACCCTGAGCTCTGGGTAGTCATATGATGAAGTCCATTGAGATGTCATCCCACTTCCACATGGGGACATATAAAGGTTGAAACAACCCACTGGGAACATAGTGTTCAGCCTTCACTTGCTGACACACTAGGCATTTAGCCACAAACTCTGCCACTACACGTTTCACCCCAAGCCACAAAAACTGTTCCCTCTGGTCTTGATACATTTTTGAATCTCCTGGATGTACTGCCAAGGCTGAGCTATTGAACTCACAGAGAACTCCCTCACGCATTGTCTCTGGGACAAACAACATTCCATGGAAAATCATCCGATGTCGGATGTCCTCTGACCATCTTTCTAGAGCGTTCCCTTGATCGACACGATCCCTCATCACTTCCGCCTCAGAGTCCCCCCACTGAGACTCTTCCACCTGCTACAACAAGGTGGAATGCACCATCATCTGAAAAAACAGCCTCTAACACCTTCTACCATGGCATCCAAGTGCAAGGCAGCCAACTCTCTCACCGCCTTCCAAGCATCAGTGGATTCCTGAACCACTTCCTTATGCGACTTCCTGCTCAGGGCATCAGCCAGAACGTTTAACATACCTAAAGTGTAAGAGATCTCAAAGTCATAGTCTTGGAGATACACGACCCATATTCACTACCGTAGGTTCAGGTCACGCTGGGAGAAGATATAACGTAGGCTCTTGTTATATGAGACGACCACAAAGCACTCCCCAAAGAGGTAATGTCGCCACAACATCAGTGCCAACTCTACTACTGCAAGCTCTAGTTAATGGGTGGAATAGTTACCCTCATGAGGGCGTAACTACCAAGACCCAAAATAGATCACTCCCTTCTTCTGCATCAGCACGTACCCCAGACCAAGGCCAATAACATCACAACACACCTCATACAACAACCCTTCATCTGGAAACCTGAGTATGGGAGCACTGACCAACTTCTCCTCAGGTAGTCGAAAACCTCCTGGCATTTCTCGCTCCATAGGAAGACCTGGTTCTTCCTATTCAAAGCTGTCAATGGAGAAGAAACTCGAGGGAAGTCAGAAACGAACCTCCGATAGTAACCTTCTAACCCCAGGAAACTACGAACTTCTACCACGCTCTTAGGTGCTTCCCAAGAAACAACTTCCTCCACCTTCAACGGGTCAACTGACACTCCATGCTGAGACACTACGTTCCCATGGAAGTGTACTTATTGTGTCAGGAAAATACACTTTGACAATTTCTCGTAAAGCTGGTGGTGTCGAAGGACTTCTAAAACTGCCCTGAGATGCTCAAAGTGCTCCTCCTCTAATCTTGAGTAGATCAGGAAGTCATCGATAAACACAACAACGAACCGGTCCAGAAACCATTGGATGACAATGTTCATAAGTCCCATGAACACAGCCGGTGCATTCATAACTCCAAACGGCATCACTACAAACTCGAAGTGTCCATACCTACACCTGAAAGCCATCTTTGAGATGTCACTGTCCTTTACCCTCAGCTGATGATATCCAGATCGTAGATCAATCTTAGAAAACCAACATGCTCCACTCAGTTGGTCGAAGAGATAATCTATCCTTGTAAGGGGGTAACGGTTCTTGAAAGTTACCTGGTTCAACCTTCAGTAGTCTATGCATAGCCTGACACCACCATCATCCTTCTTCACAAATAAAACTGGAGCACCCCCTGGCGATACGCTGGGTCGAACAAAAACATTCTCCATCAGATCATCAATTTGAATCCGCAACTCTCGCAACTCCGAAGGTACCATCCGATAAGGGTCCAACAAAATTGGACCGGAACCAAGATGTAAATCTATCTCGAACTCAATGTCATGTCGGGGGGGGTAGAGTCACAACCTCCTCAGTAAAAACATTGAAGAACTCCCCAACAACCTCTGGGACATCCATAATCTTTGTATCAGCTGGAAATACTAATAACCCACCTAACAAGGAAATAAGAGGCTTCACATGTCGGTTTCCCACCTGATAGCTCCTCTCGCCAACAAAAGATACGTGATTCCCATCCACGTCGGAGAACATGACTCTTCTTCGAAAGTAGTCGATAACGACACGAACAGAAAACAACCAGTCGATGCCTAGGATGAAATCGTATGGCTTCATCTGTAACAGAAGAAGGTCCCCACTAGATTGATGTGGTCCCAACATCAGCCCACATCTCCAGAAAACAAAATATACGCTGGTATGGCCTTCAACTGGTGTACTCAGCACCAGTTGCATGGAATATATCTCTACATCTAGTTCCAAATCATGTGCTAGAACAGGTGCAAAAATGGAGTGCAAATCTCCCGAATCGAACAAAGCAGAAACAAGAGTGCTGAACAAACAAATCGTACCTCGCACCACCTCTGGTCCTACTGGAGTTGTCAACTCTGTTGTGTCCAACTGTCCACGCCCAGCTCCTCTGCCTATCTGAAGCCGACCAGGTTCCATAGCGGTACGGTAAACAACGAACGCCTAATCCTGAGTAGTAATGAAATTTCTCAAGGTTTTATTTTATCATTTTTATTTCAATTTCTTTCCCAGAACACCCAAATCAATTAAAACACAATCATGATGATGCATGTACCTTCCCTAGGGTCTCTACACTGCAATCAATTTAGTCTCACTTGGTCGTTCAGTAGGCTCAGAGTCCTTGCATCGAATCACGGGGGGGGGGGCTAAAATCATGTGTCCTAGCCTATCTTCCCTAGCCTATGTAACACACCAATATTAACTAACATTGTCGTCCTACCATCATATGTAATCCTCAATGTCCCTGACTCTAGACTCCATCCTATCTCTCAACCTTCACCTCTGATACGATTCTGTCACGACCCTCTCCCACCAAAGATGCCCCTCTTGAGCGGGCGAAGGTGAAAGGGAGATAATGACACCTGTGTCCCACATCCAGTAGGCCCCAGGTTGGAGACTAGCACCAAGGGTATGAGTTTTCACAATATGGGAGGCATTACCCTTTTATTATTTTAAGATCAGGAAATAGGACAAGTCAACCACCAAAAAGGAAAAGAACAAGTGTATAGAAATAAACCCAAACCAAGCCCACATGCATGTTTAAACAATTTTATAACAAGGTGCAAGTACAAGAAAGATCAAAGTACAATACCAAAAGAAAACAAGAGTACATCAACTGCAACAACTCTAACTCCCCGACTAGTAGGGTCCCGCACGGCCCTGGTAGCCCTCCTGGAAACCTGAATGTCAATGTAGGGTGAGCATACATGTTTACTCAGTAGGGAAACCAAAATCTCTCGTTCCCAAGTGGGGAGACATCCTAAAGTACCGTGAGAACAATAGAAGAAACCTAGCAAGGAATTCTATCCACCCAACCTCACCATCCACACTCACCAAAAACACAATCACCACAGGTAGTAGTATATAAGAAATAAGAGTATTTGGGTACCCCACACCATTTCCCTTTAGTTAGCTGCTCTTCCTAACGACAAACGGCCTGACGCTACCACACTCTCCCAACCCGCACACACCTAGGCCTCGCAACCACATATCCCGCCCGCACACACCTGGGAATCACAACCACGTATCCCACCCACACACACCTAGGCCTCACAAACACCTATCCCACCCGCACACACCTGGGCCTCACAACCACGTATCCCGCCAGCACACACCAGGGGCTCACATCCATCTATCCCGATCCCATGCACCTGGGACACACAACCACGTATCCCGCCCCCACACACCTGGGCCTCACAACCACGTATCCCGCCCCCACACACCTAGGCCTCACAACCACGTATCCTGCCTGCACACACCTAGGCCTGAGAACCACGTATCCCACACGCACACACCTGGGCCTCACAACCAAGTATCCCACCCGCACACACCTGGGCCTCACAACCACGTATCCCTCCCGCAAACACCTGGTCCTTAGAAGCACGTATCCCGCCCGCACAAACCTGGGCACCACAACCATGTATCCCGCCTTTACACACCTAGGCCTCACAACCACATATCTCGCCCGCACAAACCTGGGCCTCATCCCGAAGATTCTTGGGAAATAGTAGACCCTGCCCGAAGAGTCTTGGGCTAAAACCACCTCTATCGAAACCTACCCGAAGAGTCTTTGGGGTAAGGTCGCCTCAATCCATCAAAGCCTAGGGGAGAAGAAGAAGGATGGAGCTAGTAACTAAGGGAAAACAACCTATCCCATGAAATGGTAGTGTTCGGCACTAAGTGGTCAACATGGGTGGGGTGAGATAAAACCCAAAAGATAAAGATATATATATACCAAACACACATCCCAACCTATGGATTTTAACTAGGTAAACTGAGGACGTGCCTCGATACTGCTACTACGAAGCATGCATACAAAAAACAACCCCAACCCCATTTAGGTTTTCACGTTTCAGCAGAATTAGTTTATTTAGTTACTTAACTACTGAAAAACTATCCACAACCAACCACATCAATCATTCGTAAAGCATATTCCCTCCATCCACAAATCAAGTTAGGAAAACAAAAGTAGCACAACAAATCCCTTCTTATCAACTAACCAACCCATTGATTATTAAACTCGTTCCACTACCATGCCCTACCATTCATTAACTCTTCCACTTTTTATTTATTATTCACAACCCATAGTATGTTCACATTCAAACCCATCCCTGAAGCCCCGCTGACAACTGCCATAACCACAACTGCACCGTACATCATTATCCCTTTAATAACTTTTATCACAGCCCTGATGCCCACCCGATCCACAACAACCCACAAAACAAGGTTCGTGCCACATAATCGCCCCTTCAACATCATTAACCGTAGCCCTGATGCCGGTTTTATTATTAATAACCATGGATTCACCCCTGACTTTCACACACCAGTAACCAAGCCAAAGCCCACATGTTCATTATTCCATTTTGTTTAACCGGGGTGATCACACAAGGGTTCTAGATTTTAAATATCCAATATTTACGTGATTAACCAATTTCCACATTCCACAAAGTTTCCTTCCACAAAATGGTCTAGAAAGATAGGGAAAAATTTAATTGCAGAAGTAAAGGCCCCCCAAATGACAATGATTTTCAGTAGTTATAATCATATTCAATTCATCACATATCAATATGATAAACAAAGATAAACATAAAAACTTCCCCATCCCCTGTTCTTTAACCATTTATTATCTTTATTTAACCGGTTCAAAAGTGTTTCATGTAATCAAGAAAACACCCACCCTGCATGATGCCCAAATTAGAGAGACGAAGGTAAGATCCCTACCTCAACAGGTCCCGATCGCAACGCTCTCCCGGATCAACCTTAGAAGATGTCCGTCGGCGTCCGTCACTTCTTTAAGGTCCCGGAAAAACCTCCATGGGTGGAATTCAAAAAGAAAAGGCAGATGGAAAGACAACGGTTACATGCTCTAATAAACTGCCTCGTGGTTATGATCCCGTGGCTGCTGACGGATCATAAATCGGAGCTCGGACGAAGATGTTATGGAATAAAGAGCCTTCATGTCTCTTAGGAGAACTCTGCTCAGAGGAAAGGGGAGGAGAGGGGTGAGTATAAAAGGAAGATGTTACCCCTGCTTTTATAGGCGAGAAAAGAAAAAGTACAATGTGAGTACTTTATGGTAGACGGCGTGTACTCGGTTATTTCGCACGGTCTCCACGAGGCTTCCAACACGGCTCTGCGGCCGTTGACCGGTCGACACACGGTAATGCGTAAGTGGAGAGAGACTACACAATGTGTAGTACTGGACACATGGCGTGCACCCATTTATTTCACACAGCAAGGACACAACCTTCAACACGAGGTAAACCCGGCAAGGGGGTACATGGCATGTACTCAAACTACACGGCGTGTAGTTTCAAAATTCTGGAAAGTGTGGGAAAAGTCCATTTACCCTCCAGAACACTTCGTGGCCTTATTTTTTACAAAGGAATAGGCCAGAGAGGTCCGGTCCATTACAGATACATAATACTTATATAATTTCAATGTAATTCATTGGAGTCAATTTATAATAATTTTAGTTATATAAATTTTTTTAACTTTTTACCATCTTTTACCGACCTCCTAGGAGCATTTTCAAATTTACATAAAACATAATATTACTGCTTCTTTGAGTTGAATTTAGATAATCCAAGAGACGCGATTAATATCCATAAGTAAAATTTGGTTTAATGAGATGAAAATATTTTTTTTGGAATAGTAACTTTTGACTATTATTTACCACTATTAAAAGTAAATATGGTAATTAAAGGTAAAATGATATTATTATTACCCTAAAACATGTCCTAATTCTATTGGATAATTTTAATTAAACAAAAAACAAACTTATGAATAAAATATGATCCTTTAGGTCTATTTGGATTAGATTAGGAAATTTATTAATATTTATTTAAAAGAAGAGTTAAAAGGGTTAAATTCAAAGTTTATTAACTAAACCATTTTTAATATAGGGTTAAACATAAGATAAATTAGACTTTAAATATTCATTATAAATATAAAAATATTTCCTATATAATGGTATTTAAAATTTGTATAAATTAAATAATTTATTTTATTAATGAAACAATAATGATGGAGAAATTACCATATTACTAAAATATTAAAAATAATTGATCTTATAAATATCCAAATAAATTTAATTTGAGAATTTTTATGAATTAAACTAATTTTATATGTTAATATAGCATGTTAGTGTTGATTAAATGAATTTCTTCGATGTAATAATGCTGTTAGGAATTTTTCAAAAACAAAATAGAAAATAGTGTCAAAATTGATATTCTATTTCTAAAAATATATGGTTCAGACAAAGATCTTAAATAATATTAAATTTGACATTAATGAATCACTATATGTTCTCTTGGAAGTTTATATAATTTTTATTAATCATATAATCTAAAAATACAAAGAGACATGGTAAATGTCAATCTAATTAATTAAGAGTTAAATCTAGAAGATATGGTTTATGTAGTCACCCAAACCTATCTAAAACCTATTGGTTGAGTGGTTTTAGACCCATACCCACCTTATCCTATAAATGAATCATTTTTGATCCATTATAAACCGAAAATTAATTATTATAAAACAATATTTCAATCTTTTCATATGGTTCCCCTCACCCATCTTATAAAATGAAACATTTGTTTCTCTCAAATTAAAACCATAAAATAAATTTAGCTTGGCCAACACCTGCCCAAATATCCTCTCAACTATTCTATATTCATCTTAGATACATTCATTTAGTTATAAATCCAACCTAATGAGCCATTTTTTTCAAATCTAATAGAACAACCCGAAGAAGAGGTAAATATTTCATCATCTCTTTCATGTTCATTTCTTCTTCCACTTCCACATTCTTTGTTGTTTCTATTATAAAAAATTAAATCAAGTATCATCTATATAGAGTGATATTATTATAAAAATGGCACAACCATATTAATTATTTTATCCATCCTATTAATGAAAGGTCACCATACTTGTGTGCATACGGCTTACTGTCTTCACGCCGTGGTGTAGTTTGTTATTCAAATATTTCATCATTTGGATGGGAATAATAATGAGTATAAATGATGAAAATAATATCAATAACATGATTATGATTCTGTATTTATGATATTTCATCCAATTAAATATTATTTTAATCTAAAAAAGGATGATTTTGTCACTCATGCGTACGTACGACTTACCGTCTCCACGAACACGATGAGATTAATTCCCCATCGTATCCATTCAAAAATAATTTTCATTTGATGATTAAAAATAATGTTCAATTACTTGATATAATTTGGGATATAAATAATATATATACCATCCATAACAAATATAAATCACATAAAAAAGAATATAATGGAAAATTAATCAGTTAACACCTGACACAATGATAATATAAAAATATTATTAACAAAGAAAGATTAGAAGATCATATATGATATCAAATTTATTTATATAGTTTTTTTATAATTTAATAATAGTGATTAAACTGTTATACAAGATTTTAACGTACCCTCAACCAAGGAAAATTACAAGGTAAGGGTTAATTTCACAATCTGTTCATTATCTGAGGTTTTTTATACGTAATTATCTACTGGGATATCTTTATCATCCACATTCATGTTTCATAAGATGTGTTTCAAAACATTTTTACTATTTTCTATACATTGGGTTAAATTCATTAATACCCTTATTTGACCTTATATATTTTGAAATGAATCTTTCTGTCATTTTCCATACAAGGTACTTTATTAAGGTATGAATGTTTTGTTAACTTATACGGAAGGTGTTTCTATATTCTGCCGTTATAACTTCGTCGAATCTTCACTTACAAGCTTACAAGAATATTTAAAAAAATCTCTTTATAATTTTGTGACTCTTAAATAATTTCAAAATAGAATGATAAATTTATCTCAAAATGGTTTTGATTTAATCTATGTCAGCATCCTTTGATGGATTTTAAACTTATTTGAAGTTGATTTATTATGATACAAAACATCCATATTGTGTTCAAGGTTTTGGAATATTTTTTACTGTGGATGTGTTATTTTTACACCTTTTATGGTTTATGGATAATGTATTTACATTTCGTATGCTAGTTTTAATATGTGTCTTTAAGTTATGTTTAAACTTTTTCATTTGAGGAATGCATTGGACTTAGTAAGTGATGGGTGGAGCCCAATAATTCTCCTTGATGCATCGGTCAGTCTCATGAGACAATCTAGTTTCTTAGCACAAGGACTTAAAAAAATATAATTTGTAGTCTTGGAACAAAGCCTTGACTATGTGGTTATGAATTCTCGCATTATGCATTCCATCATTATGAAAGTGGCTATTGATATAAAATGTGATTATTCGACTATTAGAATATCCATGTTATAAAGTAAATGGAATTATTTGATTTTATCATTGCCATATTATGATGAATTTCATTATTAAAAGGATTTTGTTTTAGTCTTATACATTTCTTTAAATGTTTATGCATATTTATTAATGATTCATCGATATTGTTATCATTACTGAGAATCTGAGATCACCCCTTTCTATGTTTCATTTTTCTCAGGATAAGTAAAAGTATTTTATGACTGACCTAGAGGAATAGTCTGAGGGGATATGAATGTGGTCTATGGAAATAATGTTGTTTTAATTTTTCATTTTATTATGTAATGTAAAACGTATGAATGTATCTAGTATTTCCAAGGTTACTAAACTGATCGGTCTTTCAGGACATGATTTCCTTGTATCATGCCAATGATATATAATAATGTGCCGACTCTGGGTAAATAGGGTCGGGGCATTACAACTAAATACTACATAATATGGTTATTTAGACCCACAATAAAATTTTAGTTGAAATATTTCACTTTGGAGTTTTTAGAATTCAAATAACAATTAATTCTAAAATAATACTTCAAAAAATTCTGATAGAGCCCCTCACCCCGTTTAGAAATTGACACCACCTTTAAACCATTATAACACCTATAATGTCTCTTGAATGATCAAAAATCTTCTCAAATAATCTCCAAAAATTTCTATCATTCTTCCAGAATCCTTACCTTATGAATAAGGATATTCATGAAGTCATTTTTGCTTATGTAAAAGTAGTTACATGATTAGAGGTAATATCTTATCCCAAGATTCATTCATTTATTTTCATTATCTGACCCCCAAAAATCTCTTTGTTCCATTATTTTATAACAACACTAGTATGTTAAACATACTGTTATGTTGTTATGTTGGGGATTAAAACAACACTTACTCGCACCTTCTTCTAATGGGTATAGAACATATTGTTTCAGTGGAAGACGAACTACTGCCACAAGAAATAATGACTGGTCAATCTTATCTTACCATATCTTACGGTGTCAATTATGAGGGAATTATAATTATATATGATATATATGATTTTTACTTTATAAATATGTTTCATTAAATCTCATTTAAAACATAAATTTTCTATTTTGATGATTTATGAATATAATAATTTCATTTGAAGAAGTGTGGACTACCACCCCTCAAAGTGATATGACTCATTCATGCTATACATGGAACATACAATGGATGTAATTAATGAAATTATCTATAATATATAACATATATATTATACTGGAGTTATAATATTCCTTGGAATAATTTATTTTTCATTCCCTTAAATATGTAAATTAAATTAAATTAGCATTCCTGCCTACGTACAACATATTGTCTCCATTAACGGTGCATTTCATTTCTTATATCAAAATGTTATGGACTATTCTAAATAAATATATAATGGATATATATGAGATATATGATATCAAATAATTAATATAGATTCTAGATATAATTTTCTTTTGACCACATGGACAATTTTTAATAATAACAAGTTGATTTTTACTAATGTTCCGATCATCAGCAAAATGTATGATATGAACTCAAATAATTAAGCCACTGTCATGGAAAGATAATATATGATATAAAAGGTATAATAAATTTTCGAATTTTTCTGAAGAAATTATAAATTAACTTTTTTTATTATTGATGATGAATAATGAACATACAAGACATGTCATACTCGAGGTAAGGGACTATGTCTCAATCTCCTTTCATTAAGGCTTGCTTTGATAATTTAGACCTCCTTCTTTTACACAGTGTATAATAAACCACATTGACATTTAATTTCATTAAAAGCGAATATTATCTCTAAAAATAATTTTACTAAAAGATAAAAGGAATGGTATTTAACATATGAAGAGACAACGAAATTTCCGTCGTAGCAAGCATTATTTGATATTTGGATTCCATAATAAGTTGTGATGTTTTTCATTTGAAAATAAATACCATTTACCCATTTTACATATTTTGGTTTTGAAAATTGTTTTGATTGTGGATATATTATTTCAATATCTTGAAATTATTTCTTGTAACTTCTAATGAAATGTAATGATTGAAATGGTGTTATTTTCAATATTATATATGTGATGATTATATAACGGTACTTGGACATTTGATGGGTGGTTAGGTGTTAAAAATAATAATGGGTGGTTATGTGATAAACCAAGGATGGGTGGTAATGTTAAAACCTCCAATGCATTAGGTATGAATGTCGGTCATATCATTATTCCCTTTAGTGATATGTTTGGAAGTCGGTTATATAGCTATATCATTTAGTGATATGTCTGGAGGTAGACCATATTGCTATTCCATTTATGTATGTTTATATACCATGTTTCCATTATATATTATACGTTGTTTTCTATGGTATTTTTGGGAATATTCTTTTTACAAAAAGGGTATGCATTGATATTATATTTAGTGAAGTGTTTTTACTACTTCTTTACGGTTAAATGTATTACATTATGTTAATGTATTCATGGTTTATGTGTACTTTTAAAAAACTAACATTTTTCCTCATTTATGTATAACTTGATGATCTTTTTTATTGTCATACCATGTTTTTTAAATGCTTTTCATAGGAATTAAAGTGGAATAGGGTTAAGGATGAGGTCAATGAATATTCATGCCGTGTAAATGAAAGAACTAGACATGTATTTTTGAAAGTGTTTCTATATTATGAAAATAATGAATAGTGAGTATAAGTGTATAATAGTAATATTCAAGTTTTCATGTATATGTCATGACATAATTATATAAATATATACAAGTGAAAATATCCTCAATGCAAATTATTATCTTAATTCAAGATTATGTAATATCATAGGCTTGAACCTTTTAGTTTGTATTCAATGTTGGTTTAGATACCATTAGAGGTTAGGTTATTATTTAATCATAAGTGACATAACCATAATGGTTTTCATATTCAAAAGAGTCATAGTTATTTTAGACAAATTCATTGAGTTTAAGATAACATGATTAAATATATCTTAGTATTTACCCTCTTCATTAGATATTATATGATTATTTTTACTAATATACACACAATGACCTTTTTTGTTTTTATAAACGGCTTGATCTAGAATGAACCAAAGTAACAATGGATTTGAAGAAAATTGTGATAGTTTTCTAAATATGAAACTTAAATAAATGGGAGCTATAATGAGAACTCTTGAGGTTATTCACTACCTACTATTGGAATCCATGATAGAACACATGAACCTTTGTGATTTTTACAAGGCATCATATATGCGAGAAACAAATCCCTAATGATTTTCCAGTTTTAATCATAGTGATAAGTATATTCAAAAACAAATTTGTTAAGTATGTGGAAATAAACACCTAGGAAAATGATTTAGAGGGGAGGGAAGATGCTTTACATGTGGTAATGATGTTCATAAAGCAGTAACCTTCCATGCAAAAAAATAAGTTTCAATTTGACTCTATGAAAGGGAAAGAAGTTATTTCATTGAGATTAATTGAATGTTTTAAATGTGGTGTCCATGGTCATTATAAAAATAGATTTTTAACGGATAAGGTATATTAATGGGATCAGAATGACAATAAAAATATATTTTTACCAATACCTCATTCTATTCCAATTGGGGGTGAGGAAACTAACAATGGCCAATGAAAGTTTTAGACTATTTCATTGATAATGTTTTGAAATTTCCGAATATTAGCATATGATACATGATTTTTTTTGTAGGAATGATGTATTACAGAATATGTTTGATAAGAATGGTTAATGGATCCTGAATCTCATTTACTGAGTAAGAAGTTTACATATGAGGTATTCAAGAGTTATGTTAGAACTTATTACGATGAAAGGCTTAAAAAATAAAGGATCTTTCGATGATTGGATTACAGTGGATGGATTTTTCTAGTATGTGAAACCATGAATTATAATATGTGAAAATGTTTTTTAACAATGAATTATATTTTATTGTGTTGATATAATGGACATCTGTAGGGGTTTATATGAAAAAAATTTGAGGTGATAAGTTGTTATTATTATTTTGACGGAAAAGGAATGGTATCAGAAAACCGTTTACGATAAAAAAGTTATTGTAATTTATTAAGAAATTATCTTATAATTGAGAATGATATAATAATGATATGGTTTTAGAAAAAGGACATCCTGCAGGATGGGTGACAACCCGTCGCATCCGGAAAGTCCATGGGAATTGAACCAACAACCGATGGGCGTCAAGGGCGCATCGCCTACCACTGGCCTACATGAAGCCCCTTATTCATATGAAATATTCACTTAGTTAAATGATTTTATTGATAAAGAATAAGAGGATTTGAGATATTATGTTTTATCAAAGGTATATCCTTAGTACATGAAAATGATTTGGTTTTTATGAGATAAAGGTTTTTTTGGAAGATGTCCAGTCCTTCGAGAACACTATATTCCTAAGGAAAAAATAATACTATGAAAATTCCTTTGTGGGGTAATGGTTGATATTTTATTTTTGGAATAATATATTTTTTGATTGTGGACATATGGATATTTAAATTACTAACCCGATCAAATAAAATTTTTTATTAGTTTAATTACATGTTAGATTGAGACTATAAGAGTAGTCGATGTTACTTGGATATAAATGTTAATATTTATTGTAGAGGATGATATGATTTAATTCTTCTAATTATTGGGTTTTAATATTATTTTTGATAATATTGAATAATTTTACGGACAATTGTATATTAAATGGTTTTTGTGGAACATTGGGTACTATTTTATGAATTTTGGAGAATACGAGTAGTAATTGTTTTATAATTGATTGACATTTTGCGGCTTATCTGATCTCGTGCTAACAATTTTATGACTTTTTTAATGTATAATGATAGTAGAAATATATAGTTCATAATTTTTAGATTATTTGAGTCTATAGAATTTGATTCCTTTTCTTTTTATGAGACCAAGTCATCTTGAATAATCATCATTTGTAGAGAAGATGAATTTGTGGTACAAATTTAGTAAAGGATGAAAGTCTATATAATAAATAAATATGTTTCCTTAGGTTCATATTCAAGAAATAAAACAAATTCCTCAAAATTATGAAAAGTAAATTACAACCAAAATTTTGACCATTTACATTTTCTACTGGGTAATAAAGTATCTTTTAACCCATCACATGTCTGTGATTTTATAGGGTTTAACAATCTTATAATCATGTTTTATATCACCCTCCATCAGAACTCGAAACATTGTTTCTCTTCCATATCCCTGATTTCCTATATGGGATATTATTTTGTGTTATCATGTGTGAAATTTTAATTAAATTTCATTATTACATTGTTTCAGTTTTGTTAACTCTTTTCTAGATGTGGGACTTTCAAGGATGTTTCCATGCCCAATTTGAAAATTGCAAGGATGCAATTTTTAAAAGGGGGGAATGATGTACTAATGTAGGTATTTATATAATAATTCTTTTTCTTATCTATTAATATTTATGAATAAGATTTTTATTTAATTTTAAATAGGGAACTTTCTTCTATAGGGTACTCAATACGCAACAACAGGTTTATTTGAAATCAATATTGAACACAACTTTTAGTTTTACCGAAAAATAATATAATAATCATGTAATTATAAATAGTAGTTAACGCATAGTCGTTTTATTGCTGGGAAATAACATAACTAACCAAATTAGTATTAATATTTTTGGATAAATTTCCTTACATTTATCCACTAAATTTTTTACGCTTAAAATAAGAGGAAATCTAATTTTAAGCATTAAACACTCTAATGTTTTTTAAAGAGATGATTTATCACATTTTGGTGGACAAATGATTTTAAATACTGTTTTAATCGCTTTTAAATGTTCCATATTAAAAAAATATAATTCATCTTTATAAGAGATATATTAAAATTTACTTTGGTTAAATTTTTTGTATTTTTATGATAAATATCATTTATAATGAATAGTGAAAAATACTGCATTTTAAGCCAAAAAGTTTTTCTCATCTAACTTATTTATATGATTAGATTGTCCATTTAATTGGATTTAAAGTTTAATTAGAAAATTATTTAATCATTTTATAAAATTTTAGTCATTTTATGTAAATTCACAATTAAATGGGATATAAACACATGTCAATATTTTGGAAGATTTTACTTCTAAAAAACATGATTTATGTTTTTTACAATGGTAATTAATATTAAATTAATATATGCAACGTCTGTGGTTTGAATTTGGAATACATAATTCCATATTTGTAATCATTTGGTCTATAATTTTTAAATATGGTACTTTTATTTTTAGCCATTATGAACAGTAACATTAGTAAATATTTTAATGTCCTTTGTTAAAGGGTAAATCTAGTAATTAAAGGTAAAAAATAATATTATAATAATAATAAATTACCCTAAAACATGTCTTACCCCTATTTTATAAGATATGTACGACCATAGAAATCCATGGGTCCATTTTAGGACCCCATGGAGCCACTTGTGGGCTAAAATGACATTTAATGACTGTAAATTTAATGTTAAGGAAAATATTACCTAATAATTTTTCATTTACTAAAAATATTTATATGAGGTTATATAAGTGATATATTAGACTATTAATTGTTATTAGTAATACAAAAATATTTCCTACATCATGGTATTTTATTTATAATTTTTAGACATCCAATAAATAAATTTATTTAGGACACAATGGTGATGTAGTGATTATCTTATTAATGAATGATATATATTAATGAGATTATAAATACTATAATAATTTTATTTTGAAACTTTTTATTTCATAAATGAATTTTAGTATTATTTTACCTGGTATATTTTAATTAAATAATTTTTTTCGAATTAATCAATCTGTTATGGATTTTTAAAAAATTCATGATATGAATAGTATAAAATATGGAATTAATGAGTTTTTAAATCAATTAAACATTTGTTAATGAATATAATATTAATAAAAGTAAAATATCCTTCCAAATTACATATATATTGATCTAAATTTCATTAATGAACCACTTTAGGTTCTATATGAATTTTATGGTAACTACATTAACCATATAATATGAATATACAAGAAGACATGGTAATAGTTAAATTAAATAACCGATGGATAAAGATAACTGATAATGTTAAATTTGAAACCAAAACGTGTCTAAACCCTATTGGATGAAATTAATTAGACCCATACTCATTTGATCTTCTAAATATATCACATTCTTGTTATTAGAATTTGAAAAACAATTAATAATAAAATAATAAATCAAAACATTGTTAAAGTGTCCGCCATCCCTCTTATAAAAGGGTAAAACATATAACCCACTACTCACACCTATAAAGACCGTTGTCTCATCCAAAATCAGTAGAAATAATCTCCCATCATCCCTCACTTCATATAGAAGCCTTACCTTGGGCATATGGAAATTTAAGATGGCCTTTTTGCTAAAATAAAAAGGAGTAACTTGATTTGAGGTAATGTCTTATCTCAAGCTTTATTCGATTAATTTTTTTCTCAACCACCTAAAATCCCATTATTCTATTCTTTTATAAAAAACCAGTATATTAAATATAATATGTTTTTTTATAATAAGGATTCGAACTACAGATACACACACCATTGTCTAATGGTTCTAGAACATATTGTTTCAATGTACGACGAACTATAGCATCATGAAATGATGAGTGTTCAATCTTCTCCCACCACCTTTTATGGTGTAAATTATGATAGAAATGTAATTATATAAGATATATATGATATTTATTTTATCTATATTCTTCTGTTATTCTCATTTAGAACATACTTCAACGCATTTCATGTTTGTATAAATATGATAATTTAATTTGAAGAAGTGATAACTACTGCCCCCTCAAAGTGATATGACTCATTCTTGCTATAAATGAAATGTATAAATGATGAATTGATGAAAATATTTAACATATATAACATATATATTCTAATTGATTTATAATATACCTATTTATCATTTATTTTTCATTCCTTTAAATATGAAAATGAAATGAATGTAGTGTTCATGTGTATGTAAGACTTATTTTCTCTACGAACGGTGCATTTCATTTCTTATATCCAAATACAATGGACTATTCTAAATACACATACACTGGATATATATGATATATATGATATCAAGACCCTGAATATAATTCTAGAGATTATGTACTTTTTACCACATAGACAATTTGGAAATATAAAAAGTTTACTTTTGACTCATGTTCCGAACATCGACAAAATGTCCGATATGAACTCAAATAAATAACTAATTTTTATAACAAGGTAATATGTGATATAAAAGAAATAATAAACAAGAAAAATGTTCTGAAGAACATATTAACTAACTTTTTCTTATTATTACAAAAGAATAAGGAATATATAAGACATGTCAGACTCTAGGTAAGGGACATTGTCTCAATATCATTTCATTAAGGTATCTTTTGATAATATAATACTCCATCATTTACACAGTGTATAATAAACTCCTTCAAATTCAAAGGGAATATTTTTTCTACAAAGTGTTTTAAATGATGATAAATGGAGTTTTTTTGAACGTATGTTTTGACAAGAATCATTCCACCGCTGTGAGTATGATTTGATATTTGGCTTCCTTAACAAGTCATGATGTTTTTAAATTGAACATAAATACCATAAAATTTTTTATATATATTATTTTTATAAATGGATTTTAATTTGTATTTACTATTTCTATTTCATTATATTGTTTATTGTGATTTGATATGAAAATTTATGATTGAAATGATGATATTTGATATCTTTTATATGTGATGATTATATTATGGTACTTGGACATTTGATAGTTGGTTACATGATAATCCCATTGATGGGTGGTTCCGTGATAAACCAAGGATAGTTGGCTATATTATAACCTCCAATTAATTGGGTATGAAAGTCGGTCGTATGTCTATTTCTTTTAGTAATATATACAGAAGTCGATAATATGGATATTATATTTATTGATATGTGTGGAAGATGACCTAATGGTTATTCCATTTACGTATGTTTATGTACCATGTTTTAGATTTAAGATATACATTGTATTTTATTACATTTATGTTAAAATTATGGATAAAAAGGGTAAGCAATGAGATCATATTCAGTGTTGTTCTTTTGATTATTTTTTAAGGTGTCAATTTTTAATTTTTGATAAATTATTGATTGATTATATGTTTTTATAGATATAAAAGTTTTTCTTCTTTATGTATCCTTCACTGATCTTTTTATGCTTATCCTGGGTTTTTGAAATGCTTTTCATAAGACTTAATGTGGAATAGTGTTAGGGAATGGATCAACGAAAAGTCATACTGTTTAAATCATGGAACTAGACATGAATTTTTTAAGAGGGTTTGTATTATTAAAATAATAGATAGTGATTAGATGTGTTTACTTGTAATATTCAAGTTTTTATGTATAATTTATGACCTAATTATCTAAATCTCTAAACTAGAATGGATTCTGAATGTGAATTATTAACTTCATTCAAGATTATGTAATGTTTATGGTTGGGCCGTATATTTAGTGAATTGAAATTAGCATTCTGATAACAATGAGACTCCTCAATTTAAATGACATGGGTCTGTCTTTGAACTACACAGAGATAAATATTAATAGTTTCATTTTTAACACTTTTTTTGGTATGTATCACTTTAATTTTTAATCCTTATGATATTGACTCTTTTAGGGAATTAATGTCCACTTCTAATTGTTTGAAGGGACTCAAGGAGGAGATGTGGAATTATGTTTGGTTTTTTATAACATACCATCAAGAGATAGATTATGAGATGGATTATATTATTTAGATCCAAGGGTATATTCTCCAATACAGCATCTTCTATTTTAGTGGAACATGGGAAAAACATTCAGTACTAGATGAGTTTTTATATAATAATGGATATCAGTTATCGATCTGAATGGAACCCTTGTAGGATTTATAAGGTCCCCTATCATGGTCACCTCATTATTATCTGGAGGTGGGAGAGTCTTATTTTCTAGAACAATATTGTGTTGAAGAGGATCCTTAAATGATTTGAGATATTTATTAATTCCTTGATGTAGCTTATGTTGTAAAAAAATAATATGTGTGTCTTCGATGTCGTTATATTGAGATTTCAATTAG
This sequence comes from Viscum album, assembly GCA_963277665.1. Lineage (NCBI taxonomy): Eukaryota > Viridiplantae > Streptophyta > Magnoliopsida > Santalales > Viscaceae > Viscum > Viscum album. The sequence continues at coordinate 1,707,517,974 of OY728150.1, forward strand.
TGGACATGAGTAAATAAAATTTATCCTTGATTAAGTCGACATCATCTCAAGAAATATGGAATAATAGATTTGAGATTTGTTGGGGTCATTAATTCATTAAGTGAAATATGAATATTTCATTTTTTATTGTATTGTCAGATTACATAATAACTATATATGATGTTTTCCACATATATCATCTTATGAAGTTCTATCATCATCTTCCCCGTATTCTTAGATGGGAAGATATTAAGATAGAGATGGGAATTTTTTTTGTGGAGTGGATGATGGTTATCATTCAAACATAGGTAATAGTATTGTGTGGGAAATTCATTTGGTTGGAAAGAGTGGTAAGCTGACATTGATCATATTCTCAAGATACATGAGAGAAACAATTGTCGGAGAGGGAGTAGTGGCATCCCCTTTTTACAATAAACCCTTCTTCCTAATGAATTTCAAAGGAGATAATGTCCTAGTGTGGAGGGATTATGATATATTGGATAAATAATAAATTTCATATTCTTTTTTATGAATTTATTTTGTGACTGAACGGTATGGGTGTTATTTCGTTTTTTTTGTCAGGGGTTGTAGTTTGTGATTTTTTATAGTGAATTAAATCCATATATAATTAAATGAATAAATAAAGTTTATTTTATGTATGATCCATAAAAAAATATCAAGAAATAAATAAATATTACTCTACAAACCTGTTTTTACTTAATAAATATGCTATCAAGAATTATAATAGAAGGAGACCTCTTTTTTAGTGGTTCTAAAAATTAAAGGTTTTATAATGTTTATCCAATTTTTTAAATATAAATTACTCCTAACTAGTGGGATATAACATGAAACACTTCTTTTAACCCATTGTTCAATGTGATTCACCTCTATCAAATATTAGTTTCCATTTTAAGTGATTTGTGTGATATTCTATCTTCCTTCTTCCTCTATTCAATACATGTTATCAAGATTAGCATTGTTTCTTCTCTCTAGAATGTTGGGATATTTCTAATTATTAATTTATATTGGTTTCCTAGTGTATTTATGCTATATTTATGGGTTATAATAGTGAATTTTGACAACAGTATGATCACTTCATGATCCAATATGTGATATTCTTCTTAGGCACATCCCTTATGTTTGATCTTATGTGGCATGATAGTTCCTTGAGGTATGTTTTGATATATCATTACCACCATTAGTGTCACATATTTCATTTGATTTATATATTTTTTGTATCTTCTAGGGCCAATGTTTGTTGTTCTATATTCCAAAAGGTGGGTGGATCCCTCTATAGGTAGTGTTAGACATGATTGTAGTGTTAGTGGTTATGCATATATCCTACTTCGGATAAACCATAACTGATCATTGTTTTATAAATTGATTTATAAATAAATTGGACTGATTTATTCGTTTTCATAATTTTTTTGTGGTAATTTATTGTTTTTTCCTTGATTTTATAAAAATAAAATGTTTATTCAGATCATCATAATATTCATTATAGAATCTAGTTTCAAAGTTTTTTTATTCAATAAAGTGTATAATTGAATTTTTGGTCAAATTTAGATACATTTGAATTTTATTTGAAATTTTTGGTCGGAGTGGATACTCAATAGGGGGGTGAATTGAGTTCCAATTAAAATTTCTGTTAAAAAATTGTCTATTTAAAATCCCCCGATTTATAAAATAAGTTAAACTGCATTGAGTTTATACATATTTTAAATTTTCTCTTAGCTTCTCAAAGATTGATTAGGTCTCAGTTAATTTTATCACAATATCAAACTAACTTTTGAAACTAACCTACTGATTTACAATAAGTGTAAACACTTGCTAATTTAACTATCAAAGTAGCTTTAAAATAGTTTTTTATTTTAAAGTAATAGAAACGGGATAAATTAGATATATGTAGTATAATTTGAACATAAACTAAAGATGCACAGCAGATTTAACCAGAGGATCAGTCTCATGATGAGACTTATTCCTCTAAAATTTATATAAATTTGATCCACGACCTGGATCGGGGTTAACAATAGTTTTCAAAAGTGTCCAGGCCACGCAGGGACCTCTACCACTATTCTACGTGGGAAACAAAACAAAGACCAAGCCACACAAGGACCTCTTCTACAGTTGACGTGGGTAAACAAGGGTTAAGAGATTTGGAGTGAGGATTTTGATATCCTACAGTTTAGTACAAGACATAGTGTGTGCATAAGATATACAGAGTACACCACAATGCTTGAAAGTTAATAAATAAATCACTTAGAGAGAACAGATGAGTATTTATAAATCTTTAGTGATTATCAATACAGCTCTGGACTATTTGGATCCATCAAAAATGCTTCTGAGTCTTTCTTTGGTTTTTCTGTTGAAAAACAGAGTGACGTAGTTAAGATTTTGTTCTACAGAAGTGAGAATGATCTCTTGATTCGTCGTGTGTTCTTCAGAGGTGTTGGATTGCATTCATGAGACTTCTTTGAAAGTCTTTCAATCTCCTTCTTGTTCAGGATTGTTCTTCTTGTTCATCACAGTGCTCTCAAGTGTATGTAAGTTATTCTTGTTATCTCATCACACTTTTATCACTTCTCTTCTATATATTGTACTACATCTCAATCTTCTTTATATTCCACATGTTCTGGTAGTAGGAATGATTCCCTTTTCATAGGTACGAGATACAGTTTCCGGACATGACAAAAACTATCATTAAATAACATTAATTGCATTAAAAACTTCAAATATGGCTGTTAGCATTATTTAAGTAATATTGAAAAAAATGTTAAGAAACGGTGTCATACTGATTAAGTAAATGGTGTCTTATTCACTGTATAGTCTTCATGGTATGTTCTTCAAGGTATGTGCTTCATGGTATGTAGCTCACGGTGTCTGGGTCATGGTGAGCCCTTCACGGTGTCTGGGTCACTGTGAGTCCTTCATGGTGTCTGGGTCACAGTGAGTCCTTCACGGTGTCTAGGTCATGGTGAATCCTTCACGGTGAGTCCTTCATGGTGTGTCCATACATAGAAAAATATATGTATTTGGACATAGATAGTAATATGTAGAATATGAATTAAGTTTAATCATTAGAGAGAAAAATATCTTAAATCATAAATATAAAGGGTTGATAATATATGTGAGATTTGTGATCATGCATAAGACTTGTAAATATAAAAGAGAGTGTTTAACATCCATAAGATTTGTTATCATTAACACATTATGTGTAGTTATTATTAATATTGAAGAGAATTAGCAAGATGAGCAATTAAGAATGAGATTAATTAACAGTAATAGGATTTGTGATCATTAAAACATGATTAACACATGAGGAGTCCAACAATCACCCCCTTTTTGATGATCACAAATCATATATAGTCATAATATAAATGAAATGTAACATTAAAGAAAATAGGATATTCAAATAGCAAAAACCATTATATTACACACACTTGTAGTTTTTCTCCCCCTATTATACTTTTAGTTTTTTCCCCCTTTTGGGATTATCAAAAAGTAGAGAAAATGAAATAAAACAATGAATTTTTCATTAAAAAGGGTTCAGAATAGAACATATAGGAGAAGTAAAAACAGTAAACAACAAATGATAGCCCATAAAAAAGAAAATAGTCCCTAGACTCTTCAGGGATCTATCTTTTCATTGTCTTTATATGCAGCAGTAGCTGGTGCTGAAGTAGAAGATGGCATAAATGTGGTAGACAAATAGGGTATGGGTAGACCTTCAAAAACAGATGGAGCCAAAGTGGGAGCAGTAGAAGATCTAGGATGAGGTTAGTCAAGAATGACTTGCCAGATCTGAGAAAGAGCTTGGCTAACTATCATGGCTGTTGAGGCTAAGGTAGGTAGACTAGGTCTATGGGGTGCAGCAGCTGGAGCAACAATAGTAGTACTCTGCACATGAAGGTACGACTTCAAAAGATTGATGAAATCAGTAATGATTTAACCACGATATTGAATAGCCTTTTCAAAATCATCCTTATTCTCGATAAATCTGTCCAAAAATCTGGTAAACTCTGTAAACTTCTGAACTTGAACTATAAAATCTTGAGTCACCGGAGGGATTCACAAATTTTCCACATGATATATAAAGTGATCTGCCATATCACTTTTAGAGAAAATTTGGGAGAGATACAAATCAATTTTCTTGGTGATCTCTTGTTGAGCATCATTGTCTATCTTAGAATGAATCCTAACTAAGTGCAATTCTCTATCACTGTTATTAACCACTTCTATCAAAGAAGATATATCCAAGCCACTGAAGTCACTTTCAAGTTCTTCCTTGATTATGGATCTCAGCATAGAATCATCCAAAGAAGATGTGGAGGTCTGACCAGAAGCAGGTGAAGGTTTGACAGCTTCGGTTAGAACTTTGAGCTGTTTCAGAACTTTTTGCAGGCATCCAGTGTATTCATCTGTAAGCTTATTTAGATTTTCTACAAGCTCCCTCATGTATTCTAGCATCTTGGTGTGTCTTTTTCCAATATTTTCATCAAATGAATGTAGATATGGATGAACATGAGACACAATCTCCCTAGAAATGAGGGAATCATATGTCTCAGGAGAAGTAGAAACTGGTGTAGGGGGAGAAATAGGAGCATGCTCTGATCTCAAAGATAACTCACTTTGCAAATTTTCCGCCATATTTTTTAGATTTTCGACATCAGAACTCAGTAGATTATTTTCAACTATGAATTCATGAATTTCTTGGATCATCCTTGGTTGAATATTCAAGATAATATTTTCCAAAAGAATTGATGCATCTTCTTGACATAACTGAGTCACTGGACGAGGTTGAGTGGATAGGATCCTCTCAACTCCAGCTAACAGAGTCTCTCCAAAAACATTCAGATCATCTTTAGTAACAATGGATTGATGCTCAGGTAAGGGTGGAGGAAAAGGTAGTGGTTCAGATTCTGGTTGAGGTTCAGAGTCATCTTCAGACTCAGATTCTAATTCAGATTGAGGATGGGGCTCTGGTTCTGGTTCTGGATGATCTAGAGACATCAGTTGAAACAGAGAAGAAAGATCCATTCCAGTTGTAGTCACATGCTCTGACTCATTTACATCATAAAAGCTTGGGAATTCATACCGAGTGTACACAGAGTATGAGACAGAAGGTGGAGAAGAATTAGATGATCCATCTTCGATAATCTCAAGTTTTTGAGGTTCCTCACCCTCAAATTGTGCTTCCCTTTCAGATTCATGAGGCTCAGAAACATTGTCATGAACCACAGGATCATCTCTAATCTCTTTAGCAAACTCTTGCCTTGCTAGCTGAAATGCAATTTCCATCCTCTCTTTAGCAGAGGGAATTATCTCAGGAAACGATTGTTCCACTGGTTGAGCTTCTAGACTGTCTTCTTTCTCAACAGAAAGATCCACTTCAATAGGATCTACCTCTAAGTATGCTTTCTGTTCTGAATCAGGAAAAACCAATTTTCTTGTAGCATTAGGATGAGCTTCTGGATTGACATCCGCACAAGAATAAGGAGATTTCTCTTCTCTCAAACTAACAGCAACTACCTCTCCTTGAGGTATTTTAGTAGGGATAAAAGTAGGGACAACAGTCCTTTCTTTTCCAATAGGAGATATTTCTATTGGAGGTCTTCCAGCTTCTTCTCTAGGAGATACAACAGTAGTTACATCCTTTTCTTCTTCTTCTGAATACTCAGCCACTTCATCTGGTTCCTTAATAGGTTTACATTGATTATTAGGTCTTCTTAGATAGTAAATAGGATTAAACTTTTAATAAAATTGATCATTATCCTCAACCCACTGCTTCTTCCAAGGGTTCAGGCTAGTATTCATCCTTTTGATGATAGGCATGTATAGGCAGAAAACAAAGTCCTCTAGCTTTTCTTCATTTGGTCCAACCATCGCTTTGGAAACTAAAATAGGTGAAATAATCCTTGAGTAAAACAAGGAGGTTGATTTGGAAGTGACTTTAATCATCTCACAGATATGGTTAATAACATACTTGCATAGGTTGATCTTATGGCCATTCTTTAACAGGTTAATTAGGAACACATCCTGATACTTCATCACAGAAAAATCGCATTTTCTCGGACTTGTCAAATTTTGAACAAACTTGAAAATTAATCTTGTCTCTCCATCTAATTCAGCAATATGGCCCTTCATATGGTTCCATTTCCAGTTAGGATTTCAAAAGCATTCTCTAGGTCAAAGATGTCGGCTGTTGGAAGAGGGTCTCTCCAGTAATCCTCACAAACTCCTTCATGTCGAATCCCTAGGCATGCATCCCACATCCTCAAAGAGAAAGATCACTTTTTTCTATTTATCCATATAGTTACCATAAAGCTTTCTCCAAAATCAAAGGAAAAAATCACATATTGTTAGAATTGAGATACCAATCTCGGGTAAATCGGTCAATTCTATCCGGAGAACCATTCAATCCATCCTTGTTCTTTTAAAACATTCAAATTTAAAGAATTTCTAGACAAAAACCATTCAGGGAAAACATCTTTTTCAGGTAAAACATTAGGGATTACCAGGTTTGGGTTTAGAGGTCCTTCGGGAGATATCCATGGTATCCTCTTCTGTTTCTTAGAGCGGCGCTTCTCAGACGAAGGTGAAGATGGATGCTTCATCCTTGGCATCCCACTGAAGGTTCGGGCGAGGGGGAAGAGAACGTTCAGGAGAGAGTTCGGGTAAGTAATCGAATGAAACCATTAAGTTTTATCATTTGGGAATTTCAAAAGTCATAAAAAAATGTGGGAAATCAAATAGCGGTGAAATAAAAATTACTTTGATACGGATTATAGTAAGAGTAATAAAAAAATCTTCGCGGTGAGACCCTGAGTAGGCATTACGGTGTGATGAAAACTAGTCATCATGGTGGGGCAGCTGATAGTCGTCATGGTGAGACAGTGATCATTATATTTAGTCTCGATGAGACAGTGAGTTAACGGACTGTGAGCATAAGTTCTTGATGGTGATACCTTCAGTATAAAACAGTAACTTAGAAACAGTGACCATGAAACCGTAAAGTAAAATACAGTAAGGTATTAAACATTAATATCAGTAAGATGTCTATTTATGATTAATCCTACCAAGATAATGTATGATGTAGTCTAATCTTTCAGAATTTAATGTTTTAGTGAATATATCAGCAAGTTGATATTTAGTACCAATGAATTCCAAAGTGATATCACCTTTTGATAATGATCCCTCATAAAGTGATGTCTTACATCAATATGTTTTGTCCTAGAATGAGAAACATGGTTCTTAGAAATATTAATAGAACTTGTGGTGTCATAGTTTATTAGTACATGTCTGAATTGATATCCATAGTCTAGTAATGTGTGTTTCATCCACAAAATTTGTGCACAAAAACTTCCAGCAGCTATGTATTCTGCTCCAGTAGTTGATAATGCAACAGAATTTTGTTTTTTAATACACCATGATACTAGTGACTTGTCTAAAAGGTGACATGTTCCAGAGGTTCTTTTTCTATCTAACTTACATCCAGAAAAATTAGCATCAGAATAACTAACTAATTCCAATGATTGTCCTTTGGGATAGAACAGTCCTAAATTAAAAGTATGCTTGAGGTATTTGAAAATTCTCTTTACATCATTTAAATGTGACTCTTTAGGGTTTTCTTGAAAACGAGCACACATACACACACTAAACATAATATCATGATGACTAGTAGTTAGGTAGAGTAGACTTCCGATCATTCCTCTATAATTCGTTTGATCAATAGATTTACCATCTTCATCAAGATTAATATTACAGGTGTTACTCATGGGAGTGTCACTACTTTTTGTGCTATCCAATCCAAAACGTTTTAAAAGATCTCTCGTATTTTTACTTTGAGTTAAAATAATTCCATCCTCATTTTGAAAGATTTGAAATCCAAGAAAGAATTTATGTTTACCCATTAAACTCATTTCAAAATCATTTTGCATCATTTTAGAAATATCAGTACATAATGTAGTTTTTTGAGATCCAAAAATAATATCATCTACATAAATGTTTACAACTAAAACATCTTTAGAAATTCATTTTATAAACAGGGTAGGATCAGCTATTGCTTTTGTAGAACTTTTAGAAATTAAAAACGTACTTAATCTATCATACCAAGCTCTTGGAGCTTCCTTTAAACCATATAAAGCTTTTGATAATTTGCAAATATGATTTGGAAAATGAGGGTTTGAAAATCCCGGTGGTTGTTCATTAAAAACATCCTCAACAATATATCCATTCAAAAATGCACTCTTGACATCCATTTGATATAGTTTGAAATTTAAATGTGTAGCATAAGCAAGTAAAATCCTAATAGCTTCTAATCTAGCTACTAGAGCAAAAGTATCGTCATAGTCAATACCTTCTTCTTGACTATAGCCTTGGGAAACTAGCCTAGATTTATTTCTAACTATGTTTCCAGATTCATCTTCTTTATTTCTAAACCCCCATTTAGTGCCTATTGTGAAAGTTTCCTTAGGTCTTTCAACAAGATTCCAAACTCTATTTCTTTCAAATTGATTGAGTTTATCTTGCAAAGAAATTACCCAAAATTCATCATTAATAGAATCATCAATGTTTTTAGGTTCAAGCTGTGACAAGAAGGCTTGATGTTCCACCTGATTTCTTAGAGAAGCTCTAGTCTGTGTCCCTCTATAAAGATTTCCTACAACAACATCTAATGTATGATTCTTTAGAATTCTAGTTGATCTAGTAAAGGTAGAAATAGAAATTTCAGGTTCTTCTGTAGGTTCGGGTTCATTAGGAGAAAATTATAGAATAAGTCCAGAACTGGTTGTCTTTATAGTTGGTTCATTGAATTTATCATTATGTTCCAGAAAAGTTAAATCTTCATTGAGATTTTAAAGAGAGGTTTTAGTCTCATATTGATCAGTTTCATCAAACCTGATGTGAACAGATTCTTCCACACACTTGGTTCTTTTGTTGAAAACTCTATAAGCTTTTCTGGTTAAAGAATATCCTAAAAATATTCCTCCATCACTCTTAGAAGAAAACTTATCAAGATTATCTTTTGTATTAAGAATAAAGACTTTGCAGCCAAAGACTCTAAAGTAACTAACTTTAAGTTTTATTTTGTTCCACAACTCATATGGGGTCTTCTTAAAAACATGTCAAATTAAGACTCTATTAATAATAAAACAATCGGTATTCACAGCTTCAGCCCAAAAGTAAATAGGTAGGTCATATTCATTAAGCATAGTTCTGGAAATTTCTTGAAGGGTTCTATTTATTCTTTCTACTACAAAATTCTTTTGAGGTGTCCTAGGAGCATAAAAGTTATGACTATTTCCATTTTCTGAGCAATAGGATTCAAATTCATTATTTTCAAACTCTTACCTAGCCAGCTGAAGGGAAATTTCTATCCTCTCTTTATTAGAGGGAATTATCTCAGGAACTGATTGTTCCACTGGTTGAGCTTCTAGACTTGCTTCTTTCTCAACAGAAAGATCCACTTCAACAGGATCTTCCCTTAAGGATGCTTGCTGTTCTGAATCAGGAATATCCAATTTTCTTGCATCATTAGGATGAGCTTATTGATTGACATCCGCACTAAAAGCAAGATCATTCTCTTCTCTCAAACTAACAGCAACTACCTCTCCTTGAGGTATTTCAGCAGGGATAACTGAACAGACAATAGTCCTTTCTTTTCCAACAGGAGCTGTTTCCATTGGAGGTCTTCCAGCTTCTTCTCTAGGAGATACTTCAGTAGTTACTTACTCTTCTTCTTCTTCTGAAAAATCAGCCACTTTATCTGGTTCCTAAATAGTATCATATAGATTTTTAGGTCTTCTTGGATAGTCAACAGGATTAAACTTTTTATAAAATTGATCATTATCCTCAACCCACTGCTTCTTCCAGGGGTTCTAGCTAATCTTCATCTTTTTGATGATAGGTATATATAGGCAGAAATCAGAGTACTCTAGCTTTTCTTCATTCGGTCAAACCATCCCTTTGGAAACTAACATAGATGAAATCATCCTTGAGTAAAACAAGGAGGTGGATTTTGAAGTGACTTTAATCATCTCATAGATATGGTTAATAACATACTTTCATAGGTTGATCTTATGGTCATTCTTTAAAAGGTGAATCAGGAACACATCCTGATACTTCATCACAGAAAAATTGCATTTTCTCGGACTAATCAAATTTTGAACAAACATGAACAATAGTCTTTTCTCCCCATCTAATTTAGCAGATATGGCCCTTCACATGGTTCCATTTCCAGTCAGTACTTCCAAAGCATTATCTAGGTCAAAGATGTCAGTTGTTGGAAGAGGGTCTCTCTGGTAATCCTCACAAACTCCTTCATGTGGAATCCTTAGGCATGCAGCCCACAACCTCAAAGAGAAAGAGTACTTTTGTCCATTTATCTAGCTGGTTACCATAATTCTCTCTCCAAAATCAAAGGAAAACTTCACATATTGCTAGAATTGAGATACCAATCTCATGTAAATCAGTCTATTCTATCCAGAGAACCATTTAATCCATCCTTATTCTTTTAAAACATTCAAAACTAAAGACTTTCTAGACAGCAACCATTCAGGGAAAACTTTTTTTTCAGGTAAAACATTATGTCTTACCAGTTTTGGGTTTAGAGGTCCTTCGGGATCTATCCTTGGTATCCTCTTCTATTTCATAGAGCGGCGCTTCTCAGATGAAGGTGAAGATGGACACTTCATACTTGGAATCCACTGAAGGTTTGGGCGAGAGGGAAGAGAAGGTTCGGGAGACAGTTCGGGTAATGAATCGAATGAAACCCTTAAGTTTTATCATTTGGGAATGTCAAAAGTCATAAAAACAAAAATTCGGGAAATCAAATAGCGGTGAAATAAAAATTACTGCGATACGGGTTAAAATAAGAGTAATAGAAAAATATTCACGGTGAGACAGTGAGTAGGAATTATGGTGTGATGAAAACTAGTCATCATGGTAGGGAAGTTGATAGTCATCATGGTGAGACAGTGAGCTTCTTGTGTAGTCACGGTGAGACAGTGAGTTAACGGACCGTGAGCATAATGTCTTGACGGTGAGACTGTGAGCATAAAACAGTAACATAGAAACAGTGACCACGAAACCGTAGTGTAAAATTCAGTAAAGTATTAAACATTAATATCAGTAAGATGTCTATTTATGATTAATCATACAATGATCAAGTATAATGTAGTTTAATCTTTCAGAAGTTAATGTTTTAGTGAATATATCAGCAAGTTGATATTTAGTACCAATGAATTCCAAAGTGATATCACCTTTTTGATAATTATCCCACATAAAGTGATGTCTTAAATCAATATGTTTTGTCCTATAATGAGAAACAGGATTCTTAGAAATATTAATAGCAATTGTGTGGTCATAGTTTATTGGGACATGTCTGAATTGATATCCATAGTCTAGAAATGTGTGTTTCATCCACAAAATTTGTGCACAAAAACTTCCAGCAGCTATGTATTCAGCTCCTGTAGTTGATAATGCAACAGAATTTTGTTTTTTACTACACCATGATACTAGTGACTTTCCTAAAAGGTGACATGTTCTAGAGGTGCTTTTTCTATCTAACTTACATCCAGAAAAATCAACATCCGAATAACTAACTAATTCAATTGATTGTCCTTTGGGATAGAACAGTCCTAAATTGGGAGTATGCTTGAGGTATTTGAAAATTCACTTTACAGCATTTAAATGTGACTCTTTAGGGTTTGCTTTAAAATGAGCACACATACACACACTAAACATAATATCAGGATGACTAGCAGTCAGGTAGAGTAGACTTCCAATCATTCCTCTATAAGTTGTTTGATCAACAGATTTACCGTTTTCATCAAGATTCATCTTACAGGTGGTACTCATGGGAGTGTCACTACTTTTTGTTCTATCCAATCCGAAACGTTTTAAAAGAACTATCGTATATTTACTTTGAGTTAAAATAATTCCATCATCATTTTGAATGATTTTAAATGGAAGAAAGAATTTAGTTTCACCCATTAAACTCATTTCAAATTCATTTTGCATTATTTTAGAAAAATCAGTACATAATGTAGTTTTTGAAGATCCAAAAATAATATCATCTACGTAAATTTTTACAACTAAAACATCCTTAGAAATTCATTTTATAAACAGGGTAGGATCAGCTATTGCTTTTATAAAACTTTTAGAAATTAAAAAAGTACTTAATCTGTCATACCAAGCTCTTGGAGCTTCCTTTAAACCATATAAAGCTTTTGATAATTTGAAAATATGATTTGGAAAATGAGGGTTTGAAAATCCAGGTGGTTGTTCAACAAAAACATCCTCATCAATATATCTATTCAAGAATGCACTCTTGACATCCATTTGATATAGTTTGAAATTTAGATGTGCAGCATAAGCAAGTAAAGTCCTAATAACTTCTAATCTGGCTACTAGAGCAAAAGTATCCTCATAGTCAATACCTTCATCTTGAGTATAGCCTTGTGAAACTAGCCTAGATTTATTTCTAACTATGTTTCCATATTCATCTACTTTATTTCTAAACACCCATTTAGTGCCTATTGTGAAAATGTCATTAGGTCTTTCAACAAGATTCCAAACTCTATTTCTTTCAAATTAATTGAGTTCATCTTTCATAGAAATTACCCAAAATTTATCATTAATAGCATCATCAATGTTTTTAGGTTCAAGCTGTGACAAGAAGGCTTGATGTTCCACCTGATTTCCTAGAGAAGCTCTAGTCTGTGTCCCTCCATCAAGATTTCCTACTACAGCATCTAAAGTATGATTCTTTAGAATTCTATTTGATCTAGTAAAGGTAGAAATAGAAATTTCAGGTTCTTCTCTAGGTTCAGGTTCATTAATAGGAGATTCTAGAATAAGTCCAGAACTAGTTGTCTTTATAGCAGGTTCATTGAATTTATCATTAAGGTCCAGAACAGATAAATCTTCTTCAAGATTTTCAAGAGTGGTTTTAGGCTCATGTGGATCAGTTTCATCAAACATAATGTGAAAAAATTCTTCCACACACTTGGTTATTTTGTTGAAAACACTATAAGCTTTGCTGGTTAAAGAATATCCTAAAATATTCCTTCATCACTCTTAGAAGTAAACTTATCAAGATTAACTTTTGTATTAAGAATAAATACTTTGCAACCAAAGACTCTAAAGTAACTAACATTATTTTTTCTTTTGTTCCACAACTCATACGGGGTCTTCTTAAGAACATGTCTATTTAAGCCTCTATTAATAATAAAACAAGATGTATTCACAGCTTCAGCACAAAAGTAAATTGGTAGGTCATATTCATTAAGCATTGTTCTGGAAATTTCATGAAGGTTTCTATTTCTTCGTTCTACTACATCATTCTGCTACGGTGTCCTAGGAGTACAAAAGTTACGACTATAGCCATTGTGTGAGCAAGAGGATTCAAATTTATGATTTTCAAACTCATGTCCATGATCACTTCTTAGAGTTTTAATCTTAAAACAACTAAGATTCTCAACAGACTTGGAGTATTTAACAAAGAACAAGATTCACTTTTTTGAGCTAATAAGTATACCCAAGTATATCTAGAAAAGTCATCTACTAGGACATAGACATAATGCTTCCCATTTAAGCTAGAAACTCTAGATGGTCCAAACAAATCCATGGAAAATGAGGGTTTGAAAATCCAGGTGGTTGTTCAACAAAAACATCCTCATCAATATATCTATTCAAGAATGCACTCTTGACATCCATTTGATATAGTTTGAAATTTAGATGTGCAGCATAAGCAAGTAAAGTCCTAATAACTTCTAATCTGGCTACTAGAGCAAAAGTATCCTCATAGTCAATACCTTCATCTTGAGTATAGCCTTGTGAAACTAGCCTAGATTTATTTCTAACTATGTTTCCATATTCATCTACTTTATTTCTAAACACCCATTTAGTGCCTATTGTGAAAATGTCATTAGGTCTTTCAACAAGATTCCAAACTCTATTTCTTTCAAATTAATTGAGTTCATCTTTCATAGAAATTACCCAAAATTTATCATTAATAGCATCATCAATGTTTTTAGGTTCAAGCTGTGACAAGAAGGCTTGATGTTCCACCTGATTTCCTAGAGAAGCTCTAGTCTGTGTCCCTCCATCAAGATTTCCTACTACAGCATCTAAAGTATGATTCTTTAGAATTCTATTTGATCTAGTAAAGGTAGAAATAGAAATTTCAGGTTCTTCTCTAGGTTCAGGTTCATTAATAGGAGATTCTAGAATAAGTCCAGAACTAGTTGTCTTTATAGCAGGTTCATTGAATTTATCATTAAGGTCCAGAACAGATAAATCTTCTTCAAGATTTTCAAGAGTGGTTTTAGGCTCATGTGGATCAGTTTCATCAAACATAATGTGAAAAAATTCTTCCACACACTTGGTTATTTTGTTGAAAACACTATAAGCTTTGCTGGTTAAAGAATATCCTAAAATATTCCTTCATCACTCTTAGAAGTAAACTTATCAAGATTAACTTTTGTATTAAGAATAAATACTTTGCAACCAAAGACTCTAAAGTAACTAACATTATTTTTTCTTTTGTTCCACAACTCATACGGGGTCTTCTTAAGAACATGTCTATTTAAGCCTCTATTAATAATAAAACAAGATGTATTCACAGCTTCAGCACAAAAGTAAATTGGTAGGTCATATTCATTAAGCATTGTTCTGGAAATTTCATGAAGGTTTCTATTTCTTCGTTCTACTACATCATTCTGCTACGGTGTCCTAGGAGTACAAAAGTTACGACTATAGCCATTGTGTGAGCAAGAGGATTCAAATTTATGATTTTCAAACTCATGTCCATGATCACTTCTTAGAGTTTTAATCTTAAAACAACTAAGATTCTCAACAGACTTGGAGTATTTAACAAAGAACAAGATTCACTTTTTTGAGCTAATAAGTATACCCAAGTATATCTAGAAAAGTCATCTACTAGGACATAGACATAATGCTTCCCATTTAAGCTAGAAACTCTAGATGGTCCAAACAAATCCATGTGAACCATCTCGAGAGGTTGAGAAGTTGAAACATCTTTCTTTGATTTAAAAGAAACTTTATGTTGCTTTCCCTTTTCACAGGGATTATAAACATTGTCATTTGGAAACTCAAGTTTAGGTAGATCTCTAATTATGTTCTTCCTAGTTAGTTTTCTAACTAATTTTATATTGTAGTGTCCTAATCATCTATGGCATAACTAAGACTCTTTATGAAAAGCATTTAAATAGGTACCATTTTTCTTGGATAAGGAATTTAATTCAACAGCATAAACAGTTTCCTTTCTTAGAGTAGAAAAGAGTAAAACAATTTTTGAATTAAAAACATTACAAGAATCATTTTCAAATTTGTCATTAAATATATCATCACATAATTGTGAAATACATAACAGATTATATTTAAGTCCATCAACAAATAATACTTTGGAAATTAAAACTGAATCAGTGTTACCAATTTGGCCTAGGCCGATGATCTTTCCTTTAGAATTATCACCAATGGTGACATGCCCTCCATCAACCTTTAGTAAACTTTTGAAGCATGAGTAATCCCCGGACATATGTCTTGAACACCCACTGTCTAAATACTATGTCTTCTTGTGGGAACTCTTCAAGAAGGTTTCCTACAAAACAGATTTAGATAGGAAATGATTTTGGTACCCAGATCTTCTTGGGTCCAGACAGGTTAGCAATCAAAGCTTTTGGTACCCAAATTTGTCTTATGGGTCTAATATAATTTACAGAATAAAAATATTTTGAAAGATAAACTCTACTTGATTTATAACGATGTGAATAAGTAGTTGGAGCATATAAATGTCCAGAACTAGAACTAGCATTATTCTGTCCAGATTTAAGAATAAATATATTATTGGTAATCTGTCTTTGTCCAGGTTTGTAGCCAATTACAGTAGTTTATTTTGGCGCAAATTGCTTTACTAGCATTTGAGTTATTGTATCCTTTACATTTGTGAACTTATCTAATTCTTTTCTAAGTTTCTCATTTGACATTTTCAGTTCAGTGTTCTCCTTTAACAGTTGAGTATTTTTCTCTATTTTAATATTAATTTTGTTTTTAACAGTAGTAGTGAGAGAGTGCTATTTTTTTAAAGATTTGTATTTATCCTTAAGTTCATTGCATGTATCTTCCAACATATTACAGTATTAAAATAATTACTCACTAGTGATGTTTTCAGAATCCGAATCAGATTCTGCATCATCTCTAGAATAATAAGAATTTAAAACAGGAATATCTGAGGTTACCTCAGATGTGTTTGTGAGGAAACAAATGTTGTCATGATTCTTTTCAGAATCAGACATTTCAGATTCACTTGTGTTGTCTTCTGAAGCACTCCACATTGCTTTCATTGCTTTCTTGTACTCAATGTCCATGTAATCATATTTATTCTTTAATTTTAACTTTGGGAAGACCTCTTTAATGTATCCTTTTCTTTTGCACTCATAGCAAACAACTTCATCAGATTTATCTGGCTTTTTTCTATTCCTTCTTCCAATTTCCCTTATTGTCATATTTTCCTTTGTAATTTTATTTTCTGAAAAATTTCTTCTTCATATAAAATTTCGTAATCCTTCTGTCCATATGAGCCATTTCAGCATCACTATCAAATTCTGAATTTTCACTTGTTGAACTGTCAGTTTCTATTTGAGATTTATCTTTGTCATTTCTCTTTGAAGCAGTAGTTTTGAAAGCCACATATTTTCTATTAGGTTCATCATATTCCTCTTTATTCAACTTTATTTCTTCCTCATACATCATAAGCGTACCAATGAGTTCCTT
The DNA here is from genome assembly GCA_963277665.1 of Viscum album. Taxonomy (NCBI): domain Eukaryota; kingdom Viridiplantae; phylum Streptophyta; class Magnoliopsida; order Santalales; family Viscaceae; genus Viscum; species Viscum album. Next base: position 1,707,534,750 of record OY728150.1, read on the forward strand.
GACAGGTAGAGCCGCAATGTCACATGACTCTCTGATTGAAACAGATGTGCCTCTCCATCGGTCTAGTAAACAACTCAAGATTCTCATAATATGTTCCTTTGCTGGAACATCCTTTCCAAGTTAATTCATTGTATTGACTACTTCATTAAACCTGAGATACATATCAGAAATAGGTTCATGATTCTTTATTTTAAAATTATCATATTTAATAGTATAAGTATTTAATCTCATTTCATTAACATTGGTTATTCCTTCATGAGAAACACCCAAAGTATCCCAAATTTCAAAAGCAGTTTTACAAGAAAAAATTGTATTAAACTCTTCATCTCTTAAATCACAGTACATGGAATTCATGGCTTTATAATTATTATTGTAGGCTATCTTTGTAGGTTCATCCCATGTTATTCTTTCAGTTTCTGGAATTTTATATTGTTACTCTATAGTAGTCCAGATATCAAAACCAATGCTTTCTAAATGAATTTTCTTTTTAAGTTTCAACTGAGCATAGTTTATACCATTGAAGAAAGGTGGCATGTTAGTCGCAGCACCATCTAGTATATTATCCAGAACTAGATTTTATAAAGATAATTTAAAGAGATAAAATTTAGAACTAACAGAAATTTAAGATCTTTAAAGATGGAACTAAAATCACAGTTGAAAAACAAAGTATTTTAAAAATCCTTAAACAAAAACAATCCTCTAATACCAAATGTTGGTCGGAGTGGATACTAAAGAGGGCGGTGAATTGAGTTCCAATTAAAATTTCTGTTAAAATAAAGTCTATTTAAAATCCCCCGATTTATAAAATAAGTTAAAATGTAGTGAATTTATACAGATTTTAAATGTTCACTTAGATTCTTAAATATTGATTAGGTTTAAGTTATTTTAATCACATGATCAAACTATATTTTGAAACTAACCTACTGATTTACAATAAGTGTAAGCACTTGCTAATTTAACTATAAAAGTAGCTTTAAAATAGTTTTTTATTTCAAAGTAATAGCAGCGTAATAAATAAGATATATGTACTATAATTCGAACTTAAACTGAATATGCACAACAGATATAACAAGAGGTTCAGTCTCAAGCCGAGACTTAGTCCTCTCAAATTTATGTAAATTTGATCCACACCCTGGATCAGGGATAACAATAGTTTACAAAACTATCCAGGCCACGTAGGGACCTCTACCACTATTCTACGTGGGAAAAAAAACATAGACGAGGCCACACAAGGACCACTTCCACAGTTGACGTGGGTAAACAAGAGTTAAGAGATTTGGAGTGAGAGTTTTTATATCCTACAGTTCATTATAGGATACAGTGTGTGTATAAGATATATAGAGTACACCACACTTCTCGAAAGTTAATAAATAAATCACTTAGAGAGAACATATAAGAATTTAGAAAGCTCTAGTGATTATTAATGCATCTCTGGACTCGTTGGATTCAGCAGGAATGCTTCTGAGTCATTCTCTGGTTTTTCTGTTGAAAAACAGAGTTTCGTAGTTATGCTTGTGTTCTACATGAGTGAGAATGATCTCTATATTTGTCGTGTGTTCTTCAGAGGTGTTGGATTTCCTTCATGGGAGTTCTTTGAAACTATTGCAATCTTCTTCTTGTTCAGGATTGTTCTTCTTGTTCAGCACAGTGCTCTCGGGTGTATGTAAGTTCTTCTTGTTATCTCGTCACACTTTTCTCGCTTCTCTTCTATATATTGTACTGAATCTCAATAATCCTTATATTCCATGAGTTATGGAAGTAGAAATGATTCCCTTTTCATAGGAACGAGATACGGTTTTCTGACATGCCAAAAACTATCATTAAATAACATTAATTGCATTAAAAACATCAAATATGACCGTCAACATTATTTAAATAATATTGAAAAAAAGTTGAGAAATGGTGTCACAGTGATTATGTAAACGGTGTCTTCTTCACGGTATAGTTTTCACGGTATGTGCTTAATGGTATGAGCTTCACGGTATTTGCTTCACGGTATGTAGCTTCACGGTATGTATCTCATGGTGTCTAGGTCACAGTGATTCTTTCATGGTGTCTGGGTCACAGTGAGTCCTCCACGGTGTCTAGGATACAGTGAGTCCCTCACGGTGTCTGGGTCACGGTGAGTCCTTCACAGTGAGTCCTTCACGGTGTGTCCATACATAGAAAAATATTTGTATTTGGACTTAGATAGTAATATGAAGAATATGGATTAAGTTTAATCATTAAGGATTTAAAGAGATAGAATCACAAATATAAAGGCTTGATAATATATGTGAGATTTGTGATCATGCATAAGACTTGTAAATAATAAAGAGAGTGCTTAACATCCTTATGATTTGTTATCATTAAATAATGATGTGTAGTTATTTTTGATATTGAAGAGCATTAGCATGATGAGCAATGAAGATTGAGATTTATTAATAGTAATAGGATTTGTGATCATTAAAACATGATTTACACATGAGGAGTCCAACAGAAATTTTTTCACATGGGAATCAGGTGTTAATTTGATTTAATGTGTGAAAATGGGACTTTTATACATTATAATATAGGGTTCAATTATATGGTGTTCTTCTACAACCCATTACTATGTTATAGTTACTTTAGGAAGACATTTTGTGGTCTGTCAGTAATCAAGTGTTCTTCTATTCATTTAGAGTATTTATATGGATGTAAGTTCATAGTAGTTATTGATGATTGAATGTTCACTATCTATATCGTATCAAATATGAATCAATTTCATGATTATAATTGTGATTTAATTTTCAATTATATTTTTGATAAACATTCTTTGATTATAGCGGATTTATTTATTGAAACTGTATAACATGCCTTTGTTTAACAACTATTTGAGAATGTAAATATTTACCATGTTTAGAATATAATTCAAATTTACTAATTTTCATTCCACAAAATTTGGAAAATTATTATAATAAAATTAAATTAACAGTGACATGATATCTAACACTGTTCTGGGAACCTATTGAGCATGTATAGATGAAACCATGAACACGCCTTCAGTAGTGGGTATAGCTCGATCATCGAAAGGGAATTGTTCCATAGTGATGTGGTGAGGTTTATTCTAGTTAGTTACATGTCTCTAGTGGTTTGATGATGGGATATTTCCCACAAATATCATGTTGAAGATATTGTTTGTTTCAAATTTCTGTCTAGTTTTTTTAAACATGTACCATTGGTTAATTTGTCTAGGGGTTATATCACCACCATTATTTCTCTATGATTATGGTATATGTTCCTCCTAGATACCCTAAATTAATTGTTCTTATTATATATTATCTTTTTTTTGTTTATATGGGTATAAATTACTCCCTATTGTTATTTTTTGATACCCATATACTCTTCACCAACCCTTGTGGATTGGGAATTCCCTTTAGGTTTGTTGAAAATCGGTTCTGGTATCACTCATAGGAGGGCTTCCATGTTCATTTTGTCACATGGTTCATTCATAGGTGCAATATTTTTAATTTAATATCTCATTACATGAGAAGTTAGAGTGATAATTCTAGGATATTTTATCCATGCTTGGATACTATTTGGTAACTTTGGAGGATGATAATATATTAGCTATTACAGACATTATTCACATGATTCCTTCTAGTTCCTCTAGTATATTATAGAAAAAAATATCTATAAGGATAATGATTATATATTTTGAGTGAAAAGACATACACTAATTAATATAATTGTAGATATTCCCTATTTTATAAAACCATTTTTCCATTATATGACAAATTATTTTTGAACTAGGTCATGCATGGAAATCATCTATAAAAATCTTTATTAATGGTTCCCAAAGTGAAGGTAAAGTAACCAAATCATAGCCCCATTATATTCTCATTCCATAAGTGATATCATAGGTCCACTAATAATGTATTGATGATGACCACGTTAATACCCTACCCACCACAATTAGAATTACTAAACCTAGGCGCATCTATTCTCAATAATATCCACATACTAGAATCTAGACTATGGTGCATTTTCATTGAATTTTCAATATATACTTTGGAAAATAATTTGTATTTTAACTGATTTATTGAGTTATCCAAAAAATAAATTTACAATGAAATATTATTAGTAAAATAAAAATAATAATATAATCATACTCAGATTATAAATGAGGAAACCCAATGAAAACATACGTAAAAATTATATTCTTTTGGATGAATATTTAGTATGAAATTAAAAAATACACTTCACAGTACCATAAATATTTACACTCCTTTTTTATTAGAGACATCAAAATCATATATCGTAATGTATCATCAATATATCCCAAAAAATTTCCATATCATAGTTCCATTTTAGATATATAATACATATAAAATTCATATAAAACTAGAGTATTTAAGACATACATAAGGGTTAGCATAGTTGACTGGTATGGAAAAAAATTTGATATATCAATGAATTATCATATGTGAGTAAAAGTGTATTGGAATGTGATCAAAACATAATTATGTCATCTTTAATCTATTAAATATATTTAATAATAAGTAATTTCAGTATAATGTTTCAAAATAAAGGAATAAAATAATACAAGTGTAGAAACACCAACAACCAATCATTTTTTATGTGTATATATCATAAATATAGGAATGTGTATCATGCATAATTTTAAAACATAGTAAATATGTAAAACTAGTAATTGGTTCACTTAGTATGTTATAGACATGAAATCTGGTCCTCTCATGAGCATTCAGACATTAATCCACATCCACAAATAAATTTATGGATCAGATATAGGGTCTAAAAATATTATTCTAAAAATAATACTACATTCACACATAACATTGTTATTTCATTTTTTATCCATCATTATCCAATGCACATGAGTTCTACAATAGACCCATACATCAAATAATAAATTCATTTGTATTCAAAAAGATAATTAAATAATTTTTCATTTTATTGTATCATTACTAATTTAATGGAAACATGTTTCAAATAAAATTTCATAATTTCATCATAACAAAACCTCTGGAATGTAAATTGGTTTCATAAAGGTTTCATCATAATATAAATATCACATGGTATCAATAATGGTTACATTAGAACAGTCTAAATATATTACCATAATAAGTTATCAAGGGATTGAAATTTGTTGGATTCATAAGAAAATAACGTCTGTAATAGGACAAAATAAAAATTGGATGAGGATATAGATGAAATAAACAATATTACAATAATATAACCGTTCTTTGGAAACATTAGAAAATTATTATTTTATTATAAAATTTAGATAAAAAATTACCAAAAAATTGGGAATTGATTTTTTATTTTAATAAAATCATTGATTCATGTAACATAATAATCATTCAAATGAACAATAATGACGGTTAAAAAATAAATTGTCACTGTTTACATTAAAAGAGTATATTCTTCTCACACTTTTTCTATAGTAAAAAATGGATCATATATAAAATGCTTTATTCGAATAATAATATTTAATTGTTACATAAAAAATTTATAATTCAATTAAAAATAAAATTTAAAAATTCATCTAATTGGGGAAAATTTATATTATCAAATTTTGTAGATAATGGATACGGAAAAAAAGTTCATTAACCAAAATTGAAATAATGTTGACAATTTCATAAAAACTTCTAAATCTCTTTAAGTACCAATGGTATTAAAATTCAATCAATAATTAAAAATATTAATAATAATCATATAAGAATTAAATATATGGTATTTAAATCAAAATATAAATATAATTTCCCTAAAAAAAATTAACTATACTTATGAGTGAAAATAATTTTCATTGTCAAATAAACTATTACCTCATGTTTCATCCTACTTTGTATACATTAAAATGTCAAGTAAAATAAATATATATTAATTAAATATATGTTATAGATCCAAATTTATATATAAAATACCATTTTTTATTCATTATAATTCCAAATAATCTATTTATTTACAGATTTATCAATAAAAAGGTTATTATAGTGGAAAAATGTTGTTTTCCATATATTTTTCAGTTTGATATTTCTGATCCATGAAAAATTTTCATGGTTTCATCATATCATGAAAATTATTATTTTTATTATTTTTATTAATATTAATTATATATAATTTTATAAACATTAATATAAATAAGTGATAAAAATGTATGACATAACATAGTGTTGAGGCCCTCAATTTTCTATTTATTGTTCACATGTTTGATATTGATGAACCCAATAATTTTCTATAAATATTTACATTTTTCCTCCAATTATGTCTCTCAAATTTCCACCAATGTTCTCTTATTCCAAATCCTAATTTGGTGGTGGCTTTTTCATTTCCATTTCCCAATTATTGAGAATATATTGTATTAACCCTATTTCAAATGTGGGTTTTCCTCAAAAGTATTTTATATTTTTATCATTTTATGTTTGATGAAAAATTTAAAATTTTGAGGATAGAATTTATTGATGGAGGGGAGGGTGTAATTACCTTGGATTTCATAGTACCTTATCTCTTTAATGTAATTCAAATAGCTTGCGCTACATGCAACATCGAGTTCGAGCACACCACAACATAAAAAACTAGTCGTTCAATAAACATTTATTAATAGTATTAACGTAATTTTTAATTTTATATACTCAATATAATATTATAGTTTGTATTATTTGATTCTTATAAATAATATAAGAAAAAAATTATTTTTTTAGATAAAAACTGTATATTTTAAAAAAATACAATTTTCCCGCTTTTTAATAGAGAACTATTTTTAAATACAATATTTAACACTTTTAAATATTCAATTTAATTAAATTAAGTTATTATTTAGAATTAGTACCTAAAAATGTAGTTTGGATAAATTTTGGGTACATTTATGATAACTTTCATATTTTGATTAATTGTGAAAAAAAAAATTTAATTGAAAACAACTTTTTTAATCAAAATAATTTATAGTATAATGTTACTAATTTGAGTGGTTATAATGTATAATTAGATTATAATTTTATCATTTTATATAAATTAGGTCATTGGATATAAATTTACATTAATATTGTACATACAGATATGTCAATCTTTTGATAGTTTTTACTTCTTAAATACCCGGTTTCTTGTTTTGACAGTGGAAATTAATTTAAAATTAATTAATGAAACTAATATGGTTTGAATTTGAAATAATATAAATAATTTTTTGATTTGAAAAAGAAAAATTATTTTACAGTAAATTTTTTCTACTTTTATGAAAACATTCTATTTTTGATGAATAGTGAAAAACACAGTGTTATTGTTTAAATCCGATAATTGTTTAAATAATTATTATTTTTATTAAAATTTATTTTAAAGTCATAATTGTTATATACTACCTATATTATTTTAAAGTAATTAATTTGAGTCATTTTATAATAAGAATATATGTGTAAAATTTTATTTAATTTTTTAACATCTTATAGAGACCTTCTAGGCACATTTGCAAAATTTCATAAAACATAATTTTAAAATTTCTGTGAATTTAATTTCAAAAATATGAGACACAGTTGGCATCAGTATGTAAAATTTGATTCAATATGATGAAAATAATTTTTCATGAATAGTAACTTTTGAATTTTATTAACCACAGTTAAAATTAAATAGGGTAATTAAATGTAAAAATTATATTATAATTACCATAAAACATGTCCCAATTCTATTGGATAAGTTTAACTCGAAAAAAATCAACTTTATGAATTAAATATGTTCCTTTTTGATCCACTTGTATAATAAATATACATTTATTATATTTTATGTATTGATGTGCTAAAAGTGTTAAATTAAAATTGTATTAACTAATACATTTTTGTGTAAGGTTATACATAAGATAAGTTTGACTATAAATATTCCATAGAAAGAATAAAATATTTAATACATCATGTTATATTATTTTTAATTTCTAGACATTAAATAATTAAATTTATTTATGATACTATTACGATTAATTAATTACCTTATTAATAAAAATTTAAAATAATTGACTTTATAAATATCAAAATGACTATAAATTGAGACATTTTATGCCACCCACGAATTTTCAAGGTAGATATGAATTTCCATGGTTTATTTAAAGTATTTTTTTATTAAAGCTTGTATTTTTTAATTTCACAAAAACCAAATACTAAATAGGGTCAAAATTGACATAAATAAGTTTTTTAAAAAATTCCATATTATTAAATGACATAATATTCCTAAAAATAGAATATTCTTCCAAAAGACTTATAGAATGATAGATATGTCATTAGTGAACAAATTTAGGTTTGCTTGAATTTTATTATATCTTTATTAAAGTTGTAATTTGATAATACAATAAGACATTGTAAAAGATAATATATTTATCTAAGAGTTACATCTATATTATATTGTTTATATGGTGAAATAAAAATTTATAAAACCTATTGGTTGAGTGTCTTTCGACACATCCTCAAATTTTACTAGAGATAATTTTTTTTGGATCCATCAGAAACCGAAAATGATTTTATAATGAAATAATATTTCAATCTTTTCCTAAAGTGACTGTCACCTCTGTTATAAAAGGGTACTTTCCCTTAAAATAATATCACACATCAATGCAATTTGGCTCAGCCAACCCCAGGTCAAGTATCCTCCCAAATATCGTCCATTCAAACTAGAGGCCTTACATTGATAAAAAAATCCATCCTAAATAGACCATTTGTTCAAATAAAAAATGAAGCACCTGAAGAACAGGTAAGAAATTTATCTCCTCTTTCAATGTTCTTTTCTTCTTCAAAATCCTCTTTCATTAAAGTATCCATACCAAAATAAAAAATTCAGTACCTTTCACATACTGTGATGTTACTATAAATATGGTAAAACCATTTTCATTATTCTATCCGTCCTACAAATTAAAAAGTCACAATGCATGCATACGTACGACTTATCGTCTCTACGTCGTGGTGTAGTTTGTTATTCAACACATCATTATGTGTATGGGTATAATAATGATTAACATTAATATAAATAAATAATATAACATGTTATTTATTCCATATATATAATATACCATCCAATTACATACGATTTCTCCATCAATAGAATGATATCATTACTCGTATGTACGTACAGATTACTATATCCACGACAGGATGAGATTCATTTCCATGTTCATCATTCAATATTGATTATAAAAACATATATTATTAATAAGTATGTAATATATGACTTAATAATTCTTCTATATGTATATATATATAATTATTTACTAATATCTCATTCACATTCTTACATTCAGTATGATATGAAAATAGAAACAATGTTTATGCGTACGTACGGCCTCCCGTATCTATAAATGGAGTTTTCAATTTCATATGTCTATCTATTATACATATTTATTTTCTGAATATATATGATACATAAATAATGTTTATATTCTATAATCAATTAAATCATGATATATGTGATATGATAAAAAATAACAAGTTAAAACATGTACGATTGAGAAAGCGATTATTACCAAAAATATTATTTTATCATAGAAATTATTATTAAATGGGTATTATAAAGAAATATATGAATAAATATGATATCATAAATATGAATATGGTTCTTAAATAACTTAATTACATACTATGGTCATCATACAAGAGTTTAAACGTACCCTCAACTAATGAAAATTACATGGTAAGGGGTATATCATAAATCTCATTATTATCCGAGATTTTTTATCTATAACTATATACACAGTCATATTTATCATCTATTTCCATGATTCATTAAAATGTTTTAAAATGGAATATTTTATGTTTTTATGTAATTTTTTCTTTAACTATATCATTATTTTAAATTATTTTAAAGATTTATTTTTATAAATCATTTAGTTAATGTCTATGTTTTGAAAATGATTTTATGAATTTATTTATATAGACATGATTGTTTTAATTTTTTAATTTATTTCAAAAGGTTCAATGTTTTATTGGACATATTGATTCAAAAAACCTCCTTTAAATTACCTTTTTTATAAATTGTTCAATTTTACCATGATTTCACGAAAAGGTAGTATTTATATCAATAATTTTTATTGATTATTTTCAACTATGTCACCATCCTTTAATGGATATTATTATTTATTGATGTTGATTTACACTAATACAATATTCCGTATAGTATTTAAGGATTTATGGTATGCTTGACCATGGATGTGGTATTTTTATACCATTCTTGGTTTATGGTTAAAGTATTTACATTTCATATTCTGGTTTTTGTACAAATGTTTATGTTATATTTCATCATTTCTAATATAAGGAATGCGTTGTACTTAGTAAGTGACTAGTGGGGCCTACTATATCCCCTCGATGCATCAATAGGTCTCATGAGAAAAACTAGTGTCTTGGAACATGTCCTTGAAAAAATATTTTTTTTATTTTTGGCACGAGGCCGTAATTATGTGGTTATGATGTCTGACATTTTTCATTCCTTCATAAGGATGTTTTCTATTGATAATAAATTTTATTATTTGACTAGTAGAATGACCATGTGAATAAGTAAATGGTTTTTTTATTTATATTTTCATATTATGCTTAATTTTTGGTTTAATAGGTTTTTTTAGTCATAAACATTTCCTTAAATTTTATGCTTATTTATGATAGTTTCTACAATATTTTTATCTTCTCTAAGCATCTAAGAACAGCACTTTATTATGTTTTATTTTTATAGGATCTAAATATGTTTGTTATGATTGATATGCAAGGATAATCTTGGTGAATAACGGTGTTCTCAATGGATTAATTATGTTGTGTTTTATTTAAAAAATGTAATGAAACATTCATATATGTAATTTATTTTCGAATTTGCTAAACTGATCAATCCTTCAGGAATTTATTCCTTTTAATGATTCCTATGTATTAAAATAATCCCTGACTATGGGTCAGGGAATTATGTTTATAGTCATTCATTTATTATTACAACATTATATAGAACATGATCCTAAAACCGGTTTGTAAAGACATGTAAAGTTAATCCTAGAGACTGAAGATAAAATACGTGTGTAGATATATTTCTTCATTATTGTAGTAGTAATGTAGAAGGTACTATAGAAGTAATGTAGTAGTTACTATTTAATGTACATTTTTATATTGTAGAATCCAAAACTATTCATCAATTCAGGCCATTGGGCCACAGGTTTTATCCTCGTGTCATGAAAGTCGTTCTGGCCACCCATTACCTACATGCCAATAGTCTGTCAAGGCCTTCCGGCTACCTCAAGGCTTTTGGGCTAGTGCAGCTCTGTATAGGATAGCTAGTCGACCAAACATGCAAAGGTGGAGTGCTAATAACATGACATGTTCTAGATAGAAGGAGTTACATTTTTTCTAGTTTGGGTGATTTCATCTATGACCTACGGTTCATGTAATTGACTCTATGCCTTAATGACTTATAAGGGTTTAACCTCACCCCTTGAAAGGTCAATTATCAAAAAAATAAAGGTATTTGGGACATTCAGTCAATCATTATGTTTTATTTATGTTTATTTAATGCATAGAATCTCACATTATTTATTATTGTGTATGATACATTGATATTTCTACTTTTTCCTTTTTCTGATATGAAGTCATAGTCTCCCCACACTCACACAATAGGCCATCACTATTACTTGAAAACCTCAGCTGAATGGGGTGGAATGCTTAAAGAATCATAAAAAACTATCATGGGGAAGAATATCTATGGAAACCAGACCAAGGAATTTCATATTGGTATTAGAGCTACTCATTTAGAAGACTGTAATATTTTTGACAAGGTTGAGAAGAGTATTGGGAATGTTTTATTTCTGATGATTGATATCTGAATGTTTCATCAAGAATGATTGTTCCATTATGAAGTCCTGGTTTCCAATGTTATGGGATTGCTATTCTCATCTACCATGTAATAGGTGTACAATATTTTTTCATTAATAGACATTAATTTTGTGTAGATATTCTAATTTATTATACATTTCTAGCTCTGGCTAATTTCAAAATGGAATTAAATTTATTATGATACATGGAAAATGTTGGAATGAGGTGCCTTATGCTTCATATTTGGAACATATAATTCACATCATATATTACAAAATGTTTTTGATCTTACAAACTACATAAAATTGTTCAATTAACCCTATATATAAATATAATTTTGATTTTAGGTTATATGGATCTACATTAAGGTATTTTGTCTTGAGGCTGATCACTCAGTCCTCTTGCATTGGTTATGCATCAGACCCTACAGATTGAAATGAAATGAAATGGAATTCCATTTTACCCATTGTATTATGTTTTTTCACATATCACATTTATCTAGTTAGACCGATGATTTTGATGATAATATATACCCCTACTTCTCTCATAAAATTTACATCCATGTGGTATTACCATATATATATTCCCGATCAGTGTCATTTTACTCTCCATTTTGCCTTGGGGTCACAGCCTCTAGGGAGTAGTTTTGGATGAGGATGATTAGTTAGGATCAAACCCTAATAGGATGTTCTTTTAGTTTTTTCCCACATAAGTAATTTTGATAATTAATTTCTTTCTAAAGGTTAATCTTTTGGGCTAGGTGGTTGGAACTTGTCATCCAATTTTGAGACTAGATCTATAGGTATAGGATGGATTTATAGAGTTCATTAATTTTTACTGCTACCATTTTTGGTGGATGTCTATTTTGCTCATTGGTAGATTTTGTGAGAGAGGTTTTCCAAATTTTTTAGATGCATTTTTAGGCAGTGATCATGGTTTTACATTGATTTTTTGATTGAGTAATGATTGGTGCTCTTTTATTGGGGTATATGCAAGTTGATGTCATTATAATTTATAATGTAACAAAGGGTTCTTTTGTGTGAAGACTAGATTCGACATGATGGACTATTCAAGTGCCTGGCCCTGTCTACCATTGTTTCAATTATTTCTGTTGTAGTCAGAGCGTGGTTAAATACTCATGACAAGAAAAACACTATATTATGGGAGGTTATTTAATAAAATAATGGTGTTGGTGAGGTTTTTAATTTTGAAGTAGAGTTCCAAGTGAGATTCCGGTTTTATTGAATTAATATACCATGTATCACTATTTGTTGAGAATCATGTGGGATGACATGTAGGAGTATGATTTGGGAAATAAATGTAAATGCTTGTTGATTGTGGTAGCCTTTGAATCCTAAATCGGTGAGAAATTGTTTGCGAGATGATGTTGTACGGTTTCAAATGATTTCTGTGGGCATGGTTCCAGGGGATTTGTGGTGAAATGATGAATACACCTAAATAGCTGAGGTGACATCAAGAATAACTCTTATATAGCAAGACAATTAACCTTTGTTGAATCTGGACATGAATTGTATCTAAAAATGGTGACATGTATTGGATAAAGCCAATTTAGCCTTGATTGATGCAATCATGTCTTGGAGAGATATGTACACACCATTATTGGGAATATTAGAATAATTATAGTAATATAATATAATGTTCTATGTATAAATCATCTTAAGAATGTTGAGGGTGTATTGTTTCTATGAAAAGGTTCTTTTCATTTAAATTTCATTCCTTGTTTGGAAGTGGAAACCCATTTTGGTAGCACTCAAAGAATGATATAAGGCAGTCAATATGGTGGGGAGTGAACCATAGGTTGTTTGATGGTGGTGGAACTTTGGTATTCTATGAGTATATTCAATGTTCAGTTTGTGTAGATTTTTTATTTTTTTATGTTGAGATTATGAAGTCTGGTCTTACTACCATGCCTTCTTGTGGATGATACTTTTTATGGTTGGTAGATTATAAGGATCTATTTTTTCAATTTTTAATTGTGAGTAGAAATTTGAAACAAAATTATCAGATTAATTTATGTGTTAAATGGTCTTTTTCCTTAGAATATGATCTCAAATTGTTTTTGTGACCACTCCATTGGACCCGTAATAGGTTTTATACCCATTGTCGTCTGTTTTGTGGAAATCTAAGTCACTACTATTTTAGTATAATAAGTATAATTAAATATTTTTAGTAAATATTAATTTATGAATTCATATTATTTTAGCTATATCATTTGATCAAAACAAAAAATATGAATTTTAATATGCTAATTGAGTCCTCAAAAAATATTTTCTTCCAAGGAGGGGCATCAAATTTCATTAGTCACAGGGGACGGGCTGGGACACTTTTTATGATTCTTTTCTTTTAGAAATTTTTGTTTTTCACATTGATTTTTTTCCTCATCTCATAATATGAAAAAATATAATGATCCTCCATCATGTGGACATGTTTTAACAATATAGGGATATATAGTGAAGGAGGACTAGAGGAAGTGGGGAAGAACCACTAAAAAGGGATGTTCTGTATCATCATATGGAAATTGTAGACTACCGAAATGGGTGAAGCTTTGGTAAATTATTCCCAATGGTATGTTATTTAAATATTTTTACAAAAACCCACATATACTAAAATTTTAATGATTAATCACACATTATTCTTTATTGGGAACTATAGAAGATGTATCTATATATTTGGATGAGAAAATGGGTTTTCATGGTGATTTGATTGTTTTGATTTGGGAAACCCCATAAACAATGTGTGTCGTTCAAGAAACCAATGATAAAAGTTCTTACAGTTGGTATAAGATGATCATTTTGATTTACAAGTCTTGTATGGTTCATACATTCCATATAATTCCTCTTGCACATGTATCCATGTACATATCTTGGCATCCCGGGTAAGGGGAAAATTCCATGTAGTGTACAAGACAAGATCCCATGGGGTTCTCACAACATGTAAAAGTACATGATCATGCTAGAACATAAATCCATGCCATGTGAGGGACACATTAAGGTAAAATGAGTATGTTACATGATGTGAAACCATTTTTCACTAAATATACATAGGTGTTTACAATAAAAGTATGTTAATATGTGGAAGCCTAGTTGGGTCCTTGAAGGTACATGGTGTGTATAACCCTTACACATCGTGTAGTCCAATGTTGCTACACTTTTGAGGGAATGTTGTTTAGTTTCACTATGATGTTAGAATTGGACCCATGAGTAATGTGTTCGGAGTATTATGTCACTTATATGATGATGGTATGACCTGATAAGAATTTTGAGTAATTAAATGTGGTGTTTCAATCATTCCATGAAAGGAGATGTTCTCCCTCCAGTAACTAAATTCAATCATCTCATTTGAGATAAATTAATGATAAGGATAGGTTGGGTGTTCTGACCAAACATGTATGATAACATGATCTGATATCGTCCATGAGACATCTCTTGTGACCTATACTTTTTAATCCACTCATTGATGGTATCAATCTTGAGAGATGTTCCCCTCTGAACTAAGTGGTTGTGATAACAGTTATTTTTTTAGTATCCCCTTTATGATTACTCATCTTATAGTTTTACAGAGAGGATCCTTGTAGGATGCCCCACTCTTTTTTCAATAATAAGGATCAATTGAGGGACTCGTTTTCATTCAAGTTGAAATAGGAAATCACTTGTAGAAACCTTGTAAATGTAATGTGTTCTCTAGATCATATGTAATATATTTTTTTACTTAATATAATGTTGTGAGGGTCCCTTTTAGTAATCCCCATTTTAATGTACCATTCTGAGTATCCCTTATATGATGAATACATTTTCATACTAGTAATGTATCCCTTGAAAGATCCCTACTTTACCTTTTCTACTGAGGATCCAAAGTAAGATTTATCTCATATAAATTTACATAAGTAAAACAATTGTTTATTATTTTTATGGATCCTCAGCCTGTAGTTTGGGAATGGTTAGAGATGGTAGTGGGTGTTAGTATAGAACCTGAGGTGAATATGTAATCATATGGATCCGTGGATGTAGTTTTGGATTTATTTTATGGAAACCCTCAATATTTTGATTATACATTCAAGTGATTACTATTAATGAAACAATTAAATCTATATGTGCTTCTAGGTTGGTTATGTTATGCCTGATGAAATGCATATTTCATTATATTTTTTATTTAGAGGCATTTTTCCTGAGATCTTGATTATGATTCATATTAATTCATATATTTACTTGTATACCACGTGATGCAAACAATGATATTGTTATTGAGACTTTATATTTCATTGTTATATAATTTTAATTTCCAGTGGTGATTCCTAGTATCATACTATGGAGCCCATGAATAATATGTGAATGCACTACATCCTTAGTTATAATACTCATTTATGGTTAAACTTTCCAGAGTGCTGAGGATGATTCCTCTCTTCTCTATTAAATATATGATGTGGATGATTCTTATATCAGTTATTTGGATATATTATGAGGATGATTAGTTTGTCCCTGACCAATGGCATATGACACAGATGATTACGCTATCATTGATTTGATACTTGACTATGGTGTTAGGCATGATATATCATATAATTAGATTCAAATATTTTTTACACAATTTTTGGATGGTAGGGATGCTTCCTCTATACCTTATTAGAGACTATAGGGGGAATGTAGTCTTATAATGATGTTGTACTTAGATATCACATAAGGTTCAAGCCCTTAGGTATTATCTATATTCCTAATTCAGTGAGTACCTATATAAAAGAACTTATGAGTTGACATTGGACATTATTTACATGAAATTAAAAACATTTCTTCTATCTATGTGACCATTTTTATGATGTGTGGATATACATCGATATAATCATTCCTTAATGTGACTCGATTCGAGTACGGGTGAACACATATGTAGGATGAAAAATCATTCGGTAGGGTTGTCTGATCATAGACATTTATAACATTGACCGATGTAATCATACATTGATTGGGATTATGAAACCTAATATCAGCTCAATGATACATTAATTGATTGGAAAAATATCCATATCAATTTCTTTTAATAGGATGTATAGCAGATCTCGATCAATGACCCATGTATTGACTTTTATTTTAGTTTAGTTTATCTCATTCTCCTTTATTTTTAATATTCATATTTATGTTTATATTTATTGATATGAGGCTATACATATATACACACATATATATAGATTAAAATTGTAGTACTTCCCTAATTAAAATGATTTTAAACCCCATGTTTGACTGTGGGTTCTTGTTTTATTGGGTTACTTATCTTTTCTATTGTATCTCAGCTAGGATGAGTGTACATTTTTTTATAAACTTAGAGAAATTTATTTATAGTTTCATCTTATGGGTATCCTAATATGATTCTTTCGCACCCCTGACCACACACATCGATGTACACATATAATCTGTGTCTTATTTTCCAGTTGAGTATGTTTTTCATGGTGGACAGGGATGGTGCCTAGAGTTTCATGATTTTGTAGAGATTCTCATGTTGGGATGCTGGTGTATAATAATTTTTGGATACTGGGTATGTGGACACTATCAGAGTTAGTAGAAGCTCCATGTAAATTTATATCAGTTTTATTTTTTTAATCATGTATCTTTATAGTCATCCTAATGGATTACCAGTGTTTTATGTATATTAATTATATTCATGTTTATACTGCCTTAAAATTATTATAACATGAAATTATATATCATCTTATTTACTTCTTCTTCACTATCTTTATTTCATTTTTTTCCTGATACATAACTATTTACTCTATTTTCATACTATGATATGAGGGAATAATCTCATAACTATCACGCCCTAGGCCATTACTACTATTCTATTGCCTCGTTCATATGGGGAGTCAATCACGAGGCCTCATAATATACATGCACCATACAACATTGTAGTTGTATTTTGGCCCGGATGTGAAAAAACAAGTCTAAGGATGAATGATGTGGTTCATGCGTTCCACAATCATTATTAATGAGGTGGTCATTATGAAATGAATCACTATGTATTTATACTGACCACAATGAAATCAAAAATACATCATCGCAATATCCTAATCACATACTCATAGATGGTGATAACCTAATCTTTGGAAAACCATACCAACCCTCCCAACTCACCCTTAAGGTTTTCATTACTTGGTATTTTGAAAATATTCCTCATTATCACCAAGATAATGATTCGATAATCTATACATAATCACATGATTTTATACGCCATCTTGGTCAATAAAACTTGTGGTATCTTGGGAGAAACACTAAGTCGCACAAATCCATCTCTATATAAGTCCTCCAACTGTACTCTAAGATCTAAAAGGACTAAAAAATATATCTAAAATAATGGAATAGATATCAAGGAAATCCTGATTTTAAATTCAATGCAGAAATATGTATCTCAGTGAGGAGATTATCCCAGATCATCCGCGCAATAGATATTCTCATACACTGACACCATTGACGGATTCCAAAGGATCATAACATCCACTTCTCTAGTAGTCATTATTTAAAACTAGTGAATTATTCCCAACACCCCCCACTGTTGGAGACTATCCTAGCATTCATGGGTCTCTTTCTAAGCCACTAAGGAAAACCTCATCCCATTATCACGAAATAAATCCTCCTCCTAATGATATCTATTTATGAATAAATCACGCCAGCATAGTCCATAACTAAGATGAGATAGTAACGTCTTATCTCTAGACCAAAGACATACCATAATAATCTATCAAAAACTAAAATTGTTCCAAACCATCAAAAAAATTATTTTAATTGATTCACCTCCTATTTAAGTCTCCAAGAATATTTGTTATTCATAAGGATCAAAAAAATATCAATTTCTAAAACCAAATATTTTGATGGGAAATTGTTCCTCACAGCTCTTTCTGTCATTAATATTTATAAATTAGATAAGGGACGGATCATGATTCATATAAATTCGGAAGCCTCAAGTTCATAGGCCATGACTGCTTGTAACTTTCGCATCCCCTGACCAATAACTCCTTGAGCCTAGAACAGACCCCATTATACTGGGTGTGGTAATAATCAAACCACCCGCTAGATCCCGCTAGATTACCCACTCTTCCATCTCATCCTCCTAGAATAAAGACCTCACTTATTCTCTATTACCAGTATCAATTATTTGCAATTACCATATCTCTATCAGCTTTACGATGTGTTATATAACACCATATGAAATGTCCCTTACTATCACATAAGAAGATCTCCCTCTTCTATGGACTACTCAATCCACAGAAGGTCTATAATTGAAATATTTATAATATTATGAGAACCAAATGAAGCTTCTCATACACCTAGATCCCTATTAATGACATCAACTTCCTGCTACTCAGTGTTTTACTCCTGGTTCCCATCACCAACACCAACTGTCAGTGGCTTCCCTGCTAAGAAGTTATCTAAATGAATCCTAGTTGAGAACACCATAAAAGATTGGAATTTGAGTATATATCACTAAATAATAGATATATTAGTTCAATAAATACATTAAATCATTCACAATAAAGAACCAACCACTCACCGTGTCTACGTTGTATCAAATGAGACTAGTAAACCTCACAGAATACTCCACCACCGAAATAGTACCCTATTTCAAAGTCAATTTATCCTAGAAATATACAGATTAAAATTTTTATATAAAGCAATAAATCCTAAATGGGCAAACATAATTTTACTTTTAGCATTTTGTCTCATCATCTGAATGAGTATCCTGACTCCACTATCTCCTAATGGAGCCCTACAAATGACTCAACTCTAGGACAACCGACTGATTGTTGGGGGTACTCATGAGGTGGAAAACATGATTGAAAAACTCTATCAAGTCATAATCAACATAGTGGTCATTTATAACCCAATATATGTGAGGTCAATACCTTTGAATCATAGGATTAAAACTAAACTAATTCACTTCCACCATCAACACTATCGATGCTAACTACTACTCAATGGGGGTGGAAAAATTAGATAACCACCCTGAGAATCCACCTCCATTAAAAGAACCTATACTAAATCCTATTCAATATAAAAATCATCAACATTATCAATATAAATAATATATGTAGTTAACAATAAATTTAGTATCTAGAAAAAAAATTATGCACCCCATCAAAGAATTATATTTGGATAGTTGATTAGAGATGGATATGTATGGTACAATGAATTTGATTATTATGTATATATGAATATCTTTCTAAAAAATGTTTGTACATGTACCGATAAAAAATTTAGGTCATTATAGTCATGGTGAATGGATACATCAGCCTCTAGACAAGCAATGGAAAACCATTCCTGATTCCAAACACAAAACAGATTAACATTGTTCTAGTTATGTCAATCAAACCTCAAAGATAAAAAAAATTATGATCTTATCTGTAGGTATATGCTACAAATCTTATACCACTCATTCATGACTATACCCTCCGTAGTCTTTATGGATGGTGATTGGTCGACTTTGACCCCTTATGTCACCCTTAATAGGCCAAGAGTGAGAGGCAACTTCCAGGTAGGTATATCTCACATCTGTGATGCATTTAGCAATGTAACAATACACACAAGCACATTTTTAAGATTATAAAATTTTAAAATATAAAAAAAAGGCAGTTACTAATGCATGAAAACAACTCTACCAAAATCAAGGTAAAAGTACCAAAAGTAATAATGGGGGAATACAAGAACATGTTAAAATTAAAAGGAGTTCAAAATACTCTGATGATACAGTCCACTATCAAATGTAACTCTCTATATGAACCTATTACTATCTAGAAAATTGTTATATCTTTCTACTACTACTCCTCTAATGAAATATGGAAAAAGACTATCATTTGTATAAGACATTGAATATGAATGAAAATCCCATTAACGAGTGAGCACAAAAAAACTAGTAGGAAACCCTTAAATCACTAAAAATAAAGCATCTAAATATGTACTATCCCAAAAATGTATATGAACAAGAAATAACATATAAAAATATTAAACACCAAAATATACACATAATAGACTTCTATTCTATATGTAATGAAATATAAATTTATATACATACAATACTTCTCAGGGATTTTTGGTAAGACTCATTCATGGAGAAACTACTATATGAGCCATGTTGTTATGGAAAACACGTGTCAGAGAGTATATGTTTTCATGGAGTCACAAATATATACTCATTGTATCATGAAATATCACATCCTAAATGTAGGGTGTCACACACAATAATATTGGTGGACATTAAAATTCCATCTAGACTAGAATGGTAGGTAGGGGATAAATTCCATATGGATGGTGTTCATGCTAATTACATGATCTTATCATAGGAAAATATAACACAATGGTTATATATACATTATATAGGTTAAAATTCATATTATTACGTGGTCTATGGAAATATATTATTATTATCACCCACATAAGTGGATTCATCTCCCGTACTAAAGGATGGTGTTCCCAAAAAAACCTATGTGCCCATGAAATTTCCTCCTCCCTCTAGTTTTCATGCATCAAGTGAAAAATATTTCATTTAATAACTTTTTTCCTGTTAAATTTGATCCAATAAATATATCGATGATATAGTATAGGTTAACCTTATCATAAGGTATTATCGCAGACCAACATTGTTCTATTCAATCATGACTCATGACATGTACGAACCATATTTTTCACTCTTTAAATAGCATAATGATATATTGATATGTAATTACATGAAAACTACATGGAATGATTAGTAGTATTTAATCCACTACTGAGATCTTGACGTTATCCTCTTTGGAATCAATCATGTTGCAATTAAAATGAATCCCTCAAATGTCTCCATTTTCATGGATGTAACTTGTAATCTCATTCATTCCAAAATTATCAATGAATTTTAGATTCCAATATGGCTCTCCAAAAACATCACGGTTTGAATGATGATTAGGAAAAAAAATTCCTATAATGACATTTAGAACACCAACCAAAATTATAAAAAATATAAAATCCCCATTATTATAATTGAGATTCTAATCAATTAACCGAATAATTTTTAGCAAATAACCATCATGGAAGGGTATTCATGATTAAATAAAATCCTGATGGTTCCCAAAATGATAAATACACTAACTTTTAGGATCATCAATTGATATTTCACAAATTAATTAATAATAAACACATGGATAATGAGGGGAAAACATTTCTACATTCCACGCATCATAACATCATTACGATCCTCATACAATTGGTGAAACAAAATATGGATGTCATAGTGATCATGTATATCAATATATATTATTATCTAACTATTTTTAAGAAGGTTTTTATAATTATACATGTCGGCCACATGAATATAGACCATTTAATATTTCATTAAATGTTACCTTTGAGATGTGCAAATGTTATTTCATCAGATAATTATTAATTGACATTTACTTAGAATAGATTAAATCCATCAATTAAATGTATCTACTAAACAATCATTTATATATATGGTTCTATAAAGGCCATATATCATATATAATAAGTTCTTTTTAAAATTATATATGTAAAATGTAAGAACCTATCAATCATGATGATTAATAGAATCAAAAATCAGTGGGATGAAGAAAATATGACCTCAATTGACTGAATCAAAATTTATATTCTAGGTTTGATAGTTCTCATGCAAGTTTTTCTAGGAAATCATTTTGTCCTTTATTTGACCTCCCTATAATAATCCAACATTATCAACATAACATAGAAGAAAAATAAATGCATAGGTATCCATTTGTATTATCTAAATAGTGTACAGACTAATAACAAGTTCATCAATTCCATAATCATAAAAATTTCCTCACATTTATATTTTTGGTCTAGGTGTTGTGAAAAAAATTTCAACACCTCAAGATTAATCTGATGTACATTATTAATTAATTAGTGTACATCATTAGCAATCTAATGTTGATAGTGTAATTGTATGTATGGGAAGTAGTTCCTTAAAATTACATCATCTATTTCTTCACCTATATGGATATTAAGGGACAAAATTTCATGATTTCTTATCCATAAAGCAATTATATTTTGAATTTATCTAAAATAAGTGATTTCTAGATGAATGAATCGTCTCTTTCAATGGGGGATGAATATGTTTAAGATTCTATAAAAGGGTTCTTCCTAAATCATGATCAGGAAAAAACACAACAACAAGTATCTTTATATGGTTATTTTTGGTTTCATTTTCAATGTAAAATTTGTCTCTGTAAAATTATAATATTTCATCCTTGTAGATTGGTGAATCTACAATGGATAAATTTACTAGTTCTCAATCACTACTCTCTAGATGGCTATCAGAATTTGGGTTTTGTGGTTGCATGTAAAAAGTTGATCTATTCTATTTTTCATTATCATTAAAGTGTTATATAAATATATAAAATCTATTGCCATAATATTATATTAATACAATAGGGAGATAATAACTTATTTCCACTCAATGATTAATGTGACTCATATTCAATGATCATGTAATTATTGAGTGAAAAATTGAGAGTGCATTTCATGCCCAATATAGAGATGAACCACGACCACCTAATCACACATCTTTTATATATAAGGGCGGTTTTCACTTAATCATAAAGAATAGTGCCACCAGATGAATCAATTTATTACATGATCATTTCATGTAGTGGCCAAAGATTCCCCAAAAGTATAAAATGGAATATATTGGTGGATAATTCTATTGAATTAATTTCTAAAAAATGTGATTCTACATTCAAAAAGAGGTTTTTGTGATATGATCAGCTAGTGTTTGATATATGTTTCTATCTATGATTTCCATAAATAAAATTTCATCCTTTAAAAACACCTCATTGGTCAAAATATTCTATCATGAATAATTTTTAGGATATTCATTATGTATATTGAAATGGTCTATATCGTGTGATGTGAGGCCCACAAATCATGGATGGTGATTTAGAACTAGATCAAAAGGCTGGGAAACATATTTCACACCATTGTTTATGGCTATATTGAATTATACAAGTGGTATAATGCATGCATGATTTATACTAAATTAATGCGTAAGCATCCAGTTCATCTCTATGGATTGAAATATTAGTTGATATTTGATATATGAAGACAATATGTTATGGGTTCCAACCCACCAATGACATATTGATAGTGTATTCGTATGATTAACAACATCCAATCAATATGGAATAATAGTGTTCCCTTCAAAAAGGTAAATAACCAATATAGGATTGATTTTTGGATGTCCCATATCATATATCCATTTTAGGTACCTAACTATCATCATAGAAAACACAACCAACATCTGGTATGCTAAACTATAGAAAATATATTCTATAATATGTAACAACTCAGATTTTCATGGTTTTTTGAGAAATTATTTAGGAAACTTATGAGCCTAGTCAATAAGACGGTGTGTGATTCCAAGGACCATTGTTCTCAAAAATATTTTTAGAAAAAATGGGATGTATTAATAACATGAATGCATGAATTTTCAAAAAAAGTGAAATAAATTTTAATCGATTTATTTGATCAGAAATCCAGGTGAATTGTTGAAATCAATATAGTGGTTTTACACAATGTGAGACCTATCTTTAGTCGGTAAAGTTCATATATAGAAAAATAAATTAGGTATGAAACCATAAATTAAATAATTAAATGATGTTATTTTATTTGAAAATTTTAATATATAATAAATGGTCACTCGAATTTAAAATCTAAGACTACCATCGAGTTTATAAGGGGGTTATTTCATTAGGATAGGCATAACATTGGCCAGTGCGGCCTGGTAGGGAGTGATAGTTTTTGGATGTAAACATCATTAAAATGATTTAATAAAAAATATTATTCTTGATAGAATGTGTCATTTTTTTCATTTTTTTCCATTTAATTCAGTGATATCACTATAACCTTGGAATTCCTCTAAGGCAAGGAGACATATCACTCTCGACGAATATCGATATATCATGGATAGAAAATCAAAGACAAGTCTTATATTCTTAGGATCTTCTACCCCAGCAATGATGCGATAAATTTTCTTCATTAAGAATAAAAATGAATGGAGGTAGGGAATTATTCATTTTATTTATTTTCCATATTCATGTATTCCACAATATAAGTAAACAAATAAACAAATATATTAGCTCATGGAATGATAGTTGTTGCGTGAGGGGATTTACCATTGTGGGATTTTTATGGGAGAATGATCTTGTGATTATTTTTGGAATTTTGATTAGAATTATAATTGAAATAAAATAAGAACGACAAGAATATCCATCAATTAAAATTCTTCTACATTGATTTATTCTTTTCAACACATGTTATTCATTCATCGTAGTTATTCTTCATTTGGCATTCTACTTGACCTGTTGCGATTGATCAATCATTGAACACTCGATATTTGGCCCAACAATCCAAAATCCGAGATCTGTGATCGGCATGGAATGAAGTAGGTGTAATGATGACGATGATAGAACATTTGATGTGAGTGAAGATATATTTCCACTTGGGTAGTTTTTTGTTAGGATGAATCATAATGTTTATTTGAACCTAGAGAGATGAAGAATGTGACCATGATATTGGAGGCACACCTCCATTTAAAAAACTGAGCACTAAAGGATATCTGATGGCCTATAGATGAGGCAACTAGTGTGACTCTACCAGTGGTGTATCATGATGACAGATTCATGTGGGAGGTAGGGAATGTTGGTTGCACACTCTAGCTATGGCACCCAAGTGAACTATGGATCAGACATGGTTGGAGTTGCCCACGATGGAGGGGGCCACCAGAGAATGTGTTAGTAGGAGAACCACATGGAGCCTTATCAGCAGGGCTATGATAGGGACCTCTGGAGTAGAGGCCATTAACACTGATGTTGGAAGCACAATGTTGATCAGGAAATACCGGTAAAGAAATATTGTCGGGGAGGACCGCATGGAATAGGGGTAATGACAAGGGTGAGGCGCATCTGGAAGAGCAAACTGGAACACATATTTCTAGTTTGAAAAGGGAGGCTAGGACACCCAAGAATCCCAATGAACTAGTTGGATGAATATGACCTAATGATGTTGGGAAAGGACGGGTTGGTTGGATGATGTCAGGTTGTCTGGTGGGTCATTAATGGTTCGGCAGGTCGAGTCAGACCCAGACCAGAACCAGGTCATAATTTTTCACTAAATTAGTCATTATGTTCAAATGGATGTTCCAATTTGAATAAATTTTTATGGAGTTGGTACATTTTCAATGAGGGAGTCCTTTTTGAAATTTCATGGTTGGATTTTAGATTCATCAATATAGGTTGATAGTTTATCATTTTTCATTCCTTATGAGTTTTCTTTGTTGGATCTTCTTCCCGTTATAGGGGATGACGTGTATTCTGATGTGAATCATCTCATTCTAACTTCTAACTTTGACTCAACCGGTTTGATCACGCATCTCACTGAAAGGCCTGGTTGGTCCTCACTTCTCTTCGTGGTACCTTAAATAGTATTTATGGAGATGGTGTGACCAATATTTAAATAGGCACCGGTCCCCGGTCAATGATGATGCTTCTAGTAGGGTGGAAAGTCTCGTATTGATACCTAGTCATAGATGACCCATTATCTCATTATCAAAATCAGATTCATTCTGTTACACAATAATATACATGATGAGTAAACTGCAGGAAGTTTTCAGGCATTGCATGACTTAACTACACTCATGTTTTTACTAAGACTCCATGTGTTACCGACACTCTATGAGTTAACAAAACACTATATCATAGAGATATTGTATGTATCAGCGAAACTACATAACAGTTGATACCCAAGTGTTATCTCGGATAATTTTGGTAGTCATGTTCTACATGCTACAATCAGATAGCTTGAGGAGTGAGATCTCTTGGGACACACATGCTACGAGCGGAGTCATATACCTATAAGTGGATGAGACTTTGAGGCATGGAATATTTTATGAATATACATGGATATTGTTATTATAAATTCTATAGACATATATATTTGTTGTGATGACTATATTTTCATAGTGATGTTTTCCCTTTGTGGTATTTTTGTAAGGGATTTAAATAGTGGTGTTTCCACTTTGTTATTCATTTTTTAATGGTGTCCAACCAAATGTTGTTATACACACCCCTACATAGTAATTTCCCACTCATTTCATGTATTTTATAGTTTTTCGTCCTTGTTATGGATTTTAAGTAGAACTATAATAGATTGTGCATGGTTAGTCAGACATATCAGGGTGTGCTCCTACAACTATACACACAAGTCTCTGTACCATTATTTAAAGGTTGGACTTTAGGGTTTGTATAATATATTTGGTAGCATTGTTTTCTAGCAAATTTTTACATTACTGTACATTACATTCATATTGTACTTAGTGGTTAATATCACATATTATGCATCCTTTTTTGACTTAGTGATTTTAAATTTCAGTATTTTGGGGTTAGAGATGTCTGTTTGTGTATATTTTCAGAGAAACATTCCTCCCATTTCTGTTATATGCCTACTTAGTACTAGTTTCCATCCATTGGACTATTAGAGGAGGGACTGGGGTAGTCACAAAACTAGAACATATAGGTTGGGTCGTGACTAAGTGTTATCAGATCCAATCAGTTATACTTAAGTATTGGGAGACTATGAGGTGAGTTTGGGGATAAAATTTTGAGTGCATCATGTTTTTCATTCAGGCCATGGAATCTGCTGTTTGTGTAGATAGAGGTGTATACATACACCAAGACTCAAGAAACCTTCTTTCTAACTCGGAACATGAATAAATAATTATAGGGAAAAATAAATATTCCTGATTCATATTGGATTGGGTTGTGATTTCTATGTCCTGCAAAAGTCATCTCACTCGGTATACTTTTTTGGACGTGATACATCTTATTTTCTTATAGGATGTATTCACAATTCCATACAACGAGGTTTCTGAAGTAGGATCAAGAGTTATACCAAATTTTTGAGGATCCCTCCATATAGAGAGCCATCCATGACGTAGTTTTTCATCAAAACTGTCAACATGTGGCATTTTATCTTATGGATCAGTTCATAGACCCTCTATTTGATGTTCATGTTCCTGATGCCTTCCAGACTGAGTCGTGTGTGGATATTTTGGTATTGGAATATGATACCAAGGGTTCATTCATGTAACATAGGCTTCCAATATAGTAATTACCTGGGATGAAATGTCAAAAGAATGCATTGATAGTTGGTTCATGATACAAGCTATAGAAAAAGATGTTTCTTCGAAAGTTCCAGGGTCTTTCTAGTTCACCATGGAAGGGAATAGATATTCTAGGAAACATTTACCCACTATTCTGGATCCATTCAGAGAGGTGGTTGACAAACCTCCACAGACGATACAACACCAGGAGTAGATAGATCTGCTGAGGAACATACGTGGATAAGGAGTTGGTGAAGTAGAATGATGTGTCCAACATTTTAACATGTTTCCACTACCACCCCTAGGTTGTACATACAAGAATAAGGGTTACCAAGGATAAGAAAGGATATATTTGTAGGTTGTCTATGATTATGATCCCAGGACCTTGAGAATAATACATTGAAAGATACGTGTCTTACTACATTAGAAGTAGTATATAGGAACATGTTCTAGATATTTCCATCCATTCTATTGTTAAGGATTAGATTTTTTGTTTTAGGAAATGGGTGTGGTTGTTCAATTATAATAGAAACAAATTTCCATTTTTATCAAAAAAATGAAATTCCTTGCATCTTAGGATGAACTCATGCATACGAGGGTGTATGAGATTACTATTTTTTGGGATAGCTTGACTCACAGTGTAGTGAATCATTTCAGTCCTGAATTTCCAGTAATTATAGAGGAGTAGACAGACATCTTCCCGAAATAAGTCCCTAGAACACCTCCCAATAAATATTTATATATAATAATTTATCTATACACTAGGATAACACTGATATCTAATACATCTTATCAGATGGATCACGCCGAATATCGTGAGTTGAGAGTTTACTTTGAGGACTTGCAGAGGAAGGGATTTGTGAGACCTCGTGTTTCACCATGTATGGCCCTATGTGTACTTATTTGATCTTATACATATATTCTTATAGATTCATGTTGAAATGGATATATTGAAGCTTGATTCAATGTTTTATGTGAACTCCCCTTTTGAGGTTTCTAGGGGAGGGTGTCAAGTTTATAGTGTTATATGAAGAATCGGGCCTCAGGCTTGGTTGTATCCTGCTTTAGATCCGTGAAGTGATTTCCTATGGATCAACGGAGTTGAAATCACACAAATAGAAATACATGACCCATGATTTAGAGTTAGTACTTGTTGTATTCACATTAATGATGTGGTAACACTACCTGATGGGAGAGTGATTTATTCTTTATATCAACTACATGAGTCGTAGATCTATCATCTATCAGAAGGATTAGAACATGTGATTGAGGAAATGTCTAAATTTCATATTTTACTATGACAAAAAGATTTTATATACTATTGTTAAGGGAATGTGGTAGCGGATTCTCTCATCATAAGATCAAGCATGCAGTTATTGAGCAAGGAATTAGAGTAGTTAGCCTCATTCAAAATATGCATTGTGGTTGGACTTGGAGTAGCTTGTATCTAGAAAATTGTTTTCATCCCTCCATTAATACAAATATTTGGGGAGAAAAACATATGGATACCGACTGTGTGTCTCTACCTGATAAAATTTCTATTGGGAATTCCCTTAATGTATATTCTAATTATGGGGAGCACACTTTTAATTTAATTGGATTCATGATGACACCAGTGGTATTAAAAGAGGAAGTTATGAGGGAGTTTCATAAATTCCTTTTATCATTACATCCATATGTGTAAATGATGTATATGGACCATCAAAATAAATTCTTTTGGATGGTGATGAAGAAGGTAGTGCTAGATTTTGATTCATATTGTCATACTTTTTGACATATGAAGGTTGGGAATCATCATCTAATGAGACTGACTCATCCAATTGAGGTGTCATAAAGGAAGTGGGATATGAAATCAATGAAATCCATGATAGGTTTACCATATACATGTTAGGGGAATGATACCATCTGAGTGATCATTGAAAAACTCACCAAGTCCTCCCACATCCAATATATCTAGGAGTATAGTTTAGTAGGGATCATGGGATGTCTATACAAGTAGGAGATAGTTCATCTTCATAGAGTTTCATCGACAACTGTTTCAAATAATGAGACTCAGATCACATCCCAATTATGGAAGGAATTTTAGGAGGAATTTCGGACTCAGTTATTCTTGAGATTTACGTTTCACCCCACGACAGATGTCTAGAGAGAGAAAACTATTCAGGTACCAGATGAAATGCCTCAGTCTTACAAATATTCTTTTTCCAGAGTTAGGAGAATCGTCTACCTGTAGTGGATTTTGTGTACAAAAAAACTAACTGTGCACCTTTGATGTAGAACCATTCAAGGATAAATATAGGAGAAACTCTATGTCCCCACCTTGTTGGAAAGCCCCAGGATTGTGGGCACTCATGGGATCATAGTTGGTACAAGAATCTAAAAATATGATACAAGTCATCAAGGAGAGGATTAAGACTGTAATGAGCAATCGAAAATATTATACTAATATGTGATATATCCCGTTACAGTTTGAGGAGGGATACCATGTGTTCATTCGAGACTCTCCTCGACACATTATACTATGATTTGGCAGATATAGAAAGCTATCTATGAGGTTAATCAGCAATTTCATGATATTATGGAGAGTTGGATAGGTGGAATACTACTTGGATCTACATTCATAGTTGAACTGGGAACACAAAATCTTCTATGTGTCTCAGCTGCGGAGATGTGTTCATGATCCATCGCATGTCATTGAATGGGTTGATCTGGACCTTGACAATGGGGTGACATTTTATATATTACCCAATATGGACCATGGATTGACTAGAGAGGTTCCTTAAAGAGTGGTTGATAATTTTAATGAAAATTTAGTGGCAACATGAGAGTCTCTATGATTGCACATGGGGGTAGGAGGCTCAAATATATTATCACTACCCACAATTTTTTGAGGAGAACATTGATTTGGATTTTGATGATGTAAATCAGTAAGGTGGGGAGAATTTAATTTCATGGATTTTCCCAATTTTATTTATCAAAATTATTTGGGAAAATTATGAGAGAAGGCGCTGAAACAGCGTGAAATTCCAAGGCTCAGTGTTGAAAAAAATATTCAATGATTTTTTTAATAGAATACGTGTGTGAATTTTCATTAAAAGTGACATTACTTCTTACCTTTTTCCCAAATCATAAATTCAAGGGAACTGTTGAAAACATAACAGTGGATTTACCCAAAGAATGACATATCATTTGTCATCACATGACTTCTATAGAAAACTTCACTAGGTAGGAAACTGTAAATAAAATAACAACTATTTTTTATTTTAAAATCTTAATAAATCATAAAAGGAAAAAAAATATTGTAAATATGGAACCACAATGTAGTTTTCATGGGTGTGTTTTTCATAGTCCATACATAAAATTGGTCAGCATTACCCGAATATGAAAAATAATTTTTGTATTAAACATCATTAAATTGTTTTAATACAAATATTTTATTCTGGATGCCATGATATGTTTTCATTTAATACACATTTTCTAGAGAATTCTGGTTCATCACCATAAAAAAATAATTCATCTTTGGAAATGTGAAAAATATGTCTTAATGAATAACGAAGGATAGTGGATTACTAATCCACAAAGAACCTTTGATTTAAAGGATCTTCACCCATGGAAATGATGTGATGACCATTCTTCATCAGTGAAGAAACATATTCGAGGAAGGGAATTTATATTTTATTTATTTTCCTCATTTTTGAATTCCATGATGAACACAAACCAATCACCAAACATATTTTCTTGTGGACCAAACATTTTTTTTGAAAAAGATTTAACATTGTGGGGTTTTGATGGGAGATTGATATTTGTGATTATTTGTTGGATTTCAACTGACATTCTAATGAAAACGATCCTATATTGACCCGAAAAAACAATCATGGTTAGTTCCTCTTGGATTATTTTTTTCCTGCCCCCATTATTCATTCATCATGGGTATTAATCATTTGGACTGCCACATGATATGTTATGATTGATCATTTCTTTTTCACTAGATCCGTGGTGCAGGGATCGATATCACATAACTGGGATCATCATGGCATGGCGGAGGTGCAACGACAATGATGATGAAAAGATCATATAGTATCGGGATATATTTCCATTTGAGTGGGATTTAATTGGGATGAATTGTAACATTGACCATTTCCCATGGAAATGTATAATGTCACCCAGGAATCACATGTGTGCCTTCGTTTCCAAAAACAGATCACTGGATGAGAATAATTGGCCTATAGAAGGGTCCATCAACACAAAAGGAAGATTCATGAACCATAGCTCTGATATAGTTGTAGTATCCCACAATATTGGGAATTGTGGGAGCATTCAGTGGTGGCTATACCCATACCAGACTTAGGACGGACAAAGACCAAACTCGATTCGAACCCAGACCAGACCCAGGTCAGACTTTCTAACTATATGAGTTAAAACATTCAAAAAGAATTTCTGTTTGAAGATCTATCTTTTGTGTTGGAACCCTTTCTATGAGGAATTCCATTTGAGATGGCCTGGTGCGTATCTAGTTCCATCAATAGAGGTTTAGAGTGTACCCATTGTCATTCCCTATGAGGTTTTGATATAGGATCTCGTTCCCATTAAGGAGGACATCATGTATTTTGAAGTGAGTTGCCGCAACCTGGTTGTGATAGTTGACACAACAGGATGAAACATGTATCACAATAAGAGTCAATATCTATGATCACTTCTCTTTATGTAACCATAGATAGGGATTTTGGAGTAGCTGTGACCAAAATTTACATGTTCACCGATCCCCTATATATGATAATCTTACTAGTAGGGTGAGGAGTCCCTCTAGTGAACTCTGACCAATGAGGATCCCTAATCTATGTATTGAGATAAGATTCTATACATTCTATTTGACTAGACAAGATGAATTTTCTTTGGGATGTTTTTAGTGTTTGATATTAGGTTGTGGCTTTGTGACTATGTGACATAGGGGCTTCATGAATTATCGACACTCTTTGTGTTATTTAAACTCAAAGAGTAACCGACACTCATTGTATTACTATCACACCATATGTTATTGAAAATCCATGTCTTAGCGACACAGGATGTCTCAAGGAAATTGATTAACTTTTCAAGACCCTAGTGTTCTCTTGGGTAATTTTAGTAGACCTATTCGACATGCCTCTATCAAATAGATTGAGGAGTGAGGCCGCCTAAGAGGAGTGTGAAATGAGTGGAACCACATAGCTGGAAGTGTGTGAAACTTTGATGCATGGAATCATTTATGAGTATACTTGGATGTTCTTATTATATTTTCTATAGAAATATTATTATTTTGAGATGATAATATCTTATTATTGGTGTTTTCCCATTGTGGAACTTTTTTGTGGTATCTTCTTCATTGTGTTTCTTGCATGTTATTACATTCTATATTTCGGGTGTTCTACTGTGTATTGTTTTACCCATCCTCTATAGGGGCTCTTCCTATAGTTGTCACATCTTGTGTATACATTTGACCTTTTTATGGAGTTCTAGGAAGACTATGGACAGACAGTGCTTTGTTAGTTCAGACAGACTAGGCAGTTCTCCTATGACTATATACAACAGTTATACTAGCATTGTTTATAGGGTAGACATTGTGGTTTGCAGACACTTTTTGGTAGTCTTTTATTTTGGCCCAGTTTGACTTTACTGCACTTTACATCACTGTTGTACACTGTGGTTGGTATCTTAGTGTATTCATTATTTATCTAGATAATATTTTTACATTTAGTCATTTTGGACATTGTGGTGTGTTCATGTCTATATGTATTTGGAAAATTCATCTAATTTGCATGATATGCCTATTCAATTCTAGTCATCATCCCCTAGCCTATAAAAGTCTTGCATGGGATAGTCATCACAAGGTCTCATCTAAGATGGGTTGTGACATGAATGAAATCTAGCCAGACCAAATATATCACTATTGAATAATTTATAATATATAGTTAACTTTATTCAGCATGACCGTTCTAAACATTCCATTGATTAAGGTTGATTAGATCAATATATCTTGGACCAATAGGTTATATAATGCATTTCTTTTGTACAATAAAATATACCATACATCCCCCACGGTGACACATTAATCACTATTATACTGACCAAATGTATTTTTTCCCATTGGGATATTGTAGAAATCAATCCAAAATATAGTATTTAACTAGAAAACAAAAGAAAGAAGACCCTAGTACTACCACTTGAGGTATCCCTTGTTGAAAAAAATATCCTTATACAATATACTATTGAAAACAGTCTGAATAGAGTGTCTCAAGCCTCCAACATGAAGTTTCACCATTTCCCATTCCTCTAAGGATAAATGGTGTTATATATGATAACCAAATAGACACCATGAAGTTAACCATCCATTATTGACCACCAATTTTATTTCCCATATTCCATTACTGTGGTTTATTATATTGGTCTATACTTATTGTCAACAATGGATATGGAAGTAATCACAAAAGACACAAAAGAAAATATATATAACATGTTTTTTAAATATTCATGGTGGCTCATAATATATTGGCCTCATGATGTTTTATTTTACAATATAATGTCATTTATGCATTCCATTAAACTATATATAATATAATGATTACCCTTAGACATTAAACTGTTTATGAAATATCCTTATCCAATATTATTAGATTTTATGAAATAAGTGTTTATTTTATTTAAATAGATTGAAGGTTATAACATTGATGATACATTTTATTAAAATAAATAGTATATATTTATAAATGAATTATGAAAAACTACATGATCAACATACTAGATGTATCAAATTAAATTATACTATGTATTATCCTACCCATACGATATTGAATTATGTTAGCAATTTCCATTCCAAATGATATTTAACATTGACATTCCATCCCATATATATGACCATAAACAATGTAGATGAAATTATACTTTATGATTCCTAAAATAACATAAATGTACCATTTCCAACTTTTACATGGATTCTTTCTTTTGGTGACATTCTCCAACAGCACTATCTCCCTATGAACTATTGGTGGATAGGTTCCCTATACTTATGGTATGTATCAACACCATGTTTTATAATAATTAGACCAAATATAACAAAAATCATCAAAATTTATTTTCTTGATATTAAAAATGGTATTATTTTATTAATATTTTTCACATGAAAATTTTTTGGCACTCCTCTTGGAAAATATGTCAATATGCATTGATATATTTTCTTATTTAATGTTAATGAGTACATGAATGTGTAAACCAATATGGTTGAAGTCTTCCCTAAGAACCATTGTTTTCTTCCTCATATTTCATGAAATTCATGACTTCAATACCCAATGTATTATGTGTCCATATGATATCCTTTATGTTTACCGAAAAATGGCCCAAATTCACATAAAAACATTTAAGATGCAGATTGTGATTGAATTATGGAAAAAAGGATGGTTCAAATTTCCTCAATGTCATGGTCAATGGTAGTCCACCATTTCCCCATTCCTTTAAAATTTTATAATATAAATTTCATTTCAAATGTATTTTACAACCATTTTACACTACATTGATTTGCACATTATGATTTAGAAATCATTATTTAAGAATTGTTTTATTTCAACATTCCTTGATTTTATTATTTCCTGAATTCCCTTATCATTACCAAAATTGTCTTCAATATACCATGAAAATGGATATTTATTGGATTATTTTCCTGTATAATACTATTAAGTGATAATAAAATTTATGGACTCTGGGTTCCCCACAAAAATCATAGATCCCACTCCATTTCATTTTTTTGGTTGATTGTCTATCAAAAATGATTATTGCAATCTAAATTACCAAGGATGAATACATTAAATCCTGGAAAAATATATATAAATATCCAAACCTCATTCACCAAATGTAATGTTGATGGTTTCTCATATTTGAATAAGGTTTATCGAGTGATATATATATTTTTTATTTTCTTGGTGATTT
This sequence comes from Viscum album, assembly GCA_963277665.1. Classification (NCBI taxonomy): domain Eukaryota; kingdom Viridiplantae; phylum Streptophyta; class Magnoliopsida; order Santalales; family Viscaceae; genus Viscum; species Viscum album. Next base: position 1,707,570,647 of record OY728150.1, read on the forward strand.
TCATATCAGCTCATATATAACATGACCTCCATAATCTAAAACTAAAATCACTTGTTGTTCCATGATACATGAAAATATGTGGTTAGCATACACAATTCCAAAAATCATGACTATAAAATGTTATTTTTTTATAAAGTGCATGTTTTACTGGTCATCCTTATCCATCCAATTATGTACAATTCATATTTCACATTATTACATTTATACTCATTCAAAAAGCCTCTATGTCAAAAAAAAATAATGACACTAATGTACATCGATTCATTCTGGAAGTTATCTTAATAACAGAATGATTTCATTTGATCTATAATTTTATTTACCTTATTTCATCATACATAACATCTCCCCCATGTGTTTAACCAAATATGGTCAAATTTTTATTACTTTACCTTTTATTATATTATTTATATATAATCTATTACAATGGAATATTAATTATGTTATGTAATACTATAACCTCTATGATATATGGGATATCCTTGGACACCATACACTCTATATAAGCTGTAAAACATGAATATGTCCCTAATTTACTCTGTATATGGTTTTAAACAATGTGTTCATAGTCCATACATCCTATAATTAAAATATATATTTATCTTATTTGTGGGAATATCAGTGCTTGGATTGAGCCGATGGGCTCACATTTTCTTCCTCTCACATCATGTTTACATAGATGAAAGTAACCTCCTCCCACCAATTGTTTAATGTGAAATTTTATTAAACTATAAACTTCCACTTTAATATTATTTTTTTGAATATATAATGAGTTTCCATAAATTGTATTTAATGATGTAAAACCTCAAAAAAATAGTCCATATCACATGTAAATCTAAAATTTATTACCATTGAGAATTTACATGAGAGGGTGGACCATTATTAATGTTAGTTTTCTAAAGAACCACCTTCTAGAAAAATGTGTCCAATAATTCCAACTATATTGTATACATATTGATATATAGAATCCAAACATCCGACCCAATAAGGATATTTCTGCCCATTCCCTTATTGATCACTATGCTGATACAATAATTAATTTATATCAATATTTCCCATATATTTCATTAGACATACTAAGAATTTATCACCAACCATTTGTTTGTTTGTATTATGTGAATAAATATATTTTTCCCATTTTTAGTGTTGGTCAACTACCACAAAACCATTATAACTAAGTGTGTCTTGATTTTTATTTTCTAAGATATGTAGGAAAACATGCATTCTCTATATGAGGACCATCTCCAAATCTCTACTAGTCTAATAATTTTTTTCTATTTTACTTTTTTGTAGGGATTTAGTTCCTTCTGGAACACTATTGTTTTGTCTTACTAATACATAAGTACTCTATGCTATAGGACCCAAAAATCCCACCTCCAATATGTTATACGTATCAATATTCTCTGAACACATATAATGTCTTATATCAATAATATAGTTGGAATACCAATTCATTTAAATATTCATCCTATAATTAGAGGAATATTATCCCATATTTGTTTCCCTGAATCATGCAATTTTACTACATAACATTTCCTTCAAGGTCATCTATACTAGAATTTGTTCCACTAACCCAGGTACGGTTTTGAATCATCTTATTTTTGTAATTATTTCAATAAACATTGAAAATGGTCTATAAAATTAAAAATCGTTTTAATTATTCCATGAACCATGACATTAAACTATTATAACCACATATGTCAATTATAAAATCCATTAAATAGGTATATCACTCTTTTATTCTCAATAACATCAAACATGTAGTACCTCATTGGTCAATTATCCACACACCAAAACTGGTAGAAAAATATATTATAATTTAGGACTTCAAATTGATTTTATCATATTGTTCTTGAAATAATCCCCATAAACTACATCCCATCATACGGTAGATTCATATATATTATCTTTTGGGATTTCAAATTCACATTTATGTTTTCTATCCATGCTAGAAATATACCTTCACCAATAATCTTATTTTAGAAAAAACAAAACAATATTTCAATAGATAAAATTTCTATTTCACCAAAAAAATTGTATTTACTATATTTCCCCATCTTTACCATTCCATAATAGTAATTATAATCCATTAGTGATACCAATTCATTATACTGAAATACAGAAGTTCTTATCTATCCTTTTGTATTCAAAATCCATCCCCAAATTATATATGAATTCATTTTTAATTTCAAAATAATCTATCCATTCTTAAATGGTATCCCCTATGGTGGTGACCTAAAAATCTAATTTCCTTTTTCAATTTCAAGGAATATAAACTATATGTGAAAAGAATAAATTATGTATTGAAAAATGTTTCGAAAACATGTTTTTCAATCAATTATAATATGGTAGTCCGAATTCATGATGACATGGAAATAGAATCTATGTTTTGAATTTCACAACCATTAATCTTCATTCTATTAATTTTCCCCTTGGTGAATTCTATATTGAATGGAATATTTTTACCATTATAAACATTCTTTTTCTCAAAAAGTTTCTTAATAACAAACATGATTCCCATTTATACAATTAACTGTGTTTTAAGGTTAAATAATACGAATGGAATAATGATAATTTTTCCTTTACATGATTATGGGATCGTCTAGATTAAACACATATTTATATTTATGAATTACTCATCTTATGAACTCTCATAAGACATAATTTTACCTCAATTTAAAACAATTTTTTAGACTGAAAAGTGATCCCATAGGCATAGTAATTTTTGTCATTCTCTCTTTATTGTATAACTTATAAGTCTTCCATTCCAAACTCACCATAAAATTTTACACTATATGATTATCTTTTATAATGTATGATGTTAAAATATATGTTACATAACCTATTTTGGTGACATAAAACTACATAACACCTTCAACCTCACTATAATAGAAAACACTTATGAGGCATTAGTCTCCCAAAAAACCATCTACTAGAACTACACATTAATTGATACTCAATTTACAATATATATGTGGATGCCTGAATAGACTATCTTGGAACAAACCAAAATCTCTAATATCATTATCTCTTAGAATTTATAAATCTCAAAATAATCTAGTCAACACTTTATCTTACACATCACTATCATAATTCACCTCCTTCTGTGAAAGATATTAATTTTTGTGATATATATAAACTTGTATGATTTAGTAATGAAATCATAGAAAAAAATTCAATGAGTATTCTTATCTACTATGAAAAAGAACTTTTTAATATATTTGATCCATATTGGTACTATTAATTTTATAGTGCATGAATAAGGACTATAAAATATATTTCTCAATATTTTTTATATAATATTCACATGCCATGAACCCCCATAGAGTATATCAATTCATATAAGATTGTTTTTTACTATCCATAATAAATATATTATCTCCCCTATTATATGATGTATACAATTTTAATACATCATCCCATATTCTAACTTTTTATACTAGAAATCATGGTTTATTCATGATGAAAAAAATCTATCGATCCCCCACTAGTTCAAACTATTTGAAAATAATTGGAAAACTCCATGGTCCATGTTATGATAAATTAAATAATTTTCCACCTATTTTTTATATCCAAATCACCATATACTATATTATGTTGTAAAATCTCAATATTCACATAAATTGATAAAAATAGGATCATTTTTTATTAATTATTTAAAAAAAATTGTTTCAACCACTATCTCACATGAAATCTATATGTTTAGAATGATTTTTCAATTATAATTATATATATATAATTAATTTTATGTGTGATTTAAATCTTTATGAACACTACCACTCCCCAAAAAAACACACATTATGTTCCATTATTTGAATCAACATCAATTTCACCCATCTGAATGAGATCCCAAGTTATTATAGAATAACTACCTGAAGGATCATCTCCTAAAAAGGAACATGCCATGAAATAATTTCTTTCCTCATTTCAATATTGAATCTCTTACAAGGATGGAATAATTCTCTAATGACTAGAATTTCAACTGCGGTACATGTCATTGCGAGACATCTTAAAAAGTGTAGTTGGGGGGATTGTGGTTCAAATGTGAAGAAATAATCTTCAACGTATCTTCCTTACCCGTTATTTTGTTCCAATTCTTTGGGATCCACTTTACCAAATCAAAATTACTTTACCCATGTTTAAATTAAAGCCTGATTTTTTTATTCTCACATTAATGTTTCATATTATTAGGTAAATCGATCACATGGAATAACAAAAATACAGTATCCCTGTCATTACAAAAAAACTATTTGAAATCAATTCATCATTTAAATATATGCCAATAAACTATAATATATAAATATATTATATTTTTATGGCCCTATATTTATTTACTGTTTCACTTACTGAGCATGACTAAGTTTGGATTATAGAATTTTTAGTTGGTTAGATTGTTTTTTTGATTGACGTTAAAATTTTAAACCAAGGAAATTAAAAATTGAATCTCTATTTTTCATAACAAAAAATTATATGGTTTCCCCAAAATATATACCTTTACTGTATTATAAATAGTAATTCCCTATATAATTACGTGTTTAATAGATATCTATAATCCAACAAACCACCATTGGGAATATTTGAAAAATTATACATATGATTCCAACTCCTTTATTACTTAATCCACATTGGGTCAAGGTTCATCTACTTAGATCCACATATTAACTTTATAAGTTCTACATTCTATCACCAGATATATGTCCTCCACTATTTTATCTCCTAGTATAAACAACCATTGCCTCAATTGGATGATGGTTTCTTTATAGGGTGCAATAACAATTTCAGGATTGTCTGAATCATAAATAAGAAGGTAAAACTCATATTTAGAAGACCAATGAGATTTGATGCTCTGAGAGATATCATTATAAAATGAATTTTAAAAATCATTCATATCAATATGCACCATCTAAACTATGATATCTCAATCCATCTTGTCGATTACAGGGATGTCAACCTAAAAAGATCACATAATCACCATCCAACGGTGAAGGGATTCCATTTCCCATATAAAATGGATGATGATTTTTAATACAATATCGTATATTATATAATTAATTTACAAGTTCTAAATGATATATTTTTAATCAAGGTAATCTATCATGTATTTAACCAACCTAAATTCTCTCTCAAATCGGTATTGTACCCGACCCACCACATACTAGATGGGTGTTCCTGATCAACATGGGTTGGGGAATAGTACATGAGCAAAAAAAAAATCAATGTGAATGATTTTTTTCCTACATTATGAAAAAATATAAATATATAACAAAAATTTATTCCACAAGAGATAAAAGAAAAATATATTGATTCTACTAAAAATTAGAAAAACTATTTCTATGTGAAAATTTTAACTATAACAGAATACAAATCATAAAGATACTTGATCATCTCCATTTGATAATGTGGGAGACCTCAATTTGTCTCACCGCTAGCTACCAAAAAAAACATTCACCGAAAATAACACAACCTCAATGTGGTTTATTCCTTTCTCTACATCAAAATATATAACCATTAATGGGAACTACCTAAGGAGTATGCACAGTGTGAGCTAACAAGATCCATAGGTTCCCCACAGGTGTTCTATATGAAGTCTCTGAACAATAATCCATGCCATCACAAATGTATTTTAAAAAGGAATGATACATTCTTAAAAGTTTCTATATATAATGAATGAAAAAATAATTTAATTTTCCCTCATTCCATATATCTTTATAATGAAGGAAAAATAGTTTCCATGAATTTAATATTTATATATCACATCATATATATCAAATCCAAAAAATCATGAATCACATATCATATAATATCAATGATAGAATGAAAAAATTGTACATGAAAAAAATCAGAAACTAATGTAACAGCATGATAAGGATCCAACTATGTTAGGATATCTAGGACACACATAACAAATATAGATAATTTCATATGAATCAATATACTATACATAAGAATTGAGAATAGATATTAGAGAAAACCCCTCTAAATTTATCCCCAAAAAAGTCTAACAAGTACCTCAAAAAATAGGCCTCATTAGAATAAGAAATCTTAATGAGAAAACATCATAATAAATGATGAGAAATATTACTATAACACCTATCAATGTACCCTATTATTCTAATGTGCTATATTTTCCAAATTTTTTATCAAACCATTTCTTCATTTAATGATTTGAAACCCATTTCCGAATGGCATTTCACATTGGGATGAAAATACCACCAAATTTATCAAAACTAGATGAAAAATTATTTTATAAAAACTTAGTTCCACTGGAAAAGATATATTATAATTCTATTTAATTTAATAATACAATATATCACAAATATATGCAATGATTTTCACCAACATAGGTGACATGAAGAACCACCTAACTCATAACTCGGGTCTCACGAGTTGTCAATGAAATCCACCACACAGAAGAAACTGAAATTGAAAAATAGGGCCTATAAAAAATTATCAAAACATTGAATTGATTAAATTTTAAAAAATTAATATGGGATGTCGAAACCACACATACCTCAACAACACAAAATCTCCCCAACAAAACTAACATCGAAACAACTTGATGGACAAGATCGCACAACAGATATAGAGTGAATTAAGGAGAAACATTACCACAGGCAAAATGTTAGGAAAACCCCATTCAATGAAACTAACATGGTCAATTAAACAAATAATAAGAAAGGATTACTCCGCTATTGAGATTCCTTCACATCACAATTGTGATCAATCATAAAATAGATAATTTGGTATTGAATTAAGGCTACCAAAATCTTCTATGAAATCATAATCATTGATAGAAAATTGAAATCTTGAGGAATATATAACATATCACTCGATGTAGTACCCAAAAATACCAATCCACAAAATTTTTATGCGTGTAATCCCATTAATCTTCGTGTAATCCATGGGACTCATATTAGTAGAAACCCCCATTACATGTTTATAAAAAAATACTCCCTTTAACATTACATGATGTTTAACTATTATATAAGATATAATCTCTTCACATTGTGATGCATGGAAATGTTAGCTTACCTATATAACGTACACATCACATACTAATATTACACAACATATAATCCCCTCACAGTCATTAGAAACTAGAAATTATTTTAATAAACATGAACCCAACCAGAGTGTTCATAGAATTCATGTTAAACATTAAAAAATAAATTTAACAAAATTATACATAAAATACATAAATCTGAAAAACAAAATGTATCCTCAATAATTATGTGAATTTTCTCAATAAAATTTATTCATAACAAGGAGTCCCATGACATAACTGATCAAAGAGGGGGGAAGTGAATAGTCAATAAGAAGACATGAATGTGTGTAGTAGTTAGTTACAACATATCAACTCAAATAATGTTTTACCTAATAATTCCAGGGAAATAATGATGTCTCCTATTGGGTGAGGACACTACACCCTTGATAATGACTCACAATTTGTTCTCTTGTGAGAATATAATCTATATTACCATTAAACTCTTACCAACCTAATCGATATATAATGAAATATTTTCAAATGAGAGTCGATTATAGGGACATATGATTAACAAAAAAGGATATTACATCATTGTATTGGAATTTATAGAAAATTATAATAATAAATGATTGAGGACCATACTAGTTGAGTGGATTTGGAATCAAGGAATAAAATATCTTTTTACATGGTGAAATGTATTTAATTTCTCCCATTAAGATATTACCCTTTAGTACTCATACTTAAAATAATTATTCACAAACTGGGTAATGGGAAAAGAAGAATGGGTAAGCTCATATTCTATGTATGGGTTAACACTGGATTTATCTAATAATAATAAAGAGCTTAAGGGTATGGAAAAATTCATATAACATTCGAAGATCATATCCTACATATCAAAGATCATAATCAAGAGTCATGAAATGAAGATAAAATCTTCAAAATAAATAGATAATAAGTCAATAAAAAACATGGAAAAAGTGATAATATCATATGAATACGACATATATTTTGAAATACACATCAGCGTATGGTATTTTTTATATATGTATATGTAGAAACTGGTTCACTCAATAAGTGATGGGGGTGAAATAAATCCCTCACATAAACATACATACATGATACGGATTACAAGAATAAAATTATAAAAAATTAACTAGGTTAACACATAACATAATTGTATTCAGGGTTCAATATCATGAATAGATGAATACTAGATCAAGACACACATATTTAACATTGTGTAAAAGAAAACACTTCTTACCATTTATCAATCAAGGCACACCTGTTTCCCATTTTGGATCTTTGCACCCATGTTTTGCATTGTTGATCAAGACCATTGGCATATTTCCTATCATTATATCATGAGATATATATAACTACTAAAATAATTTTTCAGATATATAGGTCCCAACTATCATATAATTATCCTACATATGTAACCCACAATATCAAAATCTTATATAATATCATAACCAATGAAATTTAGTTAGTATTATGAGAACATTTTCCTATAGTATCCTATAGGAAAGTTACAAGTTTCATTATCATTTCATCATAGTAAATCCAATGAGAGGAAGTTGGTTTTTGAAGATCTTTTTCATGTTTAATCATGAGGAAGAGAAACAGGTTTAATAAGAATCCTTCCATCATAAACACAAACCATTCATTGAGAGAATTATAATGGCGTACTTGGATCGTATCCACAATAATGCATAAAAAATGTTATAGGAATTCATCATAGATGTAAAATAATTTTTAAATAACGATATAAACTATTTTTGTAGGAAAATTTCATTTCTGATAGAAATAAATACTTTATAACTATAAAAAAATTTAACACATTTTTCTTTGAAAATAAACATGAAAACATAATGGATTTTATGTAAATTATTTAAAAAACCTCTTTAAAATATCATATTTTTGTAATCTATTATCTATGAAAATAAATTATAAAAAATATAATGGATTGTTTAAATATAATTTTTTAAATCTATTCTAAATTATTATTTATAAATATTTTTCAAAAATCTTTCATAAATTTTTTAATTATATTGATTTCAAACCGAATTTAAATAAATGATGATTTTAATAAAAATAACATCCATTATTATATTAATTACCGAATAGTGGAAACATTTTACCATTATATGAATATTTCAGGACTAACTATTGGAGAAGAAAATTCATTAGAGTAATTATGAGATTGATCAAATTATTTCATGAATGGAAGCATAAAATTAATAAACCCTGAAAAATTAATATATTTGAGATGTAAACTCATGCTACTATGGTCACCTTGAATTATGATCATCACGAAATAATAAAATTACAAGAAACATAAAATATAATAATAATAAGTATATTCAAGATTTAAAATTTCAAATGAATTTATATACTCCTAGTAAAATAATATAGGTTCATATACTAAAATGTGTTATAAGAACGAATATTTAGAGAAATTTACCATACCAATTTGGTAAATTTTTCACTTTAAAAATAGTATGACTAAAAATCCCCATACCACTAGAGCGACTTACGAGCCACGAGATCTGTGGATGAATAAAATCAATTGAAAATTTTCATGTCATTAATTAAAGGAAATTAATGATATAAAATTTAATAGGGATTTATATACAACACACAATAATAATAAGTGGTGAATATATCATATATCTCTTAGAAATAAAAGTTAGATGATAAATCCTTTACCTTAAATCTAGACTTATTCACATTGAAAACACATGTATAATAAATTTAATTGAATTATAAATATACCAATGTACTATATTATTATATATAATATAATATATTAGTTTATTATGACTTTATACCACCTTTTTATAATCAATTTCATGTTAATGTTATGTTTTGATTCATAACCACAATGTTTTTTTCTTGTCTACTGAATTGTAATATTTCTTGTTCTCTTAATTATACCATGATTAAATCAACTATAGAATAATAAAATAGATATATATATATATATATAATATAATCATTATATTTTTGTTTATAATAACATATAATATAAATAAATATAAAATTCAATACACCATTCATGGACATGATATATTGTACGTACACATGAACGTTCAATCCATTTTCTTATGGTGTTGAATGAATGAATTTAAATTACATATATGTATATATATATTATAATTAATTTAGAATTATTATTTCATATATATCATATATTTTTAATAAACAAATACATAATACATTCTATGTAAATAGTGAATGAATCACAGTGATTTGAGGACATGGTAGTCCACACATCTATAAACGATGTTATCGTCATCCTAAAAAATGTAAATCATGATTTTGTGTTTATATAGTAATTAATTAATTATATCTAAATAATATAAATCATATTTATCATATAAATTTATAATTCTCAACATTATTTCCAACATTGAAATGTTTTAATGGATGAATTAATGACATCGGTTCGCGATGCAGTTGTCATCAGTACAAATAAATGTATTTGTGTATCCCATTTCATGGAGGTGTGTGTAGGTGTAGGTTGAACAATTAACATAAAACCATATAATTATATTTAATATAACTATTTTATTATATAATAATTTAATAATAGTAATTTAATTGTATAGATAATGTAATTAAACAAAATTACTTGTCATATGATATTAACTCTTATTTGCGTGATTCCTTTTGGTTTATAGAAAAATACTGATATCGATTATTTTATAAAAATATTAAGGCATATAGGATTATATTAGGGATGTTGGGATCTTTTTTTTTAAATATTTTTATGAGACAATGGTTTTGATAGGTTTAAATAATTGGGGATGTCAAGTCCCTTTAATAGTCAATGAGGAGTTTCATTCTTCTAAATATAAGATGGTAAAGAATATTTAGAGGTATCGATTTCCTAGAGATTCATCAATAATTGTAAATTTTCTATAAATTATATGATATGGTATAAATATGGAAATAAAATTTTTTTGGACAATTTTTGTAGGTTTTCAGTCCCCTTAAGGTAATAATTAACCACTTAGTAAATTCATTTATACCAATATAATTTCAACAAATTTTAATTAATTTCACTAATATTTTTGGTCAATATCAATTTTTAGATTACCAAAAATAAAGAAAATTTCTAATTCCAAATAAATAATATGTTTCCACAAATTTTAAATAAATTAGTGGAAAAAATATCTGAATATTATTCCTATAGACTGATTGGGGCAATGTGTTTTTTAACTAAAAATGTTCAAATGAATGTAATGAAATTGTATCCAATATAAATTTGTAATTGATTCCCAATACCAAAATTTTATTAATATATTTATTATTTTTATTCCTAACCGTTAATTCAAATTTAAAATATAATATATCAATTTAAATAAATTATAAAAAATGTATTTCTGCCACTAAAAGATATGGTTTTTTCATTAGTCATCAAAAAAATAAATGTGTCCAATGAATTCGGACAATTTTACCAAATTAATTTCAAATATCCCAAATTAAAAATTGATTTTTATTTCTTCAAATAAAATATTGAAATGATTAAACTTATATTTAAAATATTTCACTTTTAAAATGAAGTAAAATTATATTTTAGAAATAATATATATATCAGTTTCTACAAAATGGCATTTATTCGAATGTCTTTTATAGAAAATACAATAATATGAACATTAAAGGGTTGAATAAATAAAATATATAAATATTTCATAAAAATAATTTATCAATTGTGTTTTGATTAATTAATTTAGGTTAATCAATTATTTCATAAATATTTTTATACAAGAAAATGATTCATATATTTTCAAAAGGGTTTTATTTTCATTGTTCAACAAATAGTTCTTCTTACATATATGACTAAATCATCTTTTCATTAATTAAAAAATAATCTTCAAAACATACATTAAAATGTTTAATTTAATATAGTAATAATATTAAATTAATAATATTAATAGTAAATTATTTATTGGTAAAAAAACATCATGAATGAAACAAAAGCTATCAAAGGAATTAAACAATATGTGCAACAAAAGAGAAACATAGTGTTTTATTTACCAAAAGATAATATATCATTTCCATGTAGAGAATGATTTTTATGGTTTTGGGTATAAATAAAAAATGACTTTTTTCTTTCATATAACCCAATAAATATAAATTGTGGTGTTTAATTCATAAAATATCTAATACATTAAATAAATTCGTAAAAAATATTTCACAGAATCTCAGGGTGATACATTTTATCCCTTTTAAAATGAAATTCTCCCTAAAAATTAATTTAGTTTATAAATAGTTAAAGATATTAAATACCATTTTCCTAGAATCCACATTATAAAAATGAATTATAATTATTCCTTTAAAAAATTAAATGCATAACCATAATTTTTTTCTATTATAATGAATAATTGGTTTTCCATATAGAAGAACATAAGCGACAAGTAAAAAAATTTACACTGAAGATAAATATGACTATCTTGTTTTTATAGAGAGTGAATTATAATATATCCATGAGAACATTGAAAATCACAATGTCATGGACAAATGAGGCATGAAAAATTTCTATGATATTGTAAAAATGATAGAAACATGATTTTTTATTCTGATACCCTATACCTAATGATTTAGAAAATTTAGAAGTATAAATACATCCTTTTTTCATTCTATATAATATTCAAAATCATACCCTTTATTGTTCAATAACCAATTTCCACTCTTTCCCTCATTCCATGAAAAGAAGAACAATTTTTTATTCCTGAAAATCTAACAAATCATGGGTTCCATAAATAGAATGATAAGTCATTTCTTACATACTATGTTATCATCAATGAAAAAATTATAATCATGTGTTATATAATTCGTATAATTCCTCATATGTCAAAATAATAATTTAATCTCTAAAAATAATCCCTTTTTAAACTAATATATTCCATAAATTGTTAACCTTGTAACCCTTACAAATGATGGAAATCAAAAAAATTGTTACTAAATTTAACATAATCAGTTTATCATTGATCCCCCATGTATCTTAATGTATCTCTTTATTGCCACATACCATAATTGTGAATGAAATCATATTGTATCTTCTTAAATAAGGTTAATAACCTTAATTACCATAAATAATTATTGAAAAAATGTGTTCTTTCTTACACCAAATATTGTTGGATATATTTTTTGAATTCCCAAAAATCAATCCATGATAGAAATATCTATCTTTTTAAAAATACGTTATCAATTTTGGGGTAATTTATACTATTCAGTTTAACATATCCAAATCGTTATTCTCTTTATTCAACATATGAAAAATTTTATCAACACCCAGAACACATTAAGGTTTATCTTCCCTTAATCAAAATATAATGTTTCCATTAAATTACTTTTATTATTCATAATCACCAATCAATATTTCTTTCCAAATCCTTAATTTAAAACATATTCATCATGATTTATATAACATAATTCACGAATCTCAATACATATAAACAAAAATCATTAAAAACTATTCTAAAAATATTACATAGGCTTCATAATATTATTCCTTAGTACCCCTTTCTAATAATTTTGAATGATAAATTATTTATTAAGGTTACAAAACCTCAATTAAATCATGTATCTGATTCTAAATGTAAAAAATTCTTTTAGAAAATCTAATACCTTTCAAATGATGTTGGTTGTCCCATTATCTTAAATAATATAACAAATAATCATACCATATTCATGATTCTCTTCATGATATTTCATCTTTGGACATCAATTTTTATAGTTCCCATACCTTCCACCTATGATATATTCAATGCTAACCCAATTACATATAGTTCCTTCTAATGACTAAGACTAGATAACATAGTGTTATGAACACTTTTCATAGCATAAAACAAAATAATCATTATAAATAAAGTATATCTTTTCTAAAATCATCACACATTATTTTAAATATACTAAACCTTGGGCCTATACATAGATGCATCAATATATATATACATATAAATATCATTATGAATCTCACTAAAATTTTCATATCCAAGTTTTCAAAGATTGACTTTTCATTTATTTTGTTACCAAATATAGTGACCTATGATTATCATACATGGATATTACATAATTTATGTTTAATTTTCAAAATATTACAAAAATAATAATTCTCAAGGATAGTAATAGTTTATTGTATTTTGAATCATGGACCACACTATATTCATTAATTGAAAAAAATCTCAAATGTCTCTAATAATTATCTTCCCCTTTAGTATACATACATAAAACATGTTTTCATAACATAGGAATCAGACAAATGGATGAGATCGAATTCATGGTAAGCGTAAAAATGGGATATGTAAGAATAATAGATTTCATTATTGAATGAGAACATGATCATAAAATTATAATATCATAAACTACACTTCAAATATCATAATAAAGAGTCACGACATATATATCATTAGTTCATAATAAATGAATTATAAGATAATCTAGAAGTTGAACCATGTGAAAATAACATAGGCATTAGGCATAGATTTGAGCGATACACATCATTATTTCATGGGATATATGTCTTTACCAAATGTTTTGGATGGAGATATTGGTCCCACCTATCATATAATAATCATAAAAATATGTTGCACGTGATCATAAAAATTCAAAATACCATATCCCATGAAATGAATTGTGTATTTAAAACACTCTATCTTATCATAACTTTTGGTACAGAGAAAGATTTAATAATCATATAATCATATAATTACACTTCAAAGGAATTAGGATTCTATAGAATTTTAACCATTCTATAACCTATTGAATAAAAACTGTTTTCATGAGAAAAATTTCATCATAAACATAAATAATTAAAAAATTTATTAAAAATGGTGTCAAGTATCATATCTCCATTGGTGTATAAACTATATCAATGTATCTAATCATATGTTGGATATTTTTAGAGGAACATTTAGAACATTTACTAAAGTAAATATAATATCTTATTGGAAAATATCTTCTGAATAAATTAATCATTTTATAAAATATTTTAATTTGGATATAATCCTCAAACCCTAAAAAGTATGCTTTAAAAATCATGTAAAACACTTATTGAACACAAATCATTTTTGAAAACCTATTTCATTTAAAATATATTTAAAAAATTATAATGTACAAAGTAAAAATCATTGAAATAATATTACTTTAATATAATATTAAAATATCATTTAACAACATATTTTAATTTTTTTAGAAAACATGTTCTTGAATAGAACATATTTTTTTCAAACAGAAAATAATAATATTTTTGTAAATTATTTTATTATTTTTATTACGTAAAAATTGTGGAAAATGGATACAATAAATTAATTTATCCATAATAAACATATGAGAAGAAATTTGATGAGTTTTATTGAGTTATAAATTATAATATTTCTTCAATTTAAACATAATCAATAACAATATAATAAATTATGAGATTTTTGGAACAAACATATTACACTTTAGCAATATTGAATCACAATCCCAATGAATTAAAAATTTTACATGTTAATTATAAAATAATTAGAATAGTTATATTCATAATATAATATTTCAAAGGTTAATATACATAGATTGTAAAAAAATATATGTGCATAACATAACATTGGTCTCAATGAAGGAAAACT
Organism: Viscum album; assembly: GCA_963277665.1. NCBI lineage: Eukaryota > Viridiplantae > Streptophyta > Magnoliopsida > Santalales > Viscaceae > Viscum > Viscum album. The sequence goes on from OY728150.1 coordinate 1,707,586,247, forward strand.
GAGGAAAGTTTTCCTTTCTAATTTTCTAACATTTGAATTGTAAACCCTATGAAATAAATGTCATAAAATGGATAAGTAAATAATAATTAATTTAAGGGAATGTGCCATATAATATATTCATTTTCATTATATAAAACGTAAAAAAAATTAGTGGTGAATGCTGCATAATTCTTCTAGAAATAAAAGTGAGATTAGAAATCCCATTACCACTTGATTAAAATTTGAGACATGAGATAAGTGACAGAATAACATAAATTGAATCTTTTAATTTAATTAATTAAAAAATGATTGATATAACATGTCATTGGTCAGTATATATACCATACAATATGAAAAAAAATAGTATATCATATATCTCACTGAAATAAAAGTATGATGAAAAAAACCATAACATAAGTCTTGGCTTTCCTCATACATAAAAAAAGCTAATATATAGTAATTAAAACTTTATTAAAAACATACCAAATAAAAATATTATTATATTTAACATCATATATGATTTATAAATTTTTTATATTACTCATTTATCAATAATACCATATTAATGTTATGTTTCGGGTAATATTCATTTTATTTATCGCATGCCTATTGATTTGTTATATTTTTTCCTCTTATTTTTTGATTTCATCACCTTTATAATTAAAAAAATGATAAAAACATCAGAAATATTTTTTTAATTTATTTTTATCCTAATTTATAAAATATATAAATATGAAATGGCATTCGATATTTGTGGATACGATAGATCATACATATACATGCAAATTGATAACATTTTCTTGAGGTATTGAAAGAATGAAAACAGATTTAATATATGTATATATATATTATAATTAAATTACAATAATTATTTCATAAATATATATATATATATATATATATTAAACCATCTATAAAAAATTCATTGTAATGTTTGAATGAATCACATTGTTTTGAGGAGGTGGTACTCCACACAACCAAAAAAAAGATATCGTATTCTCAAAAAATGAAAATGATGAAGGTATGTTTTATATAATAATTAAATAATGATAAATAAATCATACAAATAATACATATCATATAAAAATTGAATAATAATCATTATTTCCAACACTGAAAGGTGTTAATGAATGAATGAACAACATCAGTTCATGAGGTCGTAGTCTACCTTACACACAAATGATTATTGAATATCATATTTTATGGATGTGTGTGAAGGAATAGGTAGAATCATTAAAATAATAATATTTAATTATATTGTAGATACTAAGGTTATTATATAAAAATTTAATAATAATATTTTAAGGTTGTTTATAATGAAATAAAACATGTGTACCCATTGAAGGGTATTAACACTTCATTGGGTAATTCATTTTTTTTCACCAAAATAAATAATATGATTGATTTATGACCAAATAAAGTATTATAGGATTCGTTTAGGGATTAAGAGAGATTATATTTTAATGTTTTTGATGATTCAATGGTCTTCATAGGTGTATCGATGTGAGGGGGTGATCAACCTTTTATAGTGGAAGAGGAGTGGCATTCTTGTAAATATAAAAATGGAAAATACTATTGAGAGATATCCCTTACATAATGTGCCTAAAATAATGGAATATTTTTTGTAAAATTGATGATATGGTATATGTATGGACATAAAATAGATTCAATATATGTTTCTAGTGTATTTTTCTCATAATGATAATGTTTAGAAACAAAGTAAACTCATTTTTAACTCAATCATTGTAATTAATTTTCATTAATTTCACTAATATGTTTGGTCAGAAACACATTTGATCTTACTAAAAATTATAAATTAAAATTATTTTAAATAATAAATAAATTTTAAAAAATCATTAACACATATGTGGTAGAAAATAGTTGAGAATTCATCCTGGAGACGAGAAAAGGAAGCATAATTTAATATGAAAATTTTCAAATATTTGGCATGTTTTTATATCCAATTTAAATTTAAAATTTATTACAGTGAATTTTTTTATTATTATATGTTTAATTTCTTCAAATATTAGTTAAATATAATTTATAATATCATTTTCATATTTAAATAAACTATAAAAAATGGTGTTTTAAATAAATAATAAATTATTTAACTATTTATTAAAAATAATCTCCAAAAATAACACAAATTCACCCAAATTGAAATTGGATATTCCAATTTCAAAAATATATTTTATTTATTAAAATAAAATTTAAAATTGCTAAAATTTATATTTAAAACAATTGAACCACTAAAAGGAAGAAAAATTACATATTATAAAAAATATTTATCATTATGTTTAAAATATGATTTATTCTGATATTTTATCTATAAAATACATAATATTAACATAAAATAGTTGATTAATATATATTTTTATTTTTATTTTTATATTTCATTAAAATAATTTATCAAAAGTTTTTTAATTAATTAATTTAGTTAAAACTTATTTAATACTTAAAAATATTTGTCTAGGATAATATTTCATATATTTCCAAAAGGGTATAATTTTAAATGTTTTCCATATAATTTTTCTTATTTATAATCATAAACCATATTATTATCATTTAATAAATATTATTAATAACATCCATTCCAACAACTAAGTGAATGTTATAAAATAGTTTAATAAAATTAGTAATTGTACATTGTAGTTTGGTATAACTACTTCTATATTGTAACATAGGCAAGGAAGTGAACATATTATTGTGTGTACAACATGAAAAGCATAGTGTTGAATTTATTGAATCCATATATAATTCCTTTGTTTAGTGCAATCTTGACATGGTGTTGCTAATAATGAAATAATTACTTTGTTATTTCATATATGAAAACCTATATTTATAGTTGTGTTAAATGTAAAAATATCAAATTCTTTAAATTAATTCAAGAATTATATTTTCAAAAATTCAACGTTGTTACATTCTATCCCCCATAAATTGAATTTCTCCATCTAAATTAGTTTGGGTTATCAATGGTTTAATATTTTAAATTTACTTTCCAAGAAACCCACAACATAAAAATTAAAACTAATACTTCCTTTAAAAATTAATGTTAGAACCATATCTTTTGCCTTAAGTAACTCATAATTGGGTGTCCACATTAGAGAATATATGCATGAAGTGATAACATCATCATTAAAGAGAAATATAACTATAATGTAATCATAGAGAGTAATAGTGAACATAGCCTGAATAGTGTTAACAATCAAAAATCCATAAACCAATGACCCTTCAAAATGGTCAATTATTTCAAAATAATGCTGATAATGGGAACACACTTTATTTCAAGACACAAATTCTTGTTGTTGAAGAATTTTCACAAGGAAAAATTCATACTTGATTTCTGTCAATTTAAAATGTAAAATCATACTCTTTTGTCCTAACTAGATCAATTTTCTCTTTTCCTCTGATTCCATGAAATGAAGGTGAATTTTTTTTACCTGATGAACTGAAAGATCATGAGATCCAAAAATATAATGATATGTCAGTCCATATTAATTTTGTTATCATCATTTATAAATTGTTATCACAGGTTTTCCAATATGAATAAATCATAATATTTCATGATTATAATTTATTCTATAAAAACTCACCTCGTTTTTGACATATTACAATATATAAATTTTTTAATTATATAAATCTTCTAAAAGATGAAAATAAAAAATCAATGATATAAAGAAAATACATTTCGAAAAATCACCGTAAAATTGATCTCAATATATCATAAAGTATATATTAGTTTTCACATATAAAAATGTGAATAACATCATCATATATTGTAACGCCCCGACCCCAGCTACCCAGAGTCGATGCATTACCTCGTAACATTGGCATGATCACAAAAGATCAAGTCTTGAAAGACCGATTAGTTTAGTAGCCTTGGAAACACTAGATACATTCATAAATGTTACATTACATCATAAAGTGAAAATCTAAAAATAAAAATTTTCCATAGTCCACACTCATATCCTCTTTTGACTATCCCTGTAGGTCATTCAAAAAATACTTCTTCACATCCTGGAAAATATTAAAACATTGAAAGGGGTGAGCTCAGATGCTCAGTAAGGATAATAATATTTCGGAATCTTTCATAAATAAACATAAACATTTAAGGCAATGTATAACTAAAACAAAAGCCTTTTAAACTTGAACTTAAACATAATATGGAAAAAGTAAAAAGAGAAAATGCCATTTACTTATTCACATGGATATTCTACTGGTCAAATAATCACATGCAATATCTATAAGGCCCCAGCCTTAAACCTTACATAATCTTGAGTTATCACAATATTACACGTTGAGGATCTTTTCAGGTTTAGAGTTTTAGAGAATTAGATCTTAAAACATGCATTACAACCCACATTTAAACAAAGTGGTTACAATAAAAGGTAGTATTATTTTTCCCATCAATGGAAACATATTGAAAATAAAACATGGATTATTTCTTGACACTTCCTTGACACTATCATCTTATCATGTACCTTTCACGTGACCTGTGAAAAAACATTTCAAAAAAACATGGGATGAGCATAAAAAGCTCAGTATGGGTTATATAAAAAGAACAAGGAAAGGAAACATGATTTCATATATACCTAAGAATGAAATCATACTTTACCCATAATACATAGGGACTTTAACATACCTCATAAAATCATGAACAAATCATAGAAATCATAAGACATAAAGGTAACTTGAGGCATTCATAACATTCTTACGTAGGGAGTAACCCTCTTGGTTACGTTTGGAATACCCATCACAGTATATTCCCTAAAATCCCTTCAGATAAACCTTAACGTTTCACTCCTTCGCATTACCCAATGCATTGGAGAGCTATATCGGGCTCACCCGCCTTTAGTTTATCACAGAACCACTCGTCTTCATAATAATGCCCAAGAACCTCAACATAATCGTATCACATAAAACATGCATAAAGGAAACATAACATTTCCACCTTTCAATAACAAGATATCAATACAATACATTGATATAAAAACATTATGAAAACCATTTTCAATACCAAAATAAAAGAAAATTAAAACATGGTATTTATTTTTCTTTTAAAAAAAAGGCATGGCTTGTAGAGGAAGCTGAAACTCAAATAACGGTCACGGCGGCGGAGAAGTCGTTGTCGCCGCATACGTAAGACAAAAACATTCCCTTTTTTCGTCTAGTAAATGCTTCATATAAAAAAGATTCCTTTTGAATAAACATAAAAGTCAAAGGGGTTTATACACCGTATAAAAGAAAGTTGTGTATAAAACAAAATATGCCTCAATGAAAGGAGATTGAGACAAAGTCCCATACCTCGTATCCGACTTGACCCGACCCTTCTTTAATCTCCTGAATAATAAACATGACTTAATCTCTACTTGCTTAATAACCTTTTTCAAGTTCATTATTTCTTTTATACCATGTTATGAACATCATGTAATCATTTAAGTTAATAATGTTCATTTTGTCGGTATTTGGTTCTTAAGTCAAAAATAGACTTCTTACACTTACATGTTGTTAATTTGGTCAAAGGTTCGTTATATCCAGAATGATATTAATGATTTGGATAAAATATATATCATATATATTCATCATATATATGTATTTATAAATATACATCACATTTAGAGGTAAGAAATGAAATGCACCGTTCATGGAGACGGTAAGTCGTACGTACGCATGAACGCTACTTCCATTTCTATTTCATATTTTCTGGATTGGAATCATAATGATATAATAGTATATTATAATTACAGTATAATTACATATATAATATCATTAACTTTATCCTTTACACATCCCACATATGGTATTAACGAATCAAATCACTTTCAGGGGGCGGTAGTCCGCACTTCCTAAAATGAAGATATCGTGTTTACCCATAATGGAAACAATAATGGTATGCCATAAATGAAAAATACAGAAGTTTAAGGAAAGAATGAACATATTATATATCATATATAAAATTAGTTACATTATAATTGCCACCTTTGAAGGTGTTAAATGAGTATTGAACAATCATCGTTTCGGGAGGCAGAATTTCGCCATCCACGGAAACCTTATGTTCTTTAACCATTTGATGTAGTTGTGTGAGAGTGTAGCTCAAATAAATCATATAACAACATCCTAGTATATTGAAGATACTGTTTTTGTTACAAAATAAGTAAATAAAAAGAGTTTAGGGGGTTGGAGAAGCAAAATAAAACAAATGAACATGAGAGAATGAATTACCTTTAAAAGTGTAACTCCTTTTGATTTGAGCCAAAAGGCTTCCTTTGAAAGGATTATGTCCAAAGGGAATCCTCTAGGATGAGGAGAGGGATGTGGAGAGAGTAAATGGGCAGGGTTTGTATGAGCCAAAGTCTTGAGGAGTGTGTAAAATGAGGAAGAGGTGGGGGCCTTTTATAAGAGGAGAGGATTGGCACTTTTGGAAATCCTGAAACTATTATTTTATTTTCAAGAGTTTTTCGAATTTCTAAGGTCCCAAATTGATATATTTCGAATATAAGATGATAAGGCTTCGAAATATTTCCATCCAATATTTTTTGGACAAGTGTAGGTCTTAAATATTACATAATCTTTCCATTTTATTTTAATCGTTAAATAATGAGGTCATCGCTGCATCATCATGATGTCATAAATAATTTAATTTATTTAATGTCTAAAAATTATAAAAAAATAATATGATGTAGGAAATCTTTTTATATTTCTAATGAATATTTATAGACAAAAATTTGATTAGTATAACCCCTTCTAAAAATTGTTTTAGTAAAACAATTTATGTTAGTGTCATTTTCACCTTTATTTAAAAAAAGGCATTAAAGTCATTATCTCACCCAAGTGGCTCCATGGGGTCCCCTAAATCGACCCATGGGTTGTTTTGGTCGGCAATGACACAAACGATAGGGTTAGGACATGTTTCAAGCTCATCTCATTTAATTAAAACATTATTTTTACATTAAACTACACTAATTACCTCTAATCGCGATTAAAAACTTAATAAGTTACTATTCACCACAAAATTATTTTAATCTCATTGAACCAAATTTTACTTCTTAATGACAACCATGTCTGTCGGATTTTTTAAATTCAAAACACAATGATGGAAAAATTTCATTTAAACGGAAAATCAGTTTTTATAAGTACCACTTAGTGGTTTCACTATTCATCAAAAATTGAAGTTTTTCAGAAAATTTCCAAAAATTCACTCTAAGCTATATTTGATATTCAGAATTCAAAAATGAAGTCTATTTTAAAAAATTCAAAACATATAAGTCACATTAATTAATTTAATAATTAATTCCCACTGTCAGAGCAAATAGCATGTTTTTATAAAACAATAAGTATCAAAAGATTGAAACCAGTTTAAGTCTAATTTCAAAGTGAAATTGATTCCAATGACCACCATTGGATTAAATGGTAAAAATATATTCTAATTTAACTTCAAAACCAATTCAAAAGATAATCTAATCATATAAATAAATTAGATTTAGAAGCAGTTTTGATGTAAAATGCAGTATTTTTCACTATTCATTAAAAATGAACATTGTCAGAAAAATACCAAAAATTCACAGAAAGTAAATTTTGATGTCCCAATCATAAAGAATAAGTTTATTTTGACAAACATAGCATATAAAATTGTCAAAAGATATATTTAAAAAGGGTTTTCCATCATAAGGCAGTAAAACAATCTTTTAAGAATATTAGTGTATTCCATGCTTAAGATTGAATTTATTTTCATTTTAAGCCTCTAAAACACTGTCTAATTCATTAATAGACATAGATAAAAATATATATTATTCATTACTTACTTGGGATGTTACATCCTTCCCCCCTTTAGAAAATTGCGTCCCCGTAATTTATTTACTTGTCGAATAAATGGGGGTACTTATCCCTCATTGCATATTCAGATTCCCATGTTGCCTCTTCCATCATGTGGTTTTTCCATAAAACCTTTACCTGATGAATCATCTTATTCCGCAATACCTACTCTTTGTGGTCAAGAATCTGGACCGGTTGTTCCTCGTAAGATATATTCTCTTCCAGCTGAACTACCTCTGGACTCAAAACATGAGATGGATCTGGCATGTACTTCCTTAACATTGAAACATGAAAAACATTGTGTACCTAAGATAAACTCGGAGGTAATTCCACTCGATATGCAACTGATCCAACTCTCTATAGAATTTCATATGGTCCAACAAACCTTGGACTCAGCTTTCCTTTCTTACCAAATCGCATCACACTCTTCCATGGTGAAACTTTGAGAAAAAACATGATCACCTACCTCAAAACAGAGATCCTTCCTCCTGTTGTCTGCATAACTCTTCTGCCTGCTCTGAGCTGTTCTCATGTGCTTCTGAATTAGCTGAACTTTTTCTTCCATATCTTCTACCAATTCTGGTCCCATCAACTTCCTTTCACCCACTTCATCGCAGAAAGCTGGAGTTCGACACTGCTTCCCATATAATGCCTGAAGTGGTGCCATCTGTATACTGGAATGAAAACTGTTATTATAAGAAAATTCAACCAAAGAAATATGTTGGTCCCAACTTCCATGATAATCAATAGAACAAGCTCGTATCATATCCTCCAATGTCTGAATCGTTCGTTCTGACTGCCCATCTGATTGAGGATGAAAAGTGGTACTAAAATTTAATTCAGTACCCAACAACTTCTGAAGGCCTTTCCAAAAGTTAGAAGTGATCCTGAGATCACGATCAGATACAATGGAGAGAGGAACTCCATGTAACCTGACACCCTCTTTAAGATACAAACGGGAAAGTTGATCTAGGGAAAAAGTATCTCGTATAGCAAGGAAATGAGCAGATTTAGTCAAGCGATCAACAATAACCCAGATTGCATTATTACCTCGAGATGTCTTCGGTAATCCCACAACAAAGTCCATGGATATATTCTCCCATTTCTACTCTGGCACTGGTAAAGGCTGAAGCATCCCTTTTGGTAACTGCCGCTCTGCTTTAACCTGTTGACATGTCAAACACTTCACAGTAAAATCAGCAATATCTCTTTTCATTCCATTCCACCAGTAATACTCCTGCAGATCTCTGTACATCTTAGTACTGCCAGGATGAACTGAAAACGGAGAACTATGAGCTTCACATAACAACTCTCTCTTAAACTGTGACTCACAAGGCACACACAATCTCTTCCCAAATCTCAAAACGCAATCATTATCAATGTTGAATTCAGGCAACATACCTTTCTGAACCAGCTCTACCTTTTTCTGCAACTCACTGTCTTGCTTATGTGCTTGCTTGATTCTGTCTGATAGAGAAGATTTCACTGATACCTGAAACAAAACAGAAGAACTTCTTGCACCAACAACTTCTATTCCAAAGTTCATCAAATACTTAACCAAAGGATCATGTTCCAAACGCAACATTGCTAATGAATCATTACTTTTTCGACTCAAAGCATCAGCCACTTTATTTTCTTTTCCCGGATGGTAATGAATTGTACAATCATAATCCTTGATTAATTCTAGACATCTCTTTTGTCTCATGTTCAATTCTTTCTAAGTGAATATATACTTTAAACTTTTGTGATCAGTATATATTTCACACTTTACTCCATACAAATGATGCCTCCAAATTTTTAATGCAAAAACAACAACAGCTAATTCCAAATCATGTGTAGGGTAATTTACCTCATGAGTTTTCAACTGTTGTGAAGCATAAGCAATTACCTGATCATTCTGCATTAGGACGCAACCAAGTCCTTTCAATGAAGCATCGCTGTTGATGACAAACTCACCCTTTCTGTAAGGTAGTGCCAAAACTGGAGCATTCACCAATCTTCTTTTCAATTCTTGAAAATAATCATCACATTCTTTTGTCCAGATAAACTTAACACCCTTCCGAGTTAGCTTAGTCATTAGACTAGAAAACCGTGAAAAATTTCTAACAAACCTTCGGTAATATCCTGCCAAACCAAGAAAACTATGAATCTCGGTTACATTTGTGGGTCTTGGCCATTCTTCAACAACCTTTGTTTTTGCAGGATCAACGGTTATCCCATCTTTAGAAACAATGTGACCAAGGAAATAAATTTGTTGCAACCAAAACTCACACTTGCTGAATTTTCCATATAGTTTCTTTTCTTTTAAGGTTTGCAAAACAACCCTTAAATGACTTTCATGCTCCTCTTTACTTTTAGAAAACACCAAAATATCATCAATGAAAACCACCACAAACTTATCCAAGAACTAATGGAAAATTCTATTCATTAAGTCCATGAATACAGCAGGTGCATTGGTTATCCCAAAAGGCATTACTACAAATTCATAATGGCCATATCTTGTACGGAATGCGGTCTTCGGAACGTCTGCTTATTTTACTTTCAACTGATGGTACCCCGACCTCAAGTCAATATTTGAAAAATACTGAGCTCCCTGGAGCTGATACAACTTCATTTGATGGCCCGACGTCTGCCAAAGTAGTTGCAAAATATTTCACCACCCCTTTCTGCTTGTAGTCTAACTACTTCCCATCACTCAAGCTCTTTGTCGGACACTCGTTTGCATAGTGACCCATCTCATTGCACTTATAACATTTCACTAACTGTAAATCAAATTTGGTCTTACCATCACCCTGATCTTTTTCAGTGCAATCACGAGCCTTATGTCCCATCTTACCACATCGGTAGCACTTTCCAGAATTCAGAAGACATTCCCTAACATGCCTTTTGCCACATTTCTCACATATTGGAAATTTAGTTTTCTTACCACCAGACTTTTTTGAGGAATTCTTACCTTTCTCCTGCCACCTCGGTCTCTTCTTCTGTTCGTTGTTATAGAACACTTGATCATCGGCAGACTCTATTTCCACCTTCTGAGCACATCGAACAAGATTTTCATAACATTTAAACTCACAAGAAGCTAATGCCCTTCGATATTTTGGCTTTAATCCTAAGTAAAAAACGATTGATTTTACTATCAAGGTCTCGGATAAAATTTGGAGGATACCTTGCCAATCGAGTGAACCTTTCTTCATAGGCAGCCACTGAGTCTTCCTCTTGCCTCAATTCCAAGAATTGTTTTTCCATCCTATGTCGAACAGCCTTAGGAAAATACTTCTCAAGAAACATACCTTTGAATTCATCCCAGTCGAGATCATCAATCTCATCAGCGTCCCTGATATTTTTAACCATCGACCACCACTGATCTGCCTCACCCTCCAAAAGGTAAATAGCAAGACTAACCTTTTGATTGTCTGAACACCCCATGACATCAAAAATCTTCTCCAATGCTTTAATCCACCCTTCAGCTAACACAGGGTCAGATTATCCTCTGAATGATGGGGGATGTTTCCTCGTGAAATGTTCCACCACTGACATGTTCCTTTGCGGTTGATCTGGCTGATCTCGTGCAGGGATACCACCACCAATTATAGCCTGAGTCAACTGTGCCATTACTGCAACAAACTATTCAATTCCAATTCCGACCATCTCAGGATGCTGATTCGGAAGGTTATTTCCTTCTGTATGCCTTCCTAGCACTGCTTCCCTGTTTCCTCTGCGGAAAACCATTCTGAACAAACATGTCTTTGATGAAGCAATAGGGTAATCTTTAAATGCTATATCATTTCAAAAAAAATATTTTTGGATAATATTTTAATAGAATTCTAACTCCTAAAGTTATCTAAACCGACCTTTGATACCAACTATAAGGCCCCACCCTTAAACCTTACATAATCTTGAGTTATCACAAGATTACACGTTGAGGATCTTTTCAGGTTTAGAGTTTTAGAGAATTAGATCTTAAAACATGCATTACAACCCACATTTAAACAAATTGGTTACAATAAAAGATAGTATTCTTTTTCCCATCAACAGAAACATATTGAAAATAAAACATGGATTCTTTCTTGACACTTCCTTGACACTATCATCTTATCATGTACCTTTCCCGTGACCTGTGAAAAACATTTCAAAAAAACATGGGATGAGCATAAAAAGCTCAGTATGGGTTATATAAAAAGAACAATGAATGGAAACATGAGTTCATATATACATAATAATGAAATCATACTTTACCAATAAAACATAGGCACATTAACATACCTCATAAAATCATGAACAAATCATAGAAATCATAAGACATAAAGGTAACTTGAGGCATTCATAACATTCTTACGTAGGGAGTAACCCTCTTGGTTACGTTTGGAATACCCCTCACAGTATATTCCCTAAAATCTCTTCAGAGAAACCTTAACATTTCACTCCTTCACGTTACCCAATGCATTGGAGAGCTATATCGGGCTCACCCGCCCTTAGTTTATCACATAACCATCCGTCTTCATAATAATTCCCAAGAACCTCAACATAATCGTATCACATAAAACATGCATAAAGGAAACATAACATTTCCACCTTTCAATCACAAGATATCAATATAACACATTGATATAAAAACATTATGAAAACCATTTTCAATACCAAAATAAAATAAAATTAAAACATGGAATTTATTTTTCTTTTTAAAAGAAGGTATGGCTTGTAGAGGAAGCCGAAACTCAAATAACAGTCATGGCGGTGGAGAAGTCGTTGTCGCCGCATACGTACGAAAAAAACATTCCCTTTTGTCATTTAGTAAACTCTTCGTATAAAAAATAATCCTTTTGAATAAACGTAAAAGTAAAAGGGTTTTATACACCGTATAAAATAAAGTTTTGTATAAAACCAAATATGCCTCAATGAAAGGAGATTGAGACGAAGTCCCATACCTCGTATCCGACTTGACCCGACCGTTCTTTAATCTCCTGAATAATAAACTTGAGTTAATATCTACTTGCATAAGAACCTTTTTGATGTTCATTATTCCTTTTATACCATGTTATGAACATCATGAAATCATTTAAGTTTATAATGTTCATTTTGTCGGTATTTGTTTCTTAAGTAAAAAATAAACTTCTTACACTTACATGTTGTTAATTTGGTCAAAGGTTAGTTATATCCAGAATGATATTAATGATTTGGATAACATATATATCATATATATTCATCATATATATTTATTTATAATATTACATCACATTTAGAGGTAAGAAATGAAATGCACCGTTCATGGAGACGGTAACTCATACGTACGCATGAACGCTACTTCCATTTCTATTTCATATTTTCTGGAATGGATTAATAATGATATAAGAGTATATTATAATTCCAGTATAATAACATATATATAATATCATTAACTTTATCCTTTACACATCCCACATATGGTATTAACGAATCAAATCACTTTCAGGGGGCGGTAGTCCGCACTTCCTAAAATGAAGATATCGTGTTTAACCATAATGGAAACAATAATGGTATGCCATAAATGAAAAATTCAGAATCTTAAGGAAAGAATAAACATATTATATATCATATATAAAAATAGTGACATCATAATGTCCACCTTTGAAGGTGTTAAATGAGTATTGAACAATCATCATTTCGGGAGGCAGAATTTCACCATCCACGGAAACCGTATGTTCTTTTACCATTTGATGTAGTTGTGTGAGAGTGTAGCTCAAATAAATCTTATAAAAACATCCTAGTATATTGAAGATACTGGTTTTGTTACAAAATAAGTAAATAAAAAGAGTTTAGGGGGTTGGAGAAGAAAAACAAAACAAATGAACATGAGAGAATGAATTACCTTTAAAACTGTAACTCCTTTTGATTTGAGCCTAAAGGCTTACTTTGAAAGGATTCTGACCAAATGGAATCCTCTAGGATGAGGAGAAGTATGTGGAGAGAGTAACTGGGCAGGGGTTGGCGGAGCCAAAGGCTTGAGGAGTGTGTGAAATGAGGTAGAGGTTGGGGCCTTTTATAAGAGGAGAGGAGGGGCACTTTTGGAAATCATGAAACTATTATTTTATTATCAAAAGTGTTTCGAATTTATAAGGTCCCACATTGATATATTTCTAAGATAAGATGATAAGGCTTCGAAATATTCCCTTCCAATAGTTTTTGGACAAGTTTAGGTCTTAGATATTACATTATCTTTCCATTTTATTTTAATTGTTAAATAATGAGGTCATCGCTGCATCATCATGATGTCATAAATAATTTAATTTATTTAATTTCTAAAAATTATAAAAAAAATAATATGATGTATTAAATCTTTTTATATTTCTAATGAATATTTATAGACAAAAATATGATTAGTATAACCCCTTCTAAAAATTGTTTTAGTAAAACAATTTATGTTAGTGTCATTTTCACCTTTATTTAAAAAAATTGCATTAAAGTCATTATCTCACCCAAGTGGCTCCATGGGGTCCCCTAAATAGACCCATGGGTTTTCTTGGTTGGACATGACACAAACAATAGGGTTAGGACATGTTTCAAGCTCATCTCATTTTATTAAAGCATTATTTTTACCTTAAACTACACTTATTACCTCTAATCGCGATTAAAAACGTAATAAGTTACTATTCACCAAAAAATTATTTTAATCTCATTAAACCACATTTTACTTCTTAATGACAACCATGTATGTCAGATTTTTGAAATTCAAAACACAGTGATAGCAAAATTTCATTTAAACAGAAAATCAGTTTTTATAAGTACGACTTAGTGGTTTCACTATTCATCAAAAATTGAAGTTTTTCAGAAAATTTCCAAAAATTCACTCTAAGCTATATTTGATATTCCGAATTCAAAAATGAAGTCTATTTTACAAAATTCAAAACATATAAGTCACATTAATTAATTTAATAATTAATTCCCGCTGTTAGAGCAAATAGCGTGTTTTTTTAAAACAATAAGTATCAAAAGATTGACACCAGTTTAAGTCTAATTTCAAAGTGAAATTGATTCCAATGACCACCATTGGATTAAATGGTAAAAATATATTCTAATTTCACTTCAAAACCAATTCAAAATATAATATAATCATATAAATAAATTAGATTAAGAAGCAGTTTTGATGTAAAATGCAGTATTTTTCACTATTCATTAAAAAATGAACATTGTCAGAAAAATTCAAAAAATTCACACAAAGTAAATTTTGATGTCCCAATAATAAAGAATAAGTTTATTTTGACAAACATAGATTATAAAATTTTCAAAATATATATTTAAAAAGGGTTTTCCATCATAAGGCAGTAAAACAAT
Organism: Viscum album; assembly: GCA_963277665.1. Lineage (NCBI taxonomy): Eukaryota > Viridiplantae > Streptophyta > Magnoliopsida > Santalales > Viscaceae > Viscum > Viscum album. The sequence continues at coordinate 1,707,601,346 of OY728150.1, forward strand.
CTTTTAAGAATATTAGTGTATTCCATGCTTAAGATTAGATTTATTTTCATTTTAAGCCTCTAAAACACTATCTAATTCATTAATAGACATAGATAAAAATATCTATTATTCATTACTTACATGGGATGTTACAATATCAATAATTTCTTTCATAATGATGGAATGCATAATGTCAGACTATCATAACCACGTAGTCAAGGCCTCGTGCCAAGACCACAAATAAGATTTTGTCAAGGCCTCGTGACAAGACACTAGTTTGTCTGATTAGACCTGTCGATGCATCGAGGAGCTATAGCGGGCTCCACCCGTCACTTATTAAGTCCAATTCATTCCTCATATGAATAGGTTTAAACATATCATAAACCATAACATAATTGAATCTCATAAAACATGCATAAATGAAACATAACATTTCCACATTTCAATCACAAGATATCAATACAACACATTGATATAATAAAAACACTTTCAATACCATTTCCAATACCAAATTAAAAGAAAGGTAAAACATGGTATTTATTTTTCTTTTAAAAAAAGGTATGGCTTGTAGAGGAAGCCGAAACTCAAATAATAGTCACGGCAGCGGAGAAGTCGTTGTCACCGCATATGTACGACAAAAACATTCCTTTTTTTTGTTTAGTAAATGCTTTGTATAAAAAGATTCCTTTTTAATAAACGTAAAAGTCAAAGGGGTTTATACACCGTATAAAAGAAAGTTGTGTATAAAACCAAATATTCCTTAATGAAAGGAGATTGAGACAAAGTCCTTACAAAGATCATTTTTAAAATAAAATAGATCTATTTTGTGTATTTACTATAATTACACATAAATAAAGTACAAATACAAGATAGTTCATAATAATATCATGACATAATTTGAAAATAGGAGATTAACCCAATGAATGGAAATTGTGTTAAGAAATTCCCTTACCCCGTGTCCGACTTGACTCGATCGTTCTTTAACCTCCTGAATAATAAACTAGAGTTAATTTAAAATTTCTTAAGAACGTTTTTCAAGTTCCTTATTCCTTTTATATCACTTATTACCATGTTATGAACATTATGTATTTATTTAAGTTAATAACGGTCATTTTGTAGATCTTTGGTACTTGAGTCAAAAATAACCTTCTTACCATTACAAGTTTTTCATGTGGTGAAATATCCATTATATCCAGAATTATATTCATGATATAGATATCATATATCTCATATATATCCAGTATATACATTCATTTATAATATTCCATAAGGTTTAGATGTATGAAATGAAATTCACCATTCATGGAGACGGTAAGTCGTACGTACGCATGAACACTACATTCATTTCTATTTCGTATTTAATGAAATCATAATGATATAAAGGTATATTATAATTCCAGTATAATATCATATATAATATCATTTACTCTATCCTTTATACATCACACATATGGCATTAACGATCCAAATCACTTTGAGGGGGCGGTAGTCCGCACTTCCTAAAATGAAAATATCGCATTTACCCATAATGGAAATAATAAAGGTATACCATAAATGAAAAATACATAAGATTAAGTAAAACATAAACATATTATATATCATATATAAATATATTGACATCTTAATGGACACCTTTGAAGGTGTTATATGAGTGTTGAACAATCATCGTTTCGTGAGGCAGAAATTCTCCATCCACAGAAACAGTATGTTCCTTAACTATTAGATGTAGGTGTGTGTAAGTGTAGCTCGAATCCTTCTTATAACAACATCCTAGTATATTTAGGATACTGGTGTTGTTACAAAAGAAAAGAATAAAAAGATTTTAGGGGGTTGGAGAAGAAAAATAAAACAAAATAACATAAGAGAAGACATTACCTTAAAATTGGGTAACTCTTTTGATTTGAGCCAAAGGCTTCCTTGGAAAGAATTATGCCCAGAGTGAGGCTTATAGGAGTAAGGGAGGGATTTTGGGAGAGTATTTGGGCAGATATTGGCCGAGCCCAAAGGCTTTGAATGTGTGAGTAAGGTGGTAGTGGTGGGGGCCTTTTATAAGTGGAGAGGAGGGGCACTCTTGGAATGTAATGAAATGTTACTTTATTATACAATGCTTTTCGAATTCTAAAGGTCCCACACTTCTATAATTCTAGGATAAGGTGATAAGGGTTCGAAATATACCCATAAAATAGGCTTTTGACAAGTGTAAGACTTGGATTTTACCATATCTTTTCATTTTATTTAAATCGTTAATTAATGAGATAATCGCTGCATCATCATGGTGTCATAAATAATTTAATTTATATAATGTATAAAAATTATAAAAAAATTACCATGATGTAGGAAATCGTTTTATATTTCTAATTAATATTTATATACAAAAATATGACTTGTATAACCCCATTTAAAAATTGTTTTAGTAAAACAACTCTTGTTTGTGACCTTTTTATTTTAACATTAAATAAAAAGTTATTTATTGCCTTTTCCTACCAAAGTGGCTCCATGGGGTCCCCAAGTTGACCCATGGATTGTATTGGTAGGCCATGACACATCCAATAGTGTTTGGACAAGTGTAATGGTCATTCCATATTTTTATAATACTATTTTTACTTTAAATTTCACTAATTACCTTTAATAGCGATTAATTAAACTTCAAAGTTACTAATCACCAAAAAAAATTATTTTAATCCCATTGAACAAAATTTTACTTCCTAATGACAACCATGTATGTTGGATTTTTGAAAATTAAATCACAGAAGTGGTAATTTTTCATTTAAATGAAAAATCAGTTTTTTAACTACCACTTAATGGTTTCACTATTCATCAAAAATTGAAGTTTCTCAGAACAATGCAAAAATTTCACCCTAATATATAATTGATATTCCAAATTCAAAAATGATGTATATTTTATGAAATTACAAACATATAAGTTTCATTAATTAATTTTATAATTAATTCCCACTATCACAACAAATAGCGTGTTTTTTAGAAACAATATATATCAAAAGATTGACAATTGTTTATGTCCAATTTCAAAGTGAAATTAATTCTAATGAAGAGCATTGGATAAAATGGTAAAAATATATTCTAATTATACTTTAAAACCACTCAATATTATAACTTATCACTATAAATTATTTTGATTAAAAAAGTTGTTTTATGTATTTTTCACTATTCATAAAAATTTGGAAGTTCTCTGAAAAATACAAAAAATTCAACATAGGCTAATTTCGACATTCCGAATCCAAAAATGAAGTCCATTTTGTAATATAAAATATATATAATTTCAAAAAGTGGGTATTACTATTCATAATGGCTATTTTGATTAGTCGCGGTGTGTTGGAACTTGAACTTGCATAAAATGAAAGCTATTGCATTATTGAAAGAGAGGCGTATCGTGAAAGCTCGGGGTGTTACATTCTCCCCTCCTTCAATAAGTTGCATCCTCGCAATTTGAAAATTTTCTTTGAAAATAAATGGTTGAAAATAGAAAATACCTTTGTGGAAAACCCACATCAGAAATAAGGTTAATAAAAATATAACTTTAAAAGAAAGAAAGATAAGTACAAAGGTCACTGAGATAGCCCATACTAGGATTCTATGAAAATATGGATATGGAAGAAAAACAAAACATCAAGGTCTGATGGAGAGTTGTAGAAAACTGGATTAGGAGAAAGTTAACCACAAGAAAATCACAAACTTGTGATTAGTTAAACGATCATTGAATCCCCAGTTGGAAAAGTTAACCGACAAAGTTTTTGTTTTAAGTTGACCTTGATAATGTTGAGGAGTTTATTTAGGAGATTTACTAAGAAAGTAATGGAATATACATACATGTCATATAGACTTTCATAAAAAAAAATTTACCACAAACCCATCTTTCACTCTAAAAGGTAATATAACTCAAAAATATTCTATTTATCCTAGTTGTATAAGGTTCCAAATATTAACACATACCATTTAGATTAGTAAAACTATTTTGTAATAACCAGAGACTTCATGTAGGATAGTGGTATGTAATAATGGCCGATCGCACTATGGTTGTGGGTTCGATTCCTGAAGCTTTATCTGATGCGACGGGTTATGCCCCACCCTGCAGGTTGTCCTTTTCCTAAAAATATAGTATTATAATATTCCAAAAATAATCTTCATAAATGTTTTAACATTAAACAATTCTATTGAAAGTTCAACTTAATCCATCCCAACCTTTATAGTTATCCAAAATACCTCTGTCCAAACTTTCTCTAAAATGTCTCTTAATTCCAACATCAATTTATTAGATTCCCCAATCAAAGTAAAGCTTGTTTTATTGTGAAATACTAAAAATAGTATTGCCTTCATCATATTAAAACCTTACTGAAACAACAAGTACTGCAGTACAATCCTTATATATATATCACATTATTCTAATTACCAGAATATAATCCATGAGTCCAAAAGCACCAATACATTAATTATTCCGCCTCAACTGTAGTCACAGCATAAGATTGGCCTTGATCCCTTGGCCTTTTCTGTGGTAAGTTTCTCTGATGCTTAGTACATTCAATTTCATAATGACCCATTTCTCTACAATTGTAGCATTCAACATTGATAGCCTCTTTCTTTCCCTTGCAATCACGCGCCTGGTGACCTTTTTCTCCTCATTTATAACAAACTCCCATTATTTTTAGGAAAGTGCCAGGGTGATTCTTCCCATAATTATCACATAATGAAAAATCCTTCTTTCCCTTTTTCCTTTTATCTGTCTCTTGTTCCACAGTTCTCTTCTTCTCTTGCTTTACTTTATTGTCATAAGATTTATAGAATTCTGTTTCTTTCTTGATAGCACATGAGACAATGTCTTCATACGATGAGAAGCTTTTTGAGACTAATTCTCAACGAAGAAATAGTTTTAACCCATCAATGAAACGGTCAATCTTACTTCTTGGGTTACATATATAATCTGCTGCATGCCTCGCTAACCTTGTAAAGTTAGCCTCATACTTTGCGACATTCTCATCCTCCTTTTGTCTCAGACTCATAAATTGCCTTTCCATATCTTCTTGATGGTCATGTGGAATGTATTTTTCTTAGAAAAGATCTTTGAACTCCCTCTATTCCATATTTGATACTTCATCATCTTCCTTTGTGTTTTGAATCAATGACCACCATTGATCGGCCTCTCCAGTGAGGCGGTAGACTTCCATGATAACCTTTTCCCTTTCACTACTCCCCAAGGTGTGGAATATTTTTTCTAAGGAATTTATCCATTGCTCAGCTACTAATGGATTTGTACCCCCATTAAATTTTTGCGGTTGTTGCCTCATGAATCGGTCTAACATTGATCCTCCACGTTGAGGATCAGGGTGCTCCATACGAGTAAGGTTATTATTCAAAACTTGAGTGAGTTGTCCCAGAATGGTAATAAGTTGATCAACACCAGTTGTATCTCCAGATCCACAATAATTATCTTGATCAGGAGGGAAATCCCAACACGGAGTGTGTTCATTGATACGGTTTCCATTCCTTCCACTAGGCGCCATTTCTAAACAATGGCATAAACTAGATTAGTTTATGAATCAAAATACATAATTCTATACTTGTAAAACACTTAACACTAATTGAACTATTTATGGATATAATCCATAATCATAAAAATGTTTTTTTTGAGGAAGTATATACTCATAACCCTTAATAGTGGTTTGTAAAGAAATTGAGAATTATCCTAAGCATATCCCCCGGGAGTGTCGTAACTAAAAGTGCAGCAAGGCCTGTTGTCGTGCACCAGTTCCCGTTCGAGTCTTGATCAAAGTGGTGTTTTCGGGTTTTACCCCTAGGTACATCTGTGCTAGAGCCACCTCTACCTTCTCGTATCCAGACAGGGATGTATTGCTCAGAAAACTCACAAAATCTCTATAATACCAAAATTCTAGGAATTTCTTCTATACTAATCCTTAAAGTCTATCTTCGGGCTATGTGCTCTAATCGGAGTTTATCTAAATATAGCTTCCAAGGTTAGTACTAAACTGCCTCTGATACCAACTGTAATTCCCCGTCCCCAGCTACCCAGAGTCGGTGCATTACCTCGTAACATTGGCATGATCACAAAAGATCATGTCTCGAAAGGCCGATTAGTTTAGTAGCCTTAGAAATACTAGATACATTCATAAATGTTACATTACATCATAAAGTGAAACTATACAAATACAAAGTCCCCATAGTCCACACTCATATCCTCCTTTGACTATCCCTGCAGTTCATTCATAAAATACTTCTTCACATCCTGGAAAATATTAAAACATTGAAAGGGGTGAGCTCAGATGCTCAGTTAGGATAACAATATTGAGGAAGCTTTCATAAATAAACATAAACATTTAAGGCATTATATAACTAAAACAAAAGCCTTTTAAACATGAACTTAAACATAATATGGTAAAAGTAAAATGAGATAATTCAATTTACTTATTCACATGGATATTCTACTGGTTGAATAATCACATGCAATATCAATAACCACTTTCATAATGATGGAATGCATAATGCCAGACTATCATAACCACATAGTCAAGGCCTCGTGCCAAGACCACAAATAAGATTTTTTCAAGGCCTCATGCCAAGACACTAGTTTGTATCATGGGACCTGTCGATTCATCGAGGAGCTATAGCGGGCTCCACCCGTCACTTATTAAGTCCAATGCATTCCTCATATGAATAGGTTTAAACATATCATAAACAATAACATAATCTTATCTCATAAAACATGCATAAAGGAAACATAACATTTCCACATTTCAATCACAAGATATCAATACAACACATTTATATAATAAAAACACTTTCAAAACCATTTTCAATACCAAAATAAAATAAAGGTAAAACATGGTATTCATTTTTCTTTTAAAAAAAAGGTATGGCTTGTAGAGGAAGCCGAAACTCAAATAATGGTCACGGCGGTGGAGAAGTTGTTGTCGCCACATACGTACGACAAAAACATTCCCATTTTCATTTAGTAAATGCTTTGTATAAAAATATTCCTTTTGAATAAACTTAAAAGTCAAATGGGTTTATACACCGTATAAAAGAAAGTTTTGTATAAAACCAAATATTCCTTAATGAAAGGAGATTGAGAAAAAGACCTTAAAAAGGTCATTTTTAAAATAAAATAGATCTATTATGTGTATTTACTATAAGTACACATAAATAAAGTAAAAATACAAGATAGTACATAATAATATCATGACATAATTTGAAAATAGGATATTAACCCAAAGAATGGAAATTGGGTTAAGAAATTACCTTACCTCGTGTCCGACGTGACTCGATCGTTCTTTATCCTCCTGAATAATAAACTAGAGTTAATTTATAATTTCTTAAGAACCTTTTTCAAGTTCTTTATTAATTTTATATCACTTATTACCATGTTATGAACATTATGTATTTATTTAAGTTAATAACAGTCGTTTTGTAGATCTTTGCTACTTGAGTCAAAAATAACCTTCTAATAATTACAAGTTGTTCATGTGGTGAAATATCCATTATATCCAGAATTATATTCATGATATAGATATCATATATCTCATATATATCCAGTATATACATTCATTTATGAAATTCCATAATGTTTAGAGGTATGAAATGAAATGCACCGTTCATGGAGACGGTAAGTCGTACGTACGCGTGAACGCTACTTTCATTTCTATTTCATATTTAATGAAATCATAATGATATAAAATTATATTATAATTCCAGTATAATATCATATATTATATCATTTACTCCATCCTTTATACATCCCACATATGGAATTAACGATTCAAATCACTTTGGGGGGCCGGTAGTCCGCACTTCCTAAAATGAACATATCGCGTTTACCCATAATGGAAATAATAAAGGTATACCATAAATGAAAAATACATAATATTAAGTAAAACATAAACATATTATATATCATATATAAATATAGTGACATCTTAATGGCCACCTTTGAAAGTGTTGTATGAGTTTTGAACAATCATCGTTTCGTGAGGCAGAAATTCACCATCCACAGAAACAGTATGTTCTTTAACCATTAGATGTAGGTGTGTGTAATTTTAGCTCGAATCCATCTTATAACAACATCCTAGTATATTTAGGATACTGTTGTTGTTACAAAAGAAAAGAATAAAAAGATTTTAGGAGGTTGGAGAAGAAAAATAAAACAAAATAACATAAGAGAAGACATTACCTTAAAATTGGGTAACTCATTTGATTTGAGCCAAAGGCTTCCTTGGGAAGAATTATGCCCAAAGTGAGGCTTCTAGGAGTAAGGTAAGGAATTTGGGAGAGTATTTGGGCAGAGTTTGGCCGAGCCAAAAGTCTTTGAAAGTGTTAGTAAGGTGGTAGTGGTGGGGGCCTTTTATAAGTGGAGAGGAGGGGCACTCTTGGAATGTAATAAAATTTTACTTTATTATACAATGATTTTAGGATTATAATGGTCCCACACTTCTATAATTCAAGGATAAGGTTATAAGGGTTCGAAATCTACCCATCCAATAGGCTTTGGACAAGTGTATTCCTTGTACTTTACCATATCTTTTCATTTTATTTAAATCGTTAATTAATGAGATAATCACTGCATCATCATGGTGTCATAGATAATTTAATTTATTTAATGTCTAAAAATTATAAAAAAATTATCATGATGTATTAAAGCGTTTTATCTTTCTAAGGAATATTTATAGTAAAAAATATGACTTGTATAACCCCATTTAAAAATTGTTTTAGTAAAACAACTCTTGTTTGTGACCTTTTTATTTTAACATTAAATAAAAAGTTATTTATGTCCATTTCCTACCAAAGTGGCTCCATGGGGTCCCCAAGATTACCCATGGATTGTATTGGTCGTCCATGACACATCCAATAATGGTTGGACAAGTGTAAAGGTAATTCCATATTTTTATATTACTAATTTTACCTTAAATTTCACTAATTACCTTTAATCGCGATTAATTAAACTTAAAAGTTATTATTCACCAAAAAATTATTTTAATACCATTGAACCACATTTTACTTAATAATGAAAAAAATGTATGTAAGATTTTTGAAAATAAAATCACAGAAGTAGTAATGTTTCATTTAAACGAAAAATCAGTTTTTTAACTACCACTTAGTGGTTTCACTATTCATCAAAAATTGAAGTTTTTCAGAACAATGCCAAAATTTCACCCTAAGATATAATTCATATTCCGAATTCAAAAATGATGTATATTTTTTTAAATTCCAAACATATAATTTGCATTAATTAATTTTATAATTAATTCCCGCTGTCACAACAAATAGCGTGTTTTTTAGAAACAATATATATCAAAAGATTGACAATTGTTTATGTCCAATTTCAAAGTAAAATTAATTCTAATGAACACCATTGGATAAAATGGTAAAAATATATTCTAATTATACTTTAAAACTAATAAATAGTATTACTTATCACTATAAATTATTTTGATTAAAAAAGTTGTTTTAATTATTTTTCACTATTCATAAAAATTTGGATGTTCTCAGAAAATTACAAAAAATTCATCATAGGATAATTTCGACATTCCGAATCCAAAAATGAAGTCCATTTTGAAATATAAAATATATATAATTTCAAAAGGTGGAAATTACTATTCATAATGGCTATTTTTATTAGTCGCGGTGTGCTAGAACTCGAACTTGCGTAAAATGAAAGCTATTGCATTATTGAAAGAGAGGCGTATCGTGAAAGCTCGGGGTGTTACATACATCATCTAAAAACTTGAAAATAACCAAAATTACCATAAATCCATATTGAAAAAATGAATTCTTTCATATCTCGATGATTATTTGATATATTTACAGAATTACAAAAAATATATACATGATATAATAAACAAATTCTTTAATAAATCATTTCTAATTTCTGATGTCATCGATACTACAAAATATACCATATCCAAATCGATTGTCTCCTTATCAAATATGAAAACAATTTCCTGATCATCCGGAATATATTAAGGGTTACATTCCATTAATCAAAATATCAGAGTTCCAATAAATCACATTTCTATGTCATCATCACCATTGGTTTTTTTTTCAAATACAAAATTGAAAATATATACATCAAGATTCACCAATGAAATTATTGTATTCCAATATATATACACATCAATCCCCATCATTTTTCTAAAATTATTACATGAGATTCATAATTTTATTCCTTAATAGTACTCCCCTATAATTTTGATATATAAATAACTTATTAAGGTTCATTAACATCAACTTAATCATTAATAAAATGTTTTATTAAAAAAAATAATGTTAGAATATCCCATACAATTTTCATGATGTTTTTGGTCCCTTAATTATCACGGGTTCAACCAATACTCATATAAACTTCATGAATATCTTCATGATATTTCATCTTAGGACATATATTTCTTAGGACATATATTTGTATAATTCCAATACATTCAACTTTGGGACCATTAATTTTTTATTCAGTTGCTTCTAATTCCCACTATTGTCTAAGGATATATAGCACAGTGTGAGCAACACATATCAATGTAGAGAACCCCAAAATCCTCAGAAATTACACGTATGATGTATAAAATCGTGATACATTATTTTAAAAATATGACACATTAGTCTTATCCTTGGTGACATCCCTAGACATTTTCATAGAAATATCACTTGTTATCTCAGTAAAATTTTCTCATCCTAGTTTCAAATGTGTGGCTAAGAAATTAATTTGATACCAAAGATAGTAACATTGGATTATCCTATATTGATATTACTTAAATTTAGATGAATATTCATAACATTAAAAAAATACATTCCTAAGGACTATAATGGTTTAGTTTATTTGGAAACATTGTCCACAAAATCATTTATCTTGGTGAAATATCTCCAAAGGATCACATAATTATCAAACAATTTAGTACTCCAACTTTAAACATATCATCATAACTTTTGGTGAGGAAAAATAAGAAAATTTCTACTTAGATCCTCAGCAAGAGGGGAAGAGTGTGACATGTAAGCATAATTATTCTCACAAGTGTATGATAACATGATAATAACATTATAAGATCATACAATATATATCCATGTTAATAATCAAGATTCATTGAATAATAATTCACAGTTCATAAAACATGAATCTTATGATTATAATGAAGATGAACAATGAGAAAATATCATATTCATTAGACATAGATTATTGGTCTCAAAATAATATTATTACATTTTGAACATTTATATGTAGAAATATTTTCACTCGTTATGCATTGTACAGGGAAGAGTTACCTCTCAGAAACATATATACATGAAACCCAGTGCACACATAACAAGGTGAACATGTATTCAGGTTCAATAATAATATAATTTTATACAACGTTCACTCCCAAGATGATAAAAAACTTCTATAAGAAAAAAATATTTACTATTATGGATCCGAACACACATGATTCCTATAGTTGATCAGGACACACCAATTTCCCATTTTAGATTAAGGAACATTTGTTTCTCACTATACATCAAGCATATCGACTTGTTTTTCATCATTATTTTATGAGATAAATATCAACACACTGAATTAGTGTGAGATATAGGTATCACATATCATATAATAATCATAAATTTGTGTTCCATAGGAACAAAATATTTAATAATATCATAATGCATGGAAATAAATATGTATTATAAACACTTCATCCTATCATAACTCGTATAAAGATACAATTTTAGTAATAATTTCATCATATAAAAACTTATGAATTAAAGTGGTTTTTATAGGTTTTTTACCCAGGTATAACCCATGGATGAGAAATAGGTTTAATAAGAAACTTATAATCATAGATATAAACTATTCACATAGTTAATTATAATGTTTTCTTATGATCATATAACCAATAAATCCTAAATTATATCGATTTATTTCATCATGTGTGGGAGTTGTTTTTGAGAAAATAATTTACAAAATTTCCTACAAAAAATATCATATTACCCTTTAATGATTTTTTAAGAAATTAAACATTTTTATAATAGTTTTCATTGAATGTTACATTAAAAACATATAATGTAATATTGGAAAATAAAATAAAACACATGTTCCACATAAATAATTTTTAAAACCAATTTCATAAAAAATATATTTGAAAAATTATAAATCATGTGCATATTATCATTTAATTAATTTTTTTGAATATCATGTTAAAAGATATTTTGGAAACTTGTTTCAATTTTTTTTAGAAAAAAAATGGTTTTGAATGAAATAGATTTCTCAATGATGAGAAACAAGAGTGGGTTATAATTAGAAAATATTAATTTTATTCAAATAAAATGAGTGAAAAAATTAACCATAAAATATATATCATATATATGTCAAGTAAATAATGATTTCTTTTGACTTATAAATTCCATTATGTTTTGAAAATCACAAACACTCAATCCCAAGGAAAATTTTATTTTTCTTGAGATTTATTTTAATAAGGAAGATTTTCCTGCCTCAAATAAATTCTCTTTGTAATCAGATTTTACATAATAAGGAAAATTTTCCTTCTCTAAGGAAAATTTTACATTACTTTTTTTCAATATTCATATTGTAGTTTCTCTAAATGTACCTCATTTTATTCCTAAGTGTAAAATTCAGTTTCACATCTAAAATCTCAGAACTCTATAAATACATAGATATAGTGTATTCTGTTTTTAGGATCAAAATTCTTACTCTGAATTCCATTGAATTAAGATTCCGAATTCTATAATATTCAGGTTCTAAATTCTCTAAAATTCAAAATCCAAATTCTTTGAAATTTTGGTTCAGAATTCTCAGAATCCATAGTCTGAATTACATTGAATTCAGACTTCGAATTCCTTTGAATTCAGACCCTGAATTCCTATGAACTCAAATCCCGAATTCCTTAGAATTTCGACTCTGAATTCATCTGAATTCAGACTCAAAATTCCTTATCATTCAAAATCTGATTTCCATAGAATTCAGACTTCAAATTCCTTAGAATTCAGACTCTGAATTCCAGAGAATTCAGAGTCCGAATTCCTCAGAATTTAGTCTCCGAAGTCTATAGAAATATGATTCCAAATTCCTAATAAAACAGAATCTGAATATCCATGTAATATAGACTCTGAATGTTTTCCTCTTAGACACTAAAAAATATTTTTCCTTAGACTCAGAATAATTTATTTGATAGAGCAACCATATTTTACTTACACTTATTATTGTTATAAAACTATTTCATGCATTCTATTTATAACTTACCATACTTTGAGTCACAGGTGTATAAGTCCCTCTTAAATTCCACGAAAAATATGATCTTTTGAGGAGGGAGTCAATTTTTGGAGATGTTCCTACAAATAGGATCTCATTTTAATGAGCCAAAAAAATATTATACAACTATAAAGATTACATGATGTTGAATTGATTTTTATAGAGAGAGTCTCTCATGCTTTGTGCTTAATGAAAATCTTGTTCATATTTCTTAGTGCGACTCTGAATGTTTTTATGTACAATAGAGGGTTTATGGGGATATGATAATAGACATTCTGACTACCTTAATGTTCGAGGACTTCCATGGTAAGGATGACATAGGTACAGACTACCGTGAAGTTTGAGGTCTTGTGGGGATAGCAAGACAGAGTCTAATATTTCAATCGAGGGCTTACTCTAGTGTGGGTAAGACAAACATTATTGAAAGTATAAATCAAGGGACCTTTTTAAGGAATTTATAACTATCTTATACTTTCTTATACTTGTATACTCTGATTAGTATGATTCTATAAGCTTTAAGGTAGAATATTTTTCCTTGTGAACTTCTCTTAAGTTTCATTTCCGAAACCATTTTTCTGGAATCTATCAAATTGTAAAACTAAGAGGTCTTGTGAATTTACCTTTTTTAACATTGTTAAACAATTGAATGTTTTATATCAACTTTAAATGTTACAATTAAATTTTTATTGTATACAATTCAACCGCTATTGAATTTTGAGCATCTTCATCATATTTCGATCCTAAAATTGGTATCATAAGAGGTCACTCAAATACTTATATTCACATATATGTTGTCTTACTCATGTTTATTTTGTTCAATTTTTTCCTTTCTTGGAATTTTTATCCTTGTTTACAAACTTTTATTACTAAAAATATTATTTGGAATGATTTTTTAGATGATAGTAATGAATGTTGGTTTGATTGACAATCCTAATCGTACAAGACCACCTATATATTATGGTAATGATTATGAATATTGGAGAGATCGTATGACGAATTTTTTCATTTTAACTAGATTATAAAACACTGTAATGAATACTAGAGATTACCAGATTCTTGATAAGGAAGTCATAAATTTCACTAATCAAGAAAAGTCATAATATCAACTAAACTACAAGGTATGCAATACTTTGTTGTGTTCAATGACTATGAATATATATAGCCAGATTTCTTCTTGAGAAGCTTCAAATTGTATTTGGATTAATTTGGAGGTTACACATTTTAGAACATCTAATGTTATCGAAACTAAAAGAGCTATGATTAGGGTAGAATATCATGGATTTCTCTTTCCTTTTGGAGAACTAGTGTGCAAGGTACAACAAGGATTCATGACTATTGTTAACAATTTACAATAAATGGGTGAAAAAGGATTAGATGATGAAAAACATGTGTACATGATTATAGATATCAAGACTATGAGTGGGAGTCAAAAATAAAATCTATTGATGAGAATAGGAAAGTCTCAGAGATTACTCTTGATGATATTTTTGGAACTCATATTCAACATGAGACATGAATTAAAAGAGTTGCAGATCTAAATAAGAAGATAAATGGAAATAGAAGTGTTTCTTTTATAACTACTTAAAATCATATGAAAGTGAGGACTCCTAAGAGAGTTATAAGATCTAAATCTAAGAGGAATATTATTCAATCCAAATATAGTGGAAGTGAATCATCAAAAAATGAGTTAGCCTTTCTTTCCCGATGGATGAACAAGATTGTTGGACAGAAGAACATTCAATTTATACACAAGAAGAAAGAATGAAAAGAAAAGAATGACTCTGAAGTCACTTTTTATGAATGCAAAATAGCATAGAATATAAGGACAGATTGTCCTATTAATATGAGAAAATACATAAAGGAAGATCATTATGAGAGGAATATAAAAACTACTATAAGGATAAAAATAAGAAATTTTGGAAATCCAAGGACACCTGGAGTGCCAGTGGTGGTGACTCTTCTGAAAAATCCTTAGAGTACGATTCTTCTGGAAAAAATAATCTTGGATTAATGGACATGATCCTATTGGAAATCATTATCTAATAGCTAAGGTACACAATATTTAATCCATGGTCAATGTATCCAAGAACACTAATTAAAGTGATTGTAAATATTATTAATCTTCTAATGAAGATAACACTTTACCTACTTATGAAGAAGTGTATAGGTTTGTTGAGCTCCTTAATAATGAAAAATCTAATGTTATGAAAAAGAATGATAAGGAACATTCTAGAATTACTGTTATTACTAATGAAATATAAGATCATTTTAAAGACAATGATGAAAAACTATTGATTTTGAAAGTATTTTGAAAAAACATTAGGAAGTAAATTCTGAGAAGTATAAACATTCTATTAATCTAGATAAAGTAATTTCTAAGAAAAATGTTTTAGAAACTAACACTTGCGCTAAAACTAATGATTTTGAGGATAAAAACATTTTATTTAAGTGACGTCAGAAAAATTTTCCTTGAGAATGTGTTTTTCAAACATTACCTTAGGTAATGAAAATTTTTGATAAGATGTATTCTCGAATACAACCTATAAGGAATAATTATGGTTTTGGGTATACTCATTCAAAACTGATTTTTAGTAACAATTATTTTGTACCTCAAAGTGCTCCATTCTCCACTAAGTGTTAGTGTGGTGGGCATTGGGAAAAAAATTGTTCCTTAAACAAAACTTGGACTTTAGGTTTTCATAAAGATTATTTTTAATGAAAATGTGGATTCCTAAAAATTTTCTTTCTGATGTTTCCGGATCCGAGAAATTTTGGGTTATGAACGTCTAACACTCTTATTTTAAGGGAAATAATGGAAGCAACAATAACAATGCATGGTACCTGGATAGTGTATGTTCCTGACATATAACTGGTAAAAAAATTATTTAAAAAGATTATCAAGATGAAAGGAAAAACGTAACTTTCAGAGATAATTATTAGGGAGAAAGTATCGGTATATGTAACAATTTTCTTCTTGGAAGATCATTGATTTCCAATGTTAAATTCGTTAACGGTTTTAGGCACAATATTATTATCATAATTCAATTATGTGATGAAGGTGACCTAGTGAATTTTAGGAATGATAAGTGTTTAGTACACAATTCCAGGGAATATTTTATTGTTTCTGCTGATAGTAAAAAGAATGTATACACACTAAACATATAAGAACATAGGAGCCAAGATATACCTTGTCTCAGTGCAATGGAAGATCAATCTTGGTTATTGAATAGAAAATTAAGACACTGTAACATTAGTAACCTATGTAAACTCTATAAAAATGACTGGTTAATAATCTACTGGATCATAGATTTGATTCTTCAAAATATTATGATACTTATCAATATGGAAAGAAACATAAATCATGTTTTAAATCAATTGGTGAAGTCTCAACTATAAATGCATTATAGTTAGGTCATATAGATCATTTTCGTCCAACACAAACTAGAAGAATTGGGGGAAAATGTTATGTATTTGTTATAGATGATGATTACACTAGATTTATGTGGGTATATTTTCTAGAAAATAAATATGAAGCTTTTTATTATTTGAAATGTTTTAGATCCCAAGTTAAAAATGAGAAAAACCTTCCATTGATAACTATTCATAGTGATCATAGAGGAGAATTTCAAAATTCTGATTTTGAAACATTCTGTAGTAGAAAAGTCATTACTCATAACTTCTCATCACTGACAATTCCTCATCAAAATGGTGTTGTTGAAAGAAGAAAAATAATTATTCAAGAGAGAACAAGAACCATGTTGAGGGAATATTTGGTAGCCAATCATTTTTGGGCTGAAGCTATAAGTACTGCTTGTTATACTATAATTCATGTATTGATTAGACCTTTTCATAATAAAACTCTTTATGACTTATGAAATGGTAGAAAAACTAGAATTTCCTACTTCTACGTATGTGGATGCAAAGTATTCATCTTGAATACTAAAATAAATTTACATTAATTCACACCCAAATATGATGAAGGAATTTTCTTAGGCTACTCCACAACCTCTAATTCCTATATAGTTTTCAATAAAAACACTTTTACTATTGATGAAACTGTACATGTCAAATTTGATGAAACTGATTCTTCTATTTTTAAAGAACCTCAACTTTATTACTCAGATTTGTTTTCAAAAACTGATTATCAACCCTTGATAGAAGATCTTTATAATAACGAAAATGTCCAAGAAAATATTTCTGAAGCATTTACCCCCTAAAATTATGTACTCTATGCTAATGAACTGGTTTTACAAAATGCAAATCAGTTGTTTCTAAAGAATCACCCTAGTGATAATATCATTGGTGATGTAAATCTACCAGTAAGGACTAGAAGTTACTTAAAAAATAAAATATAACATCTAGATTTCCTTTCTCTATTAAAACAAAAAATCACTGATGAATCATTACATGAATACAATTGGATAAAATCTATGAAAGATGAGTTAAATGAATTGGAAATGAACAAAATATGGACCATGGATGAAGGACCAATGAAAACTTTTTTTATTGGAGTAAAATGGGGTTTCATAAATAAGTGTTATGAAAAAGGAATCATAGTAATAAATAAAGCTAGACTAGTTGGTAAAGGATATAATCAACAAGAAAGAATAGACTGTGAGTACACCTATGATCCAATAGCTAGAGTTGAATCCAATCGTATTCTACTTTCCTTTCCAGCATTCATCAACTTCAATCTTTTTTAAATGGATGTTAAATGTGCTTTCCTTAATGGTTATGTTGAAGAGGAAGTTTTTATTGAATAACAACCTTCTTTTGAAGATACAAAACATCCTGAACATGATTTCAAATTTCTCAAAAACCAGAACGAATCTATATATCCCAACATCAGTATATTAATGATCTTCTTAAAAAGTATCGATACAACAACACTAATAGTATAAGTTCTCCCATTGGTACCTCAAATTCACTTGATCCTGATGATGCTGGTAAACCAGTAGATCAAACATCCTTTAGAGGTATGTACGGAAGTCTTCATTACATGACAGCTAGTCGTCCATACATAATGATCACAGTATGATTATGAGAAACATATCAATACAATCCAAAAGAATCTCATTTAGAGGAAGTAAAAATTAATTTTTTCTACATAATGGGAACCATAGATTTAGGACTCTTTTTTATATCTGGAAATGATTTAGTTTTAAATTTTTTTTCAGATGATAACTTTGGAGGATGTATAATGGATTGGAAAAGTACATCTGGATCATTTCATTTCTTCAAGGATTCATTAGTTTCTTGTTCATACAAAAAGCAACACTTAGTAGCACTTTCCTACTGCTAAAGCTGAATATGTAGTAGCTGGACGTTGTTGTGATCAAGTATTGTGGATGTAACACTCACTCAAAAACTATGGTATGAGTTTTACCAAAACAAAAAATTATTGTGGTAATTCTAGTTCCATTTCCTTAAGAAAATACCTTGCACATAACTCTCATTCAAAAAACATTGATATTTTTATCACATTCTTAGGGATCACATACAGAAATTATATATCTTTCGTTAATTTATTGGAGCACGAGATCAACTTGTTGATATTTTCCCTACATCTTAACCATCTAATAGATTTGAATACATTAAACCGATGTTATGAATGATAATTTTAGGGTAATATTACTTATTAACTTTTTTTGAAACCTATATCCTTTCAGTAAGAAACACTTTTTAATTGGGGGGTACATTTTATTGTTAGGTAAAATTTTCATAATTAAATTTTGATTCGCAGTCAAAATTTTCATATCTAAATTTTTCAGAATCTAGAAATATTCTTATTCTAATTTTTCAGAATCTAAAGATATTCAAGAATAATTTTCCTTATTATGAATAATCTTCCAAGAAATCTGAATTGTATGTTTCCATTCCTAAATTTTTGTAATCGTATTTTACTTGTTGGATTACTAAACATGTATTAAAAAATAAGATTCAATTTTCCTTAAATCTGAATTTTTTTCTTAAAAACCTCAAAAATATCAGAATCTATCAAAATACTTCTCCATTTATCATCTCAAACGTCAGATCGTATCAATAATTTTTCAACCATATGATCAATCGGAGAAGTAGAAACGTCGCCTCAATTGCCGATATAAAGGACCCCCCCCCCCCCCCCCCGATGGTTGTCCTACATCGAATCCCAAGCTCTTGCGTGCTGATGCTCCTCTCATCCTACTTAAGACTATTCTGAATTTCTCAGGTCTTACTTAGTTCTGAATGTCTAAATATGCCTCTCCTTAGAAAGAAATGTCAACCGTAATTAAATCCTCTTAATGGCAGATTTTCCATGAAAGGTTGGTAGGCCCGGAAAACATTAACAAGTATGATTCAATCATATCAAAGAACATCAATTTAAATAACTGGGAGAGTATAGCTGTATCTAAACCCAAGGAAGAGGATCTGGTGATTCTGGTGTTGCTACTAGAGTTCTATGAATCTGTAAATTTTTTCAAAAAAGTAGGAAAAGATAAATTTTCATTCAAGTGTTATAGTAAGAATTACTCTTTTTTTTCTAAGGCAGGTTGTTTGATTGGAACACCTTATGAAGTAGAATCTGAATTCTGTTCGCATAGGTTACCTGATGTGGAAGGAAGATTTGATATGGATAAGGATTAAGAGTGCCTTGGTTTGGTTGGAGTCAAGACTCCACAGATTCTTTGTCTTTATTCAAATTTTCGAATACATGAAATTTAGGTTCAAGACATTTCTATTCCAATGAATGGAGATAAAGATTCTCTGAATAAATGTGATATCTATTTTTTAGATTTCTTATTGAACCTCCCGAAGATGAATCTAGTAAAGTATATATTTGATTACGATTTTGAAATTCAATAATGTAAATCTAAAGTCTCAGATTATCATGTATCTGGTAATTCTATAAAAGATTAATGTTTCCTATTTAGAATCAATGAATTCTACTTGAAAATTGATGTCAAGAAATTTTAGGGTAATGTTGCAAAGATATGACACTATAAGTAGAATTAAAATTGTATTTTCTAAGGAATAAGAATTGTTTTATGATTTATCAATAGAAGATGTTGAAGTTTTATCAATGAAATTTTTTGTAGTTGAAAATTCCAAGAGAAGTGGAAGGAAGAAGAAGGTGAAGGAAATTGAAGTGAAAGAAAAAATAATATGGAAAAAGAAATTCAGTCAGCACCACCAATGTTGAAGAAGAAAAAATATTATCCTAATGATGTAGTTGCAATGTGGAGAGAGGATATGAAAAACAAAAAATAAGGGGAGCCTAAGATTATCTTGGAACCTACTGAGAAAAATCCTTGAAAGAAAATGATACTAAATAACAATAGAAGAAACAAAAAGAGAAGAAGAAAAAGAAGAATATGTATGTGGTTGAGTCGTCAAAACATGATACCCCAAGAAAAAATGAGAATACTGAGGAAGAAGTAAATATATTTTCTGAAGAAGAAAGTACGAATCATGATTTCATTCAGCCTAAGGGTGTTGAGGCATGAGTTGAGAAGGAAGAGGTTGATGATGATAAGATTTTTCAGCTATCAAATAGTGATCAAGAATCACCTAAGAAAGAAGAAATAATTTCATGAGAAGATAAGGGAAAGTAGGTGATCGTTGATACTCCTACTAATTCTTTGGTCAGTAAGAAATATGATGGTGCTTCATCAATGAGGAAAGATGATTTACTTGAAAAAGAATCCTAATCAACAAATAATTCGAATTCAGAATCATCTTCTCTTGGCCTGGACATTGTAGTTTAGTCTTTGAAGAAGACGGTAGGTAATTTTTTTGTATTTCCTAGAATAGATTCAAGATATGAAATAATTAATCATTCCTTAAATTATAAAATAGATTCAGTATCCATGGTGTTGGATAAGTGTGTCAAACATGAGGCCGATTTCAAAACATTTTTCATTAATTATAAATCCCAGAAATGATCATGAAAGAAGATGAGTAGTTTTTCAAGTATGAATGTTTAAGAGATGAGAATTCTCGATGACATTCAAGATAATGTCAAGGATGGTTTTAAAACTGTAGATGCTAAGATCAAAGATCTCACCATGTCTTTTAAAGAGAAGTTATCTATTGAACAAACTACTCGGAAGCAAGAAGAGAAAGAACTGAATGGGAAATATTATTCAGTTTATCAGATTTAGAAGAGGGAAATGGATATTAGAATTGGACATTAGGAAAACAATGATAACCAAGAATAATACTTGAAGGATCGGGATGATATGATTAAGGCATAGGTAGAAAAATTAAATCCTTAAAAAGAAAAGTGAAGATCAATATTAGGTGCTCAAGAGCATGGAAGATGATCACAAGGAACACAATAAGCTAAAGACTATTGAGAAGAAGTTGATGAAGAAAGATAAAGAAGGAAAATTTCATTGAAATCTGATATTTTTTTGTATTTGTCGATGGTAAAAATTCTTTCAATCATATTGAAATTTCCATAGAAGTTCATATATTTTGTTGTTTATTACAAATATTTCAGATACCATATTTTCTTTTCCATTACCTACATTCCTTTTTAAAAATCACAATGGGTGAGAAAGGAATGACCAAATAAAATATTATGTATAGAAGAAATTTCCCTAACTACGGGGAAGTTATTCTAAGGCTGAGTGTTCATCATGATGATTTATGTATGAATTAATTTAAAAAATGTCATTCAGGAAATCAAGAAAACAATCCATAGGGATTTCAAATCCTAAGGGGAGTTAGTGGTATTCATTATGATCTATAAGTAAAGGGAGATACGTTTTGTTTTCAATTTATTAAAAATTTCAATGTCCTAATATTTTTTTTAGTAAGGATGTTTCTTCTTTCCAAAAATGGGGAGATTGTTGAGTCAATAAGGTTTTCTTATGGATTTTCCATTCCTTTATATTTTGAAAATCACAAAAACTCTATCTGATGGAAATTTTTATTTTTCTGAAGATTTTCCTTAGCATGGAATTTTTTCCTTCCTCAATGAAATTCTCTTTTAACTCAGATTTTACTTAATAAGGAAAATATTCCTTATCCAAGGAAAAAATTATCCTTGCATGTTTTTTAATTTTTCATATTTTAGTTTCTCTCAATATAAATCCTTTTATTCCTAAGTGAATAATTCATTTTCACATAAAAAATCTCAAAATTCTATAAATACATAGATATTGGGTATTCTGTTTTCAGGATTAGAATTCAGACTCCGAATTTATCTGAATTCAGATTGTTTATTCTCTAAAATTGAGATTCCCAATTCTCTGAAATTCAGAATCCTAATTCTCTAAAATTTAGGACCCGAATTATTTGAACTCTGACTCTTCATTCCTTATAATTCATACTTAAAAATCCTCTAAATTCAGACTCTGAATTCTTTAGAATTCTGACTCAAAATTCATTAGAATTCAGACTCCTATTTCCACTGAATTCATACTCTGAATTCCTCGGAATTCAGTCTCCGAATTCTTTAGAATTCATACTCTGAATTCTTTAGAGTCCTGAAACTAAATTCCCAATAATTCCGACTCCTAATTCCTCAGAATTCAGACTCCTAATTCTACATAATTCTGATTCCAAATTCCTTAAAAAACAGAATCTAAATATCCATGTAATATAAACTATGAATTTTTTCCTCTTAGACTCCAATCTTTATTTTTCCTTACCCTCCAAAAAAATATATTTGATAGGGAAACCATATTTCAATTACCCTTTTTATAGTTATAAAATGATTTCATGCATTCTTTTTCTAACTAACTACTGTTTGAATGACATGTGTACAGGTCCATCTGAAATTCAAGGAAAAATTTGACCATTGGAGGAGGGAGCTGACTGTTGAAGATGTGCCTATAAATAAGAGCTCATTTTAACAAGAAAAAAATGTTCTACAACTCTAGAGATTAAATGTTGATTAAGTGATTTCAAGAGGGAGGGACTCTCATTCTTTGTTCATATTGAACATCTTTTTCAGATTTCTTAGTGCAACCCTTATTATTTCTATGTACAATTGAGTGATTCCGGCGATATGAAGATAGAGGAGTCGATTAACTTAAAGAAAGAGTACTTCATTGATAAGGAAGACAGTGGAGCCGACTACCTTGAAGTTAGAGGTCTTGTGAGGATAGCAAGATAGACTCTAATATTCTTATCGAGGGCGTACCATGGTGTGGGTTAGATATAATTTCTTAAAATTATAAATCAAGGAACCTTAATCCAAGGTTGATGGAAACCCTACTCTTACAGTTAAAATATTCTATACTTGATACTTAGTATTGTTTCATGTTTGTTTTCCACTGCATTTTTATTATTAAGTAAAGTATAACAATCTAATAATTTCATACACTTGTATACATTTATTATTATGATTCTATATTCTTTAAGATAGAATCTTTTTCATTCTAAACTTCTCATAGGTTTCATTTCTGGAACCATATTTCTAGAATCTAGAATGTTTGTAGAACTAATAAGTCTTGTGAATTTACCTTGTTTAACTTTGTAAAATAATATAATGTTTTATATCAACTTTAAATTTTCCAAAAAAAATTTAAAGTACAAAATTAACCCCCTCATATATTTTGAGCATCAACATCATATTTTGATCATAAAAAATAAATAAAGAGTATGTAAATTCATGAGTTTTATTGAGATACTAAACATAATATTTCATATGTTGAAGCATAATTATAAACAATCTTGATAAATTATGATATTGTAGCAAAAAACTCATACAAATTTAAAAATATTGAATGATAATACTCGTGATAAAAAGAAATTAAATGATACATAAATTATCAGGAGATGAATGAGATTCATTATATAACATGTCAATGTTAAATACAAAAAACATTTAAAATAATATATGGGTATAACATTATATGTTTCCCAAATAAGGAAAATATGGACAAAAATACAATACATATTTTGTAACATTTAAAATATAAACAATATAAAATAGTGCTCAAAAAATTGATAAGTAAACTATTTTATATTTTTTTACAATGGTATTTTAATAAAATATTTGTAATTAAATACACCCCAAAAAACAAACGATTGGTGAATATTGCTTAAGTCTTGTAGAAATAAAAGAAAGACTCTAAATCCCCTTATTGCAAGAGTGACATTTGAATAATGAGAAAAGTTAGATTATAAAATAATTTTAGTCATTCAATAAAATGAATTAAATGAAATTAATTAAATATCATTTCATAGAAATTTATATTCACCACACAAAATAAATATGTTTTGAATATATCTTATATTACATAGAAATAAAAGTGAGATGAGAAAACCATTACCTTAAGTCATGAAATTCCTAATATATGTTTAAGACTCCTGTATAATATACATATTTGTAAAATAAATCTAAAAATTAAACATATTATTATATATAATACACTATATTAGTTTATTATGACTTTATGTTAACTTTTTATTAATCATTCAATGTTAATCTTTTGTTTGGGGTAATGACCACATATTTTTTGTATGTGTTTGGATTTGTAATATATTTGGTCCTCTAACGTATGTCATGATTTAAACACCACCAAAATTATTGAAATGGTATAGATATCATATATTTACATTATATATTTATTTATAATAATATATAAAATATGAAAATATGAAAAATATTATACAACATTTATTGATTCGGATCTCAATACAAACGGATAAATTCTATTTTCAATTTATTTTCATATTGAAACTTGTCATGTAAATGAAATATATGAATATATATATCATTAAATTATTATAGAATTATTATTTCAAATATTTAAAATAAATTTACTAATCCCATCTGTGAAACATTCAATGTAAATTGTGAACAAATAACATCTATTTGAGGAAGTGGTAGTCCACAATTCAACAAATGATGTTATCACGTTCCCACAAAATTGAAAGAATGAAGGTATGTGTTATATAATAATTATAAAAAATTATAACATAATAAAATTAGTATATATCATAAATTTATTTTAATTTCGCCATTATTTCTAGTATTGAATGGTGGTAATGGAAGAACGAACGACATCAGTTCAAAAGGTGGTTGTGTTCTTATATAAAAATGATGATTGTGTATCCCATTTGATGGATTTTTGTGTATGTGTTAGTAAAAATGGTCACCTAAAAAAATTATTTTTTCACTAATTATTTTATTGTATTTTTCTTAAATGAGAATTATTCTAGGGGGTGTGTAAGGAAAAAAAGTGAATGTTGAAGGATATTACCTCTTATTTGGGTAATTTCCATTGGTATCCACCAAAAGACTAACTTGGTTTTCTTTCAAAAAAAAAGTGATGATTCAATCAATATATAACTGACTTATGGAGATTATATGGGTAGGTTATGGATAACCCAATGCTCTTGAGTAGTATGAAGAAATGAGGGGTGACTTCCCTTTTATAGTGAATGATGAGTAACATTCTGGTTAATATAAAAAGGTAACAAAATTGAAGGATATATTTTATTTAATGATTATAAAATAATGTTCTATTGTGTATTAA
Organism: Viscum album; assembly: GCA_963277665.1. Classification (NCBI taxonomy): domain Eukaryota; kingdom Viridiplantae; phylum Streptophyta; class Magnoliopsida; order Santalales; family Viscaceae; genus Viscum; species Viscum album. The sequence continues at coordinate 1,707,627,053 of OY728150.1, forward strand.
ACTAAATATATTGTAAAAATATATCAATAAAATGTTTTTATCATTTTTCAATGTTTTTTGTCCCCTTCAATTAATGTTTATCAACTAAGTAAACCCATATTTACCAAAATATTTGAAATTAAATTTAATTAAAAATATTAATATATTGGTCGGGTAAAAAGTTGAACAGAATTTGAATATAAAATTATTAAGATTCCAAATATGAAAGAATTTTTTAAAAATTCGAAACAATAAAGTGGAATAATTTAATTGAAAAATAATCTCATAGATGAGCTGACGAAATAAGTTTTTAATGTGAAATATTTCAAATGTTTAGAATGGTTTTATATCTAATTTTATTTTTAAAAGGATTAAAATTAACTAAATTGAATTAATTGATTTATTATTGATCTATATATACATTAAAACCATCTATAAATATAATTTTACTACCAGAAAAATTTATAAAAAATGTAATTTCAATAAAAATTCAGGGTTTCTTAGTACTCATCATAAAATGAAACTTCTCTTAAAAAATAAAAAAAATCAATAATAATCTCTCATATTTATATTTTAAAAATAAAATTTATGTTATTAAATAAAATATATAATTTTAATATAAATTATATTTAAATCTATTACGCTATAAAAAATGAAGTAAATTTAACTTTTAAAAGTAATATATATCATTATGCAGAAAATTAGATTTATTATTATATTTTGTCTAGATAAACATAAGATGAAAATTAAATATTTGAATGAATATAATATATATATATATACATATCATTAAATAATTTATATAAATTTTTATATTTTATTAATTTAGGTAAAATGTGATTGATTGCATAAATATTGTTTTCCCAAAAATAAGCTCCAATATTTTCAAAAGAATTTTATTTTCATTGGAAATAGAATAATTATTCACATATACATGTATGACCCATAGTTTCATGATATATTTAATATTAATCATAATTTCCATTCCAATAAAATGGTGAAAACAAAAATATTATTTTAATAATACTTTTAATAGTACATTTTATTTTGGTAAAACTAGGTCTTGTGTGTAATATAATCTATCAAAGGAACTCGGTATTGTGTGTAACATATGACATCAATTTTTTTTTCAGGTGAGTCATGGTATTCTATGTGTTTTTTTGTTTTTAAATCACGAAATGGTGTTCCATAAAAGCCTAAATTACATGGTGCTTTCATATAACATAAAATATATTTAGTGTCACATGAAATTAAAAATATCCAACAGTTTATATTAATTTGAAAAAATATATATTTTATAAACCGTTAGGGTGTTATATCAATGAACATTAAAACTTTTTCAACAAAAAAACATTTTTATCTATATAAATCTATTTCAAAATCAAAACATGAAATGGTTTAATATAATATTTCCTGAGTTGGGATATGTGGAAAATATCATGAAGGACTGTCAACTAAATTGAAAATGAAAATCAGTAAGAAAACGTACCAATCTGATTAGAGACCAAAAATGGTCCATCATATCTTTTTGCGTACATTACCTATTTTCCACTATTATGAGGAAATAAATGAAAAGAAACATTTATTAAATCATATTAAACAATGGAAAAATATAAATGATGATTTCCATTGACCTACATAGGATTTCTTCCGAATTTTTAGTGTTACCAAATAAAAATATATGTCCATAATCTTTGCACACATATCTGATATCGAATATTGTCTGATGAAATAAGCTTCTCCCTATGATTTTCAACAATGAGATGATCTGCATAAAAATCTATATAAATAATCAAAATTATATATTATGATCGATGAGTGATAGTTGTATTTTCATGCTAACTCAAATATTTCGAGATGCCTATCCCAAGATCCCAAAAATCATTGAAATTTTCATGGAGCTTATCCTCTATAATCTAAATAGAATACTTCAACTTTTTATATGTTTATGTATGATAAGTTGTGATCAATCTAACCAGAGTCAGCATCTACTCTTTGTGATAGTTTATGTACCTTGATGTGAACCATGGATCCCTTTCTGAATAAATGGAAAAAAGGAATCCAATTTAATCTCATGAATTATTACATATACATATTACCTAGATCCTCGACATTAACATTGTCATTAATAAATATTAAATGAGTTTTATTTTTAAACTGATTAATCACCACCCATATATAATTCCGCTATTAGGGATAATATGGTATTCCATCACTATAATTTTTATTAATGTTATAACATTTTCAAATGAGTAATGGGAGAGGACGTAAGAAAATAGATGGATTTAGGTTCTCTTCCATTATCTATATTTTTGGTGTAATAGTGAGACAAATAATTTTCAATGTCACACTTCATACCTAGCCACTAGAATCATTGAATTATATCGTATTACATATTTTTAGTTCCCGAATGAATGACTCATGAATAATCATGACAATAAAATAGAACTATGCTCCTCAAATATGTTTGTAGGATAAACCTATCTCCAAAACTAAAAAAATAATTTGAAGAGAGTGACCAACTACATATTTTCTCCCACAATATTAGGTTTGTCTAATTCCTCCGAACTCATTATCCTTTAACTAACTCATTATAATAGACCCAAGTAGAGATGATGCTAACTAAACACTTGTTAGAACCATTCCATTTACATCAAAATGAGAAACAAGATTAAACAGATAAAAAATACACATGTCGTCCAACTCTTACATTGATTATAAAACAGCATGTGTTGTAACTTTTATAATAGGAGAAAAAATGAAAACATTACCCTTCCACATGTTATAGGTGAAATTATGTAAAAATCAAGATGGTATTGTATTCCCTTTATGTCACTAATATTCACGTATATTTGAGAATACATATAGCTTAAAATCATATGCATAGAAAATGTGGTGAAACTATCCCAACAAAGATAGAACCACCAATTCATAGGCAAATACATAACTGTAGAATGATACAAATCAAGATTTAGTTATTCATATCATGTGATATATCCTATTTAATGTTGTAACCTACCAGATTATATGTCACGACCCACCATCACCATAATGAGGGAAGGGACATCAGATTTCCAAACCCTTCCTTCCTCATGTTGAAGGTGAGATAATGACCCTCTGAAACCGGAAATCAATAGGTCCTGGAGTGGCGAGTAGCACCATTGGAATAGAACCACACACAAAATAAAAGGATTTGACTTTTTTATTTAGTAGGATCGGGAGATAAGATAGTAAATCCCAAACAACCCTAAAACTGGGGGTAGAGGTAAATCCAAAACTAACCATTCACATATGCACATTCAAAAATTAAGTGCAACAATGTACATGAAAAATCAAAAGGAATTTGCCAAAGAAAAGAAAATCAGTAACAAAAACTACCCAAAAGTCTAAACTAGAAGGGTCCCTCATGGTCCTTGATGTCCTCCGAAAATCCTGAAAGTAGTTTTATATACATAGGGTGAGTATACAGGTATGATCAGTAGGGAAAAAAAAGCTCTCCTGCACAAGTGGGGAGGTATAATAATGTCCCATGAAAAGGGAGATAACCGAAGCACCTAACAAGGAAACTACCCACCCAAACCTCAATAAGGTGCACTCCCCAAATAATTCAAGTAATGTAAGGTAATAATAAAACACATCAATGTTTTGGTACCCCATGCCACTTTCCCACTGGTTATCGAAGACATCATACACGTCTTCCCTCCCCTGCCATTATCACCGCACTACCACTTCCATAACCCGCCTGCACACACCTGGGCTACCACAACCACACATCCCACCCAAATACACCTGGGCCACAACAAGAAAACACAACCACGCATGCAGACACCTAGTCCAGAACAACTACCATAATGCCCGAAGACACCTTGGCCTCATCCTGAAGATACTTGGGAAACAACCTACCCACAAACCTCTAGGAAAACTTCCAAAAAGTACCCTTCCTAATGAATATAGGGCTATAATTGAACTAATTCCATCACATTTTGCCTAAAGAGTCTTGGTATACTCGGGAAAGGGATCAGAAAAGAATCAAATAACTATCCACTCATAGGAGTGTTGGAAAAAACACCCAACCCAATGAAATGTGGGTGTTCGGTACGATGTTCTCAACATGTGTAGGCGATAATAAGAAACATAAAAAATAAATTATACCTTCAGGTATCAAGAAATCATCCCAGCCTATGGGTTCCAATACCATTCCTTATACAAACACCCTCGTTATTATTCATTCATATGAATCACCACAGCCATAAACATGTCACTACCCATTCCTGTAAAACAAATACCCATTTAACCCATTCTTGTTTTCATATTCGACTGACTCCATTTAGATAAGTTCTTCACTACCAAAAAACTAACCGGCATAAGCACAAGCCAAGGAAGGAAAAACATCCAAACAATAATTTAATCATTATCACTCGGTTCTCTTGTAAAGTAACAACAAAAAAAGGGATCTGTGAGATCCCTCAATGTCCTGGAACCAAACTAAGCCCCAACAACTGCACAATAATATAGGATCCCATCCCCTTCCACATCACCTCAAATGAATAAACTGTAAAAATCACCAGAACAGAGCAAGGGAGTTTTCAAATTTTAATATTCAATTCATTTAAATCTGTTTTTCTTTTTGGTGAATGGGGGGATCACACAAGGATTGTTATTTATTGGAAATCAATTTAATCCAATGAGTTTATGTGATATAACAGTTTCCATGTTACATCTATTTAATCACATAACTATCCACAATAATAGAGGTTCATTATTGCTTATGAACGGACCACCAACGACCATGATTTTTAGTGGACATAATCACATTCAATTCACAACATATAGGAAGAGATAAATGAGTACCTCATCATTATCAAACACACCCCTTAATACTTTTAAATATATTTATTATCATCTTTAAGGTTTGGTTTCATCCAACCCCATAGATATCATTTTTATACCCACCCTTCATGATACATAGTAAAGAGAGACAAAGAACCCTACTTGGATGATCAATGATCGAAGTTTTTATCCTCATGCCAAAAACTGTGGATGCATAAATTTTAGGGGAGACTCTCAATGGAATCCAAGAATGATCATGAAAGGCTTCGACAAAGGATCACCACTAGCATCAGGAGAAGGTACTTCAAACACAATGGAACGAAATAAACCAACCCCAAAGAATAAAGAATGGATTCTAGTGCGATAAAAAGGGAGAGATATTGGACTTATGAAATATAAAAATCTAGAACGGATATAAATATGGATTGTGGATTCACCTCACAGTTAAATGGTTACACATGATGCAATTAATTATTATTTAAATTATTCTCATCAGAGGGGTATCCAAAACAGTTGTGCATCATTTTATTTCATTTTATGACATGAAAATGGGTTTGTTGAGGGTCTCTCCAATGGGTTTGTTGGGTTTGGGGTGCAAAAAATTGCTTTGAACCACTTTAAAAAGGATAAAAGACTTAAAATTGGTGTTATGTGGAAAATGGGGAAGGGATCCCCAAAATCCCTTTATGGTTGATTTGTGTGAATCATTGGTGAAACCGATTGGTGGAGATAATTGGGTGAAGTTGATCCTGTGAAGATAATCCCATGTAGCTGATCAGTGAAGCTGATTTTTTGAAGATGATCTTGTGAAGATGACCCTATGAAGATGATCCCATGAAGTAGAGTTAAGAAACTGATTTGGTAAAAACGATCCATGAAACCGATTTGTTGAAATCGATCTATGAAACATATTTTGGAGAAATCAATCTCTTCAACTGATTTTTTGAACCGATATCTCAAACCCATTTGGTGAAACCGATCTATAAAACGGATTTGGTTAAACCGATATGTGAAACCGATTTGGTGAAGCAGATCTGTGAAATAAATTTGGTGAAAAAAATCTCTAAAACCAATTTGGTAAAACCGATCTATGAAACCTATTCGGTGAAATCGATCTGTTAAACTGATTTGGTGAAACTAATCTATGAAACCATTTTGGTGAAACCAATATGTGAAACCGATTGGGTTACATTGATCTTTGAAACCCATAGGGTGAAACCGATCTATGAAACTGATTGGGTGAAACAGATCTATGAAACTGGTTTGGTGAAACCGATATGTGAAATCGATTTCGTGAAACCGATCTATGAAACCGATCTGTGAAACGAATTTTTCCTGACCCACAAATTGAAGATTTCTTTCCTCCATGTGATAATAATATATTCTTTTGGCGGCACTGACTCTCCTTCACGATATTTATCGCATCCACCTTAATGCCTCTTGATTAGAGATCAGGTCCTCCCTTCCCCACATATCATGAAATTTCATAAACATTCACATGGTAATGAATGAAAACATATCGTATAATAAAAAGTTCATCATTACATCATAACATGTGACAAATACAAGATCAAAAAGGAAGGATCGGAAAGGCAACTCAAAACAGCTCTGGGTACTGGGTGTGTATTTGAGCTTCTTGCTCCCATGTACTCTCCCCGAGGCCACCGTACCTCCACCACATACAAGCCGATGGGATGGTTCATCCACGGAGCACTTTCTCCATTCCATACTAGATCCTCATTGGTCGCTCCACGAACGTAGAATCATCACCTATATCCAACTCTCCCCTGTCAATAACATGGGAGTCATCGTGTAGATATTGATGAAGATGGGAGACATGGGAAATGCCATGGATCGATTCCAACTGAGGTGGAAATTTCTGATAATATGCCACCACACTGAATTTCCCCAACACATCGAAAGGCCTGATGAACCTATGAGAGAGATTCATCTCCTTGTCGAACCTTCACTGCCCATGTCAAGCGGAAACCTTTAAAAACACATGGTCTGCAACCTCGAACTCCAAGGGCCCTCTCCTATAATCAGCATTCGACTTCTGCCAGTCTTAGGCTTCCTTCATACTCTCACACATGAGATGAACCTTCTTTGTTGTGTACTGCACTACCTCTGGTCCAAGAACACCTACCTCTCCATCCTCGGCCTAGTACATGGGCGAACGACACGGCATCCCATACAAGGATTCAAGCGGTGCCCTGCCAATAATATAGTGATAGCTATTATTGTAGGAAAACTCTACAAATGGAAAATGTCGTCCCCATGATCCCCCGAAGTCCAAAACATATGCCTGTATCATATCCTCCAATGTCTGGATGGATCGTTCTGTCTACCCATCTGTTTGGGGGTTAAATGTTGTGGTAAGACATTGTTGGGTTCCAAAAGAATGTTTCAATCCCCTCTAGACTCATGTGGTAATCCATGAATCCCAATCCGAGACTATGGACCTCATAACTCCATGAAATTGCACCACCTCATCCACATTTCTCTCTGCTAAGGAATCTACCACACTTGACTCCTTGATCGCTCAGAAGTGAGATGATTTCGTTATTCGGTCTACCACTACCCTGATAGCATCACATACTCCTTTAACCTTGGGTAATCTTGTGAATAAATACTTCAACATTTCATCCCACATTCACTAGGGGAAATCTAAATCTTGCAACAAACCTCCTGGTATGAGGTGTTCAACCTTCACCTGCTGACACACCATGCACCTTTCCACGAACTCTTCCATAGCCCGTTTCACCCTGGGCCACCAAAACTGTTCCCTCAGGCCTCGTTACATCTTGGAAGATACAGGGTGTACCACTAAGAGTCCGTTATGGAACTCATGGTGAACTCCCTCGAACATCGCCTTTGGGAAAAACAACTTACCGCATAAAAGAATCCAATTCTGACCATCCTCCAACCACCCTTCTAGAGAATTTCATTGGTTAACCCGATCGTGCATCACATCAACCTCAAAGTATCCCCACTAAGACTCCTCCACTTTCCACAATATAGGGCACTGTACTGTCATCTGAAACAGACAACCTCTACAAACATCCACCCTTGAATCCCATTGTCCTGCAGCCACCTCCTCCATTGCCTTCCAAGAATCCACATATTCTTGAACAACTTCCCTCTGTGAAATCCTGCTAAAAGAATCAGCCAAAACATTCCATTTACAATTAGAGTAAGAGATATCAATGTTTTAGTCCTGAAGAAACTCCACCCAGTATCTATGTCACATTTTCCGGCCCCATTGGGGAATGATATTCCTCGAACTCTTGTGATCCGTGAATACCACAATGTTCTCCCAAATGACGCAATGCCACCATATCTTTAATGCGAACACAACTGCTACTAGATCTCGGTCATGCGTGGACTAGTTACGCTCATGAGAATGTAACAACCTAGACCAATATGATCTAACTCCCCATTGTTTCATCAGAACAAAACCCAAGATAAGTCTAGATGCATCACAAAATACCTCATACAATACCGCTTTCTCTAGAAAACTGAGAACTAGAGCGCTGACCAACCTTTCCTTCTGATAGTTGAACGCTGCCCAACATTACTCACTCCATTTAAAGCCCTGGTCCTTTATTGTCCATGCCTTCAAAGGAGTTGTAACTCAAGATAAGTTGGGTAAGAACCTCCGATAATAGCCTGAGTAACCTAGAAATCTATGAACCTCCATCACATTCTTGGGTGCTTCCCAAGAAAAAACTGCTTCAACCTTTGCGGATCAACCGCTACCCCTTGCTTAGACACCATGTGTCCAATCAAATGAACTTATCGTGTCATGAACTTACACTTGGGCAATTTCCCATATAGATGGTGATGTCGAAGGTTTTACAAGACCATTCTGAGGTGCTTAATATGTTCATCCCAAGATCTAGAGTAGATCAAAATGTCATCGATGAACACAATGACCAACCAATACAGAAACTCATGGAAAAGAGAGTTCATGATCCCCATGAACATAGCAGGTGTGTTCGTAACACCGAACGACATGACTACAAACTCTTAGTTCCCATACCTGCACCAAAAAAGAATTCTTCAGAATTTCAATGTCCATCACCCTTAACTGGTGATACCCATACCACAAATCAATCTTAGAGAACCAATTTTCCCACCTCAACTGTTCAAAGTAATCATCTATCCTCAGGAGAAGTTAAAAGTTCTTTAAAATTACCTAATTCAGTCTTTGGTAATCTATGCATATCCTGATACCACAATTTTCCTTCTTCGTGAACAAGATCAGAGCACCCCATGGTGAAACTCTAGGTCATAAAAAAGACTTCTTCATCAAATCTTCAATTTTAATTTGAACCTCCTACAACTCAGAAGGGACCATGTGATGAGGAGCCATGTATATTAGGCGGGCACCATGTTGTAAGTATATCCCAAACACAATGTCACGTCGATGGTGTATAATCATAATCTCCGTGGAAAAAACGATCAGGAACTCTCTAACAACTCCCAGAACATCCATCATATCCACATCTGCAGATTATACTAAATTCTCAGCAAACATAAAAAAAGTGGCTCCACACACTGTCTCGACACCTGACAACTATGTTCCCCAAAAAAAGAAACATGTTAGCCATCCTCATCGAAGAGCATGACTCTTCTTTGGAAACAGTTGATAATGGTATGCACCGAAAATAGTAAGTATATGCCTAGGATGACATCGTATGGTTTTATTTGCACCAGGGGGATATATCCACTAGACAAATGCTTCCCTAACAACAATATGCATCCTCGACAAGCATCAAATAGGCTGGTGTGACCCCCAACTGGCGTACTCAGCACCCGGGGTCTGGATAGTCTCTCTATGTCTAAGCCCAAGGAATAGACTATACCATGTTTAAAAAAGGAGTGTGAAGCTCCTGAATCAATCAAGGTGCATGTAAGAGTGAAAAATAAGTTGATCGCACCTCGAAAGACAGTCGGCCCTGCTGGAACTGCTGCCTTTGCAGTGTGAAACTGCCCACTCCCAGCTCCTCTACCTCCCGGCAGTCGGCCATCTCCCCAGAAACACCCTAGTAGAGGTCTTTGAGGAGCACCCTGGGGTCGTCCTTCTCCTTCCACATCTAATATAGGAGGAGCAGGAGATCGATTTCCCTGCTACTACTGCTGAGAGGGCCTAGCTGGAAACTACTGCTGCTGAGGTGAGTGTTGAACCATCACACCCCACTGCAATTCACTTTGTCTAGGAATAGATTTTGAAGGTGAACATGGCTCCCACAGATGAATAACCACGGTCTTGGTCCCTTGAGTAAAGGGAGAGGACCAAGAGATCGAAACTGGAAATGTTGGGGCATGCTCTCCACTAGTCAAAACCTAAAAGGCCCGGATGCTGGAGGCATGCTGCTGACGACCTTCCCCTTTGATGAGTTCTAATGGATCCCCTCTCGCGGCACACTTCCCAGCATGTTCATCCTTTCTACCACTTCATCTTTCATCTGGAACTCCATGTACATCGGTAGGGTGAAGGGAGTAACAGTATACTAAAGAGAAAGTCAGAGTGCCACCTCTAAACATCTCTCCCAAGACTCCTCATCCAGAAAAAGGTCCCGAGAAAAAAAAAGAGATCCTTGAACTTGATTACCCACTCCCTTACTGACATTATCCCCTATAGAAGGGAGAGTAGATCCTACCTCTGTTCTGCCTTTATAGTGGAGGAGTTAAATTCCCCCCGGAATTCCCTCTCAAATTAATTCCACAAAACTCCAGCCTCCCGCTTCTCATAAAGATAGAGATTCCACCATAGATGTGTCGTTCAATGCATCTGGAATATATCCAAAAGAATCTAGTACTATATTGGTTCTCGGATAAAGCTGAAAGCTATCACCATCTCCTTGAGCCATCTCTCTATCTCTATGTATGAGACGCTGCTCTTGTATATTCTGAGGGTCTCACGCTGAAAGGCACTAAGCGTTATCTGCCACTGGTCATCCTCCTCTACTCATCCATCCCTCTACTGATCCTCCGAAAGATCCTCTTGGGCCTCTTTTTCCTATACTACCTGTGGTCATCTTCTGGGTTCCATATATTCAAAGTAAAAAATGAATGCCTAAGCCCAAGTAGTGTAGAATATTTCTGTAAATTTTTTCTTAAACTTATTATTTATTTGTTTAAAGTCTAGAACACCCAGAACACATATGAACAGAAGTTATTATGATGCATGTACCTTTCCTAGGGTCTTTAACTTGTAATTAGTGTATCCTCACTGTATTTTTCAGTAGTTCCAAAGTCCTTGCATTGGATCATGGGGGGCCGAAAATCTTGTGTCCTAGCCGGTCTTCCATGACCTATTTCGTGCACCAATATTTCCTAAAATTATTTCCCTACCATCCCGTGAAGTCATCATTGTGCCTAACCCGAATCTAAATCCAACCTGTCAACCCTCTAATTTGATACCAATTTGTCACGACCCACCTTCACTAGGAGAAAGGAAGGATCTGGAAATCTGGTGTCCCCTCCCTCATCTTAGTGATGGAGGGTCGTGAATTTATAATCCCATAAATTTAGTCAATCGAAACTAAACCTATAAGAAAAACATAAAACCACATCCCCCTTATCAAAAATAGGTAACACCAAAATAATATATGATGTTATAAGTCATTTTGTCTCACCAAATAAGATTGAAAATTTTCATTCCATATTAATTTCACGTCTTTCCTAGTATGAGAAGTCAAATGTGAGACAAACGTTGATAAATCCATTATAAATTGTCCATAGAATTAATCCAGACCATGGATCTTCTAAAACACAATGAAATTATACTATTTATCCATTGATAAAATAGAAATTACCTTATCATTATCTAGTGATACACGATGCCTAGAAATAACACTCCCTAATAATATTATTCATCAAATATTAAAAGGTATTTTCCATAGTATTCTATTAAAATGGTGACACCTAGAGATTTAGAAAACCTAAATTATATGGTTCTCATGATCATCATTGGATATTGAATTGACCAAAATATTATACATGAAAAGTGACACATTTTTTGGAATACTTAAGGAATATCGGATTCATCATGTCCATGAATTCTGAAAGACATTTTTCAGACAAAATTGCATCGTAATAAATTATTAGTGGCCAGACCGACTTTTTTAATCCATCATCAGTATATCACACTCCTAATATCTCAGATGATAAAAACCTGACCAAAGATGAATATTTGAAATCAAATTTCCCCCATTATCTGATCTAATAAGTCATCCAAATGAGGTAAATGATACATCATCATAATGAATAGTCCCTTCAACTTATGGTAATGGACAAACAATCTGAGTGAACCATCTTCTTTCTTGAAAAAATGAATTTGAGATTCCCAAGGAGACAATGCATGGTGAAAAAACACTTTACTACAAGTTTGTCTAAATAAAACATGAAATCTTTCATCCCTAATTGTTCTAAATGATAAAAAAGTATTGCTATCAATTGTGTTCCTAGAACATGGTGACCATAAAATTCTACCTAATTATCTTGAGAATTAATAGATAAAAAATTTTGAAAAACAACTCGAATTTCCCCAAAATAGTGTTAATGTCAACAAAAGAAGAAAAAACATCATTTTTAACTATAAAAACACACAATAACCTCATAAGATTTATCAAGGACGGTCATTCATGACCACAAATTGGATAACAGTCTCATTAAAACAACCATGATCTACCATCGTCCATAGGAAATCAGATACAATAATGATAACATTGAGCATTTTCAAGATGAGAAACAATCGAATCTATACTCATTATGACATCAAAAAATCCAAACCGGCAATAATAAAATATCAGGATTAGTCTGCATCCTCTATAAATAGTGAAAATGAAACATACTGAAACCGATTTTCTTTAAAATTCCGAAAAGGTGTCACTATCTCCTTAATAATGGACATGATATCCACTAAAAAGTTATACATATCAAAAAAATAGCCAGTTATAATTTATTTGGATTAACCATTATGAAATAATGATACCACTTCTAAAGATGAAATAAATATGGATCCTTTCACTCTTTCAAAACCCACATCTACTATAGTTGTTAAGTCATATACTATGTCATGGTACCTCACTATTGAGGCCATTGTATGAATTTATGTTATATTATAAGCATATTATATTGTCTTCCTAGAATTTCAAGCTGAAAATCCCTGACCACGTAGAGGTATAGTCATAACCTTTCCAAAACAATGTAGGTGACCATATTGTTCACTACTATTACAAATATTTTAAGGTAAAATAAAATCATTTCATCTGTGTATGACCTTTCTGGATAGATGTGATTTCATAGGAACACCAATAGATGAAATTTAAAGTATTTAAGAGTCATGCATCCCAGAACCACATCCACTACTCCTATGATGATATTCCTCTCATCTTTTTCTCTTGAACACCATTGAAGCTGAAACTAAATGGAAAAAAGGGAATTAATATCCATTATTACTTTCAATATTAAATTTTTAATGCATATCAATGTACAATGTCTCTTCATTCATTTAAAACTTCATCATAAATATATATTGTCACAAAACTTATATGTTCTTCTAATCTTTCTGTAATAAATTCATCATAGACTCTGGTGAAAAAAAATCTAGCACTGTTAAATGGGTTTTTACCCCAACCCCGAATGGTATCACTGCTGCAAAGAGTGAAACTCTATATACTTCATCATCATAAAAAACTCTTGGAAAAAAATCATTATATAAGAGAGTCCTGAAACCTGTCAATTCAATGACCACATGACAATCTATATATACCATGAAATACCCCCATCACTTGAATTTTACACACTTAACCATTATAAAATATGATGTAACTAAGAATTTAGAGATTAGATAAATAATTTCAATCCATTCCTCCACCTCTCAACATTCATTTGTTTCTTTAGTGGATAGTGTATTCTCATGCTTGAACTCACTTGATCGATATATGTCCACTACAGCTATGTACTATACATCAACAACTAATATTTGATCTTTTAGTACTTGATGGTCAACTACATGATATACTCACACGATGACCTCAATTAAAAAAATTTCATTTAGAGGATTCACATCTTGAACATTAGTTAAACCCTCATTAATAACTCCCAGAATTCATCTTGGTGTTATGCTGCTACACACAGAAAGTAAATAAATGATTAGAGAATTGAATAATATTTTTATAACTAGAAAACCCCTAATGATAAACTAATATTATCACCATGAACTAAAAATAAGATTTAGACATCCTAAAATACTATGGTAACTTTATCTCATCATGATAATAGATAGCCATAAACTCACCGTAAAATAACACTCAACTCTATACAATACAATCTATAATCTTCCAAATGTATAATGATAAGGACTGTTGATGAAAACAAACATTTGATAGAAATTTTTGAGGAAATATCCTGAGTACCCTCTCAAACTAGTACTTGAGCCAACCCCCATGGACATGAATGAAATTTCCAATCCCCATTGGATGGTGACTAGCAGTTGAAAACAAAAAACAACAAAAGGGAATTATTACGCCCAACATAATTCAAAAAAAATTCTTATATATATACAAAAAAATATATTCCACAATTGATAATTGACAATAGAAGTAATTAAACTGATAATTGTAGCAACAATTTTTAGGAGACAAGTCCAAATAAAATTTATTAAAATACAAATGACTACTCCAACAGCTCCATGTCATATTTTATGAAAAATCCATCCATGTCACCACAAACTACTCAAAACCAAGCTGTCACAAAACCACACTACCTCACCATGGCACTATTTTTTTTCTTTCATAAAAAGACATTACAAGCTCTACGAATCACTGAAGGGATTCATATGTTGTGATGCAACAAGCTCAAAAGGGTCCCAACAAAATTTACCATTACTTCTCTCTTAACAATAACAAAATAATTATAAACATTATATAAAAAAAGGAATGTTGACTGTTCAAAACAAATTATATCATAATCATGACAACGTTATCACACCCCAGAAATATAAAGAATAAAAATGATATTCAATAGTGTGAATGAAAAAAAAACAAACCTATAAGGGAATATAATATTTGTATTATTTATAATATATTTAATGTTTTAAATAAATTTAATATATAATTTATTTCTTATAATTAAATAAATATCGAGTATTTTGAAACAATAATATAATATTACATTCTAATTTTTAATATATTATGATATAAATTTTACATTATATTATATTTTATGAATGTTAATAAATAAATTATGGAAATTAGGCATAAACAAATTTTAAATTAATTCCTTAGTTACAACATAATTATAAATTATTAGAAGAAGCAATTGAACATGAATGGACTATTTCATAGACAAAACTATTTTTAAGATCAAGAACCTATTTTATTTTAATAAATTAAACTAATTTAAATAATAGAGTGATATTTTTTTAAAATATATATATTATATATTAAATTAAATAATTTTTATATTCGTCCATGAGATTCGATAAGAATAAGATAAGAACAACCCAAATATTTTAAATATAAACATATATTTTTAAGGAGTTTTAGTGACATTTAAAACAAAATAAATTTTATATTCAGTTTTCTTATCTTTGATAGTTTATATAAATAAATATTAAAATAATATTTCAAATTTAATTAGACAAAATATTATACGATAAATTTTTGGTGTTTTTTGTGATGTTTCAATTTTTAATGAATAGTGAAAATACTAAAATTTAATTTAAACTAATTTATTCATTTATATTATTCATAAGTATATATGATAATTTTAAATTATATTAAATTATTACTTGATAATAATTTTATCAAATAATCCAATTTATGTCATCGGTATTTATTTCACTTTAAAATTGACTATAAAAATATAGCAATATTTCAAATGTTTTATTATTAAAACCAGCATTGTCATCCGGTCAATGGTATTAGATTTTCATTATTCTCAACCAAATGTTTTATTTGAATTCCGAAAAATTGATTACATATTTATAATAAGAATAATTATTAAAATACAATAATTAAAATTTTCTTTTTTATCAAATAATTTTAATAAACGTAAATTAAAGTAATTATAATGATTAAAGTTTAACTAACCTAATAAATGAATAATAATTATTCTTAATAGACCAAATGGCCCAGAAACATTTCTAGTAGTAATTTTATAGACATATTTAGACCCTATAATCCCTTGTAAACGTTTTTTGATATTTTTTAGGAAACATTTAATGGGAAAACGTTTATGAATTTTTTTTATATGTTACTAGACTTTCACTCCTCGTCTACTATAAAAGGCCTAATCTCCTCCCACATAATCACACATATCTAGAAAATTTGGCTCAACAATGATCTTCCCAAATAGCACCTAAAAATAAATTACCTAAACCAATAATCCTCACCTTAGTTAGACAGAAATCCATGGAATCTCTTTGGTGCAAACTAAGAGGAGTTACCCGATTAAGAGGCAACATCTTCCCAAACGAACCGAAGTTTATTTCCATTCTCCACTCCATAAAATATTATTATTACATTTTTATATAAAAAATACTCTTCTTGATATAAAATGACATTTTTGATATTCTTTCTATTTACACTTACACACACTTCCATCTACTTGGTAACGAACATACTATTTACATGTACGGTGAACTACCACCTCACGAAATAATGATTGTTCATTTTTCTATACCACGTATCATGGGTGAAATTGTTATTTAAGATCAGGTTATATATGACCTATATTATATTTATTATTTATTTATTCATGTCCCTTTCTCTTATAATACATATATTTATAATTTCCATTTTGTGTAAAAATAATAACATCGTTTGTGGAAGTGTGGTCTACTTCCCCTCAAAACAATGTGATTCATTCCCATGATTCATGGAATGTATAAATGGGTTTTTAATTATAAAAATGATAAATATAAAGCATATATATTATATTAATTACATAATTATATTTCTCAAAATACTATATATCATTTTATTTATTACCCATTTACACACTTAAAATGTTATAATGTGGTTTGTGAACTTGTGGAGTACCACATCCTCGACACGATGTGATTCCATTTTCATCACAAGAACTATATAAATAAATTTATATATGATTAAAATTACTTATGATATAATTATTAATAATGAAAATTATTTTTTACATACCCTCTTCCCATAATGATAATTTATAAATTAGAACGTTACACATGCTTACGTACGACCTACCATCTGAATAATTGTAACGTTGGTTCATTTTTAATAAAAAGATTTGTTTCTTTTTATTAAAAGTATATTTGAGGTAAAAATGATTATTATTTAATTGTTATTAATCTAAATATGTTATTTAATGATCCATTTTTCCATAGTCGATCAACCAATGTCATTTTCAATATAAACCCAAATTCCCACAAAACAACCAGTGTAAGATTAATTATTAAAGAAGTTTAATACAACATGGTAGCTATTGTAATGAAAATATTTATAAAAATGAAAAATAATCCCATGAATTTACATAATTAAAATATTTTATTATTCTAGAATATCCATGTACATGAGTCGAGTATGGATAAAGGTAAGATAATTTTGTCTCCATTTTTACATCCATGTGATAAATGTTGTGTTCATCATTTACTTATTTTGTGTGGTGTATCTATTACCCATTAGGATATATTATGAAATTAATACATTTTATCTTATCGGGTTTCAAAATATCAATTACGTATTATTCATTCACGGTGATTATGACTTAAAATGTTTCAAAATGGTATGTGACACATTGGAATGTTTAACGATTATTTACCATAAGAATAATTATAATGATATTTCTAATATATTCAAGGAATTTATATGAAAATTTTTCTATAATTAATTTCATATTAATATCCAATTGTTATTCAATATTGTTTTACTAGTACTATTTCCTCCCTTTATTACTTGACACAATTTAGAAAATGTTTTTATAAAAATAAGAATTTATTTCTCACATTAGTTAGAGAACACATTTTCTTCTAAAAAGCATATTTTAAAAAATATTTTCAAGAATATTTTTAACCATTTCAATAATATTTATAAAATTCATTTTCACCATATATAGGATTTTTTATGTTTTTAAAATTTATTTTCAATGAAAATGGTTTTCAAAAAGTTATCAATTTCAAAATAATATTATATTTTTGTACAAATTGTTTTTAAAATATATTTTTATAGTATTCATATTCATCAATGATGACAAAAAAATTATTTCTTCTTTATATGTGATTTTATTTTTGTATTGGTTCCATCAGAATTCATCATCTAGATGGATTATTGTATATTTTTCCAAGGATAGTGTTGATAATAAGTTCCATTGGACCTTTTATTCCCCTTGAAATACTCTATTTCATATGATCATTAATAATTGAATTTAAAAATATTTTATATATATTTTATCCTAGATAATAATATTAACAAAACTATATACCATTTTTTATACGGTATTTACTATGAATGTTAATTGATAATTTGGGGAAATATTGTTAAATTTATAACTTTAATTAAATATTGGTATTTGATAAGGAATGTTGATTATTCAATACAAGGAATACATTGGATAAGAATGACGTGGTTTAGGGACCGGTTAATGAAATCCCATTGATCCATCAACATTTTCACTAGATGAAATTAGATTAGAAAAAATATCATTATTTACAAGTATGTTATCATCTAACTTCTGAATGATCCTGAAAATAGTGTTATGGGTGGAAAACCCAAATAGGGTTGTACCCATTCTATTATAAACTATATTGTCAAATGTCTTGATGGTATTAGTTCAATGTACCTATTAATCATATAGTATAATAAATAATCATTTTCATCATATGAATTCATTGATTAATATTTTATGAGAATTTAGAATAACATATTTATGGATGAATGTGAATATCATTTCATTGATAAAATTGTATGTGTTCAAGTTTGAAACCATTATAGAATTATTTTTTTATATCTGCTGATTTTAATGACATGTTTTTTCATTTATTTACCATGTCACATTATTATTTTAATGTAATCATTATTTGATGCACTATAGATTACCATCACTGATCATTGGAGATAACACTTATTATGTTCCCAATCCATATTAATCCATGATGTGTACTATGAATGACATGAAAGGATATAAAATATTTAAATAACATATCCTCGTATTTATTTTTGAAAAAAATTCTGTTGTAATTAGTGTATTAATTTATAATAAAAAACTTAGGTGTGTATCTTATTAAGTAAGACTGTTATTCTATCATTCCTAGAAATTTGAATCTCTGTAATTTGGAAAATGTAATTGTATCCTAAACCGTATCCAATCCATTAGGGGTCATTTCACTCTAGTTTGTATCAATTTATGATTCCTAGGAACATCGAGAACTAGATTTAAGGGAAATTATTTTAGTGAACATAACCATAGATATAATTTTAGAATTATTATTGAAGACCATTATAATGTTTCGGTTAGAAAATTATTTTGTAGTTTTTCTAGTAAAAAATCATTGGTTTGATACTAAAAGTGGATGTTGTTCTTGAAAATATGTACCTATGAGTAAAAACCCAAACAATGTGTGTTGTTTCCGATTCGACATAACCTGGTTCACAGTAGTAGGCCTTACTACAAACCTATTTCGACACTCCTATAAGATACACATAATATATTTGACATTTTATTTACCAACCACTATGTTGGATTTTTATAATCAACAATTTATGTTAAAACTACTATTTTTTATGTTGAAGATAGGGTTTAATGATTTAGAAATCTAACTAGTGATATTATGGATAATCCTTAGACCAATGAATAACATTTGTGGAAATAAATTGAATATATACTTATGTATTTGGTTTTTATTAAAAACCATTGTTAAAATGAAATTTAGTGAATAACATTATTTCAATATTTTTCATAATATTTATTTTTATTAATTATATTAACATGGTTTTACAAAATTAAAATCTGAATTCCAGGTGACAACCAATGGATCCCGACAAGGTCCTGTGTCATAAATCCATGACTAAAAGATGATATGGGACTAACCCCCGACAACATTACTAGGAAATGTCCATGTTAATAAGTCATTGTTTTAAGTTTAAGACATTGATGAATAAATATTAATGATTAATTATTAATGCACATTTTTAGGTTTAAAGAATAATTTATTTACCATATTGACTTTGAAAAATCATTTGAGGAAAATATTTATACTTGTCCCTCATTAATGGGCCTTAAGACACATCAAAAATTTAAATTTGTAATTCAAGAGTTAATGTTAATTAATTTTCATATACATTCCTTGAATAAAAGGTTGAATTTGAATTTGAGAAAATCGTAATAAAATGATGGAAATGTTCACCTGAAATTAAATGATATAATGTAAGTTAATTTCTATATATTATTATATAGTAAATGATTAACCCAATATTAGGAAAAAGAAAAAAAATTGTCCTAATGCATAATTTTTTTGAACACATAGCTTTGAAAATCATGATAGATTAATGTATTTCTGGGACTCAACATTCCATTGATCATTTACAAGTGTTTTAATTATTACCTCATTAACTCCCTATAAATACTTATGCTTTTCCATAAAGTAAGTATATATACATTCCACATTTATATCCATCTTAAAGACCAATTCATATGTATATTCACATGGCCTTTTTACTTGCCATTATCTAATTTATATATTATTATTTATTAACACTTCACACATTATGGTCTTTCAAACATACGAAATATCATACAATTTAAAACCAAACTAGAGTTTAAATTGTGAAGACACAATTTAAGTAAGTTGTTGATAGTGTAATTCCATGAAAATATAATGTAGGAAACATTATATTCATAAGAGCGTATGAAACAGAACACCAATAGCGTAAGGGAATATAATATTCTATTTTTATGAGAAGTTTAATATTTTTAATAAATATAATATTTATATCATAGATTATAATTCATGCAAGACTGAGTTGTACCATGAAAATAGACTATTATATAATATTATTTTATATAATAAGACTTTAAATATCTATTAAATTAGTATATATGAATAGAAGAAAAAACATTGAAAATTATTGATTACCTAAATATAAAATATATTTTTTGGTTAAAACTTAATTAGAAATGAATATATGTACCAATTGAATATAAATGTTATATTTTTATAGAAAACTATTTTTGGCCTTAAAATGTAGTTTTATACTAATAAATTAAAATATAAAAAATTATTGATGATGTTAATGTAATATGTATATATATATTGTACATTCGATAAAATATTATTGATATTAATCTCCTAGATTCGATAAGTATAGGACAAAAATAAACCTGGTATTTCCTATAAAAACATATATTTAAATTAAGTCGTTTTCTCAACCTTTTTAATTATTACCTGTTATAAATTTAATTTCTAGAAATTTTATAAATTTAATTTATAAAAATTATAATCATATTTGATAGAGAAAAATAAAAAATATTTTCGGGGAAGTATTTTTTTATTTCTATAATGATTAATTTTTTTATACAAATGAAAAATAAGGAAATTTAATTCAAAAATACCTTTTATAATATTTTATTTATAAGGATACACAACACTTTTAATTTATTTTGAATTTTAATTAGATTATATTATTATCAATTAATCCATTCTATTTCATTGGAGTCAATTTTACATTGAAATTGACTCTAAAATCATAGAAATCATTCTTATATCATTACTTTAAAGTATCGCATATTATGTCCCATGTGAGGGACTAAATATAATCAAATTTCTACAACTTATATGATTTTAGTTAAAAAATATGGATTCCTTACATTGGAATCAGAATAATATATAATGTATTACAATATCAAATTAGTTTTTTACCAATAAGTTTATGAAAGAAATTAAAATTAATACAATTATAAAGGTAAAAATAAAGACATATAAAGGAACAAACCTTAATATCAATCATCATAATGACATAAGAACTTTTCCAAGAGCCATTTAATGGACTTATTTCATCCTTATACTCACTTATATTAGAACTAGACCATTATGGGATCCAATTTCAATGTGATAAATGTGTATGGAATTCCTTCGTAAAAATATTACATGAGTGCCACTCCTCTTGCATTTAAAAAAGGCCTCTTCACATCACGCTTCCACAAAAATATCATGAAACATTTATTAATAAGATATCTATATATATAATTCATAAACATCCATAACATAATCCTATTACCCTCACATTGGGAATAAATACATCCATGGATGCACATTGGTGTAAACCAAGAAGAGTTTCCCAATTAAAATGTAACATCTTTACTAATAATATTTCATTTTATTTCCCTTATTTACCCCATAAAATATTATTATCCCATTATTATATTACAACACCAATATCATTAATATACTATAACGTTTTTGTACTATGTTTTTTCTGATAATTACATACAATTCCATTTAATTGTAAACGAACATGATGTTTATATTTTCTAGGAACTACTGCCTCACGAATTAATGATTGTTCATTTTCCCATTACCGCCACACATGGAAAAAATTGTGATGAAAAAAATGCTTATATATGATATATATCATATTTATTATTTATTTAATATTATTTAATTCAGTTACAACAAATATCTATAAACCTTCAATTTTGTGTAAAAATAATAACATCATTTGTGGAAGGGTAACTACGACCGCCATAAAGCGACATGATTCTTTATATGATACCTGTAATATATAAAAGGATGGTATTGATTAAAAACATATAAAATATAAAACATATATATTATATTAATGAAAAAAAAATATATATTTTTGTAAATATAATATATCATCTTATTTATAACCCTTTCACACAGATAAAAAGTGATTTTGTCATTCGAGGACATGTTGACTACCGCCTTCATGAGATGATGTGATCAATATTACATCACAATAATTCAATATATAATTATATATGATTCAATAATATGGTATTTATGAAATAATTATATTTTGGGAAATATTTAAGTTACTTACACTCATTCCACAATGATCATTGGAAAATTGGAATGCTACCCATGCATATGCAAGACCTATTATCTCAAGGACTGTAAAAAAGGTTCATTTTTCAAGAAAAAAATTATGAATCAATTTAAAAGTAAAATTATTTTATAAATTATATAGTTATGTAATTATTATTATTCTATAGATGTTATATAATGACCCATTTTACCATAGTTGACCTTCCACAGTCATTTTTGACAAATAAGTTGAATTTCGTTAAAATAACCGACATAAACATAAATGTTTATGTAGTCATATAAAACATGGTAATAAGTGAAATAAATGATATTATAAAGATTAAAAACATCTAGATAAACTAAATAATTATCATAATTTTATTATTTAGGAATATAAAAAAACCCATGACAAGTCAGACACAAGGTACGGGATTTGCATCTTGCATTTCACATCATATAGATAAATGTCATGTTCACCACATTCTGTTTTGTATGGTGTATATAAATTCGCATATAATATATTAATTCTTACATCATTTTATCATTATAGTGTTTAAAACATTCATTTAACATTATTCATTCAATAGTAATATGATTAAAAATGTTTCAAGGTGGTATTAAACACTTTGTAATGATTAGTGATTATTTTCATCAAGAGTAATTTTATATATCATCAATTTCCACTATAGGTAATTATATTACCATTTTTTCATATCTATTTAATTTTAATTTCAACTATTTATTCATTAAATGGTCATTTATTAGTACTATTTCTTCACACTACTGTATTTAAGACATTTTAGATAATGTTTTTAAGAAAAAACTGACTTTATTTCTGTATTTAGTCAGAAAACCAATTTTCATCTAATCTTATAATGTAAAATGTTCTCAAAAACATATTAAACTTATAAAAATATTACTAAACAAAATTTTTACCCTTTATAAAACAATATAATTTATTAAAATTGATTTTCATTAAAAATGCACTGAAAACCCATTTAAAAAAGTGTATTTTGATCATAAATTATCTTAAAATATCCTATTATAATATTAAAATAATAAATGAAAACAACCATTTATTTTAATTATACTTGGTATTTTTTATTGATAACATCCTTATTCATCCTTTGTACGGAGTATTGTTTATTTTTCCAATTATAGTATTGATATTCACTTCCATTGTAACTTTTAGTCCCATTGAAATATTAAATTTACTTTGATCGTTTATTTTCATATAATCCCTTTTAGTACACTTGAAATATATTATTATTTGGGTAAATATTCATAAATACATACCCTTTATTTAATGTGTATATTTTATAAGTAATATTGTTTATCCAATATAAGGATTCCTTTAGACATGTAAGTCATGGTTTGGTATAAGGCCCCGGCCTTAAACCTTACATAATATTGAATTAAATGAATAATTCACATTGAGGACCTTTTCAGGTTTACAGTTTTAGAGAATTAGTACATCACTATTACATCTCAAAAGATTACAAAGTAGTCACTTCTACTAAATTTCCATAAAATAAAAACGCTTAAAAAGAAACATGTCTAGTTCCATGTATTAGATAACATGACTTTCCCTTGATCCCATCCTTGACCCTATTCCACATTAAGTCATGTGAAAAACATTTCAAAAAAAACTTGGGGTGAGTATAAAAATCTCATCAAGGGATACATAAAGAATTTAAACTGTTAGTTTTTCAAAGAAACAAGTAAACCATGTATACTTTATCAAAGTAATACCTTTCACCTTTAGGAAGTAGTAAAAACTCATCACTGAATAAAATATATTTACTTACCCTTTTATAAAAAAATATTACCATAAAACCCATATAAAGAACACATAACATATTAAGGTATCATGGGACATAAACATACTTAAATGGAATAACCATACGGTCGACTTCCACACATACTTAATGGAATAGCCATACGGCCGACTTCCATACCCAATGCATTGGAAGTTATAACGTAACCACCCATCCTGGTATTCATGGCACCACCCGTCATATGGTTTATCACGTAACCACCCGTAAAATGTCAAAGTACAATCATTACACATAAAATATTGAAAATATAAACATTTCAATAACAACATTTCATTTTCAATCACAATAAGTAATTCCAAGATATTGAATTAATCAATCCATTTTCAAAAACTATTTCAAAGAGATTTTTGAATCAAAGTGTCCCATACCACTTTGAAGATTTTAATGGAATTATAATTTAAAAACATTAATGTCCACATAAATAAATACTGAAAACCATTTTGAAAACACTGAAATTAAAGATAAAGATTTAGAATAATGAATATTTAAAAAATTTAAAACGATATTTTTGTTAAAGAGTTTTTAACAAAATGAGAGAATCTTGAATAAAAATAATTGCAGAATAAAATTTAATCCGAGCTTTATAATATCATGAGAATAAAGGGATTCATGATATAATATGTCGAAGGATAGTATATATACCATATAAGAGTTAATTGGTGCATAACAACAATGAAGTCTCAATGGAAATGTAAATTGAGATGAAATCCATTATA
The DNA here is from genome assembly GCA_963277665.1 of Viscum album. Classification (NCBI taxonomy): domain Eukaryota; kingdom Viridiplantae; phylum Streptophyta; class Magnoliopsida; order Santalales; family Viscaceae; genus Viscum; species Viscum album. Next base: position 1,707,652,444 of record OY728150.1, read on the forward strand.
AAGATGGTATCCTTAAATTAAAGATAAATCTATCACATAATTATGTATGAGAAATAAAAATACACCCAATATAAGTGTATATTACGTGTGAAACAATCAGAGGTCATTCACACATATTCATAGGATGACATGTTCAAGAAGAACAAGTTGAACCCAAAGAAATCGAAATTGGGTTAAGATGTTCCCTTGTAAAAATTCGACAGCCTAATAGTGTCACTTTAAAATTTAGAAAATTAGTCGATGAGAGAGTAAATGGTATCTCATCACTTGGACATAAAATTTACATAAATAAGGATATATAAGAACATATCCCAACATAATAAGATGTAAATTAAAAGACATAACAAAAGAAGACTTTTAAAAATAGGAGGGTGAAAGGTCCCATTACCGAGTTGGGTAACATTCGAAACGTACACCCAATGGAAGAAGGGTCATACAATGAAGATATCAACACCCATAAATGAAATTATACTACACAAAGTGTATAATAATGGGAATTACATACACCAATCAAAGGAAATAGTTTCAAACGTAGCATAAATGTCACGAGGATAAAAGTGAGATGAAAAATTCCTTACGAAAACTCGGCAGTCTAACAGCACCACTTAAATCTTCCAAAAATGGATTGATGATATAAAATAGGGTATCTAATTATATGAACATAAAAATTACAGAATTAGGAATATAAAATAACATCCCTAAACATATTAAATATGATCTTAACAGAAATGACATAAAAGAGAGTACTTAAAAAGAAAGAGCGAGGTTGGATCCCTTACCTCGGGTCCGACTTGACTCAATAGTTCTTTAACGTCCTGAATAATAGAATTGAGTTAATTTCCACATTATTAAGAACATTTTTCAAGTTCATTATTACTTTTATATCACTTACTTCCATGTTATAAGCATTATGTAATCATTTAAGTTAATAATGTTTGTTTTGTCGATATTTGGTGCTCAAGTCGAAAGTGGACTTCTTACAATTACATGTTGTTCGTGTGGTAAAAGGTTCATTATTTCCAGAATTATATTCATGATTTGGATATAATATATATAAAATATATCCATAATATACAAGTATTTATAATATTACATAATAATTTAGAGGTAAAAAATGAAATGCACCTTTCATGGAAACGGTAAGCCGTACGTACGCATGAACACTACTTTCATTTCTATGTCATATAAATGGAATTAAAACCAAATGAGTGGTATGTATATTTTAATTACAGAATTATATTAATCATTTATATGTAACATAAATCATATATAAAAACTTTAAATCTATCCTTTAAACATCTCACATATGGCATTAACGAATCAAATCACTTTGAGGGGGCGGTAGTCCGCACTTCCGAAAATGAAATTATCGTGTTTACCCACAACGGAAACCATAAAGGTATGCCACAAAAGAAAAAATACAGAAGCTTAAGTAAAACATAAACATATTATATATCATATATAAATATAGTGACATCTTAATGGCCACCTTTTAAGGTGTTATATGAGTGTTAAACAATCATCGTTTCGTGAGGCAGAAATTCACCATCCACAGAAACAGTATGTTCTTTAACTATTAGATGTAGGTGTATGTAATTTTAGCTAGAATTATTCTTATAAAAACATCCTTGTATATTGAATATACTTTATTTGTTTCAAAATAATAGAATAAAAAGAGTTTAGGGGGTTGTAGAAGAAAAATAAAACAAAAGAACACAAGAGAAGACACTACCTTTAAATCGGGTAACACTTTTTGATTTGATCTCAAAGGCTTCCTTGGGAAGACTTATGCCCAAATTGAGGCTTCTAGGAGTAATATAGGGATGTGTAGAGACAAAATGGGCAGGGTTTGGCCGAGCCAAAGGCTTTAGAGGTGTGTGTAAGGAGGTAGAGGTGGGGTCTTTTATAAGAGGAGAGAAGGGGCACTCTTGGAACCTAAAGAAACGTTACTTTATTTTAGAATGAGTTTCGGATTTTAAAGATCCCAATTTGATTTGTTTTGAGGATAAGGTGATAAGGGTTTTAAATCCACTCATCCAATAGGTTTTTGACATGTTTAGGTCTTATATTCTACATTATCTTTTCATTTTAGTTAAATTGTTAAATATTGAGGTAATCGCTGCATCATCATGGTGTCATAAATAATTTAATTTAGTTAATGACTAAAAATTATATAAAAAATACTATGTTGTAGGAAAGCTTTTTAGATTTCCAATTAATATTTATAGTCAGAAATCTGACTTGTATAACCCCATATAAAAATTGTTTTAGTAAAACAACACATGTTTGTGACATTTTAATTTTAACTTTAAATAAAAATGTATTAATGTCATTTTCCAACCAAAGTGGCTCCATGGGGTCCCCAAGTTGACCCATGGATTTTATTGGTCGGACATGAATCATCCAATAAGGTTAGGACATGTGGAAAGTTCATTTCATATTATTAAAACATTATTTTTACCTTCAATTACAATAATTACCTCTAATCGCGATTAAAAACATAAATGTTATTGTTCACCAAAAAAATATTTTAATCCCATTGAACCACATTTTACATCCTAATGAAAACCATGGATGTTGTGTTTTTTAAATTCAAATCACAGAAGTGGTAATGTTTAATTTAAATGAAAAATCCGTTTTTAAACTACCACTTAGTGGTTTCACTATTCATCAAAAATTGAAGTTTTTCAAAAAAATACCAAAAATTCACCATAAGCTATATTTGATATTCCAAATTCAAAAATGATGCCAATTTTACAAAATTAAAATAATATAAGTTTCATTAATTAATTTAATAATTAAATCCCACTGTCAAAACAAATAGCGTGTTTTTAAGAAATAATATCTATTAAAATATTGACAGTGCTTTAAGTCCAATTTCAAAGAGAAATTAATTCCAATGACCACTATTGGATTATTTGGTAAAAATATATTCTAATTTCACATTAAAACCAATTCAAAAGATAATCTAATCATATAAATATATTATATTAAAAGGAGGTTTAGAATTAAAATTCAACATTTTTCACTATTCATTAAAAAATGAACTTTATCAGAAAAATACCAAATATTTACACAAAGTAAATTTTGATGTCCCGATCCTAAAGAATAATTTTATTTTGTCAAATTTAACACTTAAAATTGTCAAAAAGTTGATATAAAAGTTGTTCGCCATCATAAGGCCGTTAATCGACCTTTTAAAGAATATTAGAATGTTTACGCTTAAAATTGGATTCATTAGCATTTTTAATCCTCTAACATTTATTGTAAAAAGTAAAAATATTTGAAAAAAATACATAATAATTTTTTAGTTAGTTCCCGTCATTACAACGGCTAGGTGTTAACATAAAATTATTTTATTATTGGAGTGCGACGTAAGATTTCCAAGGAACTTGTTGTTGCGTATTGGGTAAGCCATTGAGCATAGCATTCCCTTCAAATTAATATTAACATTTTATTCACAAATAGGGATAAATATGAAAATTTCATATTCTTTATTTACCTGAGGGGTTACATCATTCCCCCCTTTTGGGAATTGTGTCCTCGCAATTTTAAAATTGGGCACGGAAACATCATTGAAAGTCCCACATCAGAACAAGAGTTGGTAAAACAGTCACTTTAAAAGAAATAAAGAGAAGTACAGAGGTCAATAAAGTTAACCCATACTAGGATTCCATGTAGGAAAACATGGATATGGAAGAAAAAGAAAAGGCTCATGTTTTGAGGGAGAGTGATAGTAAACATGTCTATGAGAAAGTTAACCATGAGAAAATCACAAACTTGTGATGGGTTAAACGGTATTTGATTCCCCAGCAGGAAAAGATAACAGACAACATTTTTGTTTTAAGTTACTTTTCATTTTGGAATTTATTTTTGATATTAAGGATACATACTTACTTGTCATGTTGACTTTCAACATTTACTAGATTTATTACACAAACTCATACTTTCCCCAAATGATGAGTATTTAGGAAGACTTGTTCACATTAAGAGTACTATAATCAACTTCTAGAGAATCACCTAATCCACAAAGAGAACTATATACTTCCCATATCTTTAGACATTAACCAAAACCAAAACCAAAAAGGTTAGTACAAGATCAGATAATCTGGAAAATGATAACCCTTTATAAAAAGAAAATCTATTCTTAATCTCCCAAATTTGTCCAACAAAATCCAAAGTTCAATGAGGACCATTCGATAAACAATTTTTCCATAGAATTATTCAAATTAAACCAAACTAATATTGAAACAAAAATATTTGAAGGATTTAGTCACATAGTCATCCAAGTTAAATCGTAACATTTATCTCCAAACAAAATCAATTTCTCTTAAAGTCTAGTATTGAAAAGTAATTAACCTAATCATATATCCTCCATGATAGGTTAATAAATTTCCATAGATAACCCAAAATATACTTACTCTTAATTCATAAAATCATCTAAATAAAAAGAGTTGGTCAAGCTAACCAGGGACTTCACGTAGTCCAGTGGTAGGTGATAAATACTAGTCGCACTTTGGTTGTGGGTTTGATTCTCGCAGCTTTGTCCGACGCGACGGGTTGTCACATGGTCTGTGTGTGGTCCTTTTTCCAAACTATATAATTCTAAAATCATTCCCCAAAAAGAGATAAAATCATCAAATATAACCATAACATAATTTAACCTCAATTTTATCTCATGCACTTCACTTTCTATCATAACACATAGTAACCCATAATTACCTCAAAAGTAAGGATCATATAATTCCAAATGGTTCTTTATAACTATGTCCACAAAAGAACAGATAACTATTCATTGAATAAAATTTTCATATATCAACCATCAGGTTTACACATACTATAAAAGGTCTCTTAATGTAACCCCATCATCAAAAGAGACTTAATACTCTTAAGAATTTCACCATAACTCTTGAAGCCCTTATATGTTGACTTCTCACTCATTCAACATTCTTCATGATCCATTAACCATTCCTTTCCAACTTATTCTGAAATACCTCTTTCCTACAGACAAAATCATGAATCATATCCTAAGATTCCAAAATAAGAAAAAAAATGTTATGAAATAATCCATACCTTTGACTGGTCATTATCAGTTTCTTCATCCTCAATCGGATTGACATTAGGTATTGGTAAAAAAATATTTGTATGATCTTGGTGATCTCATTACCAAAACATCTTCATAGGACATGTCTTTGCATAATGACCATGCACACCACATTTAAAACATTCAATTGATCCCTCAAAAATAACTTCTTTCCCTTTCCTCGATTCAACTGGATGCTTCCTTTTTCCATGGCAGGTTCTTGCTTTATGACATTCATTTCCACATCTATAGCATATTTTTGTCCCTTTTAAACATTTTCCTAGGTGTTTCTTTCCACATCTTTGACACATAGGTTTTTGAACACACTTACCTTAATGATTATTACCTGTAGTTCCGTAGGGATTTGTTTCTCTCATATATGATGCCTTATAGAAATCACCAAGGATTAGTTGGTCAATCATGACTCTAGATAGTTGTTTGAGGATAAACACAATAGTTCTCATTGCAACTCCCATATAATTCAGTTTCTCACTCCGAAAACTGTCACAGTTTCCTTCACATCCAGTGTTACTTTGGTGCCTGCTAGATCCAGCCATTTACTAAAACCAAAAAGGTCAGTGTGAGTATATAAACAAAACCATTATGTACTAATGAGGAAGATAAACACTAAGATATAATTACTCATTCACTTTATCTAAAACTAGGACTCTTTCTGAAATCATAACCATTATGGTAATGTCACTTACGCTTTAGAGAATACCCTAACCTCTAATGTTATCTAAACCGACCTTTGATACCAACTATAAGGCCACGGCCTTAAACCTTACTTAATATTGAATTAAATTAATAATTCACATAGAGGATCTTTTCAGGTTTAGAGTTTTAGAGAATTAAGACATAACTATTACATCTCAAAAGATTACAAAGTAATCACTTCTATTAAATTTCCATAAAATAAAAACTCTTAAAAAGAAACATATCTAGTTCCATGTATTAGATAACATTACATTCCCTTGATCCCATCCTTGAACCTATTCCAAAATAAGTCCTCTGAAAAACATTTCAAAAAAAACTTGGGGTGAGCATAAAAAGCTCAACAAGGGATACACAAAGAATGCAAACTGTTAGTTTTTCAAAGCAACAAGTAAACCGTGTATACTTTATCAAAGTAATACCTATCACCTTTAGGAATGAGTAAAAACTCTTCACTGAATAAAATATCATTACTTACCCTTTTGTAACCAAAAGATTACCATAAAACCCATATAAAGAACACATAACATATAAAGGTAACTTGGGACATAAACATACTTAAATGGAATAACCATACGGTCGACTTCCACACATACTTAATGGAATAGCCATACGGCCGACTTCCTTACCCAATGCATTGAAGGTTATAACGTAACCACCCGTCCTGGTATTCACGGCACCACCCGTCATATGGTGTATCACGTAACCACCCGTAAAATGTCCAAGTACCATAATTACACATAAAATATTGAAAATATTAACATTTCAATAACAAAATTTCATTTTCAATCACAATAATTAATTCCAAGATATTGAATTAATCAATCCATTTTCAAAAACCATTTCAAAGAAATTTTTGAATCAAAGTGTCTCATACCACTTTGAAGATTTTAATGGAATTATAATTTTAAAACATTAATGTCCATATAAATAAATACTGAAAACCATTTTGAAAACATGGACATTAAAGATAATGATTTAGAATAATGAATCTTTAAAACATTTAAAACGATATTTTTGTTAAAGAGTTTTTAACAAAATGAGAGACTCTTGAATAAAAATAATTGCGGAATAACATTTAATATGAGCTTTATAATATCATGAGAATAAAGGGATTCATGACATAATATGTGAAAGGACAGTATACACACCATATAAGAGTGAATTGGTGCATAACAACAATGAAGTCTCAATGGAAATGTAAATTGAGATGAAATCCATTATAAAGATGGTATCCATAAATTAAGGATAAATCTATCACATAATTATGTGTGAAAAATACAAATACCACCAATATAAGTGGATATTAAGTGTGAAACAATCAAAGTTCATTCACACATATTCATAGGATGACATGTTCAAGAAGTACAACTTGAACCCAAAGAAATCAAAATTGGGTTAAGATATTCCCTTGTAAGAATTCGACAGCCTAACAGCATCACTTCAAAATTTAGAAAATTAGTCGATGAGAGAGTGAATGGTATCTCATCACTTGGACATAAACTTTACATCAATAAGGATATATAAGAACATATCCCAACATAATAAGATGTAAATTAAAATACATAACAAAAGAAGACTTTTAAAAAGAGGAGGGTAAAAGGTCCCTTACCGAGTCGGGTAACTTTCGAAACGTACAACCCATGGAAGAAGGGTCGTACAATGAAGATGTAAATAACCATAAATGAAATTATACTACACAAAGTTTATAATAATGTGAAGTACATACACCACTCAAAGGAAATAGTAGAAAAGGTAGCATAAATGTCACGAGAATAAATGTGAGACGAAAAATCCCTTACGAAAACTCGGCAGCCTAATAGCGCCACTTAAATCTTCCAAAAATGGATTAATGAGATAAAATAGGGTCACTAATTATATGAAAATAAAAATATAGAATGATTAATATAATAGAACATCCCCAAACATATGAAATATGATCTTAAAAGAAATGACATAAAAGAGAGTACTTAAAAAGAAAGAGAGAGGTTGGATCCCTTACCTCGGGTCCGACATGACTCGATCGTTCTTTAATGTCCTTAATAATAAACATGAGTTAATTTCCACTTTCTTAAGAACAATTCTCAAGTTAATTATTCCTTTTATATCACTTATTTCCATGTTATAGGTATTATGTAATCATTTAAGTTAATAATGTTTGTTTTGTTAATATTTGGTTCTTAATTCGAAAGTGGACTTCTTACAATTACATGTTGTTCGTGTGGTCAAAGGTTCATTATATCCAGAATGATATTCATGATTTGGATATAATATATATCATATATATATAGAATATACAAGTATTTATAATATTACATAATCATTTAGAGGTAAGAAATGAAATGCACCGTTCATGGAGACGGTAAGTCGTACGTACGCATGAACACTACATTCATTTCTATGTCATATAAATGGAATTAAAACCAAATGAGAGGTATGTATATTTTAATTCCATAATTATATTCATCATTTATATGTAAAATAAATCATATATAATAACTTTAAATCCATATTTTATACATCCCACATATGGCATTAACGAATCAAATCACTTTGAGGGGGCGGTAGTCCGCACTTCCTAAAATGAAATTATCGTGTTTACCCACAATGGAAACCATAAAGGTATTCCACAAAAGAAAAAATACAGAATCTTAAGTAAAACATAAACATATTATATATCATATATAAATATAGTGACCTCTTAATGGCCACCTTTTAAGGTTTTATATGAGTGTTGAACAATCATTGTTTCGTGAGGCAGAAATTCGCCATCCACAGAAACAGTATGTTCTTTAACCATTACTTGTAGGTGAATGTAAGTGTATCTATAATTATTCTTATAAAAACATCCTAATATATTGGAGATACTGGATTTTTTACAAAAGAAAATAATAAGAAGAGTTTAGGGGGTTGGAGAAGCAAAAAAAAACAGAAGAACACAAGAGAAGACACTACCTTCAAATAGGGTAACTCTTTTTGATTTGAGCTCAAAGGTTTCCTTGGAAAGACTTATGCCCAATGTGAGGATTTTAGGAGTAATAGAGGGATGTGTAGAGACAAAATGGTCCGGGTTGGCCAATCCAATGGTTTGAGAGGTGTGTGTAATGAGGTATAGGTGGGGGCTTTTTATAAGAGGAGAAGAGGGGAACTCTTGGAAAGTACGGAAATGTTACTTTATTTTAGAATGTGTTTCGGATTTTAAAGGTCCCACATTGATTTGTTTCTAGGATAAGGTGATATGGGTTCTAAATCCACTCATCCAATAGGTTTTGGACATATTTAGGTTTTAGATTTTACATTATCTTTCCATTTTATTTGAATCGTTAAATAATGAGGTAATGGTTGCTTCATCATGGTGTCATAAATAATTTAATTTAGTTAATGTATAAAAATTATAAAAAAATACTATAATTTAGGAAATATTTTTATATTTCCAATGAATATTTATAGTCAAAAATCTGACTTGTATAACCCCATATAAAAATTGTTTTAGTAAAACAACACATGTTTGTGACATTTTAATTTTAACTTTAAATAAAAATGTATTAATGTCATTTTCCAACCAAAGTGGCTCCATGGGGTCCCCAAGTTGACCCATGGATTGTCTTGGTCTGCCATGACTCATCCAATAAGGGTAGGACATGTGGCAATGTCATTTCATATTATTAAAACATTATTTTTACCTTAAATTACACAAATTACCTCTAATCGCGATTAAAAACTTAAAAGTTACTATACACCAAAAAAAATATTTTAATCCCATTGAACCACATTTTACATCCTAATGAAAACCATGTATGTAGAATTTTTGAAATTCACATCACAGAAGTTGTAATGATTCATTTAAACGAAAAATTAGTTTTTAAACTACCACTTAGTAGTTTCACTATTCATCACAAATTGATGTTTTCCAGAAAAATACCAAAAATTCACCATAAGATATATTTGATATTATGAATTAAAAAATTATGTCTATTTTACAAAATTCAAATCATATAAGTTTCATTAATTAATTTAATAATTAAATCCCGCTGTTTAAACAAATAGCGTGTTTTTAAGAAATAATATCTTTTAAATGATTGACACTAGTTTAAGTCCAATTTCAAAGAGAAATTAATTCCAATGACCACTATTGGATTAAATGGTAAAAATATATTCTATCTTCACTTTAAAACCAATTGAAAAGATAATCTTATCATATAAATAAATTAGATTAAAAAGAGGTTTTGAATTAAAATACAACATTTTTCACTATTCATTAAAAAATGAACTTTATCGGAAAAATACCAAAAATTTACACAAAGTAAATTTTGATGTCCTCATCCTAAAAAAAATTATTTTTTCAAATATAACACTTAAAATTGTCAAAAATTGGATTTCAAAGAGGTTCGCCATCAAAAGGTGGTTAATCGACCTTTTAAAGAATATTAGAATGTTTATGCTTAAAATTGGATTCATTTGCATTTTTAATACTCAAAAATTTATTGTAAAGAGTAAAAATATTTGACAAACATATATAATCTTTTTGTAGTTAGTTCCTGTCATTACAACGACTAGGTGTTAACATAAAATTATTTTATTATTGGAGTGCAACATAAGATTTCAAAGGAACTTGTTGTTGCGTATTGGGTAAGCCATTGAGCATAGCGTTCCCTTTAAAATAATATTAACGTTTTAATCAAAAAAATGGATAAATATAAAAATTTCATATTCCTTATTTACCTGGGGTGTTACAGTTGGAGACCGTTTAAGTTAATCTTAACGAGTTTCTGACCAACTTATAAAATCACATTCATGCATCTGTAGTATCATTGGATGGAATTAAGTTGTATAACCCCTTTAGATATGAAACATGTATGTTTTAAACGTTTTAATGAAGGGTTTGGTAACAGAGATATGTTTGGAGAAACCAAATCATTTTGTATCCAATATATCATAAGCCATATTGTGAAAGGTATTAACGGTATAGGTTCAATGTTCCTGGGAAACTTGGAATCCAATAATTAAACATTTCCAGTATTTATATTTATTAATTAATTATCCTTGAAACTTTTTGTCAATATTTTAATGGATGAAGTCCAATTTCAGTTCATTGATTAAATGACATTTGATTTATTTTTCTACCATTCAATATTTATTTTTCATTATCTAGTTATATTAATAACATGTATTTACTTTTATTTACCTTTCCACATGATTATTAAAATTGTTTCATGAATGATTCTAGTTTACTTTACCCATATTCAAGTTTGGAGCTCACCTCTATTATGTTTATTTTACCATATAATTCAATACGTGTACTATGAAAGGTATTCAGGGATATATTATATGTTTTTAATTTTGTCTTGATGTTATTTATAAAAAAATTATGTGGTAATTCATGCATTAATTTATAATTAAATACTCATGTATGTATCTAGATTATAAATACTACAAATATCTTAGTCCATTAGAATTTGATTTCTTATAATCATGCCAATGTAATGGTAGTATACATCAGCTTCGTGCTTTTTGGGGGTAGGGTCATTAGAAAAGAAATTTAATTTCAACTTTTCCATATTTTCAAATAATGAATGTAAATCTATTTCATATTATTCCAGATCCATATGTAACTAATGATATATCAAATACAAACAGATCATTCATCTCATATCATATCAAATATATGGAAATAGAATAAAATAGTACAAAAAAAGAAAAAAATATGTAACATCTTTTCAATGATGTCACTAGGTTGCGATATCTAAGACAATATTTCCAAAAATAGAAAATCTAATATGCATCAAGTCACAAGACATATCCATTTAGTTTAGAGTGAAGAGGAACTACCTAGAAAGTTAACTCCTCAGTATTTATTTCATATCCTATGAAAAACATGCCATTAGTGAAGATAAAAGACTAATTGGAAAACCCCCTAATTGTGGAAAATACATATTAATGTACCAACCACCTATATTTACAAGGCTATCCATGTGACATATTTATAGAACCTAGTCATCAAACCATTTAATCATATCATTATTTGAAAACCATTTCACAAAAAAAATTCACAATTTTAAGACAAAACCTTTTCATTTAAAAATAACATGTAAAAAAAATATTTTATAAATATTATATTCTAAACAAACACAAAATAGTCGTTTATATTATACCATTACGTATAATAATAAATAAAATAAAAAATTGTGGAAATATAGTTCAATAGCATAGGTTAGAGACAGAACCACCTACCCCCTAACTCATATTTCAAATGCCTACATTGAAATACACGATATAGAAGAAACTAAAAATTAAAATGGTTTTTCAATAACTAATTTTTACGTCACATAATTGATAAAATTTATCAATAATGTCAGTGGAGAAGAGGTACCAATACATACCACAAGAACAAAAAACCTTTTCACCACATCCATCTTCAAGAAGACGCTCAAAAAATAATTGTTTGATGGATGTAAAGTTAATCAATATGAAAAATTATAATGTCTCGATAGATATAATAATGTTATGAAATGATGCTACTATAATCAAAGAAATAAATAATAAGAAATAATTACAGAAACACATAGATGAATTACAATAAAAATAGTAATCAATATCCTAAAAAATCGACCTAATTCAAAGGGGGGATCCCATAATAATAATAGAATCATAATAGGTAGAGATAATAAAGACATGTGAATGAATTAATAACATATTACTCAATGTATTTTAATAGATTAAATAATCCAATCATTTTTACTATTTTTAATTCCTTTAAAAATCATGTACTTAACAAGACTTAGATACACTAAAGAACCCATTTAATTTTAATTAAAAAATTGATCTGTTAACATTAAATGATGTGTAATCATTACAGAACATGTACCTGCTTCACAATGTGTATGGGGTTTATAAAATATATCATGAAAAAATTACATGAGATGTACTTCCAATACACGCAATGTATTCAACTAGAAGTTAGTAAAAACAAAAAATTATTTACAAAAACCTCAAACCATCATAGGTATTATATGAACTCTAGGTAAACCATGAAATTCTATTTTACACATTTCCCCTAGACTCCATTAATTCATTAAAACATACATCCCAAAAAATTAGGTTATTTTTTTCAGTAAATGTTCTCTATTAATAGGAGTCCCATGACACACCAGATTAACTATGGAAAATATGAAAAGGGAATTGGGATATCTGAATGTGGGTACCGGTATTTTAGATATCTCATTAGTGGAGATCTCATACTATAAGAAGGTTGTGAGTACCTTGAAGAAATTATCCCCCATTTTCCATACTTTTTTTGTGACCTAAGAAACTTATATATTGATAGATTTAGCATTCTAGTCCATTCATTTGTGGCAACTATATAAATTAAATTCTTTTATATATTCCATATCCTTTTCATACCCTCATTATACTCTTTTAGAGGAGTAGACTGCAACATTGTGACAGATGAGTCTATCTCTAAAGAAGTTGATGTCATACCAATTAACCCAGCTACTATGGTTAATGAAGGTTCACCAACACTATGAATTGATGTCATATTTTTCTATTCACATAGAGACACCACTATAATATAAATGTTATTGTTAAGACTTGTGGTATGACTTATCATTGTTGTTATATGGTGGACGTGTCATTAAATTAAACTATAGAGATTTTATGGTTCATTTAATTAGTAACAGTGTGAATATTGAATAAAATACATTAATGTAAGGACTTATCTGATGAAAAGACATCAACAAATAATTGATTTCACTATTGATGGAATCCCACTTAATATATATATATATATATATTAATTTTGATATCATCCCAAATTTCATTTCAATGATTAATGTTTCAAATGTGGGACCAACCTTTATTGATAAACCTATGTCATTGGAAACCTCGAATCCACTATGAGATTCATTAGGTAAGAGTGTATAGAACCTGTAAAACAAAATTATAATTTAGATGTTAGCATAGAGTAGTAAACATGTATTTTGATCTAAGGTATTTAACTATATTAAGGATGGTTTACTTTAACTCCAGGATACATATGCATTTGGATGATTTTCATCCATAGATGCCATATAATGCTATAATTAAATGTCTCCTTTGGTATTTTCAAATTGTTCCCCCCATATTTAACAAAAAATTTTGGTTTTTGTAATTTCATAAAATTTAATTTATATAATCTCTCCCATGAGTATCTCATGAGATTATTCAGATTACTCATCCTAGTCATTCTTTTCGACGTAGTCCCCATCTCGAATGGAAACATCATCTCTATCATATGATTTCAACATAAATAAATATATAAGGGTAAGTAGTTCATATAATTATAGTATGAAATTAATGTTTCATATATTATATTTACCTTATATAAGATCAGTTAGATTTAACCATCCTATTGAGTGTTTTCCCCACTCTCATGGGAACCAAAATACTATGTATCACAACCATGGTAATCTTCTCAAATATACTACATTGGAACTATAAAATGATTTCCACCCCAGATAAAAGAATGTTTCTTTGTGTTTCCTCATTTTTACTAACAATGAACATAGACTATGTCATATCAGATACGAATTTCACATTCCATTCCACTAATCTAGATCTAATAGCACAAATATGTATACAAATTCTACTTCCTTACATATAATATTATTTATTAGGCTAGACTAACCATTATATTTTTTACACCATCAATCACGAGACTCTATAAAAATTACCCAATTATGTGGGTGATTTATATTCAATCCCAATATTCCAATAATTTTGGAATAATTTTAATCAAGTACATTAGTTCGATGATGTAAATGCTTCTCTGCTTCCTCTCTAGACATATTAAAAGTATCCCTTGAGAACTCACCTTGCTCTTATAGATAATTCATTGGGATATCATTTTTTTATAGTCGTGACACATCAGTAGAACCACATAATTTTAATGCATAACCTTATCCCCTCCCATATTATATTCCAATTATGTGGTCATAAACCTTAATGATATTTGTACTTAATCACTCTAACCCCTTGGGATACATAAACAATGTTATATGGGTCTATAATTTCCATAAAACTACCTATGATAATGATTAAAACCATCTAATGGAATTTTACAATACAAAAATGGTCATGAAAATAGCAATTGGAAACCCTATAATAACCTCAACACACCCTCATAAGTGTATCATCGATAATTGAATCAAACCTAAAGGGTTGGTAACACATGGAACTATGGTATAAAGTTGGGGATTTAGAATCTGGATATTGAAAAACTGATAACCTAATATCATTGAGGATCATAACTAACAATATACATTGTTGTCAATTTGGGAAACCAATACACCACCTTTACAGTTTTATTGATATGAAATTAGTTCAAGGATCTCCTAATATTCATTCTAGATTCTCCTTGTCAGTGTTGTAAAAGGATGAATATTTATGTTATTATAGTTTTAAATCCATTTCACTACTCCTAGATCATTGATCAAAATTGTCTATAACCTATATATTTTGTGGTTAAAAGTAATGAATGTGGTCACTTTTGGAATTATAGGGTTTATGAACTCATAAAGTCTAATATTTATTTTAATCCATTAATGAATGAACTGTATGAGGACATATATATAAATTTTCATATACTCAATGAAGATATTACAAATCATCTCATAAATACAAACCATAATGGGATCAACCATGTTGATTTGATTTCCAACTTAACGTTGGTCACTATCACCTTCCCCCCCCCTTAGATAGTAATATGTTTTGATCACTAATGACTAGTGAAAATCCACTCAATGATGCTTCATATGAATCAATTTATGACCAATAGAAATCAAATGTTTTTATATATTAAATCTTATAATTTTAATATTAATTATATAACATAATTATCAACACATGAATCATATAGATTTAGTTCCATTAGAATAATGGATATGTAATACATCGATTTCATATAAGATATACATCATCTTCTACATATATTTCTATAAATTCCCCATTTTATGAATTTCATACTTAAAAAACTATAATATTTTGGGGAATGGAAAAAAAATCATTGACCTTGGATTCATTGTAATGGTAAGTAAGGGGATATTAATGATCACATTAGAATAACATGAACATAATGGTATGATAATATGGGATTATCATTTGAAAAATATAACCTTAATATAATAGTTCATAATCATTAATTATAACCTAAATATTTGGAGATCATAAGACATGAACCATTAAGTTATCAAATATCATGATCTATGAGAGTATATCTTTGGAAAAAAATACATTTTTTTCATGTGTGATTCATTTAACATCATCTCCTTATTAGTCAAGTAACACAACCAAGACTATCATAGTAGATTTTTTTGAGTCCAAATTCCATTGGATTAGTAATGGATTAATCCAAATATAATAATATTTTACATAGTACCTTAGGGATTAGGTTTTACACCCCAATCCATTCAAAAATATCTCATGAGATATTCATTATTACCTAGGGCATTTTAATGTTATTTAAATCTAGGTCCACCTATACAAAAATGACATTCATATATATGTGTCCCACCATCTCATAAAAAAATTCATCATGACATAAACATTTAAATTGTATTTGTTTTCAAAATCATTTCATCCTTTCATTGTAGCATAACCTGTGGAAGGGAAACAATTTTCCACATGGTTTCATCATCTCATAATTAACCAGTGGGACCGAAATAGGCTTCATAGAATCACTCTTAAATATTCATCATAATCCATAAAATGAGTGTATATAGATTATATCAATGGATAATATACCTATAAGTATCACTACTACATGTTTTTTAAAATTAATATACGTTTAACATATCATTTTTTATAATTCCAATAGAATAGTCAATTTATATTTTGGAATATATTACATCCAAAAAAATATTTTGAAAATATTATAGAACATATTTTGTCTAAATTAACCATGAAAACATGAAAAGAAAAATTCAAATCATTATGTCTATCTAATTTTGGGAAATTCAACTCATTTTTTATAAATAATATAAATCATTCCACTCAAACTTATTTAAAAAAATTTCATTAATTACCTCTTTCATGAAACCAAAAAAGATTAATTTTTAACAATATTGATAAAAATAAAACAATTGTAAAAATTAATTTCAAATATAATACTATAATATTAGTAAATTTTATAGTAATTTTTCTAAAACATGGATATGTTTGAAATTGTATTGTTAACCAAGGGGATAAAAAAAAGTTGATTTAACATAAAAAATCATTCAGAATATTGGGTTATAAATGTGAGAAAAATAATGGGCAAACATTCATTTTCTTGAAATAAAAACAAGAGAATAAGAATAATTGAATAAATAAAAAATCTTTCATATAATTTCCCTTAATGTGTATTCATTCATAAACAACCAAGAATAAAATCAAATCAAAAGATAAATAAATTACCTCAAGTCTCATCATTCTTTTTATGAATTCAAAAAAACATTATAGTAAATTTATATTTATTATCAATGTTCTCATGAACCATAGTCATATATATCATTACTCATATGATTTTTTATAGAATTTTATTTCCTGTTTATTAATTTTTCATTTTTAAAGTTACTATTTCACATAAGACCAGATTTTTTTTCAAGAATGTTTTTATACTAAAGCCTATATCATTATATATTGATAATTATTCTATAATATCTATAATATTAACCATCATATTAATATAATATGTATTAATTAGTTAATATTTTCTAATACCATATAAATGAAAGTGATAAAAAATTTATTACATCATTCATAGATATGGTAATTCATAGATACACATGAACATTGTTTATATTAATCGATGGATTTAGAGAAATAAAGTTATATAATATATCACCTTTAGAGATTCATAATAAAGTTTAAAAAATAAATAATCTAATTATACCTATCTTTATAACCATTCATGCAATGTATTAATGAAAAAACAAATTAAATAACTAATTTGTTGCAGTATTTTACACATATTCAGTAGTCATGTTTTTAACTTCGATAATATGATGATCATGTTAATAATGGTTTTTTACATAATAATAATAACATTAATGTTTATTTAAGATTATAATATATTTATTTTATAATGGATAATGTTGATTTGTAATATTTTAAATAATAAAAGTTATTGAAAATGCTCATTTAATATTTACACATATTTGTTGAGAAACTTCTATTGGATTACATGTTATTCCATGATGTAATTGACTTTTATAAAGACTATAATATCCATGATATGGGGTAGTAAACATTAATGGTGTCATTTCATGTATTGGAATAATGATAATGCTCTAAATGTGCGAGGAATATAGTATAAGTGTTTTACTTTTTAATGTGATGGGAGTTGAACTATTAAAAGAACAAAAAATATTAAAATATAACTAATATTTATAATGCCAATTACACCCAAATGTTAAATTTTTTTAATACAAATTAGATATGATTGTTATATATTAAAATAATAAAATATCTATATTTTTTGGTCTTATTTTTAACCATGGCATTTGGATTAACTGATAGATTAATTAATTTTATCCATAACAACATTAACAACTTATTAAAAATTAATGATTTAAAATTTTACTCAAAGGGTAAAAATTGGCTCATAACACTTCAATGGATAAATTTTTAGGCCATTTTTTTATACCTGTCGAATTCTATGATTTTTAACATTTCTAATTTATTCACTAATAAAATATTTTCATTAAATTACATTACTATAATTTATTAGTCTATACATTTTTAAAAAAAATTTAATTTCACAATATAAAAAATAGAATTGAAATATAGTATTATCTATCATAATTTATATTTAATATGTATTTAAATTTTTTATTTTTATAAAAATTAAAATAATTTGAATTAAAAATAATTTAAAATTTTCATTTATATTATCATTATTTTAATTTATTAGATAATAGATTGGTTTTGTGTAAATATTTAATGATAAAATTCAGTTACTACAAATAAAAATTAAATAAAAATTTAAAAAATTATATTATAAAAATTATTTATTTGTACACATATTCGATTTTTATCATTACGTAGAAATTATAGATTTATTAATGTGAATAATATGACATTTTTTATTTATTATCATTATAAATCAAAATTAAATTCAAATTAAAATAAAAATTGAACCAAGGGGACATACATTCCATAATATATAGAAATTCACCAAAATAAATTTTTTAAATATGACAAAGACATGTTTTTTAAATAATATAAATCATCATTCCGCTATTTTATCCCCATTTTACCTTTTCTACACTTACTAAAGTGAGAAAACAATTCTATAGTACATTTTCATATTGAACAGGAAAAAATATAACATATGATAAATATTTTATCATGCTAATTAATAATATTTAATCCATTTTTTATGATTCTAATTTTATTAATGTGACATTTAAATTCTAAAATAATATTCTAGGATGTGGGGAAAACATTTTTTTATATGAAAAATTATTTTTCAAAATAAAACTTGAAATATATTCTTATCTCATTCCAAGATGCATATTTTAATTACATTTAAATATTTTACTGAATGAAATGTTTAAATTTCTTTAATATTATTAAATAAATACAATTACATTTAATATATTATTATAAAATCATATTTCATGTAGAATAATAGTTTTTTTAAAAACATATCTTTTATTGAAATATGATTTTTATTTTCATTAATTATTTAACTGATTGGAAATGAATTTAAATTATGCATGTTTAAATAATATATATTTCATAATTTAATTTATTCTATTCACAACTACTAATCCAACGGTTAAAAGATAATCATGAAATTATATAATAAATTCTTTTTTACTGTAAAGAGGTTCTTTAAAATGGGGTGTTCTGTGTAGAGAATGTTATCATAGTAATGATTTTAATTTATAAAAAATGTCATAAAAAATCATGGTTTTAAATATATCCCCTATTAAAATATATTTATCATTAAAATTTATGTATCACTAATTCAAATTGTGAGGATATATCAATTTAAACACATCATTAGGATCCTCAGTTGTTTATTTGAATTTTTAATTCTTATAGTGAACATTAACTATATTTATATTTCATTATATAATACATTATCTCTACAATCGTATACTTATAAAAGTATTCATATAATTAATTTCATTCTTCAGTTTTATGACCTATATGTTCAGTATATGTGATGTATCACATATGTACTTACTCATAAAAGATATTTTTAAAAAATTGTGAACATGAGAGAGGTTCGGTGGAAGCACCAAGTGATAAGATATAATCCATAAATGGATAAAAATTATAAAGGGGATAATATAATGAGGTCTTAGAATTCTTTTAGTTCTACATCTTTTAACATTCTTCTATGGATTACATTCTATAAATAACTTTTCACTAAATTCTAATTTCATATTCCACCAAATGTTTGAACATTTATTTTTAGGGGATCTATGTTTAATTAATATGGTCATGAACCTATATATATTTCTCTTCAATTTAATCATCTTAATCAGGTCCTAAGAGAATAAATTCTCCAACTATTTCTTTATAAGTTGGTTTTATATACATCCTTCCATAGGGGTATTCATAAGGATCCATCAGAATATCTAATTGAAAATAATTTTTGCAATAAAATTAGACAAGAAGGATTTTTTGATCTTAATAAAATTTGAAATAGATAGAAGAATATAATATCCAATACTGTAGGGATTCAATTGTTCTCATAGTATGACCATCTATATGATTATAATAAGTTTTACTAATATTAAACCATATATCTCAAGCCAAATTATGTGTTTTATAAAACATCAAGTTAAATCTCAGATCCCAATTAGATACAATCGAATATGTTACAACATGAATCCATACCACATAATTGATTAATATTATAGAAAAATGATCAATATATACTATTATATGATAGCAATTAATTTTCTGTATTTTATAAGTCGATCAACTTTAATCCAATTAGTATATTAGATTATAGATGTTTTTAGGAGTACGATGAAGAAATCATTGGATATTTTTCCAAAATTCAATTACACCATGGGTAATGGTTGCCACATTTTTTGTGAATTATATTTTATGACAATAACAGGATGATATAAAAAATTCCAATATACACAAAATCTAATATATATTTTCATGTAGTACAAATAGAAATAATCATTTAGATCACAAAATAGTTTCATAATTCTAGTATCAATTCGGAATTATGAACTATGACCATCATCCAATAACACTTTCTTCATGTATGGTATTGATGGAACACATAAACAATTACCAATTCTTATGATTACGTCCTAACAATGGGAGAAATCTTGATGATTTTTTCATTACTTCTATTGTTACACATAATCCTTCATCACATCTTTAATCTGGACATGGGTAAATAGATGAACAACGAATTGATATAGATAATATTTATCCCCATCCAATAGATATCTTTCATATCCATTTACCAAATATTGAAAAATATTAGATATTCAGCGAAAACACAATAGATTACATGACATGATCATTTTGACATTATGAACGTGCCTGATTTTCCAAATTCTTGTAGTGCAAATCTATTATACATTCATAATCACTAAAAACATAAACTATCTTCTTTATACCATCTTCAACCCTTTTTAGAGAATATATACCCTAATGATTTTTTATTATAATATATAACACCTGATTCCAAAACCAGATTATCCATCCATTTATCTAATTGAAGATGTCACTAAAAATAATTAATTGGGTAATTTTTCTGATTAGCTTTCAATTGGTGTGAGTCATATGCTATCACCATTTGATTATATATTGTAACAAATCATATTACACTTTTAGATTCATCTATATATTTAAAAAACCATTCTCCTATACATGGTAGTGTAAGAACTGGTTTTATGGAAATCCTTTTCATTATATATTTAAAATTATCTTCACATTAATCTGTGTCCACAAGAATTTTACCCATATGGAGTGAACATGGTTAGTGGAATAGGTATCCATGAAATTTTTTCTTGAATGTGTCAATAATAAACAGCTAAACAAATAAAATTTTGGATCTTTATTATGGTGGTTGGTCTAAGATAATGTTAAATAACATACTTCATGGATGGATCTAATATTATACCCTATTTGGAAATTATATGAAACAAAAATAATAATACATTTACATATAAAATATAATGAAGGTAAATTTTTAATATAATTTAACATTTATTTTTGTAATCATCATCATTCTGAAATATTCTTCATTATCATTCCTTCTCTTTAAATATATAATAATGTCAAAAATTAGTACTATCACAAATTTATCATCATAATATATTCAGAAACATTTCTATATATTGTTGTAATTAGTATTAAAATTTACACCAATTATTATTCAAATTGTACATACATAGTACAAATTGTTTTCATGGGAATATCCTCTATATTAATCCTCAATTGATCATATCCATAAAAAAGGTATATCTATTAATAGTACTATGTTATACATAGTTTATCAAGTATTCCATTAATACATAGTAGTTGATATGTGTTCTAGATATTTATCTTGTTATGTTTATTATAACGAATAAAGAGTCACATTTATCCATTATTCATAATAAAGAATAGGTGCACTCCAAGGTGACACTCAGGACCAAATAAATCATTTTCATGATTTGGCTACATTTTCTTATTATATTCTTTCAAAAAAATGAAGCCTATTATATATAGTGACAATAAAATAGGTGTAGAACCATCTATGGATTCTATTAAATACTAATCATGATGAATATGTGGGATAAATTAATGCCCTTTTAAGAAGACATCAAAAACATCCCATCTAATATTCATATCATTTAGGTTGAGATTTAAACCTAACATCTAAGTTAAAAAACAAATTTAAATAGATATTATGACTAATATAATAAACTTTTTCTTCTATAAGTTCATATTGATCATATCAACTATATTATATCATAGTATGATTTATAATATCATATTTGAAATCCCTTTCTATGCAACTGATATGGGATTTGGGTACCGAAATCCTATCCATGCCTCAAATAACAACTAGGGAGACAATAGAGTGATTTAATGGAATCAAATTATAAAAAAAAGAACCAATATGAGAATCATAATCATGTGATGTGATCATCATACTTTAAGGGGGTCTTACTTATAATTAAATATCTAATAATTGAGGTGGTATAGGGATACAGCTAAAAATTTCTTCTTATATAATAGAGTTTGTAGATTATAAACCAATTAAGACTTTATATGTTCGAGATAAATTTTATGTATAAATATATCAATTTCATAATCATAAACGTTATAAAAATTGTGATCAAATGACATTTCTTTCATTAATTGGGATTATGTGGTTTCTGATGTTGATAATCTCCATTGGAATTAGGGTTTGGTAACTATTTGGTATAATGATCATAGTAAATGCATTTAAAATACTAGATTTTGGGTTTTTAATTCTATGTTTATTTTACTCCAATAACGGCAATCAAATTCTGATATTTTTGGAATTTGATTTCCCAAGGTCCCTACTTTCCTTACAAATATCATTTTGAAGTATCGTTAGAAAATTTCACCCCTTTATTCCTTCCATAATTTGATCATTAAAAAAATATAATGTTTTTATATGCATTGTATTATAATTACAATTTAATTTCATTTATCTTTTCATATAAAAACAATTATTATTGTGGATAATGAAAATTTCAATCACCCCCATGAAAACCCATTAAAACATTTCTTCATAGCTATTGAATTCTCTTTTGGTATATTATATTCAAATAAATAGATTCAATCTTCTATTGAATTGATCAATAATAAATTCATTTTTTTTTGTAATATCATAAGTGTCCCTCACAAATTTTTTAAAATTTTCCTCAAATTTACAAATGGATTCATCATCCTTCAACTTACGATAATGTAATTAACTCCTTATTTTTTACCAAATTAATAAGAGTAAAGTAATTGATAAAATTAAATTCTTTAAATCATCCCAATCCATATTTTCAATTTATTTATTTCTCTTCATGTTCTTGATAAGTGTTCCCCATAGATCTATATGATCTTCCTTATGATGAAAAACCAAAATATCAATTTTTTAATGTTCCTATCAATGGTAAATGGAAAATATAACATTAGTGGTGCTAATAAATTTCATATAAATTAGTAACTAAATGGAAAAATCAATATAAGGTGTAGTAGTCTTCATAAACAAATAAAAAATATGTTGTTCTCTTATTTTCGCATTTTTAATTTCAACATGATTCATATAGCGCGATTATTTTATAATAAAACAAATTCATTATATCTCATAAAACGTCTGTGTTAACAAGATGAAAATCATTTAATTTTCCATTACATTCATTATTAACAAGGTTCTATTGGGGTCTAGCTATTGACTTAAAACAGAAAAGTATAGTGTAACAACAAATCATAGTGGGAAACCATAGAATCCTGATAAAATATTTATATGATTTCTAAATAATGGAATATTATTTTTAATATATGAAAAAAAATTAAAATAGGTTATCAATGTACATCATATATACATATACATTGTAATTTTATTAAATATAATGAAAATTAACCCTTGTACATCTACAAGGATTGTGAATCTATATGCGTAGAAAGGGATGATTGACAATGTACTAGAATAAATGATGATACATACATCACCAAATAATTTTTTGGTTAATACCCAAGACAAATCCGTGGAAAAATCATTATCTAGTACTATCAATAAATGGATATTTATATTCTCAAATAAAACCTTATACTCCTATAATTCATTGGAATTTATCTGATACAATGTATTATTATAAGATACTTCACTATTGTTTCATCATCCTAGGTCCCAAAAATTTAATAATCCTTAACATGATACAAACTATAGACACCCATACTTCTCATTCATTGATATTACATATATTTTGAAAAAAAATATTCATTACATATCATAAATATATTTATATAAATTGTATATGTCCAGTGCCATTATAAACATGGATCATTAAAAAACATGTTCATTAGATCAAAAACATATCAAATATAATCCATCACAATATTCACCCATAATTTTCCTATCATACATAAAAACATATGTCATATAATGGTGAAGGGAAACATAAGAATTTGTGAGCTCATGTTTCTAGAAATTTTAATAGGGGGAATATCAAGTATCAACTAAAAATTACATGACTATAATGGTTATGAGAATAAGATAAAAATATTTTAAACCCACACCCAATAAATCATAGATCATGATTTTTATTTTTTGTAAAGATGTTATTATTTAATGACTCATAAATCATAATCTTTTCAATACACACATTCTATGAGTGATTGAAATTGATATAAGACCTAGAATTATGGAATATAAATAACCAGATTATATCATTTTTGATGTAGTAACAGATCTCTTACCAGAGGGTCATATTGTATTTGGATAACTCCCAATTAAATTTTATTAGTCATGGATCACACCCAAGACTATAATATAATTGACAACGTACTATATTTATCTAGATTTTCACCATATTCATGTTCCATTGTTCTTATCAGATACCCATCATTACACAATTCATTAGTGGGATATAAAATTCTTGGACAACCCATTAAAAATATTAAAATCCTCCATGTTTATGGATAAATATCATAAAACAATCATCATACCATAAGAAATAAAAATGAAAATATTTTCATGAACATTTCATCTATTCATTAGGTCATAAACCATGGGATTTAAATGGTGTTTTCTAGGGTTCTAGTATAACTTAATTAACCATTGAAAAAAAAAATTCATTGAATGTCTATTAAATCTGTATCATATGACACACAATGAAAGAAAATGGATAGAATTATTGGATCATATCGACATGTGTTATATCAATGTAGGTCACCATTAATGAATTTTACTCAAAAGATCACATGGAATGTATATTTTTTAAAACATACTTTTCATATTGAAATATGTTTCTCAAAAATTTAAAAATATCCAAAATTAGTATGTAACCCTTTTATTTTAAAATAAAAATAGAAGCATGTGAACGAATCATCAATTCATTTGGATTTATTTGGTATTCATAACACTATGAAATTACATTTATACAGTATAAAGTTAAAGAAACATTCCTTTAATAATTTTTAATATTTTAAAAAGAAAATTATTCAAAGAAATACATTGTTTTTTTTATATTTCAATCATTTATATACCTGAAATTACATAATCATAAATAATATTAAAAAACCATAATTGAATCTCTTTTTTATAAAACTTTCAAATTGAATAAAATAATTATCAATCAAATAGAGAAATAATGTGAGTTTTCATTAAAAATTTTATTCAATATCTTGGGTAATTATTGTTAATAAAATGCATGTTAAACAATTTTTCTCAAGAAATTACAATATTTGAAGAAAATTAGTTGTAATTATCTTAAAATATCATATAATTTCATTAAATTGTAATTAATTAATAAACAATACTGACTCAATTGTTGTAAAATCATAAACCCGTTACCTAATATCCCATCATTATTTATATGCATAAAAAATCCAATATAAAAAATTAATATTTCATATATTTATAATAATGAATCATAATGATTCATATCATATTCTACATAATTTACTTATAAAATATTATAACATGTTTATTTAAAATTAATTATTAATATTTTAGTTGCGGGAAAAAATATTAGTTTTTTATGAATACTTATGTCCATTAGACTAGTTCATAACAATATGATAACTCATTAGTAATATCTAGAATTTTTAATAAGATATTAATATAATATATAATCAATAAATATAAACACATATATAAAACCATACTATGAATGTTGAGATTGAAAAAATGAATTATAGAATTCATTGAGACGGTAGGTCGTACATACGCATGAATGGTGATTCCATTTTTAAATTAAATAAAAAAGACAATGTTAAATAATTATTCACCTATATAGAATCATAATAATAATATAAATAATTTTTTAAAATTAATCATTATAAAATTTTTATTAATATGGTGAATAAATATGAATTACAGCACTACGTGGAAAAGGTATGTCATGGTTGTGCATATGGGATGATTTCACAATCCATAAGATTCAAAATATGGTTGATAATGGTTAAAAATAATCATTTTAAAATATTTTTGTATTAAATATAATTCAATAATTTATTTAGAAAGTATTCCATGGATTTATAATGGGTTTATTATGATATAATATTGAAATTGTAGGCTTGATATTTCTACTTCGTCATTGAGAACTATCTTTTTAATTACACCTTATGATATGAAGGAATAATAATTTTGAAAGACAATATGCTTTGGGATGTGGTTATGGAATCTATTATGGTATAATTACATGAATATTAATATATAGAAAGAAATAAATGTGTTTATAAGAGACAAGAATAAGTTCCCTTATATACATGAGGGGAGGGGCACTCTTGGAATTACAATAATGGTGAAAATATAAACAATTAATTTTCATGGTAATTTTTTATAAATGAATCATGATTTTATTAAAAAATCAAATAAAGATGAAATATCAATTACTAATGAAATATATGTAGGTTTATTATTTAATCCTTATAATTTTGATGAACCTCTTGGTTGAAAAATATTAACCTTAACCATAATAACAACATTTTCCATATTAATGGTTAATAATATTGCATATATAAAAAAGTTGTAATTTAATTGAAATGTTATGAAATTTTTGACCCTATATTTTCTATATTTTCCTCATACTATTTTAATAATTTAATAATTTTTTTATTTTATAAACTAACATTAATGTCTTTTTTTACACTATTAATTTAATTAACATTAATGTCATCAATACGAAGAAGTATTTCCATTATAATCCTTTCTTGTATATATAATATATTTTATGTTCCTATAATATTATTATATAACAATAAATCAATTATGTTTTATTACATTTAATATATTTAATAACATTTATTTCATTAATCTATTAATTGATTAATTTTTTTTATGTAAGAATTTATGATAATTAATCATTTACAAAAATTTATAAAGATCTTAAAATGTGAAAAATATATTTATCTATAAAATAATTTTTTATAAAATAAATTATCATATTATTATCGATATGTAACAATATTATATTTATAAAATTCAATGTATACAAACGTTTCATTTTTTATTTTCATTAATGAAATAAATGAAATATTTTAAAAAAATCTATGTGGAAATATATTCAAAACATGGGTGAAGAAGGATGAAATAAATCATCAAATTGGGAAGATAATGTTTTTGATAAATTTCAATTCTTTAATCCAATGAATTATCAATATTTTATTAATATTACCCTTATCGATGCTACAAATGTTTTCATTGGTTACTATTCATATTGAGAAAAAATTAAAAGTCATATTTATCAAATATTATCATCTTAATTAATCATATAGAATATTTTTTACTTTGATTCATGTTATATAATTTTATTAATTACAAATCAAAATATATTCATTAAATTTTATTGAAACCATTATTAATAAAACACATTTAGATGCATAAAATTACATATATGTTTGTATCTCATTACCTGGAAAATATTATTGATTAATGATAAAGGATTTTGTTAATTAGAATATATTTAACATTCATTAAAATTATTCCATATTATTTATGAATGTAATATATTACGATAAAAATACATAATTCACATAAAAACAATTATTCATAAGAACCATTCTTTTACCTAAAAATGATATTTATTTTTAAATGTACACAATTGATGTGAAATAAATTTATTTAATACATGTAAGGAAAATAAATTTAACGTATTTTAAACATTCTCATTAATTACCAACAATATACTAGCAAGGTGATAAATATATCATTAGATAATAATATATATACAGTATAAGTGGGTTATTTTAAATTTAGTTTTTCATGTGAAGAAACATACCATTGAAATAAAATTTATTTTTTAAAAAATATCCTAAAATTTCATAGTGTTACACATTTATAGAATCTAGTTTATTGGATATACCCATCATTCCATATATATCCCAAATCTTCATATTGGGAATGCCCAAAAAATACTCATTTTATCACCCCATTCTAGGTATTCAATTATCACCCTCTCTAACACTCCATACTTCCTTCTAACATAGAGCTTAAAGGAATTATTTATATTTGGATCCAGTTAAAGGAATACAATTGATTTTTTAGAGACCCATTAGGATGAACTCAATATCAATATGATGATGATAGAAAGTGTTTTTGTTGGATAACCACTAGATGAAAATATCTAGTTTAATATAAAAATAATAATAAATGAAGAATTAAAACATCTATTCTTACAATAGTCCCACATTGTAGAAAACCACTCAAAAAACCATGAACATGTATTAGAAATAATATTAACAGGCACTTTATTCTATGATGTTTCTTCTGAAATAGAAATTAGTGTCTTTATACTAATCCACATGTCTAATAGAGTTTACCACTTGGATGTTGGTTGATTAAGTTTTTGGGAAGATAGTAGATATTAGAAATTATATAGAGAATGTCGTAATACAGTTTTGAAAAGTGTAAATGGTTCTGAGATTTAGATCCATCACAGAAAGACAATTTTTTGATATATTCCACTGATGATGCTCACAAAGGCTTTAAACTAATTATTTATGGTTTCATAATTTGTCATTTTAAAAAAATTCTTAAAAATTAGAATGAAACGGTATAATTTAATTTTATTAATAAACATCATTAATTTTATGCCTATGTTAGAAAACCCAGTGAATCCTAGTTCCCAAATTGAACTCTCTCTGGTGATTACATCTCATGTCTCTCATCCATTTCTATTTTATCTATTAGTAGTGACTAATCCAATAGGATAGGATGTAAAGAAATTAAATTTTAGTATATGTTATCAATTAATAGATATTATTTAATATCATGTTTGGAATGGAAATAAAAACTATAAAAACAATGATATATTTTAAATTTTACATGTGATAGTTAAAATAATATGTTAAACTTTTTGGTATAAATGGGAAAATCCAAATGCATAAATCGATATAATATTAAATGAATTGGAATAATAATTATGATGAGTTATTTATAAATCCCATTTATCAAAACTCGAAAGAGGTTATCATTTTCTAGTGTATTCCACAGTCTAAGACTTGTCCAAGATCTAGCATTCTTGGTTTCAGAGAAACCAGGCAGGGGATATGTTCAGGCTCATTGAGACTTCTACAAGATCCATTATTGTTCTATGACCACCAAAAATGAAACTAGAGAAAATTTGATGATTAGGTCATATTGGAGATCATAAGGATCTATTCAACTAAATATGAGGAATAAATCAAAATTAATTAAAATATTTATATGCAATGATATATCATGAATTATCTTACATTTTTAAAAAAAATTAAATTTTCCCAATTCATAGATTTGTATTTTTAAAAAAAAATTATTCCATTTTAAAAAATTAATATAAATTATATTAAATAATGATATCATATATTAACCAAAATATCATTTTATGTTTATAAAAAAATTATATTCCAAACATGTTATATTTATAAAATATATTTCATATAAATTTTTTGGTTTTAATAAGTTAACTTTTTAATTTAATTGTTTTTTAATTATATAATCATATTTCTCATTTGATTATATATGTTATATTTATCATGATTTTTATAATAAAACTTTTATTTAGTATTTGAAATTTATTTTTTACAACCATTCTATATTGAATAATAAAATATGTGTTCTATTTTTGAATATTTAATCCAACATATATAATAAGGATCATTTTATTTATGTACTAAAATGATTAATAACATCTGAAAAAACTAGTTATCCCCGAGAAAAAAATTATAACAGTGAGTAACCTAAAATATAAAAGGAAAAAACTATATAATACATTCTTCAATTTGAATAGTGCTGGTTTGGCTCAAATTTATTTCATTATAACTATTTTTTTAAATATTTTAGAAACTTCCCATTTTAGTGACTTCTCATAAATGGAAATTTTTCTGTATTTATAAGAAATACAACTCCTTTTCACAATAAAAATTGGAAATTCATTACTTAAACCTATTATCAACATAATATCTCTTTTTTATTTCAAAAAAAAACCCATGACACTCCAACACACTGCTAGATATATTAGAGTGGTTATTTTAATCTAAATACTCAATCCCTTAATATTTTAATCACCTTCATAATAAAGATATTCCATGGAGTGAGGTATAATTTCCAAAAAACAATATCATATTATATTCCATTAACTTGTTATTTTAATCCTAAAATTTCCATTAACCAACATAAAATGATAAAATATGTATCATTGGTATTCAATAATATTATTATAATTATAGAAAAATAGTTATCCTGCCTCACTCTTTCCATTAAGAAAATAAAAACATGTAAATTGTGTTTTGTGGACTACGACCTCCATGATATTACATTTTTAATATTAATTCACCAACATAAAAAGGATTTCATTAATATATATTTTAATATATATCATGATATTTATTATAAATTTTAGATTTTGAAGAGATAAACTGTATTATTTATATATCCTATTGTATTGAAAAATTCCTCATTAAACATGTACACGTGTGTACTACCAGCTCTAACAGATGATTGATTTTAATTTTTCATTTCATTTCTTACACAGATTGAAAAGAAATATTTTAGTGGAGAAATCATCTATTTATTATATCATTGAAATTCTGGTATGAAATATTAGAAGGCATATGGAATATTTTATCAAAAAATTGTTATCATAAATTCCCTCATTTAAAAAAATATTTCCAATAGTTAAATCATTAATTCAAATTATGTAATTTTTTAGTATCAATTTACTAATTCTAAAAATATATATAGATATTATATTTCAAAACTAATAAATAGAATATGATTTATTTATGCTTATAGTAGAATTATGTAAAAACAAAGCCTCCTTATAATCGTTGAAAATCATTGAATTTTCATGTATGGGTTAGATAGATCACTTACAGGAACAACGATTTGAAATTATATCATGGATATGTATGATAAAATAATTACAAATATTGAATGATTTTCATATATAAATAGATATTTTCTAGAAATGTAACTTTAATATTTAATTCATTAATTATGAAAGAATTCGTTCTAGATTAGAAATCACTAAAAAAACATCACTATCAACAACAAATTCCTAGATATACACTATGATACTAAAGGTTGATATTTTAAAATTCATAAATAATAATATTTAATACATTAAAAAAATATTAATGAACATTGAACAAGGACCATTTTTTGGTGAATGAATACTAAAACTAGTCCTAAAAAACTATAATAATTTGAAAAAAAACAATTAATAAAAAAATATGGTAGAATGATATTTAACATAAATATATATATGTCGTTAAATATTGTAAATTGAATTCATATAGAGTTTTATGTATGAATAGGTATCAAAATTTTTTTATTAAGTTGACTATTATTATTATATATAATATCTGAGTGCATTTGAATAATAAGGGAAATATGGTAAGGGTTTATTTACCTTAAATTATAATCCCAAGATACATGGTTAATTCATACCACATAATTAATATTCAATGGTGTAAAAAATTCCTTATTTTAGTATAGTATTTTTTTCCATTAATAATTCATGATATTCAGTTTTCAATTTAATGTAATACCTCACATTATATTTTTATTCAAATTTCATTAATTTTTTAATGGGATTTAATGACTAAAATCTTTTCATTGGTTTTTAATAAATGCACATCGATTTTAAATATTTATGATTGAATAATTTTATTATTAGATAATTTGTTTCATTTTAACATTATTTTCAAAAGAGATCATGTTTTACAATAAATTTTTATTCTGGATGATTGTATTATTAATTTTAAATGATATTTTTAATTATTAATCCCAATACCATTAATAGAATTTTTCATCAATATAAACAATTGTTATTTTCTAAAATTTTTCTATTTTATTTATTAGAATATCAATTTCTAAATTTATGATTAAAAATTTATTCAAATTAAATAATTTTAAATGAAATGTATAATTATGATTTTTGAGATTGGAATTATTCAAATAATGAAATTTGAATTATTATAAAATGGTTTAATAGCAATTAAAATATAATCTATTTTATCTTTCTATAAAAATAAATTTTATAGCCTCTATGTCATTTCAATTATAAATTATTTGGAATTATTTATTATATATTTTTTCAAAATTATTTTCATTATCGTAAAAAAGATTCATAACATAATTTAACGATATATATTTTAAATGCTTTTGTGATTAATTTTTCATTTTAAAATATATTAACTTTATAATGTTTATTATTCTAGATGTGCTTATTGGATAATTCTATTTATGTTATTATGATTATATTTTGGAAAATTATATTCATGATATGTTATGATTTAATTTTCATGATAAATATTATTTAATGGGTTAGGAATTCTATTCTATTTCAATATGTTATATAAGATAACATAATGTATCACTTTAGGTTGAACACATAATTATGTATAGCGATGAATGGGGTCTTACACACCCTTCAATGTATAGATTATATATATCGCTTAATAGTGAGGTGTTGAACTTCTGGTCACTTTTCACATAAGTGTGGGAATAATAATTTTTCCAGCATTGTTTTTCACATATATATATAATTTTATGACATTTCTCTGTAGTTTATCATGTAATTACACAATTTTATGAAGTATTTTATTTCCATAAAATGTCAGGTTTTGATGATTATTCTTTATTTATGATATATTTCTAAACATTATGTTGTGAAAATAAATTATATGACATTATTGATTTGTTTTGATCCAAGTCATATCTTTTATGAAACCATAATAGTATTATATGATCTATTTTATAGTCACCTGAATTATAACAAATAAATTTGGTCTTAGAGTATTTTATAATGATATTTTTGTCTCTATCATCATTCCGATCATGTTATAATATATTGATATATAACTAATTATATGGGCTCCCACATTTCATTTGTTTATAATTAGTAGAATATTAATATGATTATATATTTTTTCATATGTATGAAATGGTATATAAGATAACAATTATAGATATATGATAATCAGTGTTATAAAAAATTGTTTATATATATATATAATTTCAAAGACTTAAAAAAAATATCTAACTTGGTGATGATTTATTTCTGATGAATTATTGATATCATATGATAGTTTTATTATTTATATTTTATTTAGATTGGGTCCTTATATTTGGATTTAGGTTTTGGATTAGTTTTAATTTAATATTATTTAATTTGTTTTTATTTGTTTAGATATCCTTAGTGGAATCCTGTAGATGAGTCTATATATAAGGTGATATCCTAAAAAAATGATAATGTATTATCAATTTAGTATTCTCTAGATATAATTATTTATCTTCATACTACACTTCGCAGAATGATGTTGAACAAATGTTCCCAGAGATAATAACCATGAAATATGGATTTTGTGTATTATCTCAATCATCGCCTAGTGACTAACAATGAGGCCTAACTATACACCTAGTTTGACACTCATGGTGTCTACATTTTCAATGATATAATACTTTTAAAGTAAAACAATTAAGTATTTATTCCATAGTTATATTTAGAAATTAGTATGATAGGAATATGATAATACAACTCAATGTATACTAGGTCAAACAAATATTCACAAAAGTTACACTCAAGAAAAATTGAGAGAATATAATAATATAAAATAAAAAAATTTCTTATGGATTAAATTCATCTATATTTATAGAAATTACTCAAAATTATTAAATATTTTTCACTCATATAAACCCTTTTGGGTTTATTAAAGTTTGTATGTAAATAGATTTTGGGGCATCAAGGATAATTCTTTGATTTACTCAAGGTAAAACCTATTAAAATGAGGGTGAATATGAATAATTGTGATTATTCCAAACCAGATAACATTAAACAAGAATAACAATATGAACAATATTTATGTCCAAAACACTCAAATGAAGTGACATAAATGGTATCATGAATGATCTATTGTTGATGATTATGGAAGAAAAAATATTTAATTTCTTATTTGACAAAAATGTTGAATGAAGCATCCCGTGAATTGCCTATGTATACTTGGTTGATGATTTACATATGGAAATGGTGTTTATGAATCCTCAAAGAGTCAATAGAATGTGAAGTGTTTTGTTAGTAATATGGAGTAGAAAACTTGCATCCAACAGAACCAATAATAGTATGATTCATTTGGTGTGGAAATAGTAATCATTAGCTATATTGTTGTTGTCAATAAATGGTGGATAAGATTGATATTGAGTAAAAACCCAACCATTTATGGTATATTGCAGAGATTTATCAATGAATTATATTATTATGTTTTTCATAACAAACCCCCCCACAACACTTTATAATTATCAATATAATATTATTATATATGACACATTATATTTTCTATATTGATTTATAGGTGTACCACCCTAATATTTTATTATGAAATAATATATATATATATATTAAATGGTTTCTCTTTGAAATTTTTATTTTGGTGAATTATTTACTTGTATGGGTATATTAAATGTATTTCAAATACAGTAGTAATTATTTCAACATAGATTCCAAATTCATAAATCCAGGCTATATTATATACAATATCCCTAATATAAAAAATTGCTTAGTTGGAGACACCAACATCAAACCACTGAAAAGAGATATTAATGCTCCTCCAACAACCTATGAAACTAATAAATCATCTATATCATCATCAAATAATGTACTATAATTGTGTTTAGTCCCGAATTTTTCTATAAAACGTGAGATATACTTATAATGTTTTTGTATATAATAAAATTCCTCTACTCCTCCACTATTACTACATGACAAAGTGGTCAAGAGAAAATGGAGTCCACCATGTGACCTCATTGCTTAGAAAATACGAAGGTTCGGGTTCCATTCCACTGAAAACAGAAGACAATAAATCATGTGAGGGGAATAGTATTGATATTGAAGGCCTTATATGGGGATAGAAACCCCAACATAATGTTTAACTAGAATATAATGTATACACATTAAACGATTAACTATGAGGATTTCATAGAGTGGCCTATTCTGGGACATGTGTAACATCAAATTGATGTACTGGTTGTTTATAGGATAATATTGTCTATATAGGAGTGTTTTAAGATAGGGAGGGTTAAATATATTGAATTAGGGATGGAGAATCTAGAATGAGAAGAAAGGTGTCTGAAAATGGTTCTCACTAAGGATTATAAGGGTCATGAGAATTGTTACTCGTTTCATCATTCTACCTAATGTTTCCATTGACACCACCAAGGTAAAGAACTATGGTACAATAGAGATATGTGTGTGTTGTTAAACATATAAAATAAATATAATCATATTTAATTATAAAAAAATTATGATTAATTTTCACTCGTCAAATTATTTAAGAAGTCAATTGAAATTAAAGAAGCTCTAAACACAAAACCATTCTTAGTATTGTACACAAATGTTTAAAAAGGAAAACAATTTATATAATTATTAGTATAAGTAATTCTATTTTGTTTACATATTATTAGAAAATTAAATCTCTTGTCATCATTTAAGTACACTCATATAAGAGGTAGATTTTCTATAGTTTTCCCATAAACATTCGCAGAATAATATTAGGTAATTTTGGTTTGAAGGAAACTATATCAGAGAGAAGTAAAATCCCATATAGATTTTATAAAGATCTATACCAACTAAATAGCCACCCAAAATAAAATACATGTATTATTTGATGCATATTTATGATGAATATAACATAAGGATATATTATTGAAAAAATTTATTTATTTTAAAATTTAATAATATTCTTACATGTATATATATATTTTAAAAAAAGGTGATGCCTTAGTCAATAATGACAAGAGAACAATTATTATTAAAGTAAATATTACATGAGTCTAAAAATGGGATCATATTATAAACTTTTTCATGAAAGGAATGAATATCAGTGGGATGGTCTTCGAACCAGGTAATGTTTTGATTTACTCCCATATTGGCCAGAACCATTGTGTAATGACCCGCCAATTATCATTGTCTTGAGAGTGCAACAAGTCATTAATAAGCCTTAAGTTACATCCCCAAGATGCTAAATGCTGGAAATAAATTCCTATGGGTCTCAAGCATAAGTGGTGGATGATTTACCCTTTTAGAAATAAACCCATCCAATAAACATTCACTATATTATGTATGAACACATGAAAGACCAACCAACAAATTAATTTATGTTAAACCACATCAGAGTACATAACAGCGGAATACAAAACCAAACATCAAAATACACAGAGAAAGAACAACACTAGACTCTAAAAAGACACCATGACTCAGTGGTCCACAAGCTCCAAGCTCCACAGCATCTCCCAAACACCACCATAAGCTACTGGAAATGAGATGATTTACCTTTATCTATGTCTCGGAATACAACATTTGCAAAAGCACCAAAGTTCCAAAGCAGGGGTGAGTATAATACTCAGTAGGTTTTCCCCAATGACTTCCCTAATCAATCCACTAGGATAGAAGAGATAGCCACATTTATATAAAAACATTTTATATAAAAAAATTTCACCAAAGTAGTTTATAACTAAATATAAACTTGTTTTCCAAAACCATCCATGCTCAAAAGCATCTAATTGCAATTTCAATCAGCTTTTCCAAAAAGTTATTTTTTCAAACAAAACCTAACAAATTTCCAAACTATTTCACAAACAACCCGTTTGGCAACCCAACCATTTAAAAAACCCAAAAAATCAACCATGTATGCTTCATTATGACAGTTTTATACTCATGATCAGTTTCTTGTCGATCTACCAAGTCGTCACAAGGTAATTGTTTCCCATGTGCCATTACACCTTTAGCACCATGCACAAGGTCATATTTCAACCAAACCTCGTACATAAAAGTCTCATGTGCCATTGAATGTTTGGCACCAAGCATAAGGTCCTATTTTAACCAAGCCTCATATATGCAACATAAAGACACACCACACATTCAAAACAATCATTCCAAAACCATCCTTTCAATAAAACACCATTTAATGAAAACCATTTCCATCAAAACCAAGTGTGCTCACCCAATTCAAACCATTTCAATAAAACATCCATTTTTATTGAAATCGTATTTCTCACCCATACATTTACAATTTCAGAAATTTCATAATTTGAAATCAACATTTTAAATTCAAATATCCAAATCACTTTGTACTACAAATCACCAAGATTTCACAATTTCATCCAAACCATAAATCATCACTAAAGAAGATTTATCCCATGCTTTTCACAATCGATACCATTTAAATAATAAATTTGAAACTATAATAAACTAATTATTTATGGTGTCATAATTTTTCATTTTAAAAAAATTCTTAAAAAGTATACTGAAACAGTATAATTTGTTTTTATTAATAAATATCATTAATTATGTGCCTATGTTAGAAAACCCAGTGAATCCTAGTTCCCAAATTGTACTCTCTCTGGTGATTACATCTCATGTCTCTCATCCATTTCTATTTTTTCTATTAGTAGTTACTAATCCAATAGGATAGGATTTAATGAAATTAAATTTTAGTATATGTTATCAATTAATAAATATTTATTAATATCATGTTTGGAATGGAAATAAAAACTATAAAAACAATGATATATTTTATATTTTACATGTGATAGTTAAAATAATATGTTAAACTTTTTGGTATAAATGGGTAAATCCAAATGCATAAATAGATATAATATTAAATTAATTGGAATAATAATTATTATGAGTTATTTATAAATCCCATTTATCAAAACTCAAAAGAGGGTATGATTTTATAGTGTATTCCACAGTCCAAGACTTGTCCAAGATCTAGCATTCTTGGTTTGAGAGAAACTAGGTAGGGGATATGTTTAGGATCATTGATACTTCCACAAGATCCATTATTGTTCTAGGACCACCAAAAATGAAACTAGAGAAAATTTAATGATTAGGTCATTTTGGAGATCATAAGGATCTATTCAACTAAATATGAGGAATAAATCATAATTAATTAAAATATTTATATGAAATGATATATCATGAATTATCATAAATTTTAAAATTTATTTTTTAAAATTTTTTCCCAATTCATAGATTTGAATTTTTTTTAAAAATATATTCGATTTTAAAAAATTAATATAAATTATATTAAATAATGATATCATATATTAACCGAAATATCATTTTATGTTTATAAATAAATTATATACCAAACATATTATATTTATAAAATATATTTATATTAAATTTTATGGTTTTAATAAGTGAACTTTTGAATTTAATTGTTTTTTAATTATATAAACATATTTCACATTTGATTATATATGTTATATTTATCATGATTTTTATAATAAAACTTTTATTTAGTATTTGAAATTTATTTTTTTACAACCATTATATATTAAATAATAAAATATGTTTTCCATGTTTGAATATTTAATCCAACATATATAATAAGGATCATTTTATTTATGTACGAAAATGATTAATAACATATGAAAAAACTATTTATCCCCGGGAAAAAAATTATAACATTGAATAACCTAAAATGTAAAAGGAAAAAACTATATAATACATTCTTCAATTTTAATAGTGATGGTTTGGCTCAAATTTATTTCATTATAACTAAATTTTTTAAAAAATATTTCAGAAACATCCCATTTTAGTGACTTCTCATAAATGGAAATTTTTCTGTATTTATAAGAAATACAACTCCTTTTCCCGAAAAAAAATTGGAAATTTATTACTTAAACCTCTTATCAACATAATATCTCTTTTCTATTCCAAAAAACAACCAATCACACTCCAACACACAGCTAGATATATTAGAGAGGTTATTTTAATCTAAATAGTTGGTCCCTTAATATTTTAATCACCTTCGTAATAAAGATATTCCATGTAGTGATGTATAATTTCCA
Source organism: Viscum album (assembly GCA_963277665.1). Taxonomy (NCBI): domain Eukaryota; kingdom Viridiplantae; phylum Streptophyta; class Magnoliopsida; order Santalales; family Viscaceae; genus Viscum; species Viscum album. Next base: position 1,707,692,253 of record OY728150.1, read on the forward strand.
AAAAACAATATCATATTATATTCCATTAACTTATTCTTTTAATACTAAAATTTATATTCACCAACATAAAATGATAAAATATGTATCATGGATATTCAATAATATTATTATAATTATGGAATAATAGTTATCCTGCATCACTCTTTCCATTAAGAACATAAAAACTTGTAAATTGTGTTGTGTGGACAATGACCTCCACGATATTACATTTTTAATATCAATTCACCAACATAAAAATGATTTCATTAATAGAGATTTTAATATATATCATGATATTTATTATAAATTTTAGATTCTGAAGAGATAAACTGTATTAATCATATATCATATTCTATTGAAAAATTCATCATTAAACATGTACACGTGTGTACTACCAGCTCCAATAGATGATTGATTTTAATTTTTCATTTCATTTCTTACACTGATTGAAAAGAAATATTTTAGTGGAGAAAACATCTATTTATTATATCATTTAAATTATGGTATGAAATATTAGAAGGAAAATGGAATATTTTATCAAAAAAAATATTATCATAAATTCCCTCATTTAAAAAAATATTTCCAAGAGTGAAATCATTAATTCAAATTATGTAATTTTTTAGTATCAATTTACTAATTCTAAAAAAATATATAGATATTATATTTCAAAACTAATAAATAGAATATGATTTATTTATGTATATAGTAGACTTATGTAAAAAACAAATTCTCCTTATAATCGTTGATAATCATTGACTATTCATGTATGGGTTAGATAGATCACTTACAGGAACAATGATTTGAAATTATATCATGGATATGTATGATAAAATAATTACAAATATTGAATTATTTTCATATATAAATAGATATTTTCTGGAAATGTAATATTAATATTTAATTCACTAATTATGAAATAATTCATTCTAGATTAGAAATAACTAAAAAACATCACTATCAACAACAAATTCCATGATATACACTATGATACTAAAGGTTGATATTTTAAAATTCATAAATAATAATAATTAATACATTATGAAAATATTAATGAACGTTGAACAAGGACCATTTGTTGGGGAATGAATACTAAAACTAGTCCTACAAAACAATTATAATTTGAAAATAAAAATTAGTAAAAAATATGGGAGAATTATATTTAATATAAATATATATATGTCGATAAATATTGTAAATTGAATTCATATAGAGTTTTATGTATGAATAGGTTTCTAAAATTTGTTATTAAGTTGACTATTATTGTTATATATAATATCTGAGTGCATTTGAATAATCAGGGAAATATGGTAAGGGTTTATTTACCTTAAATCGGAATGCCAATATACATGGTTAATTCATACCACATAATTCATTTTCATTGGTGTAAAAAATTCCTTATTTTAGTATAGTATTGTTCTCCATTAATAATTCATGATATTCAGTTTTCAATTTAGTGTAATACCTCACATGATGTTTTTATTCAAATTTCATTAATGTTTTAATGAGTTTTAATAACTAAAATCTTTTCCATGGGTTTTAAAAAATGCACATGGATTGTAAATATTTATGATTGAATAATTTTATAATTAGATTTTTTTTCATTTTAACATTCTTTTCAAAAGAAATAAGGTTTTAAAATAAATTTTTATTCCGGATGATTGTATTATTATTTTTAAATGATATTTTTATTTATTAATCCCAATACCATTAATAGAATTTTTCATCAATATAAACAATTGTTATTTTGTCAAAATTTTCTATTTTATTTATTAGAATATCAATTTGTAAATTTATGATTAAAAATTTATTCAAATGAAATAATTTTAAATCAAATGTATAATTATGATTTTTGAGATTATAATTATTCATATAATGAAATTTAAATGATAAAGAAATGGTTTAATAACAATTAAAATATAATCTATTTTATCTTTCTATAAAAATAATTTTTATAGCCTCTATGTCATTTCAATTATAAATTATTTGGAATTATTTATTATATATTTTTTCAAAATAATTTTCATTATCATAAAAAAGTTTCTTAACATAATTTAACGATATATATTTTAAATGTTTTTGTTATTTATTTTTCATGTTAAAATATATTTACTTTATAATGTTTATTATTCTAGATGTGCTGATTGGATAATTATATTTATGTTATTATGATTATATTTTGGAAAATTATATTCATGATATGTTATGATTTCATTTTCATGATAAATATTATTGAATGGGTTAGGAAGTCTAATCTTTTTCAATATGTTATATGAGATAACATAATGTATAACATTAGGTTGAACACATAATTATGTATAGCGATGAGTGGGGTCTTACACACCCTTCAATATATAGATTATATATATCGCTTAATAGTCAGGTGTGGAACTTCTGATCACTTTTCACATAAGTGTGGGAATAATAATTTTTCTCGCATTGGTTTCCACATATATATATAATTTTATGACATTTCTCTGTAGTTTATCAAGTAATTACACAATTTTATGAAGTATTTTATTTCCATAAAATGTCAGGTTTTGATGATTATTCTTTATTTCTGATATATTTCTCAACATTATGTTGTGAAAATAAATTATATGACATTATTGATTTGTTTTGATCCAAGTCATATCTTTTATGAAACCATAATAGTATTATATGATCTATTTTACAGTCACCTGAATTATGACTAATAAATTTGGTCTTATAGTATTTTATAATGATATTTTTGTCTCTGTCATCTTTCCCATCATGTTATAATATATTTCATTATAACTAATCATATGGACTCCCACATTTAATTTGTTTACAATTAGTAGAATATTAAGATGATTATATATTTTTTCATATGTACGGAATGGTATATAAGAAAACAATTATAGATATATGATAATCAGTGTTATAAAAAATTGTTTATATATATATATAATTTCAAAGACTTTAAAAAAATATCTAACTTGGTGATGATTTTTTTCTGATTAATTATTGATATCATATGATGGTTTTATTATTTATATTTTATTTAGATTGGGTCCCTATATTTTGATTTAGGTTTTGGATTAGTTTTTATTTAATATTATTTAATTTGTTTTTATTTGTTTAGATATCCTTAGTGGAATCATTTAGATGAGTCTATGTATAAGGTGATATCCTAAAATAATGGTAATGTATTATCTATTTAGTATTCTATAGAAATAATTATTTATCTTTATACTACAATTCGTAGAATGATGTAGAATAAATGTTCCCAGAGATAATAACCTTGAAATATGGATTTTCTGTATTATCTCAATCATCGCCTAGTGACTAACAATGAGGCCTAACTATACACCTAGTTTGACACTCATGGGGTCTACATTTTCAATGATATAATACTTTTAAAGTAAAACAATTAAATATTTATTCCATAGTTATATTGAAAAATTAGTATGATAGGCATATGATAATCCAACTCAATGTATACTAGGTCAAAAAAATATTTACAAAAGTTACACTCAAGAAAAATTGAGAGAATATATTAATATAAAATAAAAAGATTTCTTAAGGATTAAATTCATCTATATTTATAGATATTCCTCAAAATTATTAAATATTTTTCACTCATATAAACCCTTTTGGGTTTATTAAAGGTTGTATGTAAATAGATCTATGGGAATCAAGGATAATTCTTTTATTTACTCAATGTAAAACCTATTAAAATGAGGGTGAATATGAATAATTGTGATTATTTCAAACCAGATAACATTCAACAAGATTAACAATATGAACAATTTTTATGTCCAAAACACTCAAATGAAGTGAAAGAAATGGTATCATGAATGATCTATTATTGATGATTATGGAAGAAAAAATATTTAATTTCTTATTTGACAAAAATGTTGAATGAGCATCCCGTTAATTGCCTATGTATGCTTGGTTGATTATTTACTTATGGAACTGGTGTTTATGAATCCTAATAGAGTCAATAGAATGTGAAGTTTTTTGTTAGTAATATGGAGTAGAAAACTTACATCCAACAGAACCAATAATAGTATGATTCATTTGGTGTGGAAATAGTTATCATTATCTATATTTTTGTTGTCAATAAATTGTGGATAAGATTGATATTTAGTAAAAACCCAACCATTTATGGTATATTGCTGAGATTTTTAAATGAATTATATTATTATGTTTTTTCATAACAACCCCCCCCCCCCCACAACACTTTATAATTATCAATATAGGATTATTATATATGACACATTATATTTTCTAGATTGATTTATAATTGTACCACCCTAATATTTTATTGTGAAATAATATATATTTATTTATTTATTTAATGGTTTCTCTTTTAAATTTTCATGTTGGTGAATTATGTACTTGTATGGGTATATTAAATGTATTTCAAATACGGTATTAATTATTTCAACATAGATTCCAAATTCATAAATCCAGGCTATATTATATACAATATCCCTAATATAAAAAATGGCCTAGTTAGAGACACCAAATTCAAACCTCTGAAAAGTGATATTAATGCTCCTCCAATAAACTATGAAACTAATAAATCATCTATATTATCATCAAATAATGTACTATAATTGTGTTTAGTCCCCAATGTTTCTATAAAACGTGAGAAATACTTATAATGTTTTTGTATATAATAAAATTCCTCTACTCCTCCACTAGTACTACATGACATAGTGGTCAAGAGAAAATGGAGTCCACCATGTGACCTCATTGTTTAGAAAATATGAAGCTTTGTGTTCCATTCCACTGAAAACAGAAGACAATAAATCATGTGAGGGGAATAGTATTGATATTGAAGGCCTTATGTGGGGATAGAAACCCCATCATAATGTTGAACTAGCATATAATGTAGACAAATTAAACGATTAACTATGAGGATTTCATAGCGTGGTCTATTCTAGGACATGTGTAACATCAAATTGATGAACTGGTTGTTTATAGGATAATATTGTCTATATAGGAGTGTTTTAAGATAGGTAGGGTTAAATATATTGAATTAGGGATGGAGAATCTGGAATGAGAAGAAAGGTTTCTGAAAATGGTTCTCACTAAGGATTATAAGGGTCATGAGAATTGTTACTCGTTTCATCATTCTACCTAATGTTTCCATTGACACCACCAAGGTAAAGAACTATGGTACAATAGAGATATGTGTGTGTTGTTAAACATATAAAATAAATATAATCATATTTAATTACATAAAAAAATTTATGATTAATTTTCACTCGTCTCATTATTTAAGAAGTCAATTGAAATTAAAGAAGGTCTAAACACAAAACCATGCTTAGTATTGTACACAAATGTTTAAAAAGGAAAACAATTTATATAATTATTAGTATAAGTAATTATATTTTGTTTACATATTATTAGAAAATTAAATCTCTTGTCATCATACAAGTACACTCATATAGGAGGTAGATTTTCTATAGTTTTCCCATAAACATTCGCAGGATAATATTGGGTAATTTTGGTTTGAAGGAAACCATATCAGAGAGAAGTAAAATCCTATAGAAATTTTATCAAGATCTATACCAACTAAATAACCACCCAAAACATAATACATGTATTATTTGATGCATATTTATGATGAATATAACATAAGGATATATTATGGAAAAAATTATTTATTTTAAAATTTAATAATATTCTTACACGTATATATATATTTTAAAAAAAGGTGATGCCTTAGTCAATAATGACAAGAAAACAATTATTACTAAAATAAATATTACAAGAGTCTAAAAATGGGATCATATTATAATATTTTTCATGAAAGGAACGAATATCAGTGGGATGGTCTTCGAACCAGGTAATGTTCTGATTTACTCCCATATTGTCCAGAACCACTGTGTAATGACCCGCCAATTATCATTGGCTTGAGAGTGCAATGAGTCATTACTAAGCCTTAAGTGACATACCCAAGATACTAACGGCTGGAAATAAATTCCTAAGGGTCTCAAGCATAATTGGTGGATGATTTACCCTTTTAGAAATAAACCCATCCAATAAACATTCACTATATTATGTATGAACACATGAAAGACCAACCAACAACTTAATTTATGTTAAACCACATCAGAGTACATAGCAACGGAATATGAAACCAAACATCAAAATACACAATGGAAGAAAAACACTAGACTCTCAATAGACACCACGACTCAGTGGTCCACAAGCTCCAAGCTCCACAGCATCTCCCAAACACCACCATAAGCCACTGGAAATGAGATGCTTCACCTTTACCTATGTCTCGGAATACAACATCTGCAAAAGCACCAAAGTGCCAAAGCAGGGGTGAGTATAAAACTTAGTAGGTTTTCCCCAAGGACTTCCCTAATCACGCCACTAGGATGGAATTGATAGCCACATTTATATAAAAACATTTTATATAAAACATTTTCACCAAAGTAGTATATAACTAAATATAAACTTGTTTTCCAAAACCATCCATGCTCAGAAGCATCGAACTGAAATTTCAACCGGATTTTCCAACACGTTATTTTTTCCAAAAAAACCTAACAAATTTCCAAACCATTTCACAAACAACCCGTTTTGCAACCCAACCATTTCATAAACCCTTAAAATCAAACATTCATGCTTCATTATGACAGTTTTATACTCATGATCAGTTTCTCATCGATCTACCAAGTCATCACAAGGTAATTGTTTACCATGTGGCATTACAGCTTTATCACCAAGCACAAGGTCATATTTCAACCAAGCCTCGTACATAAAAGTCTCATGTGCCATTAAATTTTTGGAACCAAGCACAAGGTCCTATTTTAACCAAGCCTCATATATGCAACATGAAGACACACCACACATTCAAAACAATCATCCCAAAACCATCCTTTCAATAAAACACCATTTAATGAAAACCATTTCCATAAAAACCAAGTGTTCTCACCCAATTCAAACCATTTCAATAAAACATCCATTTTTATTGAAATCAAATTTCTTATCCAGACATTTAAAATTTCCGCAATTTCATAATTTGAAATCAACATTTTAAATTCAAATAGCCAAATCACGTTGTACAACAATTCACCAAGATTTCACAATTTCATCCAAACCATAAATCATCACTAAAGAAGATTTATCCCATGATTTTAACAATCGATACCATTCAAATAAGAAATTTGAAACTATGCTAACCAATTCTAATGAGAGGAGTCGAGAGTGAAGCCACCTACCTCAACAAAAATGTGAAACCAATCAATGGATGAAGAACGCTCAAGAACACGGGTCAAATATCCAAAAAAAATACCCTTAGATCTCTTCTACCAACACAACCAAGACAAATCTCAACATATTTAGAATCTGAATACTTAGGTATACCCATAATTGGCATAAATCTAATAATCCGATGGAAGAGGAGAAGTAGATCTAACTAGATCTAAGAAACCATTCAAGAACGAAGGAGAACGATCACATACCTCAAGAATCTAGCTTCGATTCGCCAAGAGAGGCCTTCGGATCACCACCAAAAAGATTGGAGAACCCTCTATGACCATAGGAGAACCAAAATCCTAAGTTACGGCCACTTAGATGCTTTAATGAGGCAATTAGAGGAAAAATGAGTTAGATCCACAATTTAAGGATCTAATTTTATGTGACTACATGGTTAGTCCACACAGTTTTAAAAACCATGCACTAACTGTGCGTTAGCTACTACCTTGTCCACCCTTCTCGCATGGCCTCATCATATGGTTTCCCTTATCCGTGTGTCGACCATGTGGAAGCCACTGCCTCCTCAGTCAGCCACGCACGGTTTGGCCGCACGGTTTGGACAAACTGTGCGCCACCCGTGCACCTTCCCATTTGCTTCAAACTTCAGTCCAAGATCTACCGACTCTCCCATACGTCACCCTTAACATTTAAAACCAATAAAAGCATCATGTAAGGGTTACATACAAGAATCTACGGGTACTACATTCACCCCCACCATTGGCCTTTTCGTCCCTCTAAAATTAGAAAACCAATGCTTGTTTGAAAGTGTTCTGGCCACTGCTCTCTCATTTATTTATCTTTTTCCCAAGTCTCTTCCTGAATCTGACCATGTTACCAAAAAACCCAAAATAGACTGATTTTTTTCCAATGCAAGACATTATCCTACCTATCCAAAATCCAAACCAGGATATGTACCAATGAAGCATCTATCTCTAGGTCAACGTGATCCCATCTAATCACATTGTCTGAATCAGGCTGATACTTCATCAACTGAGATACATGGAACACATTATGCACCAAACTGAACCGTGGTGGTAATGCCAACTGATATTCCACCTCTCCAACCCATTCCATTATCTCAAAAGGGCCTATATAATGAGGAGCTAATTTTATATGCTTCATAAAACGATGATGTCCAAATTTTTGAGAGTTCCTCAAGAAGACATGATCACCCACAACGAATACTAATGCTCTATGATGGTGATCTGCATAAGATTTCAGATTACTTTGAGCTGTCCCCATCCTCTTTCTAATCAACTAAATCATATCTATTGTTTATTCGACAAGGATTGGCCCAACTAGTGAAGTTTCACTAGTTTCCACCCAGCAAAGTGGATAACGACAAGGACACTCATACAATGCTTCAAATGGAGCCATGTCTATCAAGGCCTGATAACTGTTGTTATATGAGAACTCCACTAAAGTCATGTGCTCTTCCCACGAGCCACCAAAATCTATTACACAAGACCGCATCATGTCTTCCAATGTCTGTATCATCCTTTCAGATTGTCCATCCGTCTGAGGATGATACGTCGTACTTATATTCAACTAAATTTTCAGGGATTTATGCAAGGATCTCCAGAAACGAAATGTGAACCTCAAATCTCTATCTAAGATGATATAAACTGGTACACCATTCCTCTTTAACACTTCCCAAATATAGATTTTTGAAGGATCATCCACCATATGAGTTTCACGAATCGTGATGAAATGGGCCGACATGGTTAGATGATCCACTATCACCCAAACAACATCGTTTTTTCGGACCGTTCTTGGAAGAAATGTAACAAAATCCATTTTTATATGATACCTTTTCCACACTGGGATAGGTAAAGATAGTAACAAACCATATGGTCTATGATGCTCTGCTTTAACCTGCTGACAAGTTAAGCATCGCGAGTCAAATTTAGCCACCTTCCTTTTCATGCCGCTCTCCCAAAACTATGCCTTTAACTACTTATACATCTTCTGTGTACCCAAATGTACAAACCATATTTAATGGTGGTAATCATTAAGGATTTGTTCTTGAAAATATATAGGTACAACCATTCGATCTCTGAAACACAAAACTGAACCCGTTTCTAGTTTCTAGCCATCAATGGTCTCCCCACCATTGAGTTTTGAACTCATTACCAGACATTCTGCATCAGATGTTTGTACCTCATTGACCACTTTTACAAGATCAGGAACAAGCATAGCTAAAAATAAAACCACAACATCACCTCAGTTTTCACATTCCACCTGCATGTCGGATAAGACCGACATCACCTGCCATTCATCTGAAGCTTACTTTGCCAACAGAGAATACGACTTCATGCTTAATGCATCGACCACCGAATTGCCCTTACCCGATGTATATATTAAGTCAAATTCTAACATTTTAAGATACTCCATCCATATTCTCTCCCTTAGATTCAAATCTCGCTATGATAAAATGTGTTTAAAGCTTTTGTGATCTGTAAACATAGTAAATTTCTCACCAAAGAGGTAGTTTCTCCATGTTTTCAAACCATGGAAGACTACAACTAACTCTAAATCTTGTGTTGGGTAATTTTGACCATGCACTCTCAACTTCCTTGAGGCATAAGAAAACACATGGTCTCCTTGCATGAGAATAGAACCCAACCCTGTTGTTGAAACATCACAATACACCACGTATCATTGCCCTGATTCTTGCAAGATTAAGATAGGTGCTTATGTAATCCGAACTTTTAACTCTTAAAAGGATCTCTGACATTTCTAAATCCATTGAAATGCATTGTTCTTAGTTTTCAATGTTTTCATAGGAGAATATAGACGTGAGAAGTCACGGAAAAAGCATTGGTAATAACCAGCTAGACCAAGAAAACATCGTATTTCAAATATATTCTTCCGCAGTTGCCAAGAAAGAACAGCTTCTATCTTTTCTGGATCCACTGAAACACCTTTCTTAGAAACAACAAGGCCATAAAAACATACCTCTTGTATCCAAAAATCTCACTTTGATAATTTGTCATACAATTGATAGTCTCACAAGATTTTCAACACTATTGCCAATTTTTTCTCTTGCTCAGCCCTTGTTCATGAATACACCAATATATCATCCACAACCACCATAATAAAAGAATCCAAATATCGCCGAAATATCCGATTCATCAATTCCATAAAGAATGTTGGTGAATTCATATGACCAAAAGGCATGAATACATATTCATAGTGGTCATATCTGCATCTTAAATCTGTCTTCAGAATATCCTCCTTCTAAACTCCCAATTAGTGATATCCTGATCACAAGTCAATCTTGGAGAACTAATGAGCTATCCTTAATTGATCGAATAGATCATGAATGCGTTGAATTGGATATCTATTCTTATCGTAACTTGGTTAAGTTTACGATAATCCACACATATCCTCAAAGTTCTATCTTCATTCATTACAAACAAAACTGGTGCAGTCCATAGAGACACACTTGGCCGAATGAAACCCTTGCTTTCCAGCTCCTCTAACTACACTTTAAATTCCATTAACTCTGTTGGTGCCATACTATAAGATGGAAGTGAGATTGAAAGGGTCCCTGGAAGGAGATCAATCATAAAATCCACTTCCCTTACAGGTGGTAACTTTGAGATGTTCTTGGTAAAGACATTTGGAAATTGATCCACCATTGGTGAAAAAATATTTTCCTCAATCTCTTCCACTGATGACAAATTCAATGCTAACAATTAGTAATAGATTGTTCCCACCATTGGTTCCAAAATGATCTCTGCACCTTTCTTTACCATTCCCTCTCCTCTGAAAATATGCTCTATATCGTCCTCAGTCGTGAAACTAACTGTTCTCCAATAACAGTCGATGTGAGCCTTAAGCCTTATCAACCAATCCATACCTAAGATTAAATCATAGAAATCCATATCCAACATAGATAATTCCCAATCTAGCTCATCTCCATCAATAGTTATAGCACATTACCGACTCACGACGGCTTGACATTCTCTTTCACCAAAAGGAGTTTGTTGATTCAAGATAGAAGGCATCATTTCTAGTTTTAAACATAGAAAGCCAACAACACAAGAAGCAATGAAGTAATGCGATGCACCAGTATCAAAAAACACTTGGAAAAAGGTAGAATTCAAAAGAATTGTACCTCTTACTATTGATGGTCCAGCCTGATCATCAACAATCATCTGTTTAGCTCTATACAATTTCTTCATCACTGAATTTTTCTACTAGTTGCCTTGATGAGATTTCCCTGGTTGAGGAGTCATGGTATTTCAAGAATCACCTTGGAAAGCTCTATTATGCTGACAAGACTAACTTTGTTGTCCTCGTCATGTTGAAGCATACGATGCTTGCAACACCAGAGAAGTGTCCTGAACAACCGATCGTGGAGCACTATAACAATATCGCTAAAGATGCCCCATCTTGTTGCAATTGTGGCATGCTCTCATTGGTGATGTACATTCTCATTTCATGTGATCAGTCGAACCACATTGAAAGAATCCTCCTTTGCTCTGGGGTCGTGGAGGAAGGTTGTCTTATCCTGCCGTCTGGTTCTGATTCGCACTCCCACCTTGGAAGTATGTGTCCGTCTTCCGCTTATTCCCAACATTGGAGTTCCCACATATTCCCGTGGGTATCATCATTTCTCCTCCTATCAATCCCAAGATATCACGTTCCATAACCATTTCTCTGTTCACCATCTCTGTATAATCCATAATACAGAGCACCACAATCTTCGATCGAATCTCTTGCCTTAGACCCGATTTGAAGATGTGTGCTTTCAATGAAGCACTTTCCGCAACCTCTGGTGAAAAACGGACTAAATTCTAGAAATTATCCACAGACTCTATGATGGAGAGGCCCTCTTGTTTCAAGCTGAAGATGTCCGTCATTTTCTGGATCTTGAACATGTGAGGATAGAATTATTTATTAAACAATTCTTCAAAATCCTCACACGTAAGGCCTTCATTCAATTTATCATGCACCGCTAAATCCCACCACTAACGTGAAAGATCCACAAGAATATACATCGCCAGCTTTACTTTCAACTCCACTAGTGTACCGATGAAATTAAATATATGATTCATCAAACTTAGCCACACCTCCTCCTTCTCGAGTTCAGCATCACCCCTAATGTTCGATGGATTCTGCTTCATGAACTGGATGGTATGATCCACATGTCAGGGATCATTCCTTTGGTTCCTCATATACACAGCTTAAAAGGCATGGACAATACTCTAAAACAGCTCTTGGTTCACATGTGTTTCAGGTGCAGCCACATTCTCCAAAGCTTCTTCGGGTTTTTTTCTATGACCCCTACCAGGTGCCATTTTCTAAACCAACAACAAACTCTATCAATCTCACTGTCTAGCAACTGTTGGCTTAGCATTTCAAATTTTATCACATCAACTATCACGAAATTGTTCTCAAACAACCTTTTTCCATGTTCAACCATTTTTTAAAACATTTAACATTATTTTTTTAAAAATAAATCCATATTCAAAATACACCAAATACCCTATTTTCAATGTCTTTCAGTTGAAATCAATTTCCACATTTTTCAAAAATTGTCACCATGCACAAAATCATTACTCATTCCTCACAATGAGATATGCAGTCCTAGTAGGAAGTCATTTCTCTACCATGAATTTCAGGCTACTCTCATTTTCTAAACCCACAAAAATGAGATTTCCAACATTCTAGAAGTGTGTCCAAAACACTTATGTACCCAACACCCTGGTAACTTTAAGTTCAGCATAAACGGGTTAGCTAAGTACTTTTATGCTATAAATTTCATGTTCCGATAATACTACTCCTGTCTAAGATGAATACCCAAGGAATAAACAAGAAGGAATTTCAACTCAAATCCAAGAACATCGATGACTACTTGTTTGGCAAGGACCAAAAAAGCTGATACCATTTGTAAAGACCCACCAATTCTCATTGTCTTGAGAGTGAAACAAGTCATTACTTGGCCTTAAGTGACATCCCCAGGATGCCAAAGGGTGTCAATAAGTGTCGATGGGTCTCAAGCATAAGTGGGGGATGATTTACACTTTTAGAAATAAACCCATCCAATAAACATTCACTGTATGATGAATAAACACATGAAAGACCAACAAGAACTTCATTTATGGTAAACCACATCAGAGTACATAACAGCAGAATACCAATCCAAACATGAAAATACTTATCAGAAGAACAACACAAGACTCTCAAAAGACACCATGACTCAGTGGTCCACAATCTCCAAGAACCATAGCATCTCCCAAACACCACCATAAGCCACTAGTAATTAGATACATTACCTTTACCTGTCTCTCTGAATACAAAATCTACAAAAGCACCAAAGTGCCAAAGCAAGGGTGAGTATAAAACTCGATAGGTTTTCCCCAATGACTTCTTTACTCATGCCACTAGGATAAAAGAGTTATCCACATTTATAAAAACAATTTATATAAAACATTTTCACCAAAGCAGTTTATAACTAAATATAAACTAGTTTTCCAAAGCCATCCATGATTAAAAGCATCAAAGTTCAGTTTCAACCGGATTTTCCAACATGTTATTTTTCCCTAAAAATAACTAAACAAATTTCCAAACCATTTCACAAAAAACCCGTTTTGCAACCCAACCATTTCACAAAACCATGAAATCAACCATGCATGATTCATTATGATAGTTCCATACACATGAGCGATTTCTCATCGATCTACCTAGCCATTACAAGGAAATTGTTTCCCATGTGGCATTACACCTTTGGCACCGAGCACAAGGTCATATTTCAACCAAGCCTCGTACTTAAAGGTCCCATGTTCCATTAAAAGTTTGGCACCGAGCACAAGGCCCTATTTCTACCAAGACTCGTATATGCAACATGAACAGACACCACACATTCACAAAAATCATTCCAAAACCACCCTTTCAATAAAACATCATTTATTGAAAACCATTTCCATCAAAACCAAGTGCGTTCATCCAATTCAAACCATTTCAATAAAACACCCATTTTTATTGAAATCCAAATCCATCAAAGTCATTTCAATCTCAAACAATTCAAATAAAGTACCCCTTTTTACTGAAATCCCATTTCTAATCAAGCCATTTACAATTTCCAAAATTTCATTATTTCAAATCAACATTTTAAATTCAAATAGCCAAATCACATTGTACAACAATTTACCAAGATTTCATAATTTAATCAAAACCATAAATCATCACTAAAGAATATTTATACCATTATTTTCACAATCAATACCATTCAAATAACCAATTTGAAACTAATCCAACCAATTATAATTAGAGGAGTCGAGAGTGAAGCCACCTACCTCGACAAAAATGAGAAACCAGTCAACGGATAAGGAACGGTCAAGAACACCGGGTCAAATCTCCAAAAACCCACCTTAGATTTCTTCTCCTAACACAACCAAGACCAAATCTCAACATCTTTGGCATCCACATACTTTGTTCTACCCATAACGAGAATAGATCTAAGAAGCCAAGGGAAGATGAGAAGTTGAACTAAGTAGATCTAAGAAACCATTCAAGAACGAAAGAGAATGATCACATACCTCAAGAATTCATCTTCAATCCACCAAGAGAAGCCTTTGTATCGCCTCCGAAGCAATGGGAGAACCCTCTTTGACCTTAGGAGAACCAAAATCCAGAGTTAGGGCTGCTTAAGAGAATTAATGTGGAAATTAGAGTCAAAACGAGTTAGATACACAATTTAAGGATTTAATTTTAAGTGACTGCACTGTTAGTCCGCACGGTTTGACAAAACGTGCACTAACAATGCATTAGCTACTGCCTCGTCCACCCTTCGCACACGGCCTCATCACACGGTTTCCCTTAACCGTGCGCCGACCATGCGGAAGCCACTACCTCATCAGTCAACCATGCACAGTTTGGCTGCACAGTTTAGACAAATCGTGCGCCGCCCATGCACCTTCCTCTTTGCTTCAAACATCAGTCCATGATCTCCTGACTCTGCCATACGTCACCCTTATCTTTTATAACCAAGAAAATCATCAAGGGTGACGTACCAGAAACTAGGGTTACTACACTCTGCAACCCTAGTTTCTTCTCGATAAACATAGGTGATGATATAATTAAGATGGATATGAAAATGGGAGCATTCCATCCATTATGTAGTAATCGGCAAGTCATGGTGGATTATAACATTACAAATTGATTGAAAGATAGTCGTCACATCACTTTGGATTCAAAGGTTATTTCATCCAATAATATTAGAAAAGTCAATAGTATGTATCAATCCCTACATCTCAGCTTCAAGGGAGGTTTCAATGCGACATTTACCCATGAAGCATCCAATGATCTGGTCGAGGTGGATTTTGAAAATAGAAACACACACTGTAGGTCCCATAGTTCCCTTTGAGGCACTATCAATATTGATCTTGATCTATCCTGGTAGGGGGGCTCTTCGTAACACCTATAGTGTGTGATTCGACTGCCAAAAATTTCCTTTAGTCCTTAGACACATCAGGATCGCAAAGTAATGCACAGTGTTGTGGAAGTTTCCATTTTGAGTTGAGGCAGCTTCATATATGGCAATGGGGATCCACAATAGACATGTAATTTGATTAAATGAGTAATTATTATGAATAATAGCATTCTTATCATACCATATCTCATGATAGAGTTTAGCAACCGCATCTTGGAAGATGTTCCTCACATGGTGAGAGCCATCCATTTCTGCACATTTTTTAAGTTGATTATTGATAGAGTCAAGACTCAACCATCTGAAGTCAAAAATGTAAATAATATAGTTTCAGAGAGTAGATGAAGTATCACAATAGGGAAAACATGTATATATATCATTATTTTATATACCTTTTAATATCAACATTCTATAAAGTATCATTATGCTAGAAATTTTTATTTTTTCATAATATCAAATGATATTTTCTAGAATAATGACTATTTTTGTTGATTATTAACTACATAGTTTTATAGAAGATTACATCATAATTTGTATAAAATATAGTCAATATAAAAAAAGATATTTTTATAAAATAAATTCATTTAAATTTATATTTCTGAATAATTAAATATTTATAAATTTGAGGATGTGAATTTGAAAAAATTGGCATCATTAATGGATTTATCAAAATCATATTAACTTATGAATAGTATGTGAGAATTTAAAAAAAATATTGAATATTAGTTCAATATTTTAAAATATTGTTTTAACAAACAAAATTTATCGATAAAATTATTTGTATATAAAAATAAATTGTAATATTATGAAACATTTTTAAAAGTTCATATATTTATTTTTTAGTTGATTTAATAAATTTAATGTTTTTTTATGAAATAAATAATTAAATCTTTTTTATTTTAAGGTTTATGTTATAATTTTTAGAAAATATTTTTCAAAAAAATTAAAGAATAATTAAAAGTGGTTTAAATTTTTTTCATATTTAGCATCAAATTATATGATATAGAAATTTATTTTTATATAGGGTAAATTACCAAGGTAAAAACCTGTTACTCTAGAGAAAATAGATAAACTATATGAGATTAACCTTAAAGGTAAATAATTAGACATGGGTAATACATGATTTAACATTAGTAGTGGAGGTGTTTCCTAACATTATATCTTCTATTAATAAGTATTTATAAATTTTTTCTCTATGTAAATTTAATAGTGGATTCCCGTCATTGATCATTTATGAGTATTTACCAAAATTCCACAATTAATTCATTTTAAAAGGGGAAGGTCTCTAGGAAAATCCCCTAAAAACAACTACCTTTCAGCAATAAATCTATGCAAAAATATCCTACACACTCATTGAAATGATAAATACTATAAAGTCTTCACAAATGACCATCCCAAACGTATTGTTTCCCTTTAAAAAAGATATAATCCAATATATGATGTATGCCATATTAACCACACTTTTTCTATAATATTTTAACGGATTTTATTTTTACATTAATTACATTCCTTCATATAAAAATTATAACATATGTATCATAATTATATTGTTATGTTTTTATAATTACAGTATATTTATTATCCAACCTTTGTTTTTTCCATTATGAAAATTAAATACGTGAATGTTGTGTTGGGTGGACTACAACCACATGGATGAAAAATTTAACATAATCTATCCACAAATTAAATATTTATCCTAAAAATTAATTAAATATATATAATTATTATATATATGATATAGTTTATATTATGAAATTAAAAACATATTATTACACATTTCTTTTCAATAGAAAAAAATCATAAAATATGCATATGATTGGACTACTGACTCCATGGGATGATTTATTGGAATTTTTCATTTCAACTAATCCACATGTGTAAGAAACCAAATCTAATTTTTAGTTATGGATCTTGTTTTCTTAGTTCTTGAGAAAATGGTTAGAATCTGGAAATTTAAGGATTTCATGCCGTGTGCATTGGAGTACACACTGTGTAGACGATTACCATGGGTGACCCTCTACTGGCCGTGTAATGGCCGAGTGCATGGATATGTGGGGTGACCTAGAGACCACCAAAAGCAGAGGCCGGTTATTTTTTTTACACACCATGTACTTTTAAAGAACACATCATGTATATTTCTATTTAATTATTATATAGGACTAGGGTCACATCTAATTGTTAGAAGACCCTTCCTCTATGTATGTCTCGTCCAGGAGCGATAGATACAAATGAATCTTATTTGGGCCTCTGACTCATTGTTTGTTCACTGAATCGATAGTCGTCAATTGCATTGGAATTGCCAAGGTGACTTCTTCCTTCTTGGAGGGCCTCATTTCTTTATTCTTAATTCTTTGTGAGATATTCTTGATTGAATGTTTTGGACGTTCCTATAGATCATTGTTGTTCTAGGAAGAATCAAAGGCTGTGATTCAACTATATCGATCATAAAATGTAGAGGTAGGTGGTTTGTTCTTTTCTGTAGTTATTATTTCAATATTATGTGAAAAATTTCCCAATACCCTATAATGGTGTATTGTGTGTTTTGAGATTTTAGACATGTTTTGTAATGCTTTTCCTTATGTGCCTATATGGTGGTATATGGACTGTGAATAGATTTAATTTCCAATCTATGGATGGGGTTCCCTTGTTTTTTGTGATATTTACTATTTGGTCTATCTTATGTAGTTATGATTCTTGTTATTCATTCCTGGCATTATTAAGATAGAGTCATTTTTTATCTAATGTTGTTATATGCTTCTAGATTTTTAGCCTTGTAGTTCTTGAAATCTACTTTCCAAGTTGTTCTTAAGGATTACATTGTTTGTTGAACATTTTTTGTGCACAATTGACTTACACAGGGCTGTGGGAACCTGGTGTAGTAATCCAAAGCGGGAATGGACATAAGGGATTCTCCAGATTGTATTTTATCTTTTCATGTTGTGAGGCCATAGTGGGGATGGATGTTAGTGCTCACTCAATGTTTCTATAGTTCCACGTTGCAAGATAGCATGGGGAATTGGACGTAGAGTGCTTCCCTATAATATCTATAGTATAGCGATAAAAGACCATAGGGGGAATTATTGGTGAGTGTTTCTTTAGAGAGCCATTACTAAAGCTTCCTAGAGGGTTTCTTGTGTCAGATTGGTCTAACTAGATGGGATAATCTATAAGTACATCCCATAGGGTTACTTGTTATTGATTACCTGCTTACTTGATATTTGAAAATGAATGAAATTGAAAGTGTATAATTGTTTAATTTGGAGTACTTATTTGTTTACTACATCATTTTTATTATTTCCTACCATATATATTCACTGACTCTTACGCACTGATCATTGGGTGGTTTCCTACTAGGATTTGTCTCAGACAGTGTTTTGTTCATGCTTTTTGGAACAAAAAAATTATATTAATGTGGGTATAGATAAGGTAAATGGCCCTTCAACTTTAGTTACTTGATTGTTTTGGAGTTAGGGAGCATGAGATGAAGCTAGGGATTGCGATTATTTTAGAGTTTATTTTTTAAAAATTTAATTTGGTTTAGTACTATTTTACATCACTGTGATTTTTTATTATTCTTTCCAAAAAATATGCATCATGTATCATTTATATACATGTGATCCAGTTTTTTATTACTTCCAGTCTTCCGATGTTTAATTATTTAATGTTATTACTGCTTCCTCCATTGTTATCTGTTTATTTCTGCTTAATTAATCTGCCAATGAGGGTATAGATTCCCCACTATCACACCTAAGGCCCTCGCTTCTTTTTGGAAGCCTCTCGCATTTGGGGGAAATGTGCTTAAGGGCATGTAACCAACTGGGTACAACGAATCAATGGGAGGCTCCTGAAATCAGAAAAATACAAAGTTGTATAAGAGGAATTTATTTGTTCTTGACTTACATTTTAAATCCTATATCTAGTTATTTGAAGCAATACATACATGGTAATAAACTATTAATGGGAGTAATTCATCCTCTGGTTGTGTTGGATGGACTACAACCACATGGATGAAAAATTTAACATAATCTATCCACAAATTAAATATTTATCCTAAAAATTAATTAAATATATATAATTATTATATATATGATATAGTTTATATTATGAAATTAAAAACATATTATTACACATTTCTTTTCAATATAAAAAAATCATAAAATATGCATATGATTGGACTACTAACTCCATGGGAAGATTTATTGGAATTTTTCATTTAGCCTAATCCACATGTGTAGGAAACCAAATCTAATTTTCAGGTATGGATCTTGTTTTCTTAGTTCTTGAAAAAATGGTTAGAATCTGGAAATTTAAGGATTTCACGCCGTGTGCATTGGAGTACACACTGTGTAGACGATTACCATGGGTGACCCTCTACTGGCCGTGTAATGGCCGAGTGTATGGATATGTGGGGTGACCTAGAGACCACCAAAAGGAAAGGCCGGTTATTTTTTTTACACGCCATGTACTTTTAAAGAACACATCATGTATATTTCTATTTAATTATTATATAGGACTAGGGTCACATCTAATTGTTAGAAGACCCTTCCTCTATGTATGTCTCGTCCAGGAGCGATAGATACAAACGAATCTTCTTTGGGCCTCTGACTCATTGTTTGTTCATTGAATCGATAGTCGTCAATTGCATTGGAATTGCCAAGGTGACTTCTTCCTTCTTGGAGGGCCTCATTTTTTGATTCTTAATTCTTTGTGAGATATTCTTGATTGAGTGTTTTGGACGTTCCTATAGATCATTGTTGTTCTAGGAAGAATCAAAGGCTATGAATCAACTATATCGATCATAAAATGTAGAGGTAGGTGGTTTGTTATTTTCTGTAGTTATTACTTCAATATTATGTGAAAAATTTCCCAATACCCTATAATGGTGTATTGTGTGTTTTGAGATTTTAGACATGTTTTGTCATGATTTGCCTTATGTGCCTATATGGTGGTATATTGACTGTGAATAGATTTAATTTCCAATCTATGGATGGGGTTCCCTTGTTTTTTGTGATATTTACTATTTGGTCTATCTTATCTAGTTATGATTCTTGTTATTCATTCCTGGCATTATTAAGATAGAGTCATTTTTTATCTAATGTTGTTATATGCTTCTAGCTTTTTAGCCTTGTAGTTCTTGAAATCTACTTTCCAAGTTGTTCTTAAGGATTACATTGTTTGTTGAACATTTGTTGTGCACAATTGAGTTACACAGGGATGTGGGAACCTGGTGTAGTAATCCAAAGCGGGAATGGACACTAAGGGATTCTCCAGATTGTATTTTATCTTTTCATGTTGTGAGGCCATAGTGGGGATGGATGTTAGTGCTCACTCAATGTTTCTATAGTTCCACGTTGCAAGATAGCATGGGGAATTGGACGTTGAGTGCTTCCCTATAATATCTATAGTATAGAGATAAAAGACCATAGGGGGAATTATTGGTGAGTGTTTCTTTAGAGAGCCATTACTAAAGCTTCCCAGAGGGTTTCTTGTGTCAGATTGGTCTAACTAGAGGGGATAATCTATAAGTACATCCCATAGGGTTACATGTTATTGATTACCTGCTTACTTGATATTTGAAAATGAATGAAATTGAAAGTTTATAATTGTTTAATTTGGAGTACTTCTTTGTTTACTACATCATTTTTATTATTTCCTACCATATATATTCACTGGCTCTTACGCACTGATCATTGGGTGGTTTCCTACTGGGATTTGTCTCAGACAGTGTTTTGTTCATGCTTTTTGGAACAAAAAAATTATATTAATGTGGGTATAGATAAGGTAAATGGCCCTTCAACTTTAGATACTTGATTGTTTTGGTGTTAGGGAGCATGAGATGAAGCTAGGGATTGTGATTATTTTAGAGTTTATTTTTAAAAAATTTAATTTGGTTTAGTACTATTTTACATCTCTGTGATTTTTTATTATTCTTTCCTAAAAATATGCATCATGTATCATTTATATACATGTGATCCAGTTGTTTATTACTTCCAGTCTTCCGATGTTTACTTATTTAATGTTATTACTGCTTCCTCCATTGTTATCTGTTTATTTCTGCTTAATTAATCTGCCAATGAGGGTATAGATTCCCCACTATCACACCTAAGGCCCTCGATTCTTTTTGGAAGCCTCTCGCATTTGGGGGAAATGTGCTTAAGGGCATGTAACAAACTGGGTACAAGGAATCAATGGGAGGCTCCTGAAATCAGGACAATACAAAGTTGTATAAGAGGAATTTATTTGTTCTTGACTTACATTTTAAATCCTATATCTAGTGATTTGAAGCAATACATACATGGTAATAAACTATTAATGGGAGTAATTCATCCTCTGGTTTTATGCCAGTTATCGGATAGTGAAAAGATACCTGAAATGGAAGATCAGGAACTGCCAGCAGATCCTTATGTCGTTCATGTCTTGACACAAACCTTTTTCCCAGATGGAGGTCATGATGCACAGTTCCATGAGGTATTTATGTGGTTCATACAGACCTTTCGAGGAGTAATTCATCCTGCCCCATCTATGGTAGATTTGATGCGGGTCATTCAGCAGCAACATCCTCCTACTTTCTTAGTGGATGGAGGTCCTTAGGCTGTAGAATCATGGATAGAGTTCATACTTTCAATATTTGAGAATCTGGAGATGCCTCAAGAGAGGAGGTTGAAGCTCACTTTGTACATGTAATAGGATTCTTCAAAAAAATGGTGGGATGTGATCTCACAGGTGGGATGCCAAAAAGTTATGGCTTTGGGTGTGTTCTAGTGTGCCTTCAACAATTACATCTTCCAGGTGAATTTGAGGGTTGAACGTGCCCGAGAGATATGGAGTCTAGAATAGCGTACTCTATCAGTCATGGAGTATTCTTCTCTCTTAACAGAGCTCCAACGCTTCACACCCATTATAGGGGGAGATTAGTTTTTCCTTGATAGTTTTTTTTAGGATGGTCTCAAGAATGACATCTGAACATAGGTGAACATCTTCAGGTTGACTTCCACCACCTGTATAGTCAACCTAGTGCTGATCGTGTAACTCAATTTGGCAGATTCTGAATCAATGATCAACAGAGGCTTATCATATGGATTTGGTACCCCTCTGATTGATAGTAGGAAGCACTCCATGGAGTCTACATGCAGATATCTGAGTAAGTAGAATACTTCTTCAGGTGGTCAGGTGGTGTGCTACCAGGGTGAGAAGAGTAGTCATATGATTCCACATTGCCCGAGAGGCAGTGGGTAGTGCCGATCTTGGGGATTTATGGGCCATCTTCAGCGGTTTGGTCAGTTTTTCTCACCAGCAGCTGCTGATATTGGTTTTTATTCAACTACTTGTATTAGAGCATGACCACACATTTCTCCTTAGTTTTGAAAATGGATTTTTTCCGGCTGTTCAGGTCAAGTTGTAGGTTGTGTTCATGGTAGCCTGTTAGTAGGAATTCAGAGACTACATGGATGAACACCTCGGGGTGGTCAGGGTGGGTCAAAGTGAAATGGTAAAGGCTAGACATTTATAGTATATCGGACTCAGAATGAGCATTAACTTGGACCCTCTACAGTAATGGTTTGAATCTAGTTTCCTTAGTCTTAGCTTTTGTACTTTTTTATACTAGGTCTTCCCATAGATTCATATCTCCTTCTTATGTGGAGAGCTATGGTCTCTATATAATTATGTTTTCTAATTTATTGATTCTAAGCACTTTGTTGGGGATTTGAACGTCTATTGTACATCAGTTCAAAGAGTGGCCTCTTGAGGTTGGTGGGTGTCACTTATCAGGGGAACATAATGTCTTAGAGATGACGGGTTATGATGTCATTCTCAAGATGGACTGGCTAGTTCCCTTACAAGTTTTTGTTGATTTTAAAAGTCGTAGAGAGAATTTTATGTCACCAGTGTGAGGATCCTTTTTTCATATGGGAGAATGTAAGGTCCAGGTGAGAAGAGTGGGAACCAAGCCTCATGGGTTGGAAAGGGATACAACCCAGATTTATAGTTGCATCTAGATGACCTGGTGACTTCACAGTTGGACTTTCCTCTAGTGGTCGATCATATCATAGATGTTTTTATAGAAGAATTTTTAGGTATGCCTTCAGAGTGAGATGTGGAATTTTCTATAGAGATTGTGCAAGGAGAGGTACTGGTGTCCATTCATCCTTATGGGATGGAGACATGAGAGTTATAGGAGATTAAGAAGTAGTTGGTGGAGTTACATGAAAAGGTTTCATCCGACCTAGTTCATCTCCATGGGGTTCGCCTATCCTATTTGAAAAGAAGGCAGACAGAACCCTCAAAAATTATGTGGATTTTCATAATATGACCTATTGGATGGTCAAGAACTGATATCCCTTAACAAGGACTTTTGATATCTTTGATCTGCTTCGACAAGCCTGACTGTTCTTGAAGATCGACATGAGATCTGATTATAATCAGTTTTCAGTTAGACCATTAGATATACCTCTTACATCCTTTAGGAGATGGTATGGTCTATATGAGTATATGGTTATGTCATTCGGTCTCAAGAACGTGCCAGCAGTATTTATGGAACTGATGAACCAAGTGTTCCATCCTTAAATGGATTATTTTGTGGTGGTTTTTGTAGATGGTATCTTGGTGTACTCTCACTATTTAAATGACCATGCTACCCATCATGAGATCAATTTGAGTACACTAAGAGAGTATCTGTTATATTCTATGATCTCAAAATGAAACTTTTGGATGGACCATATTCACTTCTTGGGTCATGTTATCTCAAAGACAGGAGTGTTGGTAAACCTAAAGAATGTGAGAGATATAGTTTCCTAGGAGCATTCAAATAATGTCTTTGAGATACGGAGTTTTCTAGGGCTGGATGGATACTATAGACATTTCATAAAAGAAATTTCATGATTAACAGAACCACTGACGGGCCTGACTAAGAAGGGAGAAATGAACTTATGGTCATATTCAGGTGATTCATCCATTCAAGAGCTTAAATGGAGGTTGACTTTAGCACTGATACTCGTATTTCCATAGCAAGGCAAGAGCTACACTATATACTATGATTCATCATGTATCTGGCTAGGAGCACTGTGTATTCTTGGGGAAGGAGTCTTTGTGTATATGAATTGAATGTTGAGGCCACATGAGAGGAATTACCTAACACACGATCTCGAGTTTTCTATAGTTGTTCTTGCCTTACGCTATTGGATACAGTATCATTAGGGAGGAAATTTTTTGGTTTTCACCGACCACAAAAGATTCATGTATATCATTACATAGTGTTATATGAATCTAAGATAGTGAAGGTGAGTTGTGTACCTTCAATATTTAGATTTTTAGCTTTCCTATATGCCTAGGAATGGCCACGCGGTGGCTTATGGCTATGCAGGAGGACTGAGATAAAGGCAGTTTGGGAGGCCAGTAATGAGTGGAAACTTATGGTTCTGTTCTCTGAGGTTCATTTTGGGGTTCACAACTACAAGGGGAATATGTTTCATTCCTCTCATATTTTTACCTCTACTCTACTTGATCGTGTTCGAATGATGAATCTATCTTGTTTTGAAGTCCTAGTCCCAGGGGAGAGTGTTTTAGGAAAGGAACCTATTCTTGGATGGACGACATGAAATGATGAGATATTAAGTTTTCCTGGGCGTGTATGGGAGTCAGAATACATACGTGAGGAGATGATGTGGGACATTCATTAACGAGTTTGGGATGTTCATCCAGGTGTCACTAAGATGTATCAAGATCTGTACTGTTAGTATTGGCAGCTAGTTATAAAGAGAGATGTTCATGGGTTTGTCATGAGATGTTCCACTTATCAATAGGTGAAGGTAGAGCATCAGCGACCAGAAGGGATTCTGGAACAACTTCCCATTTATGAGTGGAAGTGGAAGGATGTTGGGATGGACTTCGTTATAGGCCTACCAAGGTCACCTCGAGGGAACAAAACAGTTTATTTTGCTTAAAAACTCACTATGGATGCCCACGCCTTGCGGGTCAAGGAGTTCTTTAGTGTGGAGGAGCTGGGAAGGTTGTACATCCCAGAGATTCTATGTTTATATGGAGTTACACACTCCATTTTTTCATACAGGGATGCGTGTTTTACTTCTCAGGTCTAGTAGGGACTACAGAAGGGTTTGGGTATATTGGTATGTCTAGGTACAGATATCCATCACCAAGAAAGATTTCCAATCCGAGCATACGATTCAGGTACTAAAAGACATACTTCGAGCAAGTGTCCTTGATTTTGGTGTCTCTTGGGAGAATCACATACCTCATTTCGAGTATTCATACAATAATAATTTTCATGCAACTATACATTTGGCACCTTATGAGGCTTTGTATGGTTGGCCATGCCGATCACCCTTATGCTTGCTGGAGGCATGAGAGGTAGCTTTGATGGGACCTCGCCTAGTCCAGGAGACCACAAAGCCAGTGTAGATGATTCCGAAAAGGATGGATACTGCATTGTGACGACAGATTTCTTATGATGATTAAAGGAGATGACCTCTAGACTTCAAGGTTGGAGATCAGGTTTTTCAATGTGTCACACCATGGGTGGGACACAAAAGGATTAAGATACAAGGAAAGCATTCCTCGAGATATGTTGGACCATTTGAGGTTTTGGAGGGAGTCGGACCAGTTTCCTATCGATTTCAGTTACCTCAGAGGTACTAGGATATGCATGACATCATCTATATTTCTTTACTATGACGTAACCTCTCCGAGTCGTCACATGTTTTCCAACCCGAGGAGGTTGATCTACATGTGAAATAATTGTTGGAGGATAATCCTATCTTGATTTTTTATAGTAGTGAATATGTTATTCATGGCCTGTTTGTTTCTCTAGTATGAGTTCTATGGTAGCACTAATGAGTTGAGGATAAGACTTGGGGGAGGGATGCAGATGTACGATTGTAGTGGCTAGTGTTGTTCGAGTATTATTATTATTTACCTCCTTCATTGGGAAATTCAGGGATGAATTTATTTATGTGGGGAAGATTGTATGAACCTAGGTTTTATTTTCAATTATGGATCTAGTTTTTCTAGTGTTTGAGAAAAAGAGAAGAATCTAGAAATTTAAGGAGTACCTTCCTTGTACATTGGAGTACACGTCGTGACTCAATTGCTACAGGTGACCATGTACTGGCCATGTAATGGCTGATACATGGCCGTGTGGGGTGACCTAGAGACAACCGAAAATAGAGGCATGTTCAAGAAAGTATTGGTCGTGTAATTTTATATAACATGTTGTGTACTTATCTTTTTAATTATTATATTATACCATGGTTGAATCTAATTGGAAAAATACCTTTCTTATAGGTCTGTCTCATTCAGGAACGAAAAATACTGAAGAATATTCTCGTGACAGAAAATTTCCATCTGTTCTATGAATAGACATCGGCCGATTCCATTTGAATCACCACAGCGAGTTCTTCCTTCTTCTATAACCTCATCTATTGTTTCCTGCTCCTTCGAGAGATATTATTTGTTGAATTTTTTTTCTTCTATATATACTTAATTATAGGTCGAATCAATTGATGGGATTCAAATATGTTGATCATACATTGTTTATTTAGGTGGTTTGTTCTTGTCTGTAGTTAGTCTTTCAATATTATTGGCAAAACTGCAGAATATGATTGAACATAGTATTGTGTGTTTTGGGATTTTATCTGTTATTTCTTGCTATACCTTTTGTGCCTGTGTAGAGGTTATTTTCTTGTGAATTGGGTTATTTTACATGTTATGGATCTGTTTCCCATGTTTTTTGGGATATTGACCATTGGTCTGGCATTTCTAGTTAGGCTGCATGCTTTCCATTCCTAGTATTGTTATGATAGGGTAATTTTTTTATGATGTTGTTATATGGTTGTAGCTATTTAGACATGAAGTTAATAAATACAGTTATAAAATATGTTTTTATGGTTTAAATTGACTGTTGAACATTTTTGTGCATGATTTAATCACACAGGGCTGTGGGAACCTAATGTAGTAGACGCTAGGGGTAATAGACACTCAGGGCTTCCCTAGAGTGTCTGTTTAATTTTCCTATAGTCAGACCATAGTGGTGATGAGCATGAGTAATCCCTCAGAGTGTATTTAGTTACATGTGGCCAATCCACATGGGGAATTCTATATTGAGTGCTTTCGGAGAGTGTCTGTAGTTTTCTGAAAAAAGACTATATGGAGAATGGACGGTGAGTGCTTCCTCAGAGAGCCTTTACTAAATCTTCCTAGAGGGAATCTTGTTTTAGTTTTGTTGAACTACAGGGGATATGATTTGATTACTTCCCTGAAGGTTACTTGTTTTTTATTAGCTGCTTACTGGATATGTAAAAATGAATTCAATTTAAGTTGTTGGATTGTTTAAAATTGAGTACATCTTGGTTTACTGCTTCATTTTTCTTATTTCTTAACATATATATTCACAGACTGTTAGGCACAGATCATTGGGTGGTTTCCTACTAGGATTCGTCTCACATCCAATGTGGTCTCCAGTTGTCTCATACTTTCTGTATTCCTCTGTTTACATAATGCTTGTTATTACTCCTTCTGTTATTGTTATCTCTTTATTTTGACTGCATTACTCTACCAATGAGGGCATAGTATTCTCAGTCTACAACCCAGGGCACTCACTGCAAGTCTGCAGCCTTTGAAATTTGGGGGAATGTGGTTGTGGCCATGTGACCGAACTGGTATGGGGCACCTCTTGGTGGCTCCCGGAACCGGGATGTTACAACATCTGACTAGTCCGGAGAATGGTTTTAGAGGAGAAATGTGATTTTTAGTATATTATTGAGTTTATACAATACCTAATTGGACAACCAATTAGTTATTTTATTTTTTATGATTATTTTAAATTCAATCGACTAAAAAACCATACGAAGAGAAAAATCATCATTTCAAATAGAATAATATTTCCATATCAAATAATTTATCTCTTAAATCCTCAATAATTATAAAATATCCCACTGATAAATTTTAATAAATATGATTATTTTATTTTTCTTGTTATATTATAACTAAATAAAAATATATAATAATTTTTAATCCTGGATTGTTGATATTTTTTGTGGGTCGAAAACATATATGAACAACAAAATTATAATATATTATGTTAGAGAATGAAAAGTTAAATATTACTATAATTTGATATAAATAGTTACAGAATGATATATTTTTTTTCTAAAAAAATACATCAATATTTAACTCATTAATTAAAAACAATATTTGTATATTGAAAATCACAAAAAATGAACAATATAGATTTAATCTTCTATTAAAAAAAGATACTTATAATAGGGTATTAAAACATCAGTTATAATTTTATGTCATTAATTATTTTATATTTAATTAAAATTAAATGATTTAATTTAGTGGAGTAATGTATTTGTACAATCTTCTAATGTGACTACTAAAAATGGTAAAAATAATTAAAACCAAATTTGTAAAGATAATAAAACTAAGAAATTTACATGTAGATAATGTTATTAAATGGAAATTAAAAAAAAAATCGGGGAGTTAAAATAGTTCTAAAATAAGTCATTGTGATATTTTTTATACATGATATAATAATGAATTCAACTAATCAGATAAATCGGATAAGATTTTATTTGTCTGGAATTTTGTACCCTCGAGCGATGTCTATGTTATAAATCATATTTACTTTTAAAAGGTGTAAATACTTTTGTATTTTTAAATTTAATAATGATACACTTATATTTAATGTCATTAAAATTTATATTTAATGTGACACCACTCATTTTGTAATGATTCAATTGATACATTAGCGATAAGTATGTTTTCTGACATCAATATTTTCATTGCTCCATCACCAAAAAAATTTAACTATTGTAATTCATTATTAATATTTTCAATATTATGAAGAACATATAATTTATTCCCAATATCTATTATTTGTAATTAATTTTTCACACCAATGTATTCTTCATTTATGATTCAATTGATTTTATAAACTTTATTTTTATTAAGAATAATTCCAATTATATTGAGTTGATTTCCCTCCCATATACATATTATTACCTCTTAAAAATTATGTCATATCCAAAATAGAAAATAAATTTGTTTTTATATCCAACTAAAACCTTATTAAAATAATAAAACATCGAAAAAAGTTACCTTTTCCATTTTAAATATGTTTATTTTCAATTGTGGTCATTAAAAATATAATTGGATTTTTCTATCCTTTAAAAAATTAATTGTATTATTTTATAGCTATTATTTTATGGATAACCATTATATATTAATAATTAGTAGATACCTTGATCCCTTTATAAATTCATATTCAAAATAAACTTATTTTCTATTGAAAAACAATTTGTTATTATAATTTTTAGTTCAATGATTTAAATGAATTTGTGTAAAATTTATTCACAATTGTTTACCCTCAACATTTTATCATATGTGATATGGTATGTTTATCAGAGTATATATCTTATTATGATTGGACTCCTTTTGGAGAAATGTATTATTTGTATTTTTTTAATTATGTTCATGATATGTCTTATTTTTTATATTTTTGAATTACCAGCTCCTATCTATATTAGTTATTTATGATAAAATGATGAATAATATTATCTGTAACATATATGTTTATAATCTATTGGGTGGGGAATGTATTTTCCTCTAATTTTTCATTTTATGTTTATGTATGATTATATATTTATTTGTAGAAATAATGAGAATTTTTCCATATAATCATGTGGAAAATGATATTTCTAACTAGAGTTGTAATATACTTATAGTTTTTCCAAATTTCCATGAATTAATATAGTTATAGAATATAATTTATATGTATTAAGTTTCATTTTAATTACATGTATTTATGAATATACGTTATTATAAAATTAATTTACACTTTTATTTCATTGTCAAATGATATGTGAAATTTTAAATTTGTTTGATCCATTTCATATAATCGATGTTTATGTTACAATTCAGTTTTTATTTCTATTTCTATAATATGTTTTATAATTATCATATATGGCCTTTTGATCATTAATGATGAAATTAATTTCTCCTTCATGTTATCCTTCATGTTACAGAATATTCCTTCCTTATTGAGTGTATGATAAAAACTTATTAAAATGTTTCCAAACTCTAGGTTATGAAGATGAATATATGATCCTGGATATGTTGAAATCAATCAAAGAAAGCATAATTATGGTGACATGTATTCAACTGTTGTAAAATATAATGTTTTTCTCAACTCTTAAACAAGATAATACTTTAGATAATTATTTTTTATGAATATTTATGAGATGTGTTATTTCAATCCTATAATTAATATATTGTTTTAATATTTTTTATACGGGGTTTCTATCGTGGATGTAACATAAAAAGGTTTTTTTATTTTGTTAACATCTTGTGGTATCAAATTATCAAAAGGAGAGATAAATTTCCAATTTTCATTGGTGAAATTACAACAACATGAATTCATAATTATAAATTAAAATTTCATAAGAAAAAATTGGGAATGGTATTTTCTTTAAAAATAAAATATCCCAAGAATAGAAAATATAAGAATTAAATCATCCTATATGATACATGGGTATGCCAAATACAACTCAAATACACATCAAAAAAACGAAAATATTAGAATGACATGAAAATTGATAATATCAATTGAAACAAACAATAGAAAATAACAATAAGTAAAATTAATATTGAATCATCTACAAACAAACTATAATATCTCAAATATAAATGTCACATTCCATGCCCATGGAATAATGATGCACTCATATATAAATGAGATACCTTTCCCTTTCTGGTGTCTCAATATTTGAAACCTATGAATTCAAAAATGTGTTTATGTTGTGGTAAATTCCAATACAAACTATATAATTTCCATTGGCTTCATAATAAATAGCTCTATAAAAGAACTCATTAGAGAGTTATTTAAAATAGTTTAAAAATATTAAAGTAGTTTTTATAAATTTATTAGAAAAATCCATTTGATACCACAAAAAAATATCAACCATTATTCATACATGGCATAGAAATTACCATGTACACACATAAAAAACAAACAACCCATCACACAAACATTAATACAGACAGACACATATCAACCCGATCATCCGGATAGACATGTACAAGCTAAATAATGGTATTGAAATTGAACGTTTTACTCAATTAATATAATTCAACCTAAATTGATAATAGAAGTTCATTACCACAAATCATATATAATGAACAAATGCCTACATAATTAGACCATATTCCAAACCAAATATTTAACATCAAAAAAATATAAAATAATTCAGAATAATATATATTGAATCAATACCATTTTGTAAAATTAAAATTATCATTTAAAATTTATAGTAACTATGTTATTCAAAAAAATGGTTTTTGAAATTTACCAAAATGAAACTAAACTGGATTTCATCATGAAAAACATAATTATTCTATATTAAATCAATGAGTCTTATTATTTTTAAAATTATTTAATCATGTTTATTTGTATCTGGATAAGATATTGAAGATACCAATACATAAATAGATGAAAAAAAGAATGATCTTTTTATCTTTTTGTTTTGGTGTCACAAATCCTTCCCTTCAAGAGATCCTAAAAAATATAGAGATTCTGGACATAATGTGTATATATCAATATTACCTTAAAGGTTATATATCACTAAGATAGATGTGGGGATTATAATTATAAATAAAAAAATTACAAAAACATATTGATGATTCAATATCTCAAAAATACCTTGATTTGGAAAAATTTCAATTCATGGTTAAAGGTTATCAATGGAGGGGTTATGGAATGGAAATGATTTCAAGACCCTTGTTGATTTTGAGAATAAATGTGGGTCCCAATGTATTAATTTTAGTTATAACCAAAATATAAATTCCATAACTACAAACTGAATGGTTAGTTCACATGGTTCAATAAACCTAGGTTATTCAATTTAATAAGATTTTGAGAGCCACATCATTTCTCATTCATAGATTATAAATCCATGAACAAACTATGTAGTCATATTATCTCTAATGAACCCACTCACACAATATGGGATAATGCGTAAAAAAATTATTTCCCAAAATGTCACATTATACTATTTCCCCTTTCTTAGGAATGATATTGTAAAATAATTCTTAAATTGAATCCATGACCTATGACCCCCTGTATTTTCTATAATAATATTCCTGATATAGTGAAATTTTTTAAATTTCATGGATCAAATCATAATACTTTAGAAACAATTCTAATTTATTAGAAAATAATTTTGAATATCCCAAAATATAACCCATGGATTATATAACATGAAAAAATATAAAAAAATTGAAATTTACTTGACCCGAGTGGGGTTAAATTCTAATTTCAGTTGTAATTTTTAACATTTTTATAGGGTTTTCCTCAAAATACCTATAATTTAGTTCAATTACATGTTAAAATATTAGTGTTTAGGACATTAGATAATTTTGGAATATAATGGAAAACATGGAGTTATTAATTTCCATTAATGGGTTTTTATTGGAAAATCCATAAAATAAATAATTTAAATGAGTTTATTTCATTATAAATATTGGTGGAAAAAATTGAAATTCATGCAATTGTTGGCTTCTCATGGTCGGTATGCCTACCATGGAACTCATTCTCATTTACCCCATCTACCATCATTAAGGAACATTCTACCCAAAACCAAATGAAAAACTATATCCATAGTCAGTATATGGACCATGGAAATTCTATTATTAATCTCATACATGGTCACGAAGGTTACCATCTGAACATATCATGAGTTACATCAACCAAACATCCAACCATTCCACTTTTCCATTATTTTATCTTCAACCCTATAACAATCACCATAATATATATGTTCTCTCCCAAACAACAAACTGAACCTATTCAATAGTGGACTATTGAAGCCTCATGAACTTCCCTCACATTTGAATACCATAAGAGTCACCCACCACCATATATATTTCACCTAATAAAGGTCACATTAGTTCCACCATCTTCCACCATCGAGGTGGTGGACTACGCTTACAATAATGATTCCATGCCCTATAAATCCCAACACACTCTCATATCCATTCATTAACATTTCTGTGGCATCCTAAGACTGAACCAAGACTTATCATATTTTCCACATACATGATGGATTAGTTTCACCTTGACCAAGTAAACAATGTTTATCACTAAATCCAACTATAATACCACCATGATTGTGTACAATATGATAAAGAAAACCAATATTATTTTAGTTTTTATTCAATCATAAATTTATATATTTACAATCATCAAAATAGTTTTTTCATTAGTTATACATTATATACTATAATTTCCTTCAAAATTTTAATTCTAATTTTGTTATCTTTTGTTATATATATAGCATTAACCCATTGACACATATTTATTTGTGTTCTGAACCATACTATTCATTGTAATATTATCTATTAAACTCAATGTCATGGAGAAATAACTCAAGGGTTTGGCCCTTATGGAGATTATACAGACTCAATTTTCATTAATTATTTCCTTATATAATCCATGAGGTAGTTGAAAAAAGAAACAAATAGTATATTTTCTTATTTATGGAATCCTTTCATTGATATTATTCATACTAAATTTTTTCAAATAAAAACACCCTCCCAATATGTTTCCATAAAGAATACTAGTGGGGAAATTTCGATTGAGGGATGAAAATCATATGATGGTTTTAGGAACTGAGATAATGAATGCTTAAATCAGGTTTTTTCATTTGCACATCACTGTTGAGGAGGGGGAACTAGATTTATTAGATGTTTTTAACATGTTTATTTTTAGAACCATAAATTAAATTAATAAGAGAAATTGAATAATGATTTTGATTCATTTTTCAGATGATAGAAATATAATGAAAATGA
The DNA here is from genome assembly GCA_963277665.1 of Viscum album. Classification (NCBI taxonomy): domain Eukaryota; kingdom Viridiplantae; phylum Streptophyta; class Magnoliopsida; order Santalales; family Viscaceae; genus Viscum; species Viscum album. The sequence continues at coordinate 1,707,726,775 of OY728150.1, forward strand.
TTCCTTTTTTTAACCCTGTATCAATATATATTCACCCATCATTTTATATAAACATTTTTAATTCATTTAAATCTAAAACTAAGTATAATAATTATTAACACTAGTTTCTATAAAAAATAAAAAAACACTAAAAAAATACATAAGTGATATGATAGTGAAACACCGAGTCCATTTTCGTTGAGATATGACCAAGGCCATCCTATTGTCGGTATTAGGTGTAAAATATAAAATCTATTTTATTATGAATCAGAACATCTGTGAATAGAAATTGGAACCTTTGATGGAGAGGAATCTTTATTTCCCACTATGTGAACACTTGTGTTATGTTTTCCATTCATTATTTGTTTTCATTCTCAGATTTCACTTTTTCAAAATTTTGGATTGTTATTAATATGTTATTAATTTTTATTGGATCATTAATGATACTCTATTTAAACATTACCACAATTATTCTTGGTGAAATAATATATATTAAAGTACTAAAATAAACATTACTACACACCAATGAGAGGGAGGATAGACACTAACATATAAAAAAACCATCCACCATTATCAACACATTCCACCACACTATAAAAATAAATGAAAACATACACTATAGAATATTTAGAGACACTCATCATGGTTAAATTATTTCCATCAGAAATGGAATCAAAAATTGGTGGAATATAATGAAATTATTAATGAATTAATGAGTGTGATTGTTACAATAGTAACTTCCATCCAAGAACACGTGAAGTAAATGAAGCAATAATAAAATGAGAATATAGAGCCCCTTGTATTTTTATAAAATCATATTCAATAAGAGGAAGGTCATTTTTTAGAATTGGTGGATCCCCCACTGCGAAAACTCGAGAAAAACATTATAAATATTGTGTACCCAAAAATAAATAAAAAAAATGAATAACTTAAGGGATTTGTTTCAAACAATTCATTCTATGATATAATTGAAATCCAATTATCTATTAATCAAAATACTTTTGTAAATGAAATTACAAAATAAAAATAATTGTTTTAGGATATGGAAGATGATCTTAAGCCGATGAGATCATTAATGAAGGGAATATAGAATAGAAACTACATTCCCCTCCCATACAAGAAAACATCAATGAGTTATTTTACCAATAGAATAAACTATATGATGAAATTAATATCCCATATTCCCATAAAATAATTGAAATTTCTTATTTGTTAATCAAATAACAATTTTCAATTAATACCCATATTTTTAATTATAATTTACGAGCCCCACTAATGGATTTCATGGATGATGATTTACAAGGATGAAAGTGATAATATTTTGATGATATAATTTAAGCACCATAAGTTGAGGGTTTAAAAATAACATCAAAAGGTGTTTCATCGGAAACTAGAGCATCAACCTAGGTTATATGATGGTTTGAATCAACCCTTAAACTGTTTGGATTTTTTAAAATCTACTATACACATTGATATCATTAACTTCCACATTCTATATCCAATATTATTTTTTATAACCATATATAAATCATATAAACATATGAAGGGTCCTCATGATGAGAAAGGATATCTTTTATAATATAATGATGAGACTAATCAGAATCATAAACATGAGTACATTCATTGAGATTACATTGAAAAAAATTTTGAATACAATTTCCCATAATTTAAATAATATCACATATGATGTGTCACTAAATAATAATGTGTCTCTGGACCAATGGTGAAGACATTACTCCCTAAAAAATTTTGATCACCAAAAGGAGGGAGATATGAAAAAATGGATAGTTTTCAAATGGTTTATCAAGAATATATAAAAATAATGGTTGTTGAATATAAATGGGTTGATTTGAATTAATCTAAACATGTAATGAATTATTTTTAATTTGAATGACCTACTTAATTTACCTACATTTAATATTTTGAAGCATCATACGTGTATGATGCCACAAGATGAAGAATACCCCTCAACCAATGTTACATCACCCGAGGAATTCAAAATTATCATTCTTCTAGACAAGCAATAACACTGATATACACTATAAAGGGGATGGAAAAAATTGCATTATTTATGGGGAAAACCATGAATTTGATCTGAACATATCCATAAAGACATGGTTGTAGTGGTACATTCCACATAAAACATACCCATACAAAATTGGGATTACTATATGAATGTCGAAATTTAGATAGTTTAAATAAACCCCGACTTGGGGTTGATAAATGAAGAAATTCTTCTTATTATTTTTAATTTTCATTTCCATTAATTTTAATAATTTTTTATAATGTTTTTTTTAATTTTCATATTTTTTCCTTACAAGCACATATATAAGTTGGATATCACCATTAACCATAGCTAACACCCATTAGAGATATTTTCTTGAACATGTTATATTTTTTAACACTAGATTGTGTCTGGTATTTTTTTTAATACATAATAATTGTAATTTATTATCCTTTACATTTAATATTAATGTATAATGCTAAATATGTAAGTGGGAGGACATTCCCTACACATAATAGTAGTCATTTAAAATATTTTTTGTTAATGTATTGTAATAATTATATAAATAAAATCATATTCTAAAATAATTCAAATGATAAAAACATATATAAAAGAAAAAATATGTTTTTTTATTTGTATATATAATAAATATAAATTTTCTATTTGAAATGTTTTTAATTAATTTTAATTTATTTTCAAAAATATGAATAATTTAGGAATCTGTATTTAGATTCTCTAGGTTTTTATTTTGATGTAATTAAAAAAACTGTAAATAGCACCTCTACGAAAGTTGTATATTCTTATTTTTTGAAGCCTTTTTTGAACATCATTGATGTATTTTCTAGTTGTAAAATACCATGATGGAATTGAGTAATTTATTATTTTTTAAATTCTGATACATAGATGAATTTTGAATTATTTTAACATTAATTTTTTAAAATGTTTAATTCATAATTTGAGATGCAGTGTGTTTGAATACTCTTATATAAAATAAATTATATAAAATAATGCCACTATAATTTGGAATACAACATTATGATACATGAACAATGTGGGACATAACACCTTAAGGATCCAAACCAATTGAAAATTATGTATTTTCTTTTGACCTGGAAGAAATTTTGGCAATAGGAAATCCAAATTGGATATCTGAGACAATGGAACTAGGTGGGTTGATTTAAATAAATCAATCAATTTTCAATTTAAATTCTTGTTATGCATGGTTAATTTCACAATATTATAGATTTTAAAAAAAATATGAAGGTATTTTTAATAAATGGGATCATTTAGGGGAGGGGAATATTGAAACACTAAATCAAATAGTTGTATTATAAGATATTCATTTGAGTTTTATCAATAAAAGTGACAATTAAAAATTTGATTTATGAAACAAATTAATGGGATGTATAATTTAATTATTTTCGTCATATTTTTTATTCCAATTATATATTTTTTAATCCACTAATGAACAGAAAATATGATTTAATTGAAGTGAGATAGTATGTTGATTAATATATTAATTACTATAAGTTAAACAATGGATGAGTATATGTGTTTCATCGTCCCTATAATTTTTATTTAATTATTGGGAGGTTGTATCTGTGTTTGATTATGTGAGAAATATAAATTATATTTTATTGCAGATCATGAAAACAATTGATCAATATAGAACCATTTACACTATGAAATATATATTTCAAATTATATAAACACATCTATAATTATGTATTTTCTTATTATTACATTCTTTTTTGTAATATATACTAATTTTTTTTTAAAATGGGTTTCAGCATGAATGTGATACCTTTGTAAAATGGATTCTCACCAATACATAGAGTGAAAAATCACACAAGCATTACAAGAGGTAGCCCATAAATTGAAATTGAAAAAAAAATATATATAAATAAACGATTTGGTGTATATAAACTAAAAATAGATAAAACCCTACCACAATCAACAACATAAGAACCTACACAATCAATGAAATAATAACATACTTTGGTGCAAATTTAAATCTACTCATCTATCAATAAATAATTACAAGTGAGTGAGATGAAAAAATAGAGGATCATTGGTATATTATTTATGATTTAGTTGATTAAATGATCTGTTGGTCACTACACTCCGATAACTCTAACACTAGCAGAATAAAAAATAAACTAGAATGTTAGAGGTCATGATATTTACCCAAAAAGATATTCATTAACATGAGGGTGATTTTTTAAAACTATAGAAACTTCCATTATTCCCCATTGAACAGATATAAAACTATTTAGGGTATTTGGAAAGGTAAATTATTTTTTGAAACAATTATGATGGAATTTATTTGAATCATTTCATTCAGTGATTTCATTTGAAACAATTTCCTCATAATCCCTATCTAGTTTTTAATAAAATTATATAATTAGTTGAATTTTTTCTAACTCTGTAATATAATGATGAAGTCAATGATGTAATTTTGGAATAGAAGTTAGAATACCCACATGTTCCCCATAAATATATTACAAAATCAATGAGTAATTACTCCAAGAGAATGAAATACATGATGAAATTATTGAGGGAGATACCACCAAACTGAATAGATTTTTTAAGGATTATACATGTTGGATTTCTAATTAGTCTCTATAAATTTAATTTAATAAACCCAACCCAACTGATTCAGATCCTAGCGGATGAAGAAGAAATATTTTTGGGATAATATTCTTAAGTAAACTATTTGAGATTCAAATGATATTGGTATTACAATTGATCATTCATTTGTGTTTAATGAAAAAATGTGCTTCATCATGGGTTATATGAGGGTGTGAATAAAACATTAAACTCATTTTATTCTTGAAAATATATTATTTACCTTTATCCTCTTAATTTTAGATTTCTAGATCCCACAATATTTATACTGACCATTGATGTTGGATATTAACGTTTTCCATATCATCATGATAAAAAAATATAGCTATTGGAAATTGAACATGATAATCATTAGGGTGATGAACAAATGGATATTGATTATTATTACACTGAAATATTTTTTATCACCATTTAAGTAATTTAATGAAGATTAAAATGTATAAGTTTGTTAAAAAAATTATTTATTTAAACCGATCAAGAAGAGAGTACTCTCTCAACCTCCATTTGAATACCAATTGGTTGGAGGCACGAAAACAGTAATGGAGTAACCAGAGGTCTCACATGAAGATAATGTAACAAAATCTATTTCATATGAAGGGGGATATTTTTATATAAATTTACCATGTCATGAATATAATAGTTTTAGTTACCTATTTTCTTCCCCGAATTTGAATATTGTAAAGAATCACAAGTGGAGGTGCCACATGATAAAAATGTATCCACATATAGTATTATCAAAACTAAGGAAATTCCATTTATCATTTTATAGCCCAAATATGGATTATTATATACTCTATAATGATTATGTTAATGTAGTAATTGGACTGATATAATAGTATTGAAATAGACCATAAGAGCTATGGGAAAAACATATATTGTGGTTTATACCAGATAAACCTTATCCCAGTAAACATGGAATAACTACAAGAATGTCTAGTTTTTTACAGTTTAAATACATCCCCTCTAGGGAGGGATAACCCAAGAATAATATCTTATTCTATTTAAATTTCATTATGTTGAATATTAATAAATTTTAACAATGTTTTATTTTATTATCTATAGTTTTCCCTACATTGGATGATCATGGGAGGGTAGATCGACTATCCACATCAACAACCAAGGGAAAGGAAAAAAATCGAACCCATTGTATTAAAAGGGAACATGTTTTCTCCTTCCTTTTACTTCTGAATCACTGTATTTTCTATTCCCATTTCTGATCATAAATGGATAGTAATTAAGATGTCTTTATAAGGATCTTCAAACCTACTTAATATATTTTTTTGAAATATATAAATTGAATGTTTTAAAATATGTAAATAAGAAAAAATTCCAAGAATAAAAGATTAAAAAAATATATAAATCAATAATTTAAAATATGTTTTCTATATTTTTAATATCAAAAATATAGTATTCCTACATTAATTTCATTTTTCAAATTAATTCAAAAATAGTCTAAAAATAATAAAAAATGATATAAAAAATTTAAGAACCTGTTAATAGTTTCTTTATGTTTTTATTATTCTATAATTTAAAAAATTGGTCAAAAAATATCCCATTTGTAATATTTTTCAATATAACGTTTTCACATATTTTTGGAAGATCAATGATGTCATACCCTATTGAAAAATAACATGGTGGAGTTGAGTGTGTTAAGCAATATAAAAATGTGATACTTCGATGAATTTCTAGTTATTTTTTCACTAATTTTTGATTTTTTGTCATATAAGAATGATATGGAGTGTGAGTAATAATAAATATGTGGAATAAATTTTATAAATTAATTTAACTAGAATTTGGAAAATTATTTGAGTAATCTGGACATATGTGATGTAGAAAAAGTTAGGGATCCAACTCTATTGAATATGATATTTGTCCTTTGAATTATGTATTAAAATTGGAATTTGAAAACCCATAATGAATCCATGAGAGAAAAGAGAATGGTGAATTTTGATTGTTTCATAAATACATATTAAATTTTAATAGGTGTTATATATCATTCATTGCCATAAATTATTTATTTGAAAAAATATTAAGGTATTTTTCAAAAACGTGTTCATTTAGCTGATGATATTATTTATCCCATTAAGGGGAAAATTTTCATTTAACACATTAATTTCAGTTATATAAATAAAAATGTGAAATTATGTAAATTATTATTAAATCATGGAAAGAGGAATAAATTGAGGTTTTTTTAAATTCTTTCCACTTTAATCTAATTTTATACAGTCCTTAATTGAATGTTTTTATAGTGAAGTGAGAGTGTGGATTAAATCATAGATTATACAAGATTAATTAAATTGTTGAAGCATATCAATGTTTTCTCTTCTTTGTCTTGTTAAATTAAATCTAATTATGATGTATTAGTTATTCATATTTTTTTATTTAATTTCAATTTCAAATATTTGAAATTCAATTATTATTTTTTTTCGTGAGTGAAAATGTTCTTGGGTTATGGATTCATGTGAGAGGCCATTTTCAACATTTAAAGTCTCAATTTCATTAAAAATACAAATAATTTAATTCAATTACAAGGAGAAATAATATTTTTTTTAAAATTTAGTGAATTATGGAAATTATTTGAAAATATCGGTTTAATACAAGTTTTAATGATTATTTTTTCGAAAAATTACATTCAATATAAAATTAAAATGATTTTATTTGATTTATATATCAGTTTAAAAAAGAATTTTTTTATCTTTCTTTCCAATGTAAGTATGCCACCCATGTATTCATGATCTGACCAATTTTCTACACATAACCCACTATAAACAATATCCATGTTCAATATAATGATGGTGGCTAAACTATCTTGGTTCTAAATCTTTCTCACTAAGGTGACCATGTGATATTATCATGAGTTCCCCCACCCTATGTGTCTATCATACCTCAGTTATCTTACAATTTTATTACCCATATCACAATCACCATAATGATTGTGAACTTAACCAAACATATTCATCAACATGGTCTATCCCACATTCCACAATGAACAAGAGTCACACTCACCTTTGAAGACCACAAGACTCATGATAACACCTCGATGTTTCCCTATTTAAATATTGGATGAAACATACCTCCTTTTATGATCAATGGAGAAAACTACGCCACCATATATAATGTCAAACCTCAAAATCCCCACAAATGTCCCAGATCAATTCACTTCCATACATGAGACTTATATATCCCTATATGGGTCTACCCACATTTTCTACTAGCATCAAATTTAATTTCCACTAGGCCAAATATGACAACATATGTCATTGCACCATATTTACTGAAACAATTCATCTATAAAAATATAATAATTTAAAATATGATCCGAATAGAAATTATAATATCCATCAAAGTAAGCATGTGTAATCCTTCAAAAAATCCCACATTGACACTGAATATCAGGATAAACTGGTTTGATATAATAAATATTTTTCATCCTCCCTCATTCATGATATTTAGAATCTTCTGAGTAGTGTTTTAATCTATTGCATATTTTTTATGTAATTCTACTCAATGTGTTACTACGAATTGTAGACTAATTTATTATGTTTATCTTCGATGTTTCCTCCCAATTTATTTTTGTTATGCTACATTCCCCATAATATAATTTTATCCCATAAACTCTAAACCATGAAGCTCTTACATGATGTCTAGTTCCCCAGTGGAGATCACACATGCACTTTGTTCAATAATTATTTATGGATTTCATCCATGCATCATTATAAAAATGAAAATAAATTTATCATTTATATTTATCTTCTATTTCTTATGAGGGTTTTCATCCTTAAATATATCAAGCCATATCTACCTCACTCTTTTGGTTCATGGTGCATACTAGCGGTGACCTATGATTTAAGGCATAAAAACATATGATGGAGTTAGTTGTTGGGATAGGGAATTACTCGATCGGTTTTTTTATTTCTTCTTTACTATTGAGGATTTGTAACTATATTTAGTAGGGATATTTATCTTTATTATTTTTTAAAAAAATTAAATAATGAATGAAATTAAAACAATGAAATTTATGAAATTATTAGATAAGAACAACAAAATGATGATGAATTCCTATGTTCATCCCTGGATCCAAGCCATTCTACCCATTTTATTTTTTTATTTATTTTATATTTATTTTATAATGAAAAAAAACAAAAAAACCAATCATAAACATTATATTAATTCGAAGTAATGAAACAAATGATCTAGGATATTTTGTCTCCCCAAACATTATTCATGACAGACGCACCTGGTTAGCAACTAGTGTACATTAAGAATAAAATATCAATTTTATTACCACACCACATGACTTCCTCATGATCCCCTTATACACATCATTGGTCTTTTTGTATTTGGAATGTTGGAGAGTGGAATTTACATGGATGATCTTAGGCCACTTCCCCCAATATTAACTTCTTATGTTACCATGTATCTTCTTAAAGCTATACATGGTTCCAGAAAACTAACACAGAACAAATATTTTTATAATTAAATATATTTATTCATACATTGAATCATTATTATAACATTAATCAATGTAGAATCTAGTTCAAGATCGATATGGCCCTATAAAATGTTATAGTTGTGATCAGGTTAGTACTTTTTCAACTAAGATAAATTGAAAACATTACACAAAAAGTAGAACCAATTTAGTAAGGAAAATTGATATTTTAAATTACCAACTAATTCATGTATCTCAAAATGGAAAATGTACCATATAGACCTTATTACATTCATAACAATTAAATAATTCTCTAACCATTAAATAATAGTACGTAAAACATTCGATGTCTATAAAAACTAATCATCATAAAAATGTTTCAAATATGATTTTTGGAGACTCTAAGATATCTTAATTCATTTTCTAAACATATAAAGGTTCATTATTTTTTCACTTTCATATGTATATTTTTGATACATGTTGTCACAACTATTTTATCCAAAATTGTATAAAATGATAATTATAATAATAAAAAGAATAAAAAGAAAAATATGAATCATGTCATTATAATAAATATATATTATAACTCTTCCACTAGAATTTTATCATCTCATGATCCTAAAAATCAAATAATAGATTATATAAGTGTTTCTAGCAATGTTACGGTAAACCATTCTAAATTTATATACACATAAGGGCCAAAATTCATGTCAGTGGTCAATTTGATTCTATGTGATTTCAATAACGATTTAAAAATACATGACGTAAAACCAAGGTACCAATCCAAAAAAATTATACAATGATGTATTTTTTGATTAGAACATCTTGAATGTATATTTCAGACAACACTTCAACTGTATTGTATTTAAGAATAGATAATACGAGTTTTAAATTTGTAAATCAATCCAAAACCATATGCATGGCATTGGATTAATATTATATTACATTCCACCTCTTATGTTATTGAAATAAAAAATATTGGAATCCATTTTATTAATCATGAAAATATATAATTTCTACTATGTACAATTCAGTTTTTGAACATGATATTTTTTGAAATCAATTATTACTATTACAATGATTAAGTTAAAAATGAGTTTACATATTGGTTAAATTATATTCCGTAGGGGGGAGTGAAAAAAAAATTCAAAATACCAATTTCAAGAAAAAATTATACAATATCCCAAATATTATAAAATTTTAATCATTATTGGATGATCATGTTGTAAGGGAGACCTCCCAATAGTGTTTACATTTTTGTATTTAAAATAATTCTTGTCCCCTCCACTAAACAAAGCCTCTCAACATCCCAAATTCTTCACACCAATGAAACCCTTTTTATCATAAAAAAATTGACCAAATATGATTTTGACATCCCACATATTAACATAGAATCATAAATGTATTTATAAATAAAACCATGGTAGTCATTTGCTATAATCCAAAAGGTTTTATTTGAAGAAGAGGTAATATCATTCAATTGACATATTTGTATTGTTTCTTTCTCCACCCATTAAATTATTATTATATAATTATAATATAATAAAATAAAAAACATCAATATAATTATATACATTTATATTATGGTTTTTATATTCACCTATATAGACTTCTACCAAATGGGTTACCCAAGTATAGTATATGTGTACGGTGGAGTACTGCCACACAAACTAATGTCATTCGTTATTCCATTACCACTATTCAAGGATGTGGATATTTATATATTAATGGATAATATATTATATATATAATAATTATAATTTATTTATTCTTGTTTTATTTTTATATAAAACATTATTCCAGTACTTCCATTTTGGGGGAACGCGATAATATTGTTTCTGGACATGAAAAATATAACCTCTTCAATGTGATGTGACATGATAATACATTAAATTGATGTTATTTTCTTGGATTAATTATTTGTAAACCATAGGATCAAAATAATGTTTTTTTTTGGAAGTAATTATTTGTCAATATTAATGAAATATGAGGAAAACCCTGTATGACCATTGACAACCTGTCACATCTGGTGGAGTAGTGGGGTGTAAACCTGTGACTGAATAATGATATGTGTTACACAACTAAAACTGGCCACCATGATTTCTTGGTTAGTATGACCATATTTTTTCGTGTAAAAAGTGAAACAAAATATGATTCAAATAGATTTTTATTTGTGTAATAACGGATTACTAATCATTGAATAATATTTCATCAAATACTTCTAATAATTTTGTATAACACATAGTTAATAAATGCTTGATGAATTTTAAGGATTTTTATTTTATAGAAATATTTATTTTTAACATTGGGTATTAATTACTAATATTAATGTATCATATAATGGTGTAATCATTTTTGAAATTATCTTAATATGTGGTAACCATATTTGTTTTGTTTAATTTAAAAAATCATGTGGAATATCATTATTATACCTTTTATGGTAATGTGGTAATTACGTATTTTTTTAGTTCCTTAAGAAGTATAGATTCATCTTCAATACTAATATTTTCCAGAAAAATTGATATTGTTGTGGAAATTTAGTAGGATGGAAATATACTCATCAAATAATTAAACATTCATATTCTCTTAGACAATATGCTAAATAAAATCCTACTTCTTTAGAAAATGAGTATTGAAATAAAATATCATTATATAAACATATTCTTTGAATATATCAATGGAACTTGAAACATGTGTTTGGTTTGTGTTTTTTTCAATGAAATCCACTTCACCATGTTTTCTACCACACTTTATTAGTCCATGGGAAGTGGGGTTTCCTTCTAGTCAATATTTTAATTTCCCATAATTTTTCATTCAATGAGTAATCCTTGTTATGCTTATATTCCATTAAAATTTAGGTTTTTTCATTACCCTTTTTAAGAGAATTTTCAATTAATCATATGTATGATGCAGTTTTAAATAATTGAATTTGATAAATGTTAATCAATTTATAAATCAGATGAATTTTAAGGAAAATTTTATTTTAAGGGGGTGAGGATGCAACAACCCAAGATTTTATGAAATATAATATTTGTAATTAATAAAATTATATTATAGATCTATAATAAGATATACATAGTTTTTCTTGAATCATAGTCAACACCTTATTTATATTGTGTTTCATGAAACATCATGTTAATTTAATGGATTAGGTTTTACATAAGGCTGACTCTTATCAGATAATGATATACTATTAATATTATTATTTAACATGATCATTACTACATAGGATTGGAATGGTGGGAATAAATTACATTAATTAAATTATGAAAATATGGAATGAAATGTTTATAAAATTTATCCACTAGTTACAAATTAATTTAAAATGAAACAATTATAATTTAATATAAATTATTTCTTTATGAAAAAATTTATTATTTCCAGAATTTTATTTATTCTTTATAAATACCATTAATCCAAATTATTTAAATAAATTAATGATGTTAATTTTTAATAAATTAAAAAATTATTTTTTCACTAGAAAAATATGTTTTATTGGAATATAATAAGAATAAACCAAATTTTATAAATAAAAGACTGTATATATTTAAAAGTTGATGTTATTATATTTTATTGGGCGAGTTGTTTTAAAACAAAATTTTTACACCATTATAATTTTTAATAAAAACTTAAATATCATTTTTAAAATATATTTATAATAATTTAACTTCTGTTATTTTTTTATAAAATTTTAGAATATTTATATTTTGATTAATATCAGTTAATAATAAATTATATTTGAATAAATATTTTTTCATAAAAATAATTTATATTATAAAATCATATTATTAATTGTATCTAACAAATAATAAGATCATTTTTATACCATTAAATTTAATTTAGATAACTATAATGAATTTTCAATGAAATTGGATATTAAAATATTTCAATATTTTGATCATCTCTTTTATAAAAACAAGTTGTCTCATCATGTCTAATGGATTATTTTCAGATTAAATTATGAAAATAAAATCTTTGGAATTTGGAAAATTTGTATCTATAATTTTTTTCAAAATAATATATAATTTCAATTATGTTCTAATAATTTTTTTATTATAAATATTAGTGAAAGAAATTAAATTAAATTACAGTGATTAAGGAAAAAATGAGTTTACTTAGTAGATAAACAATAATATTAAGGATACAAATAAATAAGACACATGTCAAAACAACAATTATTATCTATAAATTGATAATATCCACAAGTTTATTTAGTTTCTAGCATTATTTGGGTAGCATGATGTAAGGGAGACACCCCAATAGTTTTTAACATTTTATATTTGTAAGAATGCCACTCTCCCTTAACTATAAAAAGACAATCACCCTCCCCAATTCATCACACATCTCAATACCATTTTTTTATTCAAATAATTGTATAATAATCCCCCAAAAAACATCTTATTATAGATGCCAACATTTTTTTACAAATAAATCAATTCATGACCTTTAGTTGAAATCAAAAATAGTCACCCAATGAATAGGTAATATCTTTTAATTAGAATTTATGTATTGTTTCTTTAACAAACACATTATTTATTTTATTATATTGATTATATAAAAAAATAAGTATCCAAAATATACTTTGACTTTTTTATACTAATTTCATGAAATTCTCTTTCATACATATTCATTGTATGGGATATTTAATCGTTGATCCTATGTATGGAACACCACTACCTCATGAACCAGTGACATTCATTCTTCAATTCTATCTTTTAAATATTTCATGTAATGATGGATATATAGAATATATATTTAATATATGAGATATTTATAATGCCTTTTTGATTCTTTAATTTTAATGTATCTTATACCTTTATGATTTCCATTTATTCGGAATAAGGTAACAACCTTTGTGGATGTATAGGCCACCGCCTCCTCAAGATAATGTAATATTATCACCATTTACATAGAATGTTTTTAGGATGGGTTTAATAATAATATGATAAGTAAATTATATATTTTTTATATTAATATAATAATTATCTATCTAAATATATAACATAACATTTTCATTCCATTTCACACACTAAAATGGTGATGGTTTTATTCGTGGACATGTAGTCTACCATAGCCTCGAAGTCATCTGATTATTCCATTTCAAAAACACATAACATTAAATATATATATATATATATATATATATATAATATTATATAATTAAATAATATTGAATTTATTATATAATGGAAATTTTGTAAATTTAAATTTTACATACTTTTTTTTCATAAGGATCATTAAAAATTGGAATGCTACTAAAGTGTATGAATGACCTACCATCTCTATGATTATAACATTGTTTCATTTTTCCTAAACACAATTCATGTATTTTTTAAAAGAATAATTGATCTAAAATTATGATAATTATTCTGATTTTATTATTGTTTTTATTTTTATATAATGAACTCACTGAGCATATACAACGTATCAATGTTTATTTAGACACATAAGCCGAATATGGCCAAAACATATGAATTGAATATTCTTTACTATATATTTGAATATAACATGTTTATAAGTGAAAAAAATAATAAGAAACATGAAAAGGGTTCTGAATAATTTTTATTATTATCATATTTTAATTAGTTAGGATGATTAAGGACATGCGTTAAAAATAATACTTCAGGTAAGGGATTTCATAACTCAGTTTTCTATCATTAGGTTCATATTATATTACATTGATTATGATATTCCATGAATATGTGTGAAATTAACTATGATTTTATTATTATGTATTTCAATATTTTGTGATGATTTAAAATTTTTTGAGATAATATTTCATCTACCTATTCATACTCCTATTATATGGCCTTTGAAAATGATTTTCATATCCTATTTTACATTTGTTAGAGAAATTTCATATTTAGCACATATTTTATTTTTATGGTGTATATACTTCCAAATTTTAACAATATATCAGGAATTATTTTATCACTATAGAACTGAAATTTTTCATTTTTTTATTATTACATTTGGGGTTTCCATTTCAGATGTTACCACAATTGTTTAGGATTTCATAACTCAATTTCCACTAATTGAATTTTAATTCTATGACTGTGGTTATGTTTTTACAATAACATGTATGAAAAGAATCATTAATTTTTTTAATAATCTATTTTCACTTTTTTTTTATTTATTTTTTTCAAACATTTTTTATTCATTTAATACTCTCACTTAAATGATTTGACCCTTATAAGTGATTTTTATCACACTATTTTCTTCAATTATATAAAAATCATATTCTGAACATACTTATATTGTGTGATGTATCTACATATCCATTTGATATATTATACCATGAATTATTCTATCTTCATTGCAGTAAAATGTTTCATTTTACTTTATTTACTTTTTTTGGGTTTCTAATTCATATATTACCACATTTATAATGTGTTTTCTAATATCTATTTTATCTCTAGGATATATATTACATATTGATCAATTATTTTTTTATGTGGTGTAAATAATACCCATTAATATATATAATTATTATAAGAAAATTTATGGTTTTTTTAATATCATTGTGATGATATATCATTCAATTAGTAAAATTTTTTATTTCTACTAATGTGGTAATGGTTTTTTCTCACAATATATATTTTTTAGACAACTATTATGTTATACACCTATATTCCTTTATTTGGTATATATACATCTTATTTGAAATTTAATATCATTAATCTCTTTATTGTAATAATATTATAAGTTTCATTTAATTTAATTTTTTAACAAAAGTTATTATTCAAAGGATTAAAGTTGGCATGTTACAATTTGGATTGTTTAAAGATAATTATCCTCTTGAATATTTTTGTGATATTTTAATTTTATTTAGATATATCTATTTCAAAAAAATTACTTCTCCTCAAATTTTGATATTTTTTATCAATACATTACTCATTTCATATTTTTTTTAATTTTTTTTATTGTTTCAAATAGATTGTTATTTAATCCATTTCCATTCCAAGGGATAACAATGTTTCAAAGTTATTGTTATTGATGCAATTTCTTATCCATGGGATAATCGTGATTAAAATAGATTACTGTTTTTACCCATCTATTTTCTTGTGGGTTAATATTTATTTGGAGTTATTTTTTTGGAACCCATTTAATTTCCATGGGTTAATAATGTTTAAAATAGATTGTTAAATAACTGATTTTCCCAAGGGTTCCACATGTTACTAATAGATTTTTATTAAAGTCATTATTTTAATGGGTTAATCATGATTCAATGAGATTTTTATGCAACGCATTAATTTTACATGGGATGATTTTTCTATAATATTTATTATTTTTGACCCTATTTATTATAGTGTAATATGTGATCTAATGTCTTATGATTTCGTAATAGTATATGGACATATGATCGGTGGTTACACGAAAAAATATTGACATGTGGTTTTGAGATAATATAATGATGGGTGGTTGTGTGACTAACCAATGGTGGTTGGGTCTATGATATCTCTCCAACGCAATAGGTAAGGAAGTCAACCATATGGTGATTCCATTTGAGAGTGTCAATTTAAGTCTGAATTGATAATTACATTCCATGTATGTAATTTTTTTATTCTTTATATGGTTTTATAGTGTTTATAATGATCGATATTGATATCTATGTCTCTTGGTTATTAATTATGATGACAGTTTCCTCTACCATGTTTTCAAATTTGATTGTCCATTATTTGATTGGAGTGAGTTCATTTATGATTCAATCATTTACATTGATGATTTCATCATTCACATTTGTATTTTTATGTTAATTAACAAAATTTAATTGTTAATTATTATGTTTCCCCTTACCGAGCATCTGGAATCACCCATGTTATATTTCCCGTTTCTAATGATTCCAACTGATGATGTTTAATAATTTATATCATTAAAGTACTACACTATTTATATATCGATGTCCTAATTTGAAATAAGAAAAGATGTATATTAGTGGAGATGATGTTAAAATTTATGAACCAATTATTTATGAGTTCATTTTTGGATGATATGTTTATGGAGAAGTTTTCCAAAGGTCACTAAAATGATAAAAAAAAGGTTATCTAAAATTTTAGTGATCCTAGTTTTAAATTGGATATTTTAAGGTTTAGATGAGTATTTTGGGTCGCAATTATTAGAATCAATGTCAGGAATGTAAGGTTAGGGATATTATCCAATGATTGGAGAATTTGGCTCCTGGTTTGTAAATACATAAATATAATTTTAGTCAATATTTCAAAAAGCCTCACTTGAAAATCATTATGTATGTTACCATACCAACAATATTTTGACCTATTTATTTCTACCATATTTATTTTCCTCTGTATATGGGTATGGTGAGCTTCATTTTAAGTTAAATGAATTTATCTAACGGTTATTTTTGTTTAACCCATTTCAAATTATATTTTTTTTGGATTCCCACAAATACCATGTGGTTTCGTCGACTAGGGTTGGATATTCCATGATTTACATTTTATTGATGAAAAATGGGACCATGATGTCATATAATATATTTTCCAAAAAATTTCAACATATAATATTCCACTTTAAAGGGATTATTATTTGTAATATTATTTTATTATGTATTGATTTTATATATTTAAAATTAATTATATTTTAATGGAATGTTTTATGCATAAAATTGATAGATTATTGTAAATAATAATAGAAGTGATTCCATCAGAGTGAATGAACATTAGATATTGTGATTCATAGGATACATATATTCTTCAGTAGGTTATTTCGAAAATGTACTATTCATGGATAATCAATCTCCGTGTGGCCTTGGACAACACCACTAGAAATTTACGTTTCAATACCTACTCTCTTATATGTATAATTACCACATTTATTTGATGAATATATTGTAATAATGTTTTGAAAATAATGATTTTAATTATTTAAAAAATATATATAATTCCTTTATTTTAGGAAATAAACCTCATTAGAGGTCGAAGGGAAAATAATTTTATTCCATCATTAAATTTTTTGTTTACATCATTTTTTTATCCATTTTTGTGACAAATGTTGTATTTTTTGTAAATAATGTTTCAATATTTGTTTTTGTGAGTTTTTATATATTGTTTATGACTTGAGATTTTTTATATATTTGTAAAATTAAATTAAATATCATGATTGGAAAAGTGTACATAGCAAATATTTTGTCATATTGATCTATCATTTTGTTCCAAATACATTTTTTGAAAGATGAAAATTTTTTGCAACATGTTGAAGAATATATAACACCATGATAATGATTTTTTCATATAATGAAGATATAAATTTCTCCATGATAATAAATATAAATCCATAATTATCATGAGGAGTTTACTTTTGTAGGGTTGGAAAGTGTATCTTTGTTTAATATTATATGCTTATAATTATGATTTGTATTATTTGTTGACTCATTTAAATAAAAATCCAACCTGATTGTAGCCCATGCCAACCTCAAAAAAGAAATATATATGACCTAATGGGAAACTAAAACTATGTGAGGTTATACTAGCCTATAATTTATGAGCAAGGGAAGATGTATATGCCTAGGATTTCATGATCATTTATAATGAATTCTTGGTCCAGTTAACGGGTTGTAATGGAGGTGGGTGTATATTGAATTACAACATGTGTCGATGGGAAAAACATGTGATGGCCTAAAGAGTAGTGTGATGGGCGTTGATACCCATTGTATCATTAATTTCAAATAATGTTTCAATATGTTTTTTTAGTGTTTTGATAAAAAAATTAAGCCATGATAATTGTTATAGATTCATTAAATTACATTGAATGTCATTCTATGATAATTTACCTTTTTAAATGTGATGATTGTTTGAAGTGATATTACATTCCAAAGACAGGTATTTTAGGATAAAATATTTTTTCATGAAATTGATAAAGAATAATGATCATGAAAATTTCTATTTTCATTCAATGAATATGATATGGCGTCCATGAAAAAACTAGAAATCCATATTTTGCATGAGCAGTTTATTTGAGGTTCTTAAGAGATTGTGGATTTATTTTATATTTCACAAATAAAATTTTTAGTTTATTATTTGTGTAATCATTTATGAAATGTCAAAAAAACGGGTATCTCTATCCAACCTCATCCATGGATAGTGTGGGAGTCGGAGTCCACCCTCCCCCAAGGGATTTTAGCATATTCTATGTAATAGGTGACAAAGGATGTGTATAATACTATCATTGGACACATTTTTATATGTTTTTCATGGGTCATGTACTATCTAGTAGTAGATGTAGGAACATGGTGTGTTTCTCTATGTGGTAGTGGGAAAAGCACAAGATAGGGTGTATTGTAGTGTTATAGGTGATAATCCCCCATAGGCATCTTTGGCTATAACCGCACATCTTGATTAATAAACATTATACTCTACACAATGAAAGGTATACATGGGAAAAATAAAAAATTAACAATATTTATACATATTAAATGAGATGGAAAAAATTTGGTCATATGATTCACATCATAATGGATGTCTGAGTGATGGAGTTTTTATGTCTTTCTCTTGTCATTTTTGAACAAATTGGATGTGGGTTATAAGCCTTTTTTGATGACCTAGATATTAAATTGAGGAAACAATCATGGCTGTCATTAAATTTATGAAATCATACAATCTAGGTCAGTTTGAAGAAAATATTGACAATAATATTCATAAATATCCATGATTAAATTGAAGAACCCAAAATCCTTTATTATCACATACTGAATTTTATTATGGAATTTAAATTCTTATTTTGAAATTCATTTGATCTAAATGAGTAATTTATGCAACTATATATCAATTACATGCATCAAATTAAGAATAATGGAGTTCTGTCATAGTATTGAAGCATTTAACAGATGAATAAATAGGAGTCATTCCACTTATGATAATTTGTTTTATTAGTTTATTATGTGCAATAATAAATGAAAAACAAATAGCCAAAAGCCTTCCAGGATTTCCAAATATGTTCACAAAAATGATTTCATGAAAGTAGATGGAATGACTCATATATTATTTCAATTCCATCTGTGAATTATTTTACATGAACTCACCGGTTATTTATATAAAAACCTTCAAAAATGAGCATGCACACCTATGAATACACACGGTCCCTTCCTCATACACCCAAAATAAAAGTGTGACATGTGACTGACCATTCCACATGAGTAGAAGATATAAATACCCAAATTCATTAGGTTTTCAAATAGAGACAAATTGACTCTATGTGTATGGTTCATTTCATTATGAAGATCAATACTATAAATAATTCGTGGATATTTATGTGAGGGTTCATGAATAACAATACACATTCATGTATTTGAATGATAACCATGATGAGTGATGAAATACCAACTATTTTTTAATTTCATAATGAGTATAAAATGATAATAAACAAGATAATTTAGGTATTATATTTTTATGTAAATTAAATGTGTTCTTTTTTGACTCATTCTAATGGGGAATTGACATATGTCCATTAATTCATGTATCTATTGAGACCCCATGTAAAAAACTATTTTTTTATTAATATGTTCTTGAATCTGATTAAAATAGATGTACTGAATTTAAAGATCTACTAGTTAAAAATATTAAGATGACTTATATCAATTTTTATAAATAATTTTTGACACAAAACATATCTTCGTATTGAATAATGAACATGAGTTCCGAGAAAAGTAGTGAAAATTAGTTGTGGGTATTACTATTGATTTTTAGGATTTATCAACACCAGCATTGATTATGTTATTTAAGTAGTACATGATCAGGGGAAATCATTCAAGAACATATATGAAGATCCAATATCAACCTATAGTGGATCATTCATTAAAAAAATGTTGTCCCCTTCAGTTGGTTTCTAATAGAATGTTATGTTATACTATAGAGGTAGGATACGAAGACACTCTATTGGATTAATATAAAGATTTATTTCAATTTTATCCAAGTGAAAATAGGGTCTCATGGTTTGAGCTATATCATAAAACATTACGTTGTAATTGAAATAACATTTACATAATTGTTTTATTATGATGAACAAATTATTGGGTTTCTAACTGACATTGAATGTAGTAGGCCTTTAATTTCCAAACCATTTTAATATTTTGTTCTACCCACATTTATTTTATAACCAAAATAAATAAGTGAGATTACTTGATATTATATATTATATTGAAAACTATAACATGTTAAAGACGATAAATTTAATATAAAAAATTAATTTCTAAAAATGACTGTACCATTGATTCTCCAACAGACCTCCTATAAGTGTATCATAATCCAGCCTAGGTCTCTGGATGAGGTATCAGTGGATAGGTAATGTCAAAATATCAAGGAGTGACTTTAGTATGTTATGATTTTAGTAAAGTACTGAGAAACAAACATAGATATTTATTCCATGAATCAAATCAATATATTGAATAAATTTATTAATGATGAAGAATAATCAAATAGTAAGTGCAACAAAACTGTCATCCAAGGGAAAAACTGTGTATTTTGGAATATTTCTTCTGAATAAGATTTTTTTGACAATGTCACGACCTGCCTTCACCAAAAGGAGGGAAGTCTCAACAGATTGCCAAGCCCTTCCTTCTTTAAGTTGAAGAAGAGATAATGACCCCTGAAACCCACCTTCAATAGGTCCCTGAGTGGAGACTAGCACCAAGGGTATGGAATTCACACACAAATGGAAGGCATTACCCTTTTTGTTTTATAGGATCGGGAGATAAGATGATGAAACCCAACAACACCAAAACTGAAAGAAATGTAAAGGCCAAAAAGATAAACCATTCCAACATGAATGTTCAAAAGTAAATGATACGAGTCAAAAAACCCAAAAAGGTAAAAATAATACCAAGAAAAGAAAAGAAAAAACATCAGATGTCCCAAACGTCCGAGCTAGTATGGTCTCACGCGATCCCCGAAGTCCTCCTAGAAATGTGAAAGTAGTTTTATATATGTAGAGTGATCATACAAGTATACTCAGTAGGGAAAAACCAAAGACTCTCGTGCACAAGTGGGGGATCGTACTAAAGTCCCATGAAGAAGCAGACAACCAACACTATCAAGGTTTTCATCCATCCCACTCACTGGCCACACTCACCAAATAATGCAAGAAAGGTAATATATAGTAAAATCATATCGATGTTTGGGTACCATGTGCCACTTTCCCACTGGCTATTGAAGACATCCTACGAATCTGACCAATCCCGCCATTCTCACCGCAGTCCCACTGCCACACCCCACCCATACACACCTGGGCCATATCCTCACGCAGTCCCACTGCCAAACCCTGCCCGCAAACTCATGGGCCACAACCACTATCTGCCCGCAGACACTTGGGCCACAACATTCACACGTAACCACGCCTGCAGACACTTAGGCCAGAACAACCACTTCCATGCCCGAAGACACATGGGCCTCACCCCGAAGAAACATGGGAAAACCACCTACCAGCACACACCTAGGTCAACCACCACACTACACTTCCCGAAGGTTCTTGGGCTAGTAATGGACTTCAGGTCATCACAGCCAGCCCGAAGATACTTGGGCTATCTGGGAAAGGGAGCTGAAATGAGATAATAACTAGCCACTAATAGAAGTGTTGGGAAAAACACCCTCCCCCATGAAATGGGGGTGTTTGGCACTAAGTTCTCAACTTGGGTGGGGCACGAATAAGAAACACAAAACTACAAGAATATGTATAGGTAACAAGAACTCACCAAAGTTTAGTTTTTTCATCATCCAGCCTAATGAAAACAAACAACACCCATGTCCACATCACAACTCACACACAAAAAAACCCATTTGTCCCATCCTTGTTTTCATGTTCATTAATGAAGTTTAAATAAGTTTTTGTACCCACTTGGGTGACTAGTAAGCATAAGAACAAGTCAAGGAAATAAGACAGTCAAGCATCAACTATAACATCCACACCCAGTTCTCTTGTAGTCACAACAACAAAAGGGATAAGAGATCCCTCAAAGTACTGGAACCATGGAAAACCCCAATGTATTGCCTACATCTTCTGCAACCAAGGGGGGTCATGAAATCCCTCGAAGTAATGAAAGCAAAGGAAACCCTGAGACACTGCCCTGTGACCCCCCAAATGGTTTCTCATCAACAGAAGATCCCACCCCAATTCGTGATATAAACAAGGTAACAACCCAGTCATAAAACTCACAACCACTGAATCCATATCAACAGGGGATCCCATCCCCTCCCACATCACATAGGAAACATCCTATGAAGGAAAAAAAACCAAACCACCACCACCAACACAAAGTAGGCTCGTGCTGGTATTTTCAGATTTAAAATATTTATCACACTCCATGATTTCAATTCCACTGTTCTATAACTGGGGTGATCAAAGAATGTATCCATCCAAGTGATTTCAATTTATTTAGTCGGATGTATGTAATTAACCAAATTCCTTTACACAGCAAAGTAGACACAGTACAAGCATTTAAACATCATCAGTGGTAAGGGTTCGTTAGTGCATAGAGAAAGACCACCAACGGCCATGATATTTAGTAGGCGTAAGCCCACACAATTCATAAATCAATAATCAAATGATAGAAATAGAGCAACATCATCAGTCACATCACTCCCATATCATTCTTTAGAATCATTTTATAACTTATTAGTGTCTGGTTCATCCAATTCTACAGAACCAGTATCACACCCAATCTGCATGATACACAAAAGGAGAGATGATGGATATATTCCCTACTTGTTGATCAATGATTGAAGATTATCTTTAAACCGCCAGGGTACCCGCAAAATTGCAGGCTCGGGGACTCATGCACGAGCAGACGAACAGACGAATCGATTGGAGGGTGATCGAGAAAAAAAACCTAAGGGGTACCCTTTTAGTTTATAAGGGTCGGGGATGGTTGAGATAAGAACGCAGAACCGCTTAAGAAGCGGGGTCGTGGGTTGACCACGTGACCCTATACGTCATTAAAGGTCGGGCAGTTTAAACCGACGCACACACCATGTTGATTCATTAAATATTTAATTAAATGACATTTATGGGCATTACTGGGATCTAAAACAAGATTAAATGGGTCAAAATAGGGTTTGAAACCCAATTTGTTCAAAAGGGATGCGCTACTGGAAAAACCTCGTGGGGGTAAGCGAGAGCCACCGGTAGCTGAGAGCTACAGGTGGCTGACAACGACCTGTAGTCGTGCCACCGGTAGGCTGCAGCTACCGGTAGACTGAGCTACTAGTAGATCAAGCTACCAGTAGACAGAGCTACCGATAGACCGAGCTACCAATATATATAGCTACCAGTAGACCGAGCTACCGGTAGGCCTTCTACCGGTAGGCTAAGGCTACCGGTAGGCCTACCGGTAGGGTCAAACTTCACCGAGATTCCCAAATTACCCAGAACACCCAACATCAGATTTTCACAAGGTAATGGACCCCCAAAGACCCGGGCCATTACATCAGATACCTCTCAACCGATTCTCATCCCCGAGAATCAAAAAAACCCAGAAGGAAAGACATGGTCCGAACAACCACCTCGAAAGATACCTCTCAAGAGTGAACCTCATTGTTAATTAAGAACACCTTCCTATCAAGAACCAAGAAATATACCATGACATCTACCCATCCATGTGGGTTTGGGAGTATCCTTCCCCATGTCAAGATACAATCTACTTTGGGAAGCACTGAATTTCCCGCACAGGTTTAATCGTATCCACCTTAATGTGTCTTGATTAGGGGTCGGGTCCTCCCCTTTCTGTAGCTAGGACTTTTCACACACATTCAGAGGAAAGAAAACCACGTATTTCATAGCCAACAAGATAAAACGTTCTACCAAAATCGGTATAACAAAACATCGCAAAACTCAAAACAACTCTAGGTACTGGGCACGCATCTGTGCTTCCCTCTCTCACATACTCTCCTCAAGCCCACCATGTCTCCATAACACATGAACCAATGGAATGGTTCTCCCATGAAGAACCTTCTCCTTGAAATCCTAGATCATCACTGGTCTCTCCAAAAAGGCCACGTCGTCCTCGATATCCAGCTCTCCCCAGCCAAAGACGTGTGAATCGTCGTGCAGATACCGACGGAGTTGGGACACATGGAAGACATCATGTATCCTCAGTAGCATTGGTGGTAGCGCTAGCTGATATTCCACATCGTCGACCTTCCGCAACACTTCGAAGGGTCCAATGATCCTGGGAGAAAGCTTACTTCCCTTTCCGAACCTCCGTTATCCTCGCCGAGGGGATACCTTCAAGAACACGTGGTCTCTAACATCAAACTCCAATGGCCTCCAGTTGTTTTCAGCATACGACTTCTATCGGTCCTGGGTAGCCTTCATCCTTTCCCGTATGATCTGAACATTCTCTTTCGTGCTCTGAACCATCTATAGGCCACGGATGCCTACCTCCCCAACATCGGTCCAACACACAGGTGAATGGCATGGTATCCCATACACGGCTTAAAACTGGGCCATACCAATGGTAGAGTAAGATCTATTACTGTATGAAAACTCTACCATAGGCAAGTGTCACACCCATGATCCCCCTGATTCTAGAACACATGCCCGTAGCATATCCTCCAAGGTCTGGATTGTGCGCTCTGTCTGTCCATCTGTCTGGGGATGGAAATCAGTGCTAAGACGGAGCTGGGAGCCAAAATCATGCTGCAATCCTCTCCAGACTAGTGAGGTAAACTGTGCATCCCAATCCGAGACTATGGACCTTGGAACTCAATGCAGTCGTACCACCTCATCCACATACCTTCGTGCCAAAGCATCTACTGCACTCAACTCCTTGATCGCCAGAAATTCAGCCGATTTCATCAACCGGTCCACTACCACCCAGATGGAATTGTATCCCCCTTGGACCATGGGTAGTCTCGTGACAAAATCCATCGAGATTTCATCCCACTTCCACTCGGGGACATCTAGAGACTGCAGTAGGCCACCTGGAACTCGGTGTTCAGCCTTCACTTACTGACACACTAAGCACATGGCCATAAACCTTTCCACTGGTCGATTCACTCAGGGCCACCAAAACTGTCTCTTCAGTCCCTAGTACATCTTGGAAACTCCTGGGTGTACTGCTATGGGTGAGTTGTGGAACTCACTGAGAACCTTGTCGTGCATCACCTCTGGAACAAAAAACCTTCCCTGGAAAATCATCTGGTTCTAAACATCCTCCATACAACCTTCTGGAGCATTCATCTGGTCAACTCTGTCACACATCACTTCACACTCTGGGTCTCCCCACTGTGAATCCTCCACTTGCTGAAACAGAAAAGATTGAACTGTCATCTGATACATGCAACCTCCACCGCTATCCATCCTCGCATCCAGGTGCAAGGCAGCCAACTCCTCCATCTCCATCTAGGCATCTTCTGAATCTCGGACCGCATCCTTCTGCGTCCCCCTACTCAGGGAATCACCCACTACATTCCCCCTCCCTGAAGTTTAGGAAATGTCAAAGTCGTAATCCTGGAGGAACTCCACCCACCTTCATTGTCGCAAGTTTAGGTCCCAATGGGAGAAGATATACCTCAAATATTTGTGATCTGTGAAGACCACAATGCATTCCCCGATGAGGTAATTCCACCATATCTTTAGCGCAAAGACGACCGCTGCATGTTCTAGGTTTTGGGTGGCATAATTATGCTCATGAGGGCATAGCTTCCTAGACCCATAAGAGATCACCCCTTTCCGCTACATCAGAACACATCCCAGACCTTACCCTAAAGCATCACAGAACACTTTGTACACTGCCCCTTCTTCTGGTACTCTCAGCACAGGGGCACTAACCAACCTCTCATTATGATAGCTGAAGGCTGCCTCGCACTACTCACTCCACATGAAAACCTGATCCTTCTTGGTCAAGTCTATCAAATGGGATGCAACTCGGGAGAAGTTGGGTATGAACATCCGATAGTAACCTGCCATCCCGAGGAAGCTACGAACCTCTGCCACATTCTTGGCTGCTTCCCATGAAACATATGCCTCCATCTTTGATGTGTCCACCGCTAACCCCTGCTCGGATACTACGTGCCCAAGGAACTTCACTTATCGCGTCTAGAACTTGCATTTTGACAACTTCCCATAGAGCTTATGCTATCGGAGGACCTCCAAAACCGTCCTCAGGTGCTCCGCGTGGTCCTCCTCTGACCTTGAATAGATCAGGATGTCGTTGATGAACACAACTATGAACCGATCCAGGTACTCCCGGAATATGGAGTTCATAAGCCCCATGAACACGACTGGGGCGTTTGTAATGTCGAAAGGCATGACTACAAACTCGAAGTGTTCACATTTTCACCTGAAGGCCATCTTCGGGATGTCAACCTCTTTCACTCTCAACTGGTGGTACCCAGACCGCATGTCTATCTTTGAGAACCACCCTACCCCTTTCAGCTGGTTGAAAAGATCTTCTATCCTCAGAAGAGGGTAGTGATTTTTGATCGCACCTGATTAAACCTCCTGTAGTCTATGAACAACCTGATACCACCATCTTCCTTCTTTGCGAACAATACTGGAGCACCCCACGGTGAAGCACTTTGTCGAACATAAACCCTCTTCATCAGATCGTCAATCTGAATTCGCAACTCCCGTAGCTCCGAAGGTGTCATCCGGTAAGGAGCCATTGAAATTGGACGAGCACCAGGATGGAAGTCTATCCAAAACTCAATATTATGTCGAGGGGGTAGAGTCGTCACCTCCTCAGGGAGGAAATCCATAAACTCACTAAATATCCCTGGAACCTCCACCATCTCAGTATCCAATGACTCCACAGACAGCTCGTATAACAAGGAAAGAAGGGGTTCCTCTCCCCTGCTGCCCTTCTGACTGCTCCGCTCGCCAGTGAAGGAAACACGCCGGCCACCCAAGTATGAGAACACAACCCTTCCTCGGAAGCAGTAGATGACGGAACACATAGAGAAAAACCATTCGATTCTTAGGATGACATCGTATGGATGTATCTGTAGCAGTAGAACATCCCTGACTGACTGAGGTGGCCCTATCATCAGTCTGCATCCTAGACAAACATATAACATGTCGGTCTGACCTCCGATTGGCGTGCTTAGAACCAGGGGCACTGGAAGTCTCTCGGCATCTAGACCCAAAGCACAGGCTAGAATGGCTGCAAAGAATGAGTGGGAAGCTCCGGTATCGAACAAGTCATAAGCGAGGGTGCTAAACAAACTGATCGTACCTCGAACGTCCTCCGGTCCTGCTGGAACTGCTGCCTCTGTGGCGTTCAACCATACACACCCAACTCCTATGCCCCTCGGCTATTGGACACCTCCCCGACCACGCCATGGTTGAGGTCCCTAAGGAGCACGCTGAGGTCAGCCTCCTCCTGCAAAGTCTGCCCTCAGAGGAGCGGGAGCTCGCTGCCCCTGCGGCTGCTGCTGGAAAGGCCTAGCTGGAAGCTATTGCTGGGGCGGTTGCTGAGGCTATCCGCCACCTTCGTACTGTACTCGGTCCGGGCACTGACTCCGGAGATGTCCATGGCTCCCATAGACGAATCACCACGGTCCTGGGCCCGAAGGAAAAGGGTAAGGACCGGGGGCCGGAACTGAAACTGTTGCGGCCTGCTCCCTGCTAGTAGGAACCTAGAGGGTCCTGACGCTAGAGGCCTGGTGCTGAAGACCATCCCCTTCAATTATCCTAGCTAGATCCCCTCTCGTGACACGCCTCCTAGTGAATGCATCCTCTCCACCACTTCGGCCTTCTCCTGGACTTCCAAGTATGTCGGGAGGGTAAAGTGGGTAACAACATACTGGAGGGAGGGTCAGAGCGCCTCCGGTAAACGTCTTGCCTGAGACTCCTCATTGAGAAAGAGGTCCGGAGCAAAACGTAGGAGGTCCTTAAATTGATTCCCAGCTCCCTCACTGACATACTCCTCTACTGGAGGGAGAGTAGCTCATGTCTCTTTCCCGCCTTTATTGTCGAAGAGAGGAAATCTGCCCGGAACTCCCTCTAGAAACAAGCCCATGCCACCTCAGCCTCTCTCCTCTCCCCCAGGTAAAGCGTCCACCATTGACGCACCACTCACCGCATCTAGCTAATGGCCAGAAGAACCCAGTACTCAGTTGGGGCCCGAATCAGGCTGAAGGCTATCACCAGCTCTTCTAGCCAACCTTCCATCTTCATGTCGGAGTTGCTTCCCTCATACTTCTTGAGGGTCTTCCACTATGAAGCCAGAATTATCTTCTTCCACTGGTCATCCTCCTCCTCCCGGTCAGCTCTCTGCTGATCAGCCAAGGTATTCTCATGGGCCTTGATCACCCGTACCACACGTGGTCTCCTTCCAGGTACCGTAGCTGCAAGGTAAACAAGGAATTCCTAATACCATGTAGTGCAGAATATTGTTCTTAAAATTTTCATAAACTTCTTACTCATTTTAATTTCCCAAAACACTCATGAATCATGAGAACACAAGTCATTATGATGCATGTACCTTTCCTAGGGTCCTGCAATCAGCATGGCCTCAATTGTTCTTTCGGTCGGTCCGGAGTCCTTGCATCGGATCATGGGGGGCCTACAAACCCATGAACTAGCTGATCTTTCCAGACCTAATTCATGCACCAAGGACACCAAAAATTGTTTCCCTACCATCCCATTCAATCTTTACTGTGCCTAACTCTAGACTCCATCCTATCTATCAAGATTTCCTTTGATACCATTCTGTCACGACCTACCTTCACCAAAAGGAGGGAAGGGTCAGTAGATTTCCAAGCCCTTCCTTCATTATGTTGAAAAAGAGATAATGACCCCCGAAACCCACCTTCAATAGGTCCTGGAGTGGCGACTAGCACCAAGGGTATGGAATTAACACACAAATGGAAGACATTACCCTTTTTGTTTTATAGGATCGGGAGATAAGATGATGAAACCCAACAACACCAAAACTGAATGAAAAGTAAACGCCAAAAAGGTAAACCATTCCCACATGCATGTTCAAAATTAAATGATACAAGTTACAAACCCCAAAAATGTAAAAATAATACCACGAAAAGAAAAGAAACAACAGAAATTGTGCCAAAATTATGATCTAGTATGTTCCCGTGCGATCCCCGAAGTCCTCCTGGAAACCTGAACATTGTTTTATATACGTAGTGTGAGAATACAAGTATACTCAGTTGGGGAAAACCAAAGACTGTCGTGCACAAGTGGGGGAACGTACTAATGTCACGTGAGAAGCAGAAAACCAACACTATCAAGGAGTTCATCCATCCCCTCACCGGCCACACTCACCAAATAACGCAAGCAAGGTAATATATAGTAAAAGAACATTGATGTTTGGGTACCCCGTGCCACTTTCCCACTGGTTATTGAAGACATCCTACGCATCGGACCAATCCCGCCATTCTCACCGCAGTCCCACTGCCACACCCCGCCCGCACACACCTAGGGCATATCCTCATGCAGTCCCACTTCCAAACCCTGCCCGCAAACACCTGGGCCACAACCACTATCCACCCATAGACACCTGGGCCACAACTGTCACATGTAACCACGCCTGCAGACACCTAGGACAAAACAACCACTGCCATGCCCGAAGACACCTGGGCCTCATCCCGAAGACACTAGGGAAATCCACATGCCCAAACACACCTGGTCCAACCACCACACTACCCTACCTGAAGGTTCTTGGGCTAATAATGGACTTCAGGCCATCACAGCCTGCCCGAAGATACTTGGGCTATATGGGAAAGGGAGAAGAAAGGATCTAATATCCATCCACTAATAGAAATGTTGGGAAAAACACCCTCCCCCATGAAATGGGAGTGTTTGGAACTAAGTGGTCAACTTGGGTGTTGTGCGAATAAAAAACACAAAACTACTAGTATATGTATAGGTAACAAGCAATCACCCAAGTTTATGTTTTTCTTCAGCCATCATAAAGAACACAAACAACAACCATGTCCACATCACAACTCACACAAAAAAAACCCTTTTGTCCCATCCTTGTTTTCATGTTCAATAATGATGTTTAAATAAGTTTCTACACCTACATGGGCGACTAGTATGCATAAGCACATGTCAAGGAAGGCAAATAGTCAATCATCAACTATAACATCCACACCCAGTTCTCTTGTACTCACAACAACAAAAGGGATAAGGGATCCCTCAATGTACTGGAACCAAGGAAACCCCCAAGATATTGCCTACATCTTCTGCAACCAAGGGGGCTAGTGAAATCCCTTGAAGTAATGGAAGCAAAGGAAACCCGAGACACTGCCCTGTGTCCCCCAACTGGTTTCTCGTCAACAGAGGATCCCACCCCAATTCGTGATATAAACAAGGTAACCACCCAGTCTTAAAATTCACAACCACTGAATCCATATCAATAGGGGATCCCATCCCCACCCACATCACCCAAAAAATGGAACATGAAGGAAAAACAACAAAACCACCATCACCAACACAAAGCAGGCCCATGCCGGTATTTTTAGATTTAAAAGCTTTAACACACTCCGTGATTTCAATTCCACTATGCTTTAACCAGGGTGATCACCGAAAGTATCCATCTTGGTGCTTTCAATTTATTTAGCTGGATGTACGCAATTAACCAAATTCTTTTAAACAACGGAGTGGCCACAATACAAGAATTTAAAATCATCAGTAGTAAGGTTTCATTAGTCCATAGAGAAAGACCACCAATTACCATGATTTTCAGTAGGTGTAAGCCCACACAATTCAGAAATCAATAATAAAAAGATAGAAACAGAGAAACATCATCAGTCACATCCCTCCCATTTCATTCTTTAGAATCAGCTTATATCTTTATTAGAGTTTGGTTCATCCAATTCTACAGAACCAGTAGCACGCCCACCCCGCATGATACACAAAAGGAGAGATGATGGATATGTTCCCTACCTATTGATAAACGGTCAAAGTTTATCTTTACGCCACCAGGGGACACGCAAAACTGCAGGCTCAGGGACTCAAGCATGAGAATATGAACAGAAGAATCGATCAGAGGGTGATCGGGAAAAGAAACCTAAGGGTTACCATTTTAGTTGATAAGGGTTGGGGACAGTTGAGATAAGAATGCAAAACCGCGTAAGGAGCGGGGTCGTGGTTTGACCATGCGGCCCCATACGTCATTAAAGGTTGGGCGGTTTAAACTGATGCACACACCAGGTTAATTCATTAAATATTTAATTAAACGACATTTATGGGCATTACTCAGCTTTAAAACAAGATTAAAGTTGTCAGTATAGGGTTTAAAACCCAATTTGTGCAAAAGAGATAAGCTATTGGAAAAACCCCGTGGGGTTAGGCGAGAGCCACAGGTAGCTAAGAGCTACAGGTAGACCGAGCTACCTGTGGATAGAACTACCAGTAGGCTACTGCTACCGGTATATAGAGCTACCCATAGGCTACGGCTACTGGTAGACCGAGCTACTGATAGACTTGCTACCGGTAGGCTAAGGCAACCGGTAGGCCAACCGTTAGGGTCAAACTTCACTGAGATTCCCAGACTAACCAGAATACCCAACATTAGATTTTCCCAAGGTTATGGACCCCCAAAATCCCGGGCCATTATAGAAAATGCCATGTCATCCAATGATAATGATGGATAACATAGTTATATTAATTTTATATTCAATGAACATATTAATAATATAATTAGAGATGTAATAAAAAAATTGATCATTTTATAAAGTGTATTAAATATGAAAAATTATATCTTGAATAATATGCTTATAATATGGAATAAGAGATAGTTAAGTTGGATGGATTTTCTAACACTGTCACAAAATTTTTGAATAAAGTGGATGAAACATTTTCTATTTAATAAGATAGATATGTTGGGGTTTTTCATCAACTGAAAAAGGATTGTTTTTATCATATATTAATTTTTTATAGAGTTTATTTATGGTTTCCAGGAATTTAAAAATTTATAAAAAGCTTGTATGGGATTTAAAAGTGATCAATTGGAATGTAAAGACAATTGGAAAAAGAATATTGGAAATTTATTTCATGAGTCTAGAAAATTAAATCATGAAAAAATGATGAATTTGAAGGATTCTTCGAAATAATATATGTGATTTTTTGTAACATGTTTTGGAATATACGTATGGAAAAAATGATTTTAAACCCGCTACATTCATGTATGAGCTAAAAATTGTGTGATGTTATTCCCCAAGAAGTTTCCCAAAGAGTGATGGTGCCATTGAAAAGAAACATGGATCATAATACATCAAATAGAACCAATTACACCCCAAATATTAGAATTATTATCATGGTATACTATTTTTGTTGTTATTAATTTGCGCACAATTCAGTGTTATTTTTGTGAACCCTACAAATTCTTGAAAGTAATTTATATCCTCTTTAATGGTTGCGAAAATGTATGGAAATTGGAAAAATAAAAAAAATGAGAGACCATATAATTGATTAAAGACAAATTCTAAATTTCAGGTGGAAAAATGTATTCAACATAAAGATAGTGACTTTTTTGTTACTTATACCTAATATGGACAAGCTCGAAAAAAAAATATTGAGATTGAACCTAATAAATGGGATATGATAAAAATTAATATGAAAAAAACTATAATTACATGTAATCAAATTACATAAACGGAAAAGGTGACCCCACTTAATGGAATTATTTCTATTAAGAGAAAAGGAATTCCATGGTTTAACGGAGGTTTTCACCCTAAAAGTTTCTTTGGATGAAAAACTTTTTCTTCTTTATTCGCTCTCATTTTATGCATTTTCTTCTATCTTACAGTGAATGGAATGATATGTATCACTATTTCATTGTATAATAGTATGAAAAAAATACTAATTTATATTGTTTACTAACTTCCATGAAACGGAAATGTGCAGCCCATGATGGGAAAAACCATGTAGAAGAGTCTAAAACCCATGGGATAGATTCAAAGATGAAGATCAATGTATTATAATGAATCATTCATCCCCAATTATTACTTATACTATCCTACCAATTATGTTTGACTACTTGACTGATTCCAAATAAGTGGAAATTAGAGAGATGTGTTTTTTTTCATCTGAATATTCAGATCTGTTTATTGATGTATGTGCATGATTTTGAATTTTATTGACAAGTCTAATTACAAAAAACACCCATCTTGAGAAAGTGGAATTTTTAGCATAGTATCACATGTGAGTATCATTTATGGACATAATAAACAACTATGGTTGTATCTCTATTATTTTATACACCACTTTTCCCACGTATAAATATACTTTATTATCATGAGATCATCCCACTGTTAGAATTAATCATGAATATTTCATAGAAGTAAGAATGCCATTTTATTAAGTAAAAGATGAGATAGCCTGTCCCAACCCCACCCCACCCCGCACTTATCCAATTAATTTTATTGTCAAATGGGAAACAAATTTAGTACATATAATTAAATATAAATATTTGATGTTATATTGAAAATGATATAGAATGTTTTAGATTTTTGGTCCCATTGTTCAATTTTTTGTTTGTAATTTCTCTATATGTATGTTGAGTTTTTAGGATGCAGTGATTCCTATAAAATTATTATGGATTTAGGATATGAAATTGAATTTCATGCTTGTAAAATTCTCAATGTCATATGTGATGAATTTTTTGAAGTGATATTAGGTTCTAAATATGTCGTTCAAATGATGACAAATTCTTTTCAACAAGTTCAATAATAGATAAGGTCGTGAAACAATTTATTTACAGGATGTGAAGATGATATGGTGGATAGATAAAAATAATAATACCATATTTTCAATGAGTATTTTATTTTCAGAGGTTTGTAAAGTGTGGATATATATAATATTGTAATCAAACAATTTTTCCATGTAATAGTTGTTTCATCATTTAAAAATAATGGCCAGTCCACATACGGGTCAGGTTAACATCAACCAAGGCATAGTTCAGACTTGAAGGTCATCCACTGCTAGGGGAGGTCATCATAGACTATATAAAAGGTGGCATTAGATGTTTATATTCCTAGGACCAAATTCACATATATAAGACATGCATGGTACATGTAGAGGCCCGTCTTGGAGGTTGGTGAATAGTGAATGCATGTATGTGTCAGTGAGTCGAATCCCGTGATGGTGTGTAGTTTAGTGTGATGGGTGATAATCCATTATAGATAGAACGGTCTATTAAAAAATGAATAGTAAAATAATTTAACCTTGAAGTAGTGTTTGGTATATGTGGGATAGCTGAAGATTTTACATTGTGCTTCTATTTCAAAAAGATATAGAAAATCATTTTCCAAACAATCCTCCTCATCAAAGCCATCTAATTGTGGGAGCCCTATTGTCTTACTCCAGCCACAATAGAAGGAATGAACAACAGTATATCTTCCATTTATGAATCCACAAATACCAATATGAGACAACATAAATTTTGGGTGGGAAACATTTAAATCATATAATATATGTGAGTATGAAGAATTTATTGTAAAAAAATTCATACAAATTCGTGCATAAACATATGCAACTTGGATCAAGGATTATCACATAATGAATAAGTTTATTCAAATTTTGTAAATGTTGAGTTAGAATAACATGACTCATCTAAATGATTCCTGAATATAATTAACACATTAGTAGATTTCATTGAACTAATTAGAGTGTAGTTATGTCTAAATCATAAAGAAATTTTTAATGTGATGAAATAGGAGGGGATCCGCAAGTGATAATGTTAGTTGATGTTTTTTATGCCAGTGGATATTAACAAAATGGATTCCATAAACCATAATGTATTTTAAAATGATATTGATGAATTAACATTTTCATGATGATAGAGTGGTATGGTATAATCTAGTAAGACTCGTGGATATTAAATAACCCTAACTCACATGTAATTTAAATAATATTATTGTAAGTTGGGTGGAATAAAATGGTTGTGAACAGATAGATGATAAAAAAAATTCTGTGTTTAATGAAATATATTTTTGTAGTATAAAGAACATGATTCATCAATTATTTTAAATATGATTCTCTAATCATTAACATGTTGAAAAAAAGGTGAAATGTGGTTGAACATTCTGCATGAGAAAGATAAGGACATGCCTAAACTCTTTGGGAGATTATACTAAGTAAAACTACCTCTATTTTTATGGATCATTCCATGATATTGAGAAATACCCATGAAAATTCAGGAGTATATAAATGTGGTTGCATTACTTATAATAAACATCAGGTATTTCACATAGCACCATGACGAGGAATGAAATTACTACCAATTGAGTATATCACAATCCGCGTAAAATAAAAATACACGTGGCCATTTGGGAAATATTAGTTGATAGCGGAAAATAAATTTTTAATTAGTTGACCCAATTAAGTATGGTATTAATGGAGGTCATTAAATAATGGGACTATTGAGACCACATGCACCATTTTAATTTTATATTAACTAGTACTTACCCGTGCGTTCGCACGGCAATACGTTCAATGCTTATTTTTAAGAAGACAAAACTATATTTCAAAGTTCATAAAGAACATGAATATTGAATATATTGAAAAAAAGTGATAATTAATATTGAACTATAATTGGAAAAAATATAGAGAATTGAAAATATAGGAAAATATCGAACATAAAATAACATGGGAGAATATGTAGGAGAATATATGAGAATATAAAAGAAAAAAATAAGTGTACCGTCAGTGTACAAAATAAACCATACAAATGAATAATGGATAATACGAGGAAAACATATAAGGGAATATATATGGAAAATAATATTTTTTTAAAACATAGAAAACATATTAGAGAATATAAATGGAAAAGAAAAAATATATTAAAAATGACATTTGAATATTGTAGATAACTTTCAATTGAAAAGAAAAAGAACATTTTTGAAAAAAAAATGAAATGAACATGAATGAAAACATATAAGAATAATGAAAAGAAAACAGGCCATGATATAGAAAACAACATAAATATCCAACTTCAAATATTTAAATAAAATGAAAAAATGGAAAATAATTAGACAAGTACATTAAAAACGAACATAAATTAAATAACATAAATATTAATGTCACTGAGATATTATGAAAACAACATGAAAGAATTATTAATCAACATTAGTGTAAACATTATAATATTCCATTGGACATTAATGAAAAGAAAACTCAAATGGACATTTAAATTTCAAAACATACATCATAAGTATTAATGCCACCAATCAATTATGTCACTGTAAAAATATCCAACATCAAATGCCTTAAAGATTTTTCTACATAGAAAAAATTGTTTATAATAAAAATACCTGAATTTATAGAATAAAAAAATGAATGTTAACATAAAAGAATTAATTAGAAACCAAAATAAAAGAAGTGGGAAATGTTTAAGTACAACACCATCATACTGAAGGAAAGAAAAAAAACCACATTGAGTGCATACAGTGATGATCACCTCTTCCTATGTTGACCCCGACCTCGAGATCCCCCCCCCCCCCGAGTTGGATGACGCCTTCTCCATTACATCATTTGCACATGTGATGCTTCAATGTCCGAGTCCTCTACAACTGCTTCGTGAAGTGGATCATGTATGGAAAGATCATCCTGCATGACCATTCCCTCCCAAGAAGCCACCTCCTCTTGAACATCATGAACATTCATTTCAAGGTGAAGAACCATCATCATTCACATCATCCTACTAAGGTGGTTCCTGTGTGGCAAGATCCTTCATATCCATTACCTCTTGAACAGCCTCTTGCAGAATAGGGGGTTCCTGTATAACAGGACTACCAGGAACATCCTCTGTGGCCATTCCCTTTGATGGACCACAAACATCTCCATCCCAAGATCGTGTCATTAGGGGAGAAGCCCTCTGATGGCTGCAACCTGCATTCTCAAGTCCTTCCATTAAATGAAAATAAAATTTTGGAGTGATAATAGAATAAA
Source organism: Viscum album (assembly GCA_963277665.1). NCBI lineage: Eukaryota > Viridiplantae > Streptophyta > Magnoliopsida > Santalales > Viscaceae > Viscum > Viscum album. Next base: position 1,707,764,676 of record OY728150.1, read on the forward strand.
GTGTAACAGGAAAAATTATAATTAGCTTTAGCATTCGGCAACATAGAGGTCACATTTTTATAATCAGCATTATTGGGTGAAATATGTTGCCAGGGCTAGAACAGCGAGCCAGATGCTTATCAACGGACTGCCCATCATCAACCTGGATAGCCCCATCAGCAGCACGAGCCTCATCCTCTATAAAGGTGTGCTAACTAGAATCACTACCATCTAATTGTATACCATCAGCCTGCACAACACCATCCAGATAGCCACCCGGGGAGGCGACAGACTCAACATGAACAGCCTCCTGCTGAATTGGGGGATCCAGTATAACAGGACTAAACACTATGTGGACAAATTCCATCGGTAGTATCTAAAGGTTCCTCATTGTTGACATGGATTAAAAAAATGTGATACAAAGCACTAAATGATTTATTCCCTCTACTGTACCATTTTTTTTACTTTCAAAAATCATATAAATAATCAATTAAAATGTGATACAAAGCAATAAATGATAACACAAAGGCAGTGTCATCATGATGGAAACCTCAATATGGTCCAAGATACAGGTGAGAATAGATGCAGGTGATATAATTTGGAGAAAGCATTAAATTAGATGCAGGTGATAACAAGAAAAATGGTTATAAAAGATACAGATGGTATGAAAAAATTTATAGAAATTGTTAGAAAAACTATGTACATGAACAATAAAAGAATTGTAAGAAAAATCACATTGAAAGGTATTCAATGACTACAATTATAGAATTAACTATAATAATAGTAATTTATTTTATAAAGTATAAGTTAGAAACATTCAGAATTATGAAAACCAAATGGTTATTAAGTTATATTGTGACTTGGAATGCTATATGTAGAGAATAAAATTCAAATTGTTACATTGTTTAAGGAATTTAAAACCAAATCTAAGAGTGGTTAAAAAATTCAGGCTAGTGTATAAGGCAATTGTAATACCTATGTATCTGACATATTCATGGTTGAAGTATCAAATCGTATTCCACTGTTTGAAGTCCCTGGATATGAATAAATCAAATTTTCAAAATTTAAAAACAAAGCACTGGATATGAATAAACATCATAGAAACAGACAAAGAAAAGGATAGTCATTACAGTATTATAAATTGTAGGGTCCAAGAAACTGACATTGAACGTTCTCTCTTAACCTTTTCTTCAATACACAGCATATCTGAAATAGCCAGAGGGAGCATGATATTAGTGACAATCCAACAGGTCACACTGTATGCATAAAAAATGGTTAAATATCAGATAACAATAAGAGGTTTTGCAGCTTTTAAACATGAATAAGCTAACCTTCAAAGATTTTTGGGAGTAGAAAACCTAAGTATGTATATTCAATAAGCCTAAATATTTAAAAACTATGGCCTGATGCATTTAGAATCATCTAGATATTTCCCATGAATGTTATGTGAAATCATGAAAATTATGTCCTAAAGAAAAACTAACCAATTTAATAAACATATTATGGGCTGGTGCTCTTTGAATATAGCTTTTTTCTATATTTTTTTCCATTAAAATGTAAACTAATACAATGAAATTGAAAATTTTGTTCTCATAGAATATGAGAAATTGTTTAGAATGCAGTTGTGTGGGAATTGAAAAACATTGTAGTAAAGTCAGACCTAGTATCTGATCTTGATCACCAAAAGCAGTGAATTTAAAGTCCGAGAAACATCGCTAGAAAATTCCCCCGATGTCGCATCATCAAAGTGGAGCCCTGAAAATATGTAAAAGTGCATTGAAAGCTACAATCTACCGGGAGAGAATAATGGGTTTCTTGGTTTTTTCCCATTTAAATGTAAACCAATACAAATTAATTGACATTATTTTCTTATAAAAAATAAGATACAGTTCAGAATGATAATGTGTGGAAATTGGAAATCATGGGAGTGAATTCATACCTTGTTTCAAAACCTAAATCTATAACATAAAAATATTAATTAGAAAGAAAAATAAAAGAAGTCCAATTTTACCTTTTGAAGCCTGCAATGAAATCCAGGCTGCTGCTACATCGATGTCATCATGGCCCTGCTACACCTCATATACATAGGTACTACATGGATTTCCTCTATTTTCTGCCACATTGAAACCCCCAGCCCAGCCCTTCCCCCGCCTAAGCCTATTTCCCACCCCATCCTAGAAGCTCCCCCTCCCACATCATCATAAAAACAACTCATCTTAGCCCCTCCCATTCCCCCTCCTATGCTTGTCTCCCACCCAATCCCAGCAGCTCCACCACCTACCTCAGTTCTCCCCTGCCCAGCCCCTTTCCCCACCACTTTCCCTTCCCCCGTGCCCAAGCTCTTCCCCCATCAGCCCCCTCACATTTCCCTTATCCTCCCCTCCCCACCCCTCCCCTCCAACCTGCCCAGCCCCCCTCTCCACTTCCCTCATCCCCCTCTCCTGTCCCCTATACCTGGACATTAAATTTCTTGTAAAAAAACCTGCACAATTAATTTGAAATGTCTCACATATACTTTAATGAGGAATGTGTAAACTATAAACTGCATTGAAATCAAAGTAAAAACAGGAACCTGGATGTTTTATTTCAACTTCTAACAGTGTGAATCGATCTTCAATGAATCAATTTTCAAGATCTGGGTGAGGTTCTGTCCAGTTTTTTTCCAGCCCATACAAGAGGAAAAAACTGCTATTTAGTTGAAAATTAACTGAAGGAAATATAATTAAATGAAAGGGAGAAGAATTTTTGGGTTTATAACCCCAAACAGGTGTTGTACTTAACCTGTCAGCAGCTGGACAGTTCCTCCAGGTCAACGCCAGTCCATTAGTGGGTGTGGTCTTCAGAGTAGGAACCACCACATCATGGTATGCACCCCCTTCACATGCACTGAAATAATGAGAATCTGAAAAATATTAGTTCAAAACAAAAATATTTGATATAATAAAATTGCACATGGTCAAATCAGAACTGAAGAAAATAAACACATAACTTAGTAAATGGCTCATGTGTTCTTGGGAGAGAGATTACCAGCATATAGCCATATGTTAGTAAATCCTTCCAGTAGTGTTCTGAAATTCAAGCAGTCCTAACATTCCACCATGAAATTCAATGATTAAGTAACATTACACCATGAAAATCGTGAAAAGACAATTGAACTTAACCATCATATAAATATATCACATAAGAAATGGATTACCATCGAGTTTAGCTGATGCAGCAGTAGGTGGCTTTTAAGCCACAGGAAGCTTGGATCTTATATTGGCGATGCTTTCAGTCCGACATTCTCGTTGTTTCTTGAGGCTTTATGCAAGAAGTTTTTCATACTCAGCAGCCTCAGAAACTATAAACATTGATATTATAACAAACTATTTAGGAAAGTATAGACTTGAAAAATGACTGGAATGAAATCCAGCATGTTCAATTACATGAGGGAGTACACTCTCACCATCATATGGACGTTGGGCAGGGTATCAATACAGCCAGTGATCCCCTCCACATGGAATAGTCATTTGAGTCAAGACTGATGCCAGAATCTGAACCAGTGGATCGTTCTGAATCAGTTTGAGTTGGTTTGTAATCCCCTGCATATGGAATAGTCATTGGAGTGAAGACTCAAGCAGCCACTGTATCCTCTTCTTTTCCTTTTAAGTAATAGTACCTTAACAACTGTGGATGCGGAAAAGAAAAAGTACCTTCTTTTGACCAAAAATAGTATAGAGGTGCTCTTGATCATCTTGACATATCGAGAAGATCTGAACAGCGTCAACGATGAACAGGTGAAATGGTTCACTGATTTCTTGTTTATGAGTTTTAAGTACAATATAACCATGTGTGGCATATGGATGTAAAAAGTTTCATGATATAATTAAAAAAGTTCAAGAAAATAGAGTTATTGTTTAACCCGGACATAGATTTCTTTATAGTTTTTGCAGTGGAATAAGGGGTAATATTCCAGAAGCTCACGACCTTTAAAACAGCCAATATGTCTATCTGCAGATAAAAAATGTCTAAAATTAACAGTACATACTAATAAATGATGAAATTAATGAATGAAGATAGAGAAAGGGATGACTTTCTTCAAAATGATACCATGAAATGATCCAACAGTGAACTTGGACTTGACCACCACATCAGGCTTTGCCGGTGTGATCTCCCCTTCATGAATTGACAATGCATGAATTGACGATGTAGCAGGCTCCTAGCGTAGGACGATATTGTTGTAGACTTCTGTTCCAACAGGAAAAAAACAAACTGCAGTGTAAACACCACATGAGGTAAAAAAATAAAACAACAGTGACATGCAACAGAAGAACATAATAGTAGGTACAATCAGAATAATTCCATTGGGAAAAAAAGCTGACAAATCTATCTTCAGATTCATATCTATGACATGATGCTGAATTGCAGCCCCAAACCTGAATGTTGCCTTTGCATTATACTCATATTTTATAGGAGGGAAAAAATAGTAGATATCATAAAATTAGATTACAATTTTTTTGGAACGAAATATGTATAATTAGAAAATGGGAAATCGGGAAGCAAACATCACTACAGAGAAATTGGTTATTATGTTTACCCGAAAGCGCTCATAATATTTCATAAAATGTGAAATCTGTTTTACTTGAGAGAAACATGCCTAATCTAAATTTGTGTTATCTGATAAACTGGAAAATAAATGATTGAGAAAAAAGAAAAAGATCCATTGTATTACTCCAAAATGAAGTTATAGAAAACCCTAAAACACTGTATTTAGGAAAGAAAACATGCATTACCATATAATGGAAATAATAAAAAGTAATAATGACTATAGAAATATGAGAATTGAAATAGTGAATGTCAACGTAAAAGAAAAATATTCAAACTGAGAAAACCTAACAATATGTCAGCATAATGCCTCGTGATGCATTCGACCATATGAATGGATAATGTCATCATAGAACCATGTTAGTAAAATCCCTCCAGTAGTGGTGTCAGTAGTTGTTGTAGCGAAGCCCCTATCCTGGTTGTTGGGTTCACTGTGTTGTAGAACATTACAGTAGAAAATATAGGCGAGAATAAATACTAGGAAATAAATTATACATAAAAATGGAATAGTAAAATACCTCCATTTTTGTGACCTCATCTAAAATCAAATGACTTGCTGCATCAATCTACAAGCAGCAAATTGGCATTTGGGACAACAACATCAATATCAGCCAAGGAAAACATGCATAGTAATGGAGTCTGCTCGTGGAAAGCTGTATCAATATCAGCCAAGGCAGACTGGCATAGGAATGGAGTCTGCTCATGGATGACCTTGTTTCGACCTATCCAGATGACATAAAACAGTTCCACACATGAAACTTTAAACAGAATTATTATATGTTTGGACATTTGAATATTCAGAAAAGTAAGGAACAAAGTTTTAAGAGTGTTTTCTAGTGATGGTCAAGTTTCAAAGATGTCAAAGACAATGGAGATGAATATAAGGAAAATGTAAGAACAAAAGAGGTGCACCATGATGGATGAAAGTGAGTCTGCTACCATTTAGCTAACAAAACAATGATTTGACTTCAACCATCATGGGACACCCGTCGATGACCATTTTAATCTGAACCTTCTAATAAAACCTTCTACAGGGGCTGGAGTTATTGTTTCGGAATAGTGCCAACAATGGGATTGTAAGCAGTGGCTACCTAGTGTGTACAACAACGCTTCCACACCAACCATATCCTTGACATAGATAGCCCAACCACCACTATCAAAACATAGTGAGAAATTTCTGTAATTAACATTTGAAAAAAATTAGTAATATGAAGTTTAGAAATTAGGATAATTAATAATGAAATATTACAATAATTTATATAGCACATGTAAGACTTATTCATCTGTGATATACACTTTCTAAATAGTCAACAATATTCAAATTCTGGAAATAAATAATTCCAAGAGCTCAATATGGATACCATCTGTTTTGTGACATGGCTGCATACGCACCCATGAACTTCCTCATATCTGGAGTGGCTTAAATCACTGCCTGTCTTGTTTCAAACAGGTTGGTCCAAATCCACATTAACATATTATATGTGCCTCAACAATAGAAGATAAATTATTTTGTTTCAATAACTCAAATGCATGTTTTGTTGCTTACAACAGCATATATACCTTACAAAATAAAAAAAAATACATAACAAATATATTGTTAAGACAAAAATCATTAACAGCATAAAAAACACAACATTATAGTGATTTGAAAAAAGAAAATGATATCATCATTTAAGAATGACAGACCGAATATTCATTATTTAGAAACCTGAAACAGAAAACATATTTTCTCATAGATAAACCTATAAATCTATTACAGAAAAGTAAAAATCAAAGTAACAGAAAATTAAAAAATCAAAGTAACAGAAAATTAAAAAACTTCATTAACAAAAAAAACATAACAATATAACTATTAATCAAAAATTAAAATGGAGTCATGATTTGACAATCAAACAACACGGATGAAAAAAACTTCATTAAAAATAATAACTAATCAAAAATTTAACTGAATTTTATGTTTGAAACAACAAAATCAAAACAGAATGCGTGTTTTGTATATCAACTAAACAAACTGAAACAGAACAAATTTGATATCAATACACAATATCAACCATAAATAGAAGAGTCAAGTAACTGAAATCAATTTGAAACCATATCCTGAAATAAATAGAAAATATGTGTGAATACTAAAAAAATTCAAGGTGAATACATACTGCTCATCTGAATGAAAGAGATACCCCAATTGCTGATTCATCAAAAAAAATATCTTATTAGAACGTATAAAAAATCTCAAGAAAAAGGAAATACTAAAAATTATAGGATAGAAATAAAAACAATACAGAAGAGCTTCGTGAAGAGGTTACTAGGGGGTGACCTCCACTATGGTCGACGGCGAGGAAACTATCGCACATTTTCTAGAGGTAGAGCATGGAGGAGGTAACGGGATCACGATGCCAGCGTTGTTATGTGGGATCCTTAGGATGAGTCTAGGGGATTCTCAAGGAGGAACCGAAGTAGAAGAGGAGAAAAACCTGGAGTAGGACAGGAGAGGTGTTTTCCGGGAGAAGCAGGTTCCCATTTTTGTTTTGTTGAAGAAATAATGAGAGAAGGTGCGGTAGTTCGATGTCAAAAATGTTATAGATGATGTATTCACTGGTGCTGATCTTCGAGTATGGAGGAGAGGTCCGAGAAGTAAAGTAGGAAAAAGTAAGGTAGGAAGATTAGGGAGACAGAAATGACGAGGGGGAGCCTGATTAAGTGGTGGGAAACCGAATGAATGAAATGGGATAACGCTGGGAGACTCTGAAACCCTAGATGCCAAGGAGAGGATACGCGGGAGGGTTGAGGTTTGGTGTCATGGAAGATGGAGGAAGAAATTAGGCATTTTTAGCGTGGTGGATGCGTGGCTGCTTCCGGTGGTGACACGTAGGCAGAAAAATGCCAAGTTTAGAAGATATATAGATATATTCATAACAGTCATGAAAATATATGTTCTGAATTTCTAGATCTATATTTTTAGTCATTTCTTATATTATTAATGATGAATATTCATAAGCTCGATAAATCCATTTTTTTGAATAAAAGAAGAAAATTTTCAACAATAGTGGAGTTGACCCCTAGAGGTTCATACTAAAATATCAAAAATAAGTCTCGATACAAGAATAATTGATATTCATGAGAGAGTACACATGAAATAAATATCTTAAAATCTCATGGGGAAAGATCAAAGATCAACCTACAGATCAAGACTTCAACACAAAAAATTACTTTGCATGATATTAAAATTATGTGATATTTTCTACGAAATGAGAAGATTTAGACTATTTTTTTTGAGAAATATCAAGAATAAATTTGGTTGGAGAAAAAACTAAATAAAGTCTGTATATTGGAACTGGAGTAGAAGTCCTTTAGTTATATATGAATGAAATTTTATTCTGTAGTTTTATCGTGATGAATCCATATTGGGGTGTCTAACCATAATGTAATGGAGTAGGAATTTCATTTTTAAACAATTTTAATACCATGTTATTCCCATATTATTTTTTAGAAAACAAGATGTGCGATGGTGATAAATTATAGATTGGATCAATAAACATTACATGTTAGAGAGGATGGATTTGAAGAAAAAAGATTTTTGTAAGATGATTTTACTACTCATACACCCCCACCTCTCAGTGGAACCTAATATACCTTGGAGCATTCCATGTGGTATTAATGGGAGGTCCCCTATAATAATCCAATAAATTTTCAACTATTTTTAGATTTTATTATTTTAGTGACATATAATATATGGATATTTCTAGAAAGAATCATATGAATAGAAATTAAATAAAAAATAATAATGAATAATATTCGTATTGTAAGGGTATGGGGCTTTCAACAAATGGTAATAAAATGTTTTATGCTAAAATAATTCATTTTTTTATGACTCATCCAAAAAAAATCTTTTTCATGCAGTGATGATTATGTGTCACTATAAGATCCTTATTCTATATTGAAATAAAATAATTAGAATATATCATGAGAAGTGAAAAAAAAATATTGTTAATGTCTTAAAGGGTAATCAAGATAAATTTTTTCATTTTTAAGAAGATTTTAATTATATGGATGGAGAATTGTAAGATATGTTTGGAATTTTCAACAGTATCAAAAAACATGTGAATGAGAAGGATTATAACATTATCTTTATAAGGAATGACATTTCATTGTTTTGGAATAATTTCAATGATATTTTTGTGGTAATAATTTCTTTAAGAATATATTGATGAAGGATTCCATTCATTTACAAAATGATTTTATTGTTTTCAAATCAGTTAAATTGGATAATAATTCTAATAGGAAAAGGATTTTAAAAATGTACAGAAGGTGTAATGAAAAATAAATGAATTAAAAATGGAGAGTATTGAAAAGAAAACATGAGATCAGTTGACAATGAGAATAATTATCTCGACAATAAATTTTTAGATATTGTGGTGAGATTATAAAATTTGTAATCCCCTCAATATAAAAAAACCCAAATAGATAGAATAGTATATTTATCCACTCATTTTCTCATATTGGATAACATTTATAATAATAATATTACGTATCCCCTAATCCAATGGATACATCATCAAAAAAAAATTGATTCACATTACCTAGAAACCATCTTTTGCACTAGTGTTATTTCAATTGCTGGTATAGGTATTGAACCAAACTATAAGAACAATTGAATTGTGAAACATGATTATAATAGCACCACATAATTGGTGGATTTGAAAGGAACTATGAATATTTTTTCCCCACGAAATGTCCTAAAGGGTGATGGTTCCACTAAAAAGTAAAAAATTGTATACATCCTATGAAAACTAAAAAAATTACACAATAAATCATATATGGTTGTGTCATTGCTTATTTTTGGTTCTGCTACAGGTTTGGGCACACAACGCAGGAGTATAAACACAAAATGTTAACTCATGAAAAATGCATAATTACTCGTGTAAAGGGGATATAAAATAATTAATAAATAATTTTCATAAAAATTGAGAAACCCATGCTCATATTAGAGGGATTTTATAAAATTGATGTGGAAAAATATATTCTACATAAAAATGGAGGATTTTTATTTTAGTGTTATAAATCTATATATGCATTATATCACAATGTAGATATTCTACCTAATTAGTAAGAGTTGATTAAATGTAAAATTATATCACAGCAAATATCATGTACTCAAATTAATACAATGTAATTTAGGAACTCATAAATTGGAATGAATGATATTAGGATGAATGAAGGGCCTTGTTAAGAGGCGATTATCATCCTAAATTTGATGCATAATGAATAAAAAAGTGCATCAATATTCCCATCATTTTATGTGTTTTAATATGAAATTTATAATATGATGGTTATGTTTATGACTATCACTATTAGAGAATAAGAATATATACAACCTTATAGATTGTACTGACATCCATGAAATGGAAATGTGTATCCCATATGTGGGATGATCCAATACAATCAATATAGAAACCTTGGGTATGATCTAAATATGAATACTAAGGTATTCCGTCAAAACATTCATTTATGATTATGAATTTTATTATCTTATCTATTAAGTTGATGGTGGTTTTAATTGATGTAAAACACAGATATATTAGGAGATATATATTCTTTTCACCTAAACATTATAATTATTGTTTTTCAAGTATGTGTTATATTTTTCATTTTATTGATAAATCATATTACATACTACTCATATTTTGAATTTTTTGAATATTTAACATGATATCTCATGTATGTATCCTTTATGGATTGCTCTTACAACCATGGTAATTTCTATAATATTTTCCTCAATTGGATAGACCACATAGACATTAATATGATTAAATTAAGTATCATTGATATGTGAACCACATTTGAACATCTCTAAATAAAAACTAACAAAAAATAATATATTGTTTTCCATAGAAGACCCCCCAACATATAATTTTCATTTTTTTCAAATGGGTTGAACGATTTGAACCCAAATATTAAATTTTAAATATAGGATGATATTTTTACAATATAATACAAAGGGGGAGATTGTTGGGCCATATTTTTAATTTTTTTCAATACTTCTTCAATATGTTTTTCGGTAGTATTGAAAAAGTGATGATCCATAATGAATTCATATAGATTCAGGAAATGATATTGGATTTAATGCATGGTTAATTTTATATGAATAATGTGATGATTTTTAATGTGATATAATTTTCTATAGACACATTTCAATGTATTACACATTTGATAAAAAAAATTTAAAGAGAAAATATATTAATTAAATTGATTATTTTCCAAAATTGAAGGTTCTAAGGTGGCCATTAAAAAAATAGAAATCTATATTTTTCATGACTATATTATTTGAGGTTTATTATAATTTTTTTATTGGATTTATATTATAAACTTTACATTTGAAAAATTATTATTTTTGGACTCGTTTAAAAAAATAAAACACACTAGATTCCCATGATTTCCTCAAACGTGTTATACAAGGGACTAAGTGGTTAATCACACATAAGGTATGTCATAATAGGACATAAAAATGGTGTTAGGGTCTATGTAATGTCATACTAAAACACCCCAAACTATTTTTAATTCTTGGACCATATAGTGTCCCATTGTGGATGTGGGAACATTGTTCTAACCAACATGTCTCTGTTGGTAGAATTATGTGATGGAATGCAGTTTAGTATGACGGGTGAAACTCCTTTGTATCCACGCCAAGATATTACAACATGGAATGAGTATTAAACCATGAATATACATAGTTCATGGTAGATGTGGAACAATATAAGAGTTCAAACTTTTCATTTATAGAAATAAATTCAAGAAAAACAATGAAAAAACAATCCACCTCAACTTTGTCGTCAAATTAATGGAGTGGTGTCATCTTACTCCTACTGCACTCAATGGAATTAGCAGTAGGTTATCTACCATTTTTAATTCCATGATGATAAACCATGATTCATGTAAAATGTTTATTTGGATTCATTGAACTCCTATGATCAATGAAATTCCAAAGAATTTATTTTTATAAAAAATTTATAAACTAATAAATAGAAACGTATAGATCTCAAAGAAAATATTACATTAAACTAAAAATAGAGTATATATGATATAAATTTTAATATTATTTAATGTGTATGATTGAAATTTTGCATTCATACATCCCCACATTCCATTGATGAAACTAATGGAAATGAATGAAGGTATTTCTAAGACACTGTGAATTTAAAATTTGATGTAATACACTACTACAAAAGCGGCATATATCAGCGCTAAAAAAGGGCTTTAAAAGCGCTAAAAAATCGTTGTAAAGCTCAGTGCTGATATACGGGGCCCCTTTTATCAGCTCTCCTAAAAGCGCTGATAATGGTCAAAAAATTAAAATGAAATAAAATAAAAAATAATACGGGGGAGTTCTTTTATCAGCGCTTCACACCCACATTATCAGTGCTAGGAGGTCTCCTGTGCGCTGCCCTTCCCGCGCATCCTCATACGTGGGCACCCCCCTTTACTTCCACCCAAACTCGAGCCCGGGACCTCCCCCCTTTCCCAGATGCACCTTTACCACTATGCCATTTAGTTTTCTTCTCTATTTAATGATATATCAATATATATATATAGGTAAATTTATTCATATATTGATATAGATTCATATTAATATAAATATATTTATTCATATATTAGTATATATATTAATTTGTATATTAATATATTTATATATATATATTTAGTTATAATTTTTTATACGTATATTTATTTGTATATTAATATATACTTATGAGATTAGTTTTAAATACATTTACGAAAAAAATGTTTTTTATGTTCATTTATAAATAAATACATACATACATACATACATACATAGATATAAACAACACACAGACACACACAGAAAGACACACACACACAAACACATATATATTTATGAATAAATACATATATATGTGTATTTGAAAAGCCATAGAATGTACTTATAAATATTAGTTTTAAATACATTTATGAAAAAAATATGTTTTTGATGTGTGTTTATAAGTAACAAGATAAATACTTACATACATATATACATATATACAACACACAAACCCACACATAGACACCCACACACAGAGAGACACATATATATTTATGAATAAATACATATATATATATATATATGTTTGTGTGTGTGTGTATTTGAAAAGCCATAAAATGTTAAAATGACCATAACTTATAATCTATAATTCTGTTTCAATGCCAATACCTATCAAATCGAATAAAATGAAACAATATTTTATATGATATGTGGTACAAGCCTAATGGACATCCGGATTAGAAGTTATACTAGTTTGAATGTTAACAAATTAGGGTATCCCAAATAAAAACATAATTTTGGAGGCCTTCTGGGCCATTTCTGGGATCGAAAAATGTAAAATAGGCTTCACCTCAGTCACCAGTGCATATAGCTCATCACAGGCTTCAATTTGATATGCTGTAGAGCTCAAACGAACACTTAGATCAAAAGTTATGGCCGGTTGGAGTTTGAGTTACATATTTATCTTATTTTAGATCTTTTATTAATTGTTTTGATTTTTTGTGTCCCCAAATTGTTATTAAATGATTTTTATTCGATAATAATTAAATAATAATTAATTAATAATATTTTTTGTTAAATATTTTCAAGCCATTTTCACTAAATTTCATATATATTAAATGTAATAGTCTATTTTTACGTATCTTTAACATATTTAAAAAATATATATTGTATTTATATCAATATAAATATACTTATATAACAAAATATTATTTTTCATGATAAAATATTTTGTATTGAAGCTCAAAATTTATCAGCGCTCGAGAAAAGCGCTGATAAATCCCCCCTTTATCACCGCTACTTAAAGAAGCGCTGATAAAGGACCCCTATATCAGCGCTTTTTTTAGTGCTGATAAAAGTGAAGCACATCCCTTGCCCGTTATTGTAGTTGTGATAGTATTGGATACCCTGGTGAAAATAACTTGTGTTATTTGTCTATACACATGGTGAATGAAGAAACAAGAATCACAAAACCATTATGTTTTTTAAAATTAGTTATCCTGAATTAATTCATGAATTAATGTGGATTGATCTATAGTTATTCACAAATCAATGTGAGAATGTGTTTAATAAAACCCAGGGGTAATTTAAATATAATTAATGTATACATGGTGGAATGAAATAATTGTGATCATATAGAACATCGAAAAATTTATTTGTGAGTTGGAAGACTCATTCATGTGATTATTAAAGTTCCACATAACTAATGTATGATAAATGAGACTCTATATTCGTATATTATGTGATTAAATGGGTTATTCTCATGTAGAATATCCATGTTATAAGAATCAAGAAATATATGATATCTTCAAGTGATTGTATTTAGAAACACTACCTATATGTGTATAGTTCATTTTTTGATGAAAATTAATATATGTCAATATTTATACATATTTAAATAAGGATCCCAAAAAAATAATACCAATTATTGTATTCTAATGGGATACATGATTAGTAATGAAATATCCTCCACTATTGAACTTTATAAATATCATAAAATAATAACACCCAAGAGAATTAGGACATTATTATTTTAGGGAGGAAATAAAATGTGTTATCATTTTAAAAAATTAAATATTTAATTAAATTATATAATTTAATTCATGGAAATATTGAGACCCCAAAAAAAGAATATTTTTTTCAAAATTATTTAAATATAAGTGACAAAAAAGGATGTGATAAATTGAAATATCTAATTGGGGATAAATTTTAGGATCCATTAGTCAACTACAATGAAATAATATTGAGAAAATGGATACATCCATGTATCGATGAAATAATATTATTTTTGAGACCATTTGAGTTGATCCATAGTGGATGTAGTTGAATATCAGGATGAAGTATTCAAAACATCATTTTGGATATTCAGTAGAGTGTATATAACAACCCTAGCCTTTTAAATATACCATTACATGATTTTAATCATAATTATATATCGGAGTACATAACAAGGATTGTAATGTTAGTTTCATGGAAAAAAAGGTACATAAAAATAAAAACATGGAACTAATTAAAACATTTCATTGTTTTATCATAAAATTTGTCACTTATATCGATTGTTCTCATACAAATGTATAGGTTACCTTAGGCATCACATGAACAAAGTTATGAGCTAAACTTCCCAATATGGGAATAACCCTAGGAATAAGGCTTTAGCACATGAGATAGAATGCATGACATGATTATATAAAGAATCATGAAACATATGGAATCATAACATATAAACAGGGAATCATATAAATGTGGGTTCCAAACAATGTGGTGTAACATAAAACATATATTAATTATGAATCAAGGATAACTTCCATGACAGTTTCACATGGCAGCACAAGAAAAGTCTAACCACCAAGACTGTCGCACATTGTAGCACATTCCAAGGATAACCCCCAAGGCTGTCACACATAACATCTCATGAGGATCAACATTACCCAATTCATTGTATTTATATAGGGTATAACCCATCATTACATTTCATGAATGTTTTTTATAAATAAATAATCATTCATAATAAATCTTATATAAACATAATGTTTACCCATGGAAAGAATTGGGTACCAAAATCATGTTATAATGAATAAAAAATGGGTATGTCAAAAAAGTGTCAATGAAAGAAAGGAAATAAAATAAACATGTAAATTCATAATTATAAATAGAAATGTATCTTATTAATTGATGTCTGGTTGAATTGATAGCATGTATGAAAAGTATTTAATAAATTTTAGCATTAAATCATTTTTGTGCGGTTTTAAAAAAAATACTATATAGCCTTTAAAATATAAAAGGGAAAACACCATTATATAATACTAGAAGTGAAAAAAATATTGTTTTCATAATAAAATTACAGATTTTATAAATAAAATGGTAGATAAAAATGGAATACAGAGTGAACATTAAATCAATTAAGAATTCGGGAGGTTCCGTCAAAATAGGATTGCTTATCTGGAAGTATTGAGGAGGGAATCAATTAAGAAAATGTATATCCCAATAATATAATTATTAATATGTCTTGATAATAGAATTTGGAAAATTTAAATATAATTTTTATTATTCACAAAAAAAAATAAGATATCTTGATTCTGGTTAGAGGAGGATAAGGCAACCTCAAGGAAAAAAAGGATGTTCGGGTAGAATCGCCTATGGATTATTGGCATGGTATTGAGTGTACATAGGAGGGTTTAATTAGAGTGAATAGTGGGTATAATCACATATATATAATGACATAATTATGTGGGGGAGGTTTTAAATCTTACCCTAATATTAGGGATTACTCATAACTGGCATAGTAATAGTGGACATTTTTTAATAAATGTGAAATGAAGAGGATCTCTTATCTTAAGTCTGCTAGTGTTCCCCAATTTATATTAATGGACTTAGTAATAAAATTAGGATCAAAAATTAATAATTACAGAACCTCTTATATATGTAATAGATTTATTATATCCTTTTTATGTGTATTCATGAGCATCTTGGTGGGGTAAGTGGTTCAATTTCATTATTTGAGTCAGTTTATTCTTGTTCAGTTTACTTATATACATTAACGTATATTTATGTAAAATAAATATGGTTTTACATAAATGGAGTTATTTTTTTTATTTAACATTTATAAGGTTATATGTTTTTAAATTTCATTTTTTTACTAGGATTGAATATTAATCATTATGTAAAACATTATTGATAACCTTTTTGGTTAATTGGCAATTTTTGACAACAATGAACACGTTTTGTTTTATAAATTAAAACCATGTGTGAAAAAAAATATTTTAGAAATATTTATGAGACATAATACCTTTTTAATGGTCTTCAAAAACCATTAAAATGGTTTAAGGAAAATAATTGAATATTTTAATGTAAATTGAAAACCCAACATCCTTGAATGTTGTAAATTAATACATTTATGATGGTTTATTTGCTACTAAAATAAAACAATCGTAAAGGAGAAATGATAAAAACATAACCCACTATCCAAAAAACATTAAATTAAGTAAAAGTTACTAGAGTTGTCATGAAATTAGGATGAGAAAAGATATAGATAGAATAGAAAATAAAATAACTAGAAATGAAAGTGAAAGATAATAAAATATAAAATTACATCTTGATTTAATTTTCATTGAGAGACTCATGTGGGGAGAGGATTTGGTCTTTTGAGGAGATGAGGAGTTGAAGGATGTGGGGGAGGATCTTGGACAGTGATTTTAGCAAAATTTAGGGAAGGAAAATTGCTTGGGAAGAGTGAATAGAATAGGGGAGTGTGGGTCGTTTGTATAGTGAAGGGGATGAGGGGTTTCAAAATATTTTAGTAATTAGTTTATTATTTTTTCAAAATAAAATCAATATTATTTATTGTTTTGACCAAAATAGTAATATGTGTATGTGAGTTAGAACCAACTTCCATTTAAATCATCCATTACCCTAGCATAATGTACACATTCAGGTTTTAGCATTTATTGTGAATTATAGTATTTTACTATAAATAAAAAATTCAAGTATTTTAAGATCATCCCAAAAAATAACCATAACAATTTTTTGTTTTTTATAATAAAAAACGAACTTCATTTTTCAAATAAAATCTAAATATAATTATTTTAAAATTTAATTATAATCATAATTTACCTAAAAAATAAAAAAAATTACACTTTAACTGATGTCATAATTTTTTCACAAATTACTTATGGTCTTAACAAATTCTCTTAAAACAAAAAGATATAAAATAGATTGGTTATGAATTCCTTTTTTTGGAAAATAAATACTTTTTTGAATTAATAAATTTATTTTAATTATTTTTTTATGACTTACAAAAAAACCAATAGTTATAATATATTCGTATTATAACTTATAATATGCCTAAATTTAATTTATACATTCATGGGTGACGTTACTATTATTTTGGATGATTTACAATTCAAAAACATCATATTACTATTCATAAGGGTTGGTAACTATTCACATGTGTAGGTTACTATTCACCAAAAAATAAGATTGTATTATTGGACTCAAAATATCTTACTGATCACAATTTTGTATGTTAGATTTTAGAAATTCAAGACACAGAAGTGGGAAAAAAATTTAATGGTCACATAGTACTTATTATATCATTGTTTACTGATTTCAGGTGATTATACGACATAATTATATGAAATGAATTTTCAATTGATAAAACATTGGGTTGTTACATTTTTCCCCCCATATAAAATATCACCCCTGATTTTTGGTTTTTCATTCTATGCCATAAACATGTGTGTGTACTTTACCTTCATTTCCTCGTCGAGTTCCCATGTTTTCTCTTCGTACTTATGGTTCCACCATAGTACATTGACAATGTGAGTAGTATTGTTATATATAAAATTATCTCTAGGATCCACGATCATCACTAGATGATCCTTGCAAGAAATTTCATGCTCCAACAGTACAACCTAAAAAAAGAGTACATGTGAATGGTCTAGTATGTACATCTATAATAGTGATACATGGAAGACATCATGTACTTTATACATGGATGCTGGGAATCTCTATTCGACAGACTACAGCTCTGACTCACTCAAGTACCATGAAGGGGCCAATGTACCATTGAATTAGCTTTCCTTTCCTCCCAAATATCACAAACTTATTCCCTGGAGATATGTAGAGAAATACCTTGTCTCCAACCATGAACTCATGGTCTCATCGATGATTGTATTCAAAACTTTGTTTTCATCATTGGGCTACCCTGATATACTGATAAATGATTTTCACCATATCCACCATTTTTTTTGACCATTTGAAGTCCTAGAAGCATAAATTTACTGACTTCATCCCAACACGCCAGTGTTCTCTACCTTTTCCCATAAAGGACCTCATATGGTTCTATTCTGATGCTCGAGTAGAAACTTCAATTATAGGATTATTCAAGTAGTGGAAGTTAGTGGTCACATCCCCATATGATGTTTGTAGAACATGATATCAACATATCTTATAGTGTTTAAATATTCAACATATATTGGCCATTATTTTGAGGATTATAGGTCATACTGAAGTTCAGTTCAGTTTTTAAAACACGTTGGATACATTTTCATAACATCTAGGTGAATCTCATATCATGATTGGATATGATAGATATTGGTACTCCATGCATCCTTTCCACCACTTTGATATATATCCGTGAACTAATATCTAATGATAAGTCCTCCAAAAATTTCAAGAAAGTTAACTATATTTGTAAGAAGATCCATAATGACCCACATAGCATTGTTTCCTATTGATGTCCTTGGAATTCTAATGACAATTTCTATAGTTCTCCCACCTCAATGTTTGTATGGGTAGAGGTTGCATAACACCTTTATAATTCAATATTTCATCCTTTACATGATGACATACCATGCACTGTGATATATGTTATGCAATCTCCTTTTTCATATTATCCTAGAAAAAGTATTCTTAGAGATCTTGATTTATCTTTGTGATCCCTGGGTGAATAGAGAATGTTGATCCATACGCATCATTAAAAATCTCCTACATTATCTCTATATTGTATGGTACACATATTCATGGACCAAGTCGTTCAACTCCTTCATAATTCTTGGTGTCTAAGGATTTTCCATTTCATACAGCTTCTACCCTTTTATGAATTTCCCCATCATTTCATTGATAAAACTATACATTCATCATGTGGGGTGTCAGAGAAATAAATTGAGAATGGATTGATAATGTTCTTACATTAATGATTCCCATGTTTATCCTTTTCAAAACTATGAAGATCAGATAATATTCATTTCTTGTATTGATAAGGATGCAAGATCTTTTCTACTCAGTGCATCTGCCACCTCCTTGGGCATACCAGGATGGATGTAGATTGAGTAGTTATAATCTTTTATGATCTATTTTCATCTTCAATGTTTCATATTAAGCTCTTTTTGTGTGAATATATATTTTAGACTCGTTTTATCATTATATATCTCACTCATCTCCCCATAGAGATAATGCCACAATATTTTCAACGCAAAGTTCATAGCCACTAACTTTGGATCATGCATAGTATAGTTTTCTCATTGATTTTAAGATTCTTTTATGTGTAAGCTATAAATTTTTTATTTTTCAATATATCACATCCTAATAAATTATTTGAAGCATCACTCTACACCCTAAAGTGCTCTCTACTTGTTGGGAGTGTGAGTAGTGGCAGAGTGATTGGCCTCTTTTTGAACTCTTAAAAGTAGTCTCAAAATTATCGAGTCTAGATAAACAATACTCCATTCCATTTCAGCTTGTTCATTAGGATTAAAAATCATGAAATGTTATTTAGAGATCATCAGTAATTCTAGGATAGACATAGAATGCTACGAATCTCATTTATAGATGTTTTCATGGGCCAATAATAAATTGCCTATGTCATGGAAGGGTCCACATATATCTCTTTTCTGGTGATATCTTTCCCTATGAATTATATATCCTCTATCCACCACTCAAATTTACATTACATTTCATATAACATATCCCTTAAAAATCCTTTAACACAATATTCAAATTCTCCACTTGTTCCTCCTCACTCTTAGAGTATATTAGAATATCATCAATAATGACTACCATAAATTGGATGAGTAAATCTCTAAAAAACACTATCCATAAAATCCATGAAAATTTCTGGACGATTAGTGCGTCATATGGGAATAACTATGAACTCATTGTTTCGATACATTGTTTGGAAGGTAGTCTTGGGAATATCCTCCTTCCTCACATTTAATAGGTTATATCCCGACTGAAGGTCCATCATAATGAAATAATTGTCCCAATGATACGAGTAAAACAATTCATCTATTCATGGAAGGGGATACTTGTTCATTATTTTTATTTTAGAGAGCTTATGATAATCAATGAAAAGTTTCATTGATAAATCTTTCATGATGAAGAAGACTTGTGCACCCCATGGTGAATCACTCAAGAATATAAAACCCTACTCCATATACTCTTATAACTGCTTCTTCATCTCCTCTATCTCTACGTTCGCCACTATATACGGTGTATTTGATATAGGCAAGAGATCCAAGAATAAGTTAAATTGAGAACACAACCACTTGATCAAGAGTAAGACTAGGAAAATCTTCATGGAATACATAAGTGTAATCACTCATGATGGCTATGTCTTCAAGAATAATTTTGTCCTTTATCTCAATAATTTAATCTAGAAATGGTTTCTAATAAGGAATTAATATATACAATTGATAAAATTATTCTAAAGGATATATATCTTCTTCATTAAACTTTTATTGAATTAGAGGATGATTTGGGATGTAATGATTGATATCTACTTCTAGACATTTGAGGTTGGCTTTTTATAGAGATAAACAATCCATTACCAAGTAATCTTTGAACTTCACTAGAGGAAGTATGATGAAATTTTGTGGGAGGTTTAGAAGAAAAACTTTATCCAGGGAGGAGTTATAAATTGTGGATGAAATAATTTTTCCATTAACTATTATCACAGACAACTAATACTCCAAATTGTGAGGTGTTGTCTAAATAGTAATACTAAACATGCAATATATTAAAGAATGTGTAGAACCAGAATCAAATAGTATTTTTAATATTCATTGATGAAAAACTACAGTAGCTATCAACACAATGTTTCCCAACTACAACTCAAAAGTATTGATTGAATAAGCCCTTCCTTGTCACCATCGAGGTTGTTGTTGATTGCCTCCGACGACCCTATGCTTAGAGAAATTGTTCATATAATTCCAATTCTCCTTGTTGTTGTAACATTTCACTATTAGTTGGGTGTTTATCTGAACCTTCCTTTCTCATTCTACATTAGTGGTATTCTTCAAATCTCAATGACTGTTTTCAGCTAGATATCCCAAATTTCCCCATCTTAAGAAATTCCTGGTCCCCATTAGACAGTTTCGAGGATGCTTCTTCCCACAATTTTTACATGTGGGATGATCGGGCTTATATCCATTATTGAATTTATTTCCCTGACCACCCACATTAGATTCAACTTTCTTCTTCTTTTCGTCAGTCCCACGATACAACAGAGAGTCTCCAATCAACATTTCAACCATGAGGGAAAACAAATCTCCTCATAACTTTCAATTTTTTGAATCACCAACACATTTCATAGACATGACATTAATCTACTAAAGAAGTGATCAACCTTTATTTCGGTTTTCAAGTAAATTCCAGAGGCATACCTTGCATGATTGGTGATGTTTTCTTCATACACCCAGATGAACTCATATTCCTACTTCTTGTGTCTGAGGAACTCTAATTCAATTTTATATGAGGGGATTTGGTAAATTATTTATTAAAAAACATTCTCTGGAATTCCTCACATTCCATGCAATCAATTTTTTCTTGGAGTTTCCTATTCATGATCTATGTCCACCACTGATCAGCTTCCTCTTCAAGATGATATGCGGACAAAACTAATTTCCCATTTTCTAAGAATGTTATGGTAGAGAACATATTTTAAATAGAGTTAATAAATTATTCCATGAGGATAGGATTAGATGATCCACTGAACAGTGAATGCCTTTTCTGCATGACTAATTCAATGAAAAAATTCACATTGGTTGGAGGAGGAGGGTGTTCCACATGATTCAAATTATTATTTATAACTTGAGATAGCTGGGAAAGTATTATAATGAATTTTTGAGCAACGTTTCCCATCATATCCTGCATATCATTATAGAAATCTTTACATTCCCTATCAAATTTATTATTGGTATGTGTTCTAATATTTCCCCCCACTTACTGATAAAGAGATCCTATAATTTTAGTGGTCGAATACATAATTATTGAGAATAAATAAAGAAAAACTGAACATTAGAGGGTAAAATTTTAAAGGATAAGTATATACTAACTTTTGATTTCCTTTGTTTCAATATTGTTTATAATTAATCTATTTCATATCATATATTCTTAGGGACATTTTTCATTCCATTAATAGTGTTTTATTCCAAGATCATGAATTTTTTAAATCATATCCCCTAATACTGTCAATCTAAGAGTGCAACAATACCTGATGTCGTGCACTAGTTCTTGTTCGAGTCTAGCACAAAGCAGTATTTTTGGGTTTATCACCTAGATACGTCTTTTCCAGAACCACATCTACATATTTTTATCAAACCATGGATGTATTATCTTGATAAACTACATACTCTATACATAACAAAATTTAGGGGTGTTTTCTAATAATTATTCACATCCGTAAGGTTTTTTCTTAAATTTCATATATTCCAAATTTAAAAAAAATACTAAATCATCCTATAATACCATATATATAGACCATATCCAATTTCATATAACATTACATAATATTAATAAAAATTATAGATTAGAGAACATGGTTAGGATCTGAAATTATAGTTTCATGGAAGACTAGGTACATAAATTTGAAAATATACACTAAATAAAAACTTTAATTATTTAATATTCAAATTGAGCTCCAAACCTCTATTATTCTCCAACATATGCATAGTGTACCTTGGGGAACACATTCACCAATGGATTATCTAAATTTCCCAGTAAGGGAATAACCACAGGAACAAAGCAGTAGCACATGAGATAGAAGGCATGACATGATGATATAAAAATGTATGTATCATATATAATCATAACATAAAAAAATTGTATAAAATAAAAATGGAGTCATAATAATGTGGAGTAAATATAAAACATGACATTATCATGAATAAAGGATAACTTCCAATACTATTTGACATGGTTTCACAAGCCAAGGATAACCACCAAGACCGACTCACATGGTAGCACAAGACATGGATAACCACCAAGACCATCATGCATAACATCTCATGAGACTAAAATTTACCAAATGAAATGGAGAACAATCTAGTATAACCCATATTAACATTTCATGATTATGTTTTCAACATAATTAATCATGTGTAATCAATCTTACATTAACATAATGGTTACCCCTAGAAGGAATTGGGTACCATAATCATGTCAAAAAGCAAAACAAATGGGTGTATCCTAATACTATCCATGAAAAATGATCTAAAATATATAGGGACATTCATAAAGAAAAATAGGATTGTATCATGGTATTTTATGTCATGTATAAGTAACAACATGTCTGAAAAGTATTTATGAAAGTTTAGTAATAATGTTTTTTTACAGTTTTAAGGATAATATAATATATCCTTTAAAATATAACAGAAAATAATTTGTTATATAAAAATAAATTTGAACAAATAAGGGTTTCATAAAAAATTAATGATTTTTTATATACAATTGTGGCTTAAAATGGAAGATATCGTTCACTTGAAATCTGCTAAAAATTTGCCATGTTCCCACAAAATAGATTTGCTTATCGGGATGTTTTGGGAACGGAGTCACATAAAAACATGTATATCAACTAAAGGGAATGACAAAAGGGTATTGATAAGTTAATTTGGTACATTTACATAGATTTTTTATAATATTCACAAAAGAAATTTGTGAAAATTTCATTTTTGGTAAAAGGAGTATAATGAAACCTGATGAAACAAAGGTTGTTTTGGTAGAATCCCTTGCGGATTATCAACATTGTATCACGTGTTTATAAGAGGTATTAGTGAATGATATATTGGTTTCTCATCACATATGAATCATGAGGGAAGTATGGGGGAGGTTATAAATGATACCCCATCATTAGAGATTACACATAAAAGGGTGTAATCATAGAGGACATTCTTGAATAAAAGTGAAATATAGATGATCCCTTACCTTTTATCTGATGGTGTTCTCCAATTGATATTAATGACCCCAATAATCAGATTACCTTAAATGATTAATAATTCAAGGACATATTATATATTTAAATTATGTATTATAACCTTTTTAACTTCATTAATGACAGTTTTATGGGTTACGTTGTTCAATTTCATTGTTCAGGTATGTTTGTCTTATGTTCGGTTAACTTATATACATGAATGAATAATAATGTAAAATAAGGATGGTTGTCTTGAATTAGAGTTGTGTTTTATTATTGAACATAATGAATGTTACATGTTTGTATGTTTAATTTTGTTACATATATTAAATATTAGTCATTATGTAAAACATTAGTGCGGACCTTTTGGGATAATTTGTGGTTTTTGACCACAATGAATATGTTTTTTTGTAAATCAGAATCATTTGTAAAAAATGATTCCAGAACCATATATGAGACATAATAAATATGTTATGGTCTAGTTCAACCATGAAAATGGTATCATGAACATAATTAAATATTGTAATGGATGATTAAAACTCATTGTCCTTGAATGTGGTAAATTAACACATCTCGGATGGTGCCTTTACAACAGAAATAGAAGAAGGTTAAATGAGAAACGATAAAAAATATATCTCATTATCATAAAAAAATAGTATATATAATGTTCTATATTTTTCATAGAATTTGGATGAGTATAGGCAAGTATTGTAAAAAATATAAATAAATGTTAAAAGAAATTCAATGAAAAGAAAAAAAGGATTTTACCTCTTGAGTTAATCATCCTTGATACTTTATTAAGGGGAGAGGATTTTTTATTTTTAGGATAATAAGAGATATTATGAAATTGGAATAGATCTTGGGAGAGTGTTGTGATGATTTTAGAGACCCGAAGCTTGACGTACATTGACATTACATTACATTTGCAGAATACTTAGTACATAACAAAAACACACACACAAGGATCATAATAGTTTAGTGTCTTTGGAAACTTGGAATATAATCTTCTAATCCTGGTGAAGGATCTTCAACATCTCCCATAAATATCTTCCTTTTTTTTACCTAAAACCTTTCTTTATATCCTGGGGAAAATAAAACATAAAAGGGTGAGCTTAAATTCTCAATAAGGGTAAACAAAAGAAATATCAATCACATCATATGCATAAGCACATAACATTTGGAAATATTAACCTGCAAAAGAGATCATAATTTCATAACATGGGGTAAATCATGGCAGTGAAATGTAATCACAATAATCATAACTTAAAACATGAAACTTTGTGTCATTCACACATAATCATAGAGAATCATTTCATGATAGTCAAGACTCATTGCCAAGACTATCTTAGTGGACAAAGTCCCTTTCTGAACCGAGTCACCCTCGTTTCAGTCCTGTTTAACTGAACCGGTATAACCTACCAATCCAGCCATGTCTATCTCATGAGATATAAAATTCTTTACCCAATGCATTGGAGGGAGATATAGGTCCCACCCATCTCATAATGATATCATTCTTATGTGTGCCACAAAATCATAAATCATACATCATTGCATAACCCATGTAATAAAAATGGGAATCTTAAACATCATGACATCATAAAACAATTCATATAAGATAAAGGAATTCATAAAAATAATTCCATAACAATATAATCAAATCAATGTGATAAAAACATAACCCTTTATTAGATGGAAAATAATTTTGATAAAACACTTGAACTCCATTCTTGAGGAAAATATCATTTCTTCTTCAAAAACATTTTTTTCCTTTCTTAACATGTCATACAACTTTAAACTAAAAGAAGTTGATTAAAAATAAACTTGAAAACTTGTAAAGGAAGCTTCTTGGAAATAATGTTTTAAAAATCCATTCTTGCTGTATAAGTTAAAAAAACATTCTTCGTACTTTTGTCGGAAAAGTCAAAAAGTACCTCGTACGAAAAACGACAAAAGATTCCTTTCATATCCTTTAATAAAAACTCACCTAAGGGTAAAATTGGATTTAAAAATTTTTAGGTGGATGGAAATAACATTACATATTGAGGAAACATGGATGTGGATGATAAAATACACCCCAGTAAATATCAAAGTATAAACAATCTTGGATAAAAATGAGATTGTGATATTTTCCTTACCTTAGGTCCGACTTGCTTTATAAGTGCCCGAACCTCCTGTATAATGATTTAAATAATGTTATTGACTTATTCCAGAATCAGACTTATTTTTATGATATCATATATGGTCTTATTCATAGCTTCTTAGTAGTAATATTTCATTGCTACTTGTTATTCGGGTGTTTATAACTTTTTGTTCTTATCCGTGTTTTGTCGAATAAATTCTTATTCTTTTATTTAGGTTATAGATACCTCATTTCCAGAATGGTATTAGTGTAATATATATCATATTCATTCAATTCAATTCATTTATATAATCATTATTAAATTAAGATCATGTAGAACGAGTCGCATCACATCGTGGAGACGGTATTCCGTACGTACGCACGAGTGATGATATCGTTCCTATGATCGTGGAATTGTATTAGAGTATATGTATACTATTTCAGAATCAATATCACTTTATAATAGTCATATATAGTCATTATTTACACCATTATACCCATACAAGTATGGTGGTGGTGGAAAACAGATTACACCACGGCGTGGAGACGGTATTCCGTATGTACGCACACGCGGTGATTTCTTTTTCCGTAGGATGGATAGATGGTGAAATAGGGTTGTTTCATACTTATAATAACATATCAGTATATTATTGATACTTATGTTATTACTTAATAATGAAACAACTAAAGAAAAAGAAGTGGAAGAAGAAATAAAGATGAAAAAATCGGTAACGGGCATTACCTCTTCTTTGAAGTGCTTCTTTGAGACCTTATTTTAGGGAACTAAAATTGGTGTTTAAGGAATACCGGAACCTCTAGGATGTTTCTAGGGAATTGGATAGGATAATTGGGTAGGGTTTGTCTGAGCTTGAAGGCTCAAAGTTGTGTGAGGAAGAGAGGGAGGAGGTGCCCTTTTATAAGGGATGAGAGGGGCACCTTAGGAATATCTCAAAATATTATTTTATATTAAAGTCAAAATCGGTTTTTAATGGTTCCAAAGGGTCTTATTTTGATGGTACAGTGGGGATGGGTCGAATTCCTATCAACAAATAGGATTTAGACAAGTTTAGGTTATTATTTTAACCTTATCAATTAGATTTAACTCTAAGTTAAATAATTTAACTTTTACCGTGACTTTTTGTTTTCTTACACTATGGTTAATACACTTACTATAACATGCCAAACGAACCCCAAGTTGTTTATTATTAATATATATATCCTTATCTAAGTCATTTGGCCGAACCTTAGATTTTTAGGAATAAAATAACAATTAATAATATAATATTTGTTTTAAAAACTTATTTATGTCAATTTTGACACTATTTAGTAATTGATTTTGTGAAAATCATAACAGAATTATATGTTCAAACCAAGTTGATTACATCAACACTAATATATCATAGTAACCTATAAAAATATTTGAATTCATAAAAAGTCTCAAATTACATTTATTTGAGCATTTATAACATCAATTATGTTAACATTTCCTTAAAAGGGTAATTACTGCATCATCGTTGTGTCATAAATAAATTAATTTATTTAAAGTCTAAAAATTATAAATAAACTATAATTATGTATTAAATCTTTTTAGATTTCTAATTAATATTTATAGTCGAATTTATCTTATGTATAACCCCATATTAAAAATGTTTTAGTAAATAAACTTTGATTTTAACTCTTTTAACCCTTCATTAAATAAATTAATAATAAATGTCCTAATCTAATCCAAGTGGGCCTAAATGGTCATATTTTATTCCTAAGTTTGTTTTTGGTCGAATTACACTTGTCCAATAGAATTAGGACATGTGTTAGGGTAATAATAATATAATCTTTACCCTTAATTACCCTATTTACTTTTTACCGTGGTAAAAAAAAAGTAAAAAGTTACTATTCACCAAAAATTATTTTCATCTCATTGAACCACATTTTAGTCCTTGATATTAACCGTGTCTCTCGGATTTTCGAAATTCCACTCACAGAAGTGGTAAAATTACATTTTATGAAAAATTTAGTTTTTTTTAACTACCACTTAGTGGTTTCACTCTTCATCAAAAATTGAAAGTTTTCAGAAAAATACCAAAAATTTGGCCTAAGCTATATTTGATATTATGAACTCAAAAATTATTTCTATTTTACCAAATTCAAAACATATCAGTTGCATTAATTAATTTAAAAATTAATTCCTGTCGTCAAAACAAAAGGCGTGTTTTTAAGAGATAATAACTATCAAAAGATTGACACTTGTTTATAACTGGTTTAAATGTGAAATTACATCCAATGACCAACATTGTATTAAATTGTAAAAATATATTCTAAATATACTTTAAAACCACTCAAATTAATAATTTATCACTATTAATTATTTCGATTGAAAATGTTGTTTTTAATTAAAATTTAGTAGTTTCCACTATTCATCAAAATATGAAAGTTATCCGAAAATTACCAAAATTTCACCCTAAGCTAATTTCGATATTCCGAATCCAAAAATGAAATCCATTTTGAAAAATAAAATTTACAAAATTTCAAAAAGTGGTTATTACTATTCATAACGGCTAGTTTTAATAATATTTTAATAGCATATCATTGTTTAGTGAAACTCGTTATTGCGTACTACACACGCTATCGAGGAAGGTTGCGATTGCGTGTAATGCAAGGAAAATCAAGGATGCGTGTTGTGCAAGCTCCTTTTGGTGTAGCATACAACACAAGATATTAGTGAAACTAAAAAGAATATTTTTCATAAAATCGCGGGGTGTTACACTGATTTTATTGAAGTCACAAGGCTTTAGAGGAGTGAAGAGATGACGGGAGTGTTGGTGGTTTTTATAGTGGAGCAGAGGAGGGTCTTCTCAATATTTCACTCATCTGATTGTTAGTTTTCCATAGGACAACAAATATTTATAATTATTCAGAAAAAATATTAATATTAGAAAATGGGTTTAGAATAATGGACATTTACACCATCCATGACACAAATATGATGCATAAATTTTGGTTTTACTATTTATTATGAATTATCGTATCGTACAATTAATCAAAAAATCATGTATTTTAGAAAAATCCCTAAAAATCACCATAACGATTTTTTTAGAGATTCCAAAAATCAACTCCATAGTTAAAAAAAAATTTATAAATATATTTAATTTAATTTTTAATTAAAATCATAAATTAATTGGAAAATATATATTTTTAAGCTATAACTGATTTTTAAAGGTATGAAATAATTACATAAGGTGTTATAAAAATATCATAAGACCGGAAGACATAAAATTGATAATTTATGAAAAAAACTGGACTATAAAATTTCTTTTAAATTACTTAACTAAATTTAAGGAATTATTTATGACCTAAAAAAATACAAATACATTTACAATGGTCATATTATCACTTCTATGATGCCTAAATATTATTTACAAATTTTGGGGTTAGGTTACAATTTTTTTGGATGATTAACTATTCACAAGGCTCATATTACTATTCGTAGAGGTAGGTTACTATTAGTAAGTGTAGATTATAATTCCCCAAAAATTATGTTTGTTTTATCGGACTCTAAACATCATACAGAACAAAATCATGTATGTTAGATTTTCAAAATTCAAGATACATAAGTGGAAAATTTATGTTTAATGGTCACATAGTACTTAGTCATTCATTTGTTTCATAATTTCAGGAGAATATAATACATAACTATAAGAAGGAAATTTTCCATTATTAAAAAATTGGGTAATTACAGAGTACATGAGAAAGTAATTACATAAAAGCTCATTGTGTAGGACTAATGATCAAAAAATTATATTTAAATCCTTCTTCAAAAGATAAATTATTTTAATTGTTTTTGAGACTGGGAATCATTTTTTGGATGGAGCCAGAAGTAGAACTATTATCTCAGATGCATCCATAGAATGAGTCAATTTTATTTAAGAAAAAAGTCAAAAATGTCACTCTATTAGATATTTTCAGATTCATTTTAGTTGGAAATGAATGAAATTATATAGAATTGTTTAATAGTGATGTCTCCATGCTGGGTTTTCTAATGAACATTGAAATATGTAGGGCTTTCATTATCAAACCTTATTTATATAGTAAGCATTCATCTCTATGTTTATTACAACACAAGATGTGACATTGAGATATAGTAATGACTAAATTCATAACCATAAGAATAACATGGGGAAGAATACAAATAATAAATAATTTTTTTCAATGATTTTACCACTCATTCTTCCCACCCTTTTAGTTGAAAATATTTTTCTTGTTTATCCAAGTGGTATTATAGGGTAGTAAAAATCTAAATATACATGAGAATCAAAATAATATTTAGATTTTTGGACATGAGTTCCATAAATAATATGGATATTTCTACTATGACATAGAATAATAGAAATAAAATACATTATATAATGATGAAGATTTTTCCTATAGTAAATAAATGAAACTATCGTCTGATGGTAATCCAAATGGTGGATTTTGACACAATTCATTTGATTGTGATTATTTCAAAAAATAATGTTCTAGCCAAGATGATGACAGATCACATAGTTATCTTAATTCTATATACAATTAAAATCTAATGATTATCAATTTAAATGCATCAAAAATAATTTTTAATTTCATAAATGTTCATCGCTATAAAAATTTACAACATAACGAATACGATAATTCTATTTAAGAAGCATTATCTATGAATGATATAATTACTAATACTCTCAAAAATAGATGAATTTTTTTTTGAAAAAATGTCTCTTTAAAATGAATGATATAGTGATGTTGTTGAGGAATTGGGAATAATTTTTTTAGAGAATGAATTTTTTTTTTGGTTAGTGATGTATTCAATGAAATTTAATAATCAGTCAATGTTTCTATAATTATCAATACTGAAAAAATGGAAGATAAATCCAATGGGATAAAGGATCATGAAAATTAACTAAAGTAATAAAGAAAATCTCATAACGAAAAAATATTGAAGTTAAAGTTCTATATGAATAAAATATGAAATCATTCAAGAATGATATCAATTTAATAATCATGAAGTGTTTATAAAAGTAGGTGAGATTTAAAAATTAGTAATCACCACATAACAAAACATCCCAAAAAGAAAAAAGAATATATTCTTCCATTATTTTTCTCATTATGGATCACAAATCCAATAATACTATATGATTATCTTATATTCCAATGATATAATCAACCAAAAAAATGGTATCTCGTAACCTAGAAACTATCTCTTGTACTAATGATCTTTCAACTATTAATATGTGTATTAAATAAAACTCTAGAAAACTATGGATTTTGAAACATGATAATAAACACAGAACAACGATGGTGGTAGTGAAATGATCTATGATGGTTTTTTCCCCAATAAGAATCCAAAATAGTGAATTATCCCATCAGAAGTATCAATTTAAAAAACTATGAAAAAAACATCACGAAAAAAGATAATAAGAATCATATGATATTTTTGGTGTTGCCAAAAATGTAGAAAAATGTATTCGAGTGTTGGCCGGACATGTTAATTCATGAAAAACATATAAATCTTATATTAAGGAATTCCTATAATAAATATAGGATAAAACAAAACAAAAGTCAAAAACTATCTCATATATCAAAGTGATATTATATAATTGTGGTGGAAACCACTATTCCACAAAACAATGCTGACTTATGTGTTATATTCATTAAATTTGAAAATGATCTACACAACTGTAAGAACATTCTAACATATTAGTGTTTGGTGAATAAAATTAAAATGAAAGAAAATATGATCTCTTATACTCAACTAAATAAAATAGAAAGGATATTTCCAATAAAATAATCACTGATATTGGGAGAAAATAATTTTTTAGGTTCATAGGATGTTCATTGCTTGAATGAAACTATTAAAGAACAAATCTTTTTCTCCTCATCAGTTTTCATTTTAAATATTTATGTTAATATGTATGTAATTGTAGGATATATTTGAGGTTTTAATTTCTAGATAACATGATGATATACAATTTTATAGAGACCTATATCCTCCATTAAAAGGAAAAGTGCATCCCTTAATGGGTAGGGACCACAAGAATGAATCGACAAAACTTGGTATATATTCAAATATGATGATCAAGGTATTGTAATCATACATTCATCACATATTATTAATTTTATTATCATCTCAATTTCGGGGGAGTTCTTGATTCATTTAAAAAATAAGAATAGTGTCTGTGTTTTAAACCAAAACCATACAATGTGTTTGTTGAATTATGTGTAGGATTTATAATGTTATTGATAAATATCATTACATTAAAACCCATATCATGAGAATTGATAATTTACAAGCTTCTTATCACATGTGAGTATATTTTGTCGATAGCCAAAATGAACATTGGGGTATATCTCATGTATAATACATTAGTTTAGCCCACATAGACATATAGTAGATTTATATAATCATTTTTTATATTTGAACCATGTCATATCATTCCACTCGTAGTAGTAATCATTTATTGTTTATATAATGGAGATGATCATTTTTTGAGAAAAAAAATATGATTAGATTACCCTATACCTATCATTATCATTTTCTTGTCAAATTGGGAGAATGGTTTTAGAAGAATTATTTATTTTTAAACATTTCAATATATATTGACGACAAAATAAAACAAGGGTGATTTTTTGGACCACTATTTCACTTTTTCTATAATGCGTCAATTTTGGTCTGGTGAGTTTGGATGATTTAGGGATTCATGTAGAATTGATATGGATTCATAGAATTACATTGGATGTTAGGATTCACAAATTCTCCTGGTTTAATGTTGTTATTGTTTATCGTCATTTATAGTTTGAAATACATATTTTAATGTATATAACTTATTTGGGTAATTTTTATGAAGAAAAAGGATCATTTAAAAAAATTAATTTGATGATGTTATTATGTTAATGTGTACATGTTAAAAAAAATATAGATCCATATTTTTAATGAGGATTTATTTTGAGATGGTTTGGTAAATGTGGTTTTTTTATTCTACACAATGCATTATTTAATATATTGTTTTTTGCTTCATTAAAAAAACTCCAACCCATTTAAAACCAAAGACAACATCAACTCAAGAATATGTTGGACCCAAGTTACATTCATGCCAATGAGAGGTCCTCTTATGTCATGCTATAGGAGGAAGGGTATATTTAAAAGAGAAGGAGAGAACACCCATTTAAATGTCATGCTTGGGCCATGTATATTTCCACTGTGGAGGTTTATTAATGGCGTGCTCCTATATGTGATGTTGGGATGAATAATATGATGGTGTATAGTGTAGTGTTATGGGTGTAAATCTGTCACATCTAGGTTAGGCTATTACATCCTGACTAAAGTAATAAATATATACCTTTATATAGTGGATGGACAATGTGGTGTAGCCAAATTACGAAAATAGTTCATCCATATGTAAATAGTCTAACATAACCATGAACACATGATCTACCTCATCGGTGCCATCAAATTGAAAAATATTTTACATCTTCCATATTCCATGATTGATGTAATTTTTAGTGGGTTATAAACCATTTTTTGTCATGAAGACCTAATTGGGGCCATATTTAGGGTTGATTTTTAATAATTGAACTCTTATGATCTCAAAAATTCAAATGAATTTATTTATAACCATATACATTCACTACAATAAATAAATATATTAACCCTAAATACATAATTATCTCTTGATGATGATGAGTGTCTGAGTGATATAAATTCTCATTTTAACTTTGTGTATGATTGAAAAAAGGCAATCATATATCTATTATTTTATTGTAAACATAGAATAAATAAAAATGGAGTTATTTATAATTATTTTGAAATGTATATATTGAAGAATTAGGAGGAAAGAAATAGGTTATTAGGTGGAATGATATTTATTTATGAGTGTGGAAAATGAAGAGGCAATAATCCAAAAATATTTGGTTATTATATATGTAATTTTCTTAAATTAATTAATCCACTGAGAAAAATTGTTTCATGGTTGCTCACAAATACTTATGATAATGAGGTTACCCAAACCCAATCGTATTTTAAATTATATTCATTTATAAATGGTGGACTGAAATGGATGTGGACACTGAAAGGAATAGCGGAATTATATGAGTTTTTGTATACTCCACATCATTATAAATAAAGAATGGTATTAATCATGTATTTTAAATGAAATTTGTATTAATTTATTGTATGAAGAAAATGGTTAGTTTTGGGTCTTTTACAGGGGAAAATAAGAATTATACACATAAACTCCTTAACTATTTCAATTGCGACATTTTACCACTTTTTGTATATTGAATTTCACTAAGAAAATAAATTCCCATTATAATTCATTAGTATTTATGTGAGGATTCATTAATAATATTATCTAGTTGGTTATCAAGATGATAACTATAATGGGTAATATAGTACCCACCATTCCAATATTTTATAACATCATCAAATAATAATACCCATGATCATTCAGGTATTATGATTTTATGAAATAAATTAAATGTGTCATTATTTGTAACATTTATGTAATGATTTAATTGAATGAATATAAAATAGTTAATTATAAATATTCATCCACTACATTAATTTTGTATAAATATTATCATGTTGGTTATGAAAATTGATGTTCTAAATTGAAATTTCTAAAGAGGGAACAATATTTAGAGTCCTTCTATAGATTATAAAACACAAATTTTGAGATATACGATACATCCTGGTAATGAATAAATATGAATTATTTCAAGACCATTTTATATGGTCCTTTGTGGTTGATTTTAATGATAATGATGATGTATTAAGCCCAACATTATTGATGTTATTACTGGATAAATCAAGAATGTCTGATCCTTATTTCTAATGGAGGAAAATAAAATATCAACTTATAGTGGATCACTCATGCAACAAATTTTTATGTATTCAGTTTCATTTATAGAGAAAAATAAGAATTATGGTTAGAGATAGGAGAATTAAGAGTCTCTCAATTATAGGTGGAGAAATAAGTCTTCATGTTAGAGAAAAATAAAGACGATGTATCTCAATCGGAGTTGGTGAAAAGTATTTTAGTTGGAGAAGAAAGCGTTTTTATTCATATGTTTGATAGTGATGAATAAATGTCGGGGTGTATAACCAATGTGGAAATTCGTTGTAATTTCATTGTTTAACATTTCTAATAACATGTGACACACCCTATTATTTTATTAGTATAGAAAAGTTATGATTGTTTGATATTGTAATGTCTAACCAAAACCATAACCACTTTAAGATGTTAAATTACAAGTAAAATAGAATTTTTAAAAATGACTACACTACAGATTCACCCCCCCCCATTTATGGAATGTAATCTATCTATTATATTCAAATTAATGAATAAGATTATTACCAAATATTTTATGTGTTACTTTTTATTGAAAATGGAAAAAATGTATTTCCATTTGATTTATATTAAAAACGGACATAATGGGAACATCTAACAATAGTTTCCCATAAAAACATGGTGGAATACTCCATGGGGAGGAATTCTCAATCCCAATATTCAAACTTTTGGATTATTTATACCTCAATTTGTATGGAATAAGTAAATAAAATACTAATATGTCATGGATTTTTCGATTTTAGAGCTTTTATTGGTAGTGGTGGTGATATTTTTGGAGTGTGGCCTCCTTTTCACACAGAGATGGAGAGTTATATTTTTAGTTTTTCATTTATTTATTATTGAAGGGTTATACTTATACAACAACGCAATATTTCCATCTCACCCCCCATTTTCTCCAACTTTTTAGTGTCTTGTATATTTTCATTTAGTAATTCTATTGTTATAACATTATTGATATATTTTTGATTATTTACCATGAGAATATTTTTTATCCTGATATTAATTTAATGATTATATCATGTTGATGTGGAGTAACTATAGTATTAAAAAATTAAAATCTCGAGTCATGTTTTTTATGATGTGGTCATGTTGGGTTTCCAGTTGAATCCATGTTTATGATAATTCTTTTTATTCAGTAAAAACATTACCAAGGAAATTTTCTTGATTACGATGAACTAGGTTCTTGACCATTGGGATTAGTAACATCCTTTGGGTATTTCACATGATGTATTGGGTACTCTATTAGGATATCCTGGAAAATTTATTTGAAAATATGTATCAATTTGAGGGTTTTATTTATGATATTTGGTATAGTACTGGTTGAGAAAAAAATGATTTAACGAGAAATAGTAGGGTATTCTAAGTGATTGTTTTAAAAACCCTATTTTAAAAAAGCCTCATGTTTCCATGAGATGTTAAAAATGAAAAATGAAAATATAATTACAATTTAACTCTTTATTTATAGATATTTTTTATAAAAAAATACAAATTTTGAGGTCATTTTTGTGTATTATGATTTAGTAATATGTGATAAAAATCCTATGGAAGGCCATACTGCCCGTACTATTTGATCCCTATAGTATACCTTATATTTTTTCAAGAAATTCGGTAATCTATATAGATAAAATCATATTAAAACACATTCCACCTTGTGAAAGTAGCATGGTTCTCATAGGGATTGTTCAAATATTTGAACAAACCATGCACAGTGGAATTTTATAGATATTCTTTGATTTTTATCAATTTTATTTCTGATTATTTTTATTTTATAAATTTATTCTAAAATTTTAAATTTGACTTCATAAATTTATTTTTCTTCATTTGTTATCATGTTTCATCATTCTCCATGAAATCATTCTGTTGGAATCACCTGTTTTGATAATCCCAAATCATGCTTAAACATTGATTATGATGTATTAAACCTTTGCATTAATCCTATTATTCTATGCGTAAACGTATTTTATTCTAAACAGTTCATATTATTACTCTCATAACTTTAATGTAATAGCTTACAGTAGTGGTTACATAAGTTTGGTATTGTTAGCTAACAGTCAGCGCTTTCTTCTCAAAGTCACAGTTACAGTTAACTGTCACCTTAAGTTACTGTTGCAATAAGTTCACAGTTACAAGGTTACAGTCGAAGACTAATACAAGCTTACAGTTACGAGTCTACTGCTATCTATTGTCAAAGCTCACAGACGAAGGTCACAGTTACACGACTTCTGTTCAAAGCTTTCTCTGCTCAAGTTCACAGTCGAACAAGTCTACAGTTGGAACAAGTTCACAGTCGAACAAGTCTACAGTTGGAACAAGTTTACAGTCATAAGCCTACAGTCATAAGCCTACAGTCAAGGTTACAGTTAGACAGCTTCTGTCTACTAAGTTTACTGATGATCGAAGTCTGCAGTTGACAAAGGTTACAGCTCTACAAATTTAATGTTACAAGTCTACAGTTAGAGAGGCTACAGTTACATGGAGTAAAAGCTACCATTGCAAGCCTACAGACAGCAAGCCTTTTGTTAAAATCAGCAGTCAGAAGGAAGTCCACAGTTGGAAGACCACAGTTGAAGTCAACAGTGACATACATTCTCGACTCACTGTTTTAATTTCTTTATTTCCTACATTTAATTTATTTAATTTATCTAACGGTCATATCATACATTTTGATGTTTTGTCAAATATCTGATAAAGGTTGTCGGATGTCAGGAACCCGTACCTCGTACCTGCTGAAAAGAAATATTTTCTGTCCCCTGTCGGGAGATAAATACGAGAAGACTACGCTGCCCAAAAAAAAAGAGATAATGCGAATACGAATGCGAACCAGACAAGTGCGTTGTGGACGAAATATACCAGAAGCACAAGAAGATAAAAACGAGTTCCATCAAGAACACAGAGAAGCATATAGACAATCAAGTATACTCGAGAAGTGTTCTGTGCATACAAGAAGAACCCTGAAGAACTTCATCGACTACATTCTCACTACCTGTGAACCTGGAGCATACGACACTCTGTTTCTCAAACAGAAATGAGAAGAGGACTCAAACTCTCTTCTGATCGAATACAAGAGCTACACTGAGATCACCAGAACCACTTCTAAACTCTACATCTCTTGTTCTGTGATTTATTCTACATTTTGAGCAGTGTGTGTTATCTGCTGTATTAAACACACACACTGACTCCTGTACTTTCACTGGAGGATCTGTAAATCCTCAGCAAATCTTTTTGCACTCCATTTCCCACTGTGGATAGTGGTAGAGGTCTTGTGACCTGGACAGCTTGCTGCTGTTGTTTGTTTTCCCACGAAGAACTGTGGTAGAGGTCTTGTGACCTGGACAGTGTGTTCACTGTTGTTAACCCCGATCCAGGGTGTGGATCATTCTTATATAAAATTTTGAGAGGACTAAGTCTCGGCTTGAGACTGAACCTCTTGGTTAATTTTCTGTGCTTATAGTTATACTCTATATCCATACTATACATATTTATTTCATATTCCGCTGCTATTACTTTGAAATATAATCTATCTTCAAAGCTACTTTGATAATTAAATTCGCAAGTGTTTATATTTGTTATAAATCAGTAAGTTAGTTTCAAAAGTTAATTTAATCATAAGATTAAGTTAACTGAGAATTAATCAATCTTTGAGAAACTAATTGAACCTTTATAATCTATATAAATTCACTACAGTTTAATTTGTTTTTGAAATTGGGGGATTTTAATAGAAATTGTTTTTAACAGAAATTTTAATTGGAACTCAATTCACCCCCCTCTTGAGTGTCCACTCCGACCAACATTTGGTATCAGAGGTTGTGTTTAGCTCTGTTATACTTGCTCAAAGTTTTATTTTAACTCTGTTTTTAAACTGTGATTGTAGTTTTATCTAAAAGATCTTAAATTTCTGTTAGTTCTAAATTTTATCTCTTTAAAACATTTTCTAAAATTTCCTTATGGATAATAGACTAGAAGGTGCTGCTACTAACAGGCCACCCTTCTTTAATGGTGTGAATTATGCCCAATGGAAGCTCAAAATGAAAATTCATTTGGAAAGTATGGGTTTTGATATTTGGACTGCTATAGAGTCTCAATACAAGATTCCAGAAACTGAAAGAATAACTTGGGATGAACCTACTAAAGTAGCTTACAATAATAATTGTAAGGCTATGAATGCTCTCTACTGTGCTCTAGGAGATGAGGAATTCAATAGAATTTCTGCATGTAAAACTGCTTTTGAAATTTGGGACACCTTAGCTGTTTCTCATGAAGGAACAACTAATGTCAAGGAAATGCGGTTAAACACTTATACTATCAAATATGATAACTTTAAGATGAAAGCTGATGAACCTATTTCTGATATGTATCTCAGGTTTAATGAGATAGTCAACACAATGAGCTCACTCGGGAAGATTGTTCCAGCAAAGGAGCAAATCATGAGATTATTGAGATGTCTGCCTGACAGATGGAGAGGCACATCCGTTTCAATTAGAGAATCCTGTGATATTGGAACTTTGCCTGTCAAGGAGTTAATTGGTAAGCTGATGATGTACGAAGAAGAGCTAAAGGTGAATAAAGAGGAAGATGAGGAACCAAAACGAAAATCTGTAGCCTTTAAGTCTACTGCATCAAAGAGCAAAGACAAGGAGAAAGTGCATATACCAACTGAAGGCTCATCTAGTGAAGACTTAGATTCTGACAGTGATGCCGAGATGGCACAAATAGCAAGGAGATTCAAGAAGTTCTATAGGAAGAAGAAGTTCTTCAGAAAACCAAACTACAAGGGTAAGTATGATAGACAAGGTAAGTGGAAGAAAGATTGGAAGAAAACTGATAAAGAAGAAGACATAGTTTGCTATGAATGTAAAAGGAAAGGACACATTAAAGCTGACTGTCCTAAGTTAAAATTCAAGAAGAAATATGAGTACAAGGACAAGAATTATAAGAAAGCTATGAAGGCCACCTGGAGTGCTTCAGAAGACAGCACAAGTGAATCAGAGTCCAGCGATTCTGAAAGAAATCGTGCTAATATGTGTTTCATGACAAACACATCTGAGGTAACCTTAGACACTCCCACTTTAAACTCTTATTATTCTGAAGGTGAAGCAGAATCTGGTTCTGATTCTGAAAATATGTCTAAAGATGAATTGACTGAATACTGTAATATGCTGGAAGAAACGTGTAATGAACTAAAGGATAAATATAAGTCTTTAAAGAAACAGCATGCTCTTACTGCAAGTGTCAAGTCTGCACTTGATGTAGAAAAAGAGAAAAATG
This sequence comes from Viscum album, assembly GCA_963277665.1. Taxonomy (NCBI): domain Eukaryota; kingdom Viridiplantae; phylum Streptophyta; class Magnoliopsida; order Santalales; family Viscaceae; genus Viscum; species Viscum album. Next base: position 1,707,805,214 of record OY728150.1, read on the forward strand.
TTCAATTATTAAAGGAGAATACAGAACTGAAACTATCTAATGAACAACTTAGAAAGGACTTAGAAACATTCACAAATGGAAAAGATACTCTAACCCAACTGCTAGGAAAGCAAGTTGCACCTAAGTATGCTACTGGCTTGGGATACCAACCTGGACAAAGACAGTTTACTAAAACCCAATTTATTTCCAAGTCTGGAAAAAATCATGCTAGTTCCAGTTTTGGAAATTCGTATGCCTCAACTGGTTATTTAAATAGTTGTCGATCAAGTAAAGTATATCTCTCTAAATCTGTTGCATCTATTAATTGTATGGGACCCATAAAACAAATCTGGGTACCTAAATCCTTGATTGCTAACATATCTGGACCCAAGAAAATCTGGGTACCAAAGTCATTTCTTGTCTAATCTGTTTTGTAGGAAATCTGTTTGAAAAGAAATTACAAGAAGGTATGGTACTTAGACAGTGGATGTTCAAGACACATGTCTGGGGACTATTCGTGCTTCAAAAGCTTAATAAAGGTTGATGGAGGATATGTCACTTTTGGTGATAACTCAAAAGGAAAAATCATCGGCTTAGGCCAGATTGGTAACACTGACTCAGTATTAATTTCCAAAGTTTTATTTGTTGATGGACTTAAGTACAACCTACTTAGCATTTCTCAATTGTGTGATGATGGCTTTAATGTCAAGTTTGAAAACAACTCTTGTGATGTTTATAATTCCAAAAATGCTTTAATATTTTCTGCCTTAAGAAATGAAAATGTTTATGCTGTTGACTTGAACACTTTAGCTAAACATAATGTTACTTGCTTAAATGCTTTTCATAAAGAGTCTTGGCTGTGGCATAGGAGATTAGGACACTGCAACATTCACTCACTTAGAAAACTCTCTAAGAAACACCTAGTTAGAGACTTACCTAAGCTTGAATTCCCAAATGACAAAGTGTGTAATCCCTGTCAAAAGGGAAAACAACACAAAGTTTCTTTTAAACCAAAGAAAGAAGTTTCAACTTCTCAACCACTTGAACTGGTTCACATGGATTTGTTTGGACCATCAAGAATTTCAAGTCTAAATGGGAAGCACTATGTATATGTTCTTGTAGATGACTTTTCTAGATATACTTGGGTATACTTTCTAGCTCACAAAAGTGAAGCCTGCTCTTCCTTTGTTAAATACTCTAAGTCTGTAGAAAATCTTAGTGGACTTAAGATTAAGACCTTGAGGAGTGATCATGGCCGTGAGTTTGAGAATCAAGAATTTGAATCTTACTGCTCACACAATGGCTATGCTCACAATTTTTCTGCTCCTAGGACACCTCAACAGAATGGTGTAGTAGAAAGAAGAAACAGAACCCTGCAAGAAATTGCTAGAACTATGCTTAATGAATATGACCTGCCTGTTTACTTTTGGGCTGAAGCTGTAAATACAGCCTGCTATGTTATTAATAGAGTCTTGATTAGACCGATTCTTAAGAAAACCCCTTATGAGTTGTGGAATAATAGGATGCCTAAGGTTAATTACTTTAGAGTTTTTGGTTGCAAAGTCTTTATTCTGAATACTAAAGATAATCTTGATAAATTTGCTCCAAAAAGTGATGAAGGAATTTTCCTAGGTTACTCTATGTCTAGTAAAGCCTATAGAGTGTTCAATAAGAAAACCAAATGTGTGGAAGAATCTGTTCACATTAAGTTTGATGAGACTGATCCACATGAGTCGAAAACTTCTCTTGAAGATGTTGAAGAAGACTTATCTGTTCTGGACCTAAATGACGACTCTAAAGAACCCGTAATAAAAACATCTAGTTCTGGACTTTTTCCAGAATCTACCTCTGTGGAACCCGAACCTATAGATGAACCTGAAATCTCTAGTCCAACCTTTACCAAATCAACTAGGATTCTAAAGAATCATCCTTTAGATGCTGTTGTTGGTAATCTTGATAGAGGAACACAAACTAGAGCTTCTCTAAAAAATCAGGTTGAACATCAAGCTTTTCTTTCACAGCTTGAACCCAAAAATGTCAATGATGCTATCAGTGATGAATTCTGGGTAATGGCTATGCAAGAAGAACTAAATCAGTTTGAAAGAAACAAAGTTTGGGAATTAGTGGAAAGACCTAAAGACACTCTTACCATAGGCACTAAATGGGTGTTTAGAAACAAAGTTGATGAGTTTGGAAATATAATCAGAAACAAAGCCAGGCTAGTTGCACAAGGGTATAGTCAGGAAGAAGGAATAGACTATGAGGAAACCTTTGCACCCGTGGCTAGACTAGAGGCCATTAGGATATTACTTGCTTATGCTGCTCATCTGAATTTCAAACTATATCAAATGGATGTTAAAAGTGCTTTTCTAAATGGATATATAATTGAGGATGTATTTGTGGAACAACCTCCTGGTTTTACAAATCCCCATTTTTCTAATCATGTTTTTAAACTATCTAAAGCTTTATATGGTTTAAAGCAAGCTCCAAGAGCTTGGTATGATAGGCTCAGCTCTTTTCTTATTTCAAAAGGATTTACTAAAGGGATAGCTGATCCTACTCTTTTTATTAAATGGATTTCTAAAGATGTCTTAATAGTACAAATCTATGTGGATGATATTATTTTTGGATCTTCAAAAAATTCTTTATGTGTTGATTTTTCAAAAATAATGCAAAATGAGTTTGAAATGAGTTTAATGGGAGAACTCAAATTTTTCCTTGGATTTCAGATCTTTCAAAATAAAAATGGTATTATTTTGAATCAAAGTAAATATATTAAAGATCTTCTAAAACGTTTTTCTTTGGATGGCACCAAAGGCAGTGACACACCTATGAGCACCACTTGCAAGTTGGACAGTGATGAAACTGGTGAACCAGTGGATCAAACCAATTACAGAGGTATGATAGGTAGTCTACTGTACCTTACTGCCAGTAGACCTGACATCATGTTCAGTGTATGCATGTGTGCTCGATTTCAAGCCAATCCAAAAGAGTCTCATTTGACTGCTGTTAAAAGGATTTTCAAATATCTAAAACATACTCCCAATTTGGGATTATTTTATCCAAAAGGACAATCATTTGATTTATTAAGTTATTCTGATGCTGATTTTGCTGGCTGCAAGTTAGATAGAAAGAGCACCTCTGGAACGTGTCACATTTTAGGCAAGTCACTAGTATCTTGGTGTAGTAAGAAGCAGAATTCTGTTGCATTGTCTACTGCCGAAGCTGAGTATATAGCTGCTGGTAGCTGTTGTGCACAAATCTTGTGGATGAAACACACTTTACTAGACTATGGATATCAATTCAAACATGTCTCTATAAGGTGTGACAATACAAGTGCTATTAACATTTCAAAAAATCCAGTATCTCATGCTAGGACAAAACATATTGATGTGAGACATCACTTTCTGAGGGATCATTATCAAAAAGGTGATATCACTCTTGAGTTCATTGGCACTGAACATCAGTTAGCTGATATTTTTACAAAGCCTTTGAATTCTGAGAGATTAAGTTACATCAAACATGAGTTAGGTATGATCAACTATAGCACAGTTGAAACCGCACAGTTGAAACCTCACAGTTGAAACCTCACAGTTGAAACCTCACAGTTAGACCTCACAGTTAGACCTCACAGTTAGACCTCACAGTTAGACCTCACAGTTAGACCTCACAGTTAGACCTCACAGTTAGACCTCACAGTGAAACCTCACAGTTGAAACCTCACAGTTGAAACCTCACAGTTGGACCTCACAGTTGAAACCTCACAGTTGAGACCTCACAGTTGAAACCTCACAGTTAGACCTCACCGGTGTACCTCACTGTTACATCTCTCTGTAGGCTGTTTCGCTGCTTAATCTTATTTTATTTTTGCGGGAATTCGAACCGTTTCTTTTCTTTATATTTTTTTAAATCCCTAAATGATAAAATTGAGAACATCGAACATATCTCAATCCAATCATCTCGACCTTTCTCTCTCAAGTCCTAAACCCTAAACCTTCAACCGAACCTCGAAACCTCATTCAGTTCCAATGGCCAGAACAAAGCGACCCCCGACTGTCAACGAAGATGCACCAATGCCAAAGAGGACTCAAGTCGAATCCAGTGGCACCGGGAACGCCTCGATAAGACCTGTTAATCCACATCTGACTAAGAGAGAAATAGTCGCTGAGAAGGAGCTAAGTGAAGAGTGGATTTTATCGAGCAGATCATTAGTACTGGCAGTGCTTAATGATCAAGGATGGACCGAATGCTTCGCAAACAATAATGGACCATACTACCCGAAGCTGGTGAAGGAGTTCTATGAATATCTACAGTTCGAGGAAGAGGATGATCAACATAGACTGGTATCCAGAGTAAATGGAAATGAAGTCAGTTTTTCATCAGTTGAATGGGCTGCTTGTTTAAGAGTTCCTCATGAGGGTATTTACAACTACTATTCTGGAGCAGCTCCTCCAAATAGTAGAATCTTTGATCATGAGACAGCTCTGGAAGAATTGACAGGCAATGGCACTGTAAGGAAAATTATTGCTACTGAAATGAATGGAGAGGACAGGCTTCTGTTTAAGTTTATTCAGCATGTACTGAGTCCTAGAAGAGGAGATTTTGCAACTCTGAAGCATCAGGATATTTACTTGATGTACTTATTAAAACATGGAAGGAAGGTCAACCTTTGTAGGTTGCTGATGGCTCAGATGGAGGACATGATAAAGGCAAGCTCAAAATCAAGTGCCTTGTTTCATGCTAAACTCATTTCGGTTATGTTGAAAGTGAAAGGTGCAGCTGGAAGTCAGGAAGAGTTGATAGTGGCAAAGAACAGTGTATGTATCTCGAAAGTAATCTGCAAATTCATGAAGATCAGTTGGAATCCCTGGAAGAAATCATGGGTGAATGATGAGGAGAGAATCTATGAGAATTTTAGCCCTTCTACTCATCCCTCTAGACCGAGAGATAGGAGAGATCCAGGCTTAAAGCCTGATGAGCCTGAACCTGTATACTCAGATGATGAACAGACTGCAGTAGTTGGTAACTCTGCAAGAGAGAACACTCCAATTGATGAAGGGAGTGATCCTGATACTACTCACAGTCCTGTCAGGACAGTGACGTTTGGAGCAGCAAGCCCTCCAAAAGAACTACCTAGTAGAGAACCTGTTCTAAGAGACAGTGAGACTGAGTCTACAGAAGAAGAAGAAGAATCTCAATATTTTGTCAAGGACACCTCTGATGAGGGTGATACAGTCGAAGCAGAAGAGGCTGGAACTTTAAATGAAAATCAAGAAACTGTTGCAGAAGAACTTAGTATGAGCCCTCTGATAGGGTATACAGACAAGTCAGTGTCTGACCAGGAAGCAGGAGTGGTCTCTACTACTGTTGTCATGGAAGTGGTTGACGACCCAACAGAGAAGGAGGCTAACCTCACTGCTGAACCTACAGAGGAAGCAAGTATGGAACCTGCTAGAGCTACAGAAGAGAACTTAGAATTACCCAGAGTTGAGCAGATAGTAGAAAGTGTTCAGGAAGGACCTCCAAGTGAGGGGGAGCGTGTTGGTTCAGTCTCTGTACTGTATGATATAGAAGGATGGACCTCAGATCCAGGATACATGGTGTTAGGACTCAATTATGAGGATTCAGATGAGGAAAACCAACCACCAAGAAATCCAGTCATCCTACCTAACAGCTCTCCAGTGTTAGAAACTGAAGGATTGGCCACCAAGGAAGACCTTGAATCCTTAAAGAATGAAATGAAGGAGACCATCAGACAGTCTGTTGCTGAATTGAAAACCAGTCTTTTTGATGAGCTGAAAAATGTAGAACAATCCTTAGAACTATCTCTAGGATGTGTTGTGGGAAGTCCAATCAAAGAAGTGATGGATGAAATGAAAGTGTGCCACACCCAAATTGAAAGCTGGACTGGAGCAGTAGTGGCCCTCAGACAATCAGTTTCTTCTTTAACTGCCCTGAGCAGTTCTCAGACACAAGTGGCCAGTGAGATTCGATACATCAAAGAAGTGGTCAAGCAGTTTGTGGAAGTATTTGAGGCTTTCAAGAAATCAGTAAAAGAACACTTTAGTAATCAGGATGCTGTCATTCAGAAAGTGATTGGAAGTCTGACTCAGTCTTTCAAGGAGACAGTGGCATTCTCAGTCAAGTCCCTTCCTTCATCTAGCTCTCCTGTGGACCTTGAGCAGTTTAGAAGCCTGCTCAGAGAAGAGCTTACTCAGGCCCGTGCAAATGACACATCAGACCTACAGATCCTTGCTACTACAAGAGAAGTCAGTGGCTTTGTTCGTGAGCACCTGCAGGCTGCTACTGCTTCTCAGGAGGCCATCAAAAGTAAAGTGGATTATTACTTTGATCGGATTTTCACCAAGCATCAGTTGAACAATCACTTCAAGCTCATGCTAGAGACTATGAAGCTGCCTCCTGTAACTCAAGCCTTCAAAGAACAAGTTAGCAAGCTACGAGAGTTGACCCAGGCTTTGGATAAATTCTTGGAAAACAAAGATGACTTCTTATCTGCCATGGACAGAGGAGGAAACATTATCATGGATTTCAGAAATCTGCTCCTACCTTTTCTTCATGTGGACTGCACACCTGTTATAGTTCCTCCTGCCCTACCTGTCTCCAACCCCAGTGGTTCTTCCATCATGTCTCCTGCTGATGCCCTCAGAAGCCTTAGACCACTGATCCCTCGGCAAGCTACTCACTATCGGCCTTCAGGAGCATCTGTTGCTGCCCCTCCAGACATTCCTGCTGCCATTCCTCAGCCTGTTGATCATTCACCTCCTGCTCCATCTTCTTCCTCCAAAGGAAAAGATCCCTTACCTCCAGATGAAGAGGATTGAGTCTGTTTATTTTTTTTTGATAGGGATCATGTATTCACATTTTGGGTCATGTATTGTACTCCTTATTAATACAATGTTTCTTTTCTCTCTCTCTGTCTTTCTTTTTGTTAATCACAAAGGGGGAGAAATAAAGAGAAATAGATAGGGGGAGAAATGGGGAGAAATAGGGAAACTCAAGGGAGAAATGAACCTATACAGAGAGGAGAAATCCTTGCGGATTATACCTCATTTTTGCGCTCATATTGCTAATACTGTGTTTTGCACACTTCTCTCTGATACTTCTATATTTCATACTGACATAATTTGTGATTATCAAAAAGGGGGAGATTGTTGGAATCACCTGTTTTGATAATCCCAAATCATGCTTAAACATTGATTATGATGTATTAAACCTTTGCATTAATCCTATTATTCTATGCGTAAACGTATTTTATTCTAAACAGTTCATATTCTTACTCTCATAACTTTACTGTAATAGCTTACAGTAGTGGTTACATAAGTTTGGTATTGTTAGCTAACAGTCAGCGCTTTCTTCTCAAAGTCACAGTTACAGTTAACTGTCACCTTAAGTTACTGTTGCAATAAGTTCACAGTTACAAGGTTATAGTCGAAGACTAATACAAGCTTACAGTTACAAGTCTACTGCTATCTATTGTCAAAGCTCACAGACGAAGGTCACAGTTACAAGACTTCTGTTCAAAGCTTTCTCTGCTCAAGTTCACAGTCGAACAAGTCTACAGTTGGAACAAGTTCACAGTCGAACAAGTCTACAGTTGGAACAAGTTTACAGTCATAAGCCTACAGTCATAAGCCTACAGTCAAGGTTACAGTTAGACAGCTTCTGTCTACTAAGTTTACTGATGATCGAAGTCTGTAGTTGACAAAGGTTACAGCTCTACAAATTTAATGTTACAAGTCTACAGTTAGAGAGGCTACAGTTACATGGAGTAAAAGCTACCATTGCAAGCCTACAGACAGCAAGCCTTTTGTTGAAATCAGCAGTCAGAAGGAAGTCCACAGTTGGAAGTCCACAGTTGGAAGACCACAGTTGAAGTCAACAGTGACATACATTCTCGACTCACTGTTTTAATTTCTTTATTTCCTACATTTAATTTATTTAATTTATCTAACGGTCATATCATACATTTTGATGTTTTGTCAAATATCTGATAAAGGTTGTCGGATGTCAGGAACCCGTACCTCGTACCTGCTGAAAAGAAATATTTTCTGTCCCCTGTCGGGAGATAAATACGAGAAGACTACGCTGCCAAAAAAAAAAGAGATAATGCGAATACGAATGCGAACCAGACAAGTGCGTTGTGGACGAAATATACCAGAAGCACAAGAAGATAAAAACGAGTTCCATCAAGAACACAGAGAAGCATATAGACAATCAAGTATACTCGAGAAGTGTTCTGTGCATACAAGAAGAACCCTGAAGAACTTCATCGACTACATTCTCACTACCTGTGAACCTGGAGCATACGACACTCTGTTTCTCAAACAGAAACGAGAAGAGGACTCAAACTCTCTTCTGATCGAATACAAGAGCTACACTGAGATCACCAGAACCACTTCTAAACTCTACATCTCTTGTTCTGTGATTTATTCTACATTTTGAGCAGTGTGTGTTATCTGCTGTATTAAACACACACACTGACTCCTGTACTTTCACTGGAGGATCTGTAAATCCTCAGCAAATCTTTTTGCACTCCATTTCCCACTGTGGATAGTGGTAGAGGTCTTGTGACCTGGACAGCTTGCTGCTGTTGTTTGTTTTCCCACGAAGAACTGTGGTAGAGGTCTTGTGACCTGGACAGTGTGTTCACTGTTGTTAACCCCGATCTAGGGTGTGGATCATTCTTATATAAAATTTTGAGAGGACTAAGTCTCGGCTTGAGACTGAACCTCTTGGTTAATTTTCTGTGCTTATAGTTATACTCTATATCCATACTATACATATTTATTTCATATTCCGCTGCTATTACTTTGAAATATAATCTATCTTCAAAGCTACTTTGATAATTAAATTCGCAAGTGTTTATATTTGTTATAAATCAGTAAGTTAGTTTCAAAAGTTAATTTAATCATAAGATTAAGTTAACTGAGAATTAATCAATCTTTGAGAAACTAATTGAACCTTTATAATCTATATAAATTCACTACAGTTTAATTTGTTTTTGAAATTGGGGGATTTTAATAGAAATTGTTTTTAACAGAAATTTTAATTGGAACTCAATTCACCCCCCTCCTGAGTGTCCACTCCGACCAACACATTCCAATGGAGCCTTCAAATAGAGTTGAAGACAATATTATTCAATCTATTCCTATAATTTAGTCTTACAAGATTGAGACCATGATAGGATTACATCAAAACATGGCTAAAAAATAAAGACTATTACAAACATATACGAATGATGTGGGTGTTGGGATATATCAAGATAAGTACCAGGATCATGATCATCAACTATAATAGCCTACAACCTTTTGAGGGATAATAGGCCCTAAATATAAAGATGATTTTTTTTGAAGATGATTAAAATATTTTTTCTATACATTTTAACAACATAAGAAAAAATATTGATATAAATTTTTTTTATGGTTGAATTTAAATATTAGAAATTGTGGTTTTAGATTATTTATGTGATTCCTTATGACTACCCTGATTAGAAGGAATTCATGTTCATGTTCAAAATATTGTAATACCATATAAGATGACCATAGTGAAATATGATATTCTTGTATAAATAGTCTAGACACAAGAAGGATAATTTGTATTTATTAAAAAAAATTAGAGAACTAAAATTTTCCCCAAAAATTGTAATTAATATTAAATTGAATGATCATATATTTTAAATAGGCTATCATCATTCTAAAATATGCTCACAATTGATCATAATTAATCATGCATAATATATAGTATAAGATTAATTAACCTTAATGATGGAGAAAATAATTCCAATAATGTTATGAATTAGTATTTCTTCATCCATGTATACTTAGAGTGATGTAATTTTTTTTATTAAATTAGATGATGAGTGGGGAACTTATACGGGCAGTTTTTAATGGATATATAAAAATTTATTAGTTTTTATAATAAAATCCTTGCACATGTGACCCATTACTAGAAATAAATGTGGATTATTTGGTCGTTGTAAATCTTTAGCTAATATTACACAACTGATTTGCATTAAATTATGTTCTTTTTCCATCATTAGTGGTTTTGAAGAGCTGTCATGACCCGTCCCATGGGTCCATGCTGTGACTACCCCAAGCCCGTCTTCCACAGGCTAAGAACTAGAGACTAGCACCAAAGGCGTAATTCCCTAAAACTGGGAAGGCATTGCCTTTATAACCTGCAAACACACACCACAGATAAGAACACAAGTAAAATTTATAACCAAAAAGTGAGTACAGAAAGTAAAAAAGGTGCCAGAATACCAGCCCAACTGGAAAATACAAAAAACTGAATGTACATGTACAACTGAGGAAAAAGGAATAACAACCATTGGGTCATACTCTGAGGTTACTACCTGAAGGGTAGGTATAGATCACCTCATCCGCACTCCATGTCCATCTATCTCTTCCGTGTATCGACAAGACGTAATTTCCTCCTCCGGGTACTGTCTAGTCCTAGTACTCTTATCCTCGGTCAGCGTTGTCAGTCGTCTGTATCCAACACAATGAGATGCATTCATAGCCCGTGCAAGGGTTAGTATAACGATACTCAGAAAGGACCCCGAGACCCTCAATGTCTCACAAAATCTGACAAGGGTAGACCAAAAAGTATGAAATCAACTGATAATACCACTTAGGTATATTCCCATACATATACCTAAGTTATCATGTAATCCATCTCAATCGTGAGGAAAACACAAAAGTTACTGACTCAGCTCAACCAGGATTTTTATTCACATTGTCGAAACCACAACTGTAGAGACCCCAAACATCACATACATGGAAATTACAATACTTTTGAGGAATACATAATAAATAACAAAAACCAACACTCAAGGACCGTAATAGTTTAGTGTCTTTGGAAACTCAGAACATAATCTTATAATCATGGTGAAAGATCTTCAACATATCCCATAAATATCTTCCCCTTTTGTTATCTTACCTAAAACCTTTCTTTATATCCTGTGGAAAAGAAAACATATAAAGGGTGAGCACAAATGCTCGGTAAGGGCAATCTTGGAGAAAATAAAACAAACCATATACAATTTAACTTAAAAACATGAACATAATGATTAAACATCAAAATCTTGAGTAATGAAATAAAACATGGTTGTACATAAGGCATAGAACATAATGGAAAAATAATCATGATAAAATATCATGGGAATAAAACATTTAATTGTGGACAACCATTAAGCACTTGATATGATTTCCATAGTTTCCAAAGCCTTTCTACCAAGACCATCTTAGTGTACAAAGTCCCTTACTGAATTGAGTTCACTCCTCGTTCCAGTCCTGTATCACTGAACTAGATTAACTTGTTGTTCCAGCAATGATTATCTCATGATACATAAATCTTTACCCAATGCATTGGAGGGATATATAGGTCCCACTGATCTCATATTGAAATAATTCTTTCTTGTGCCACAACATAAACATAATTCATTCATCATAACCTAAAGAATAAATTTGGATTCATAAAAATCATCCCATCATAACATATTCCATATATAGAAAATGTATATCATTTCATCATAAGAAAATTGGAACCATGAAATTTATACTTGAAACATACACATATGAAATAATGTCATCTTGGATGAAAAATGGATTTGATAAAACACTTGAAATGAATTCTTTAGGAAAATATCCTTTATTCTTCAAAATCATTTTCTTTTAACAAAATTCCATGAAATTTTAAAAGAAAAATTATTTTTTTGGAAATATTCAAGAAATATTGTAGAGGAATATTCATGAAAATTAGGCATTATGAAACTGTAAAAATCTATTCATGCCGTATAAGTTAAAAAACATTCTTCTCGTACTTTTTCTGGAAAAGTCAAAAAGTACCTCGTATGGTAAACAAAAGAAAGATTCCTTACATACCATGTAGTAAAAGTAAAAAATGGGTAAATAGGAATTTAAACATACATGAAACCATTTTTAGAAAACAAGGACATGGATGTAAATATAACCCTAGTAAATAATTATGAATAAACAATCTCAGATGAAAATGAGATTGGAAAAGTTATCCCTTACCTTATGTTTGATATGATTTGTATGTTTTTGATCCTCCTGTATAATGATTTAAATGATTTCATTGAATTATTATAGAATCGTATTCATTGTTAAGATATCATATATGAATCATTTATGACTTTATATTACCCATTATATTGTAAATTCCATGTTAATGCAGCGTTTTGGATAAAATCGTTTCATTTATCGTACATGTTTCGAATTGTTATTATTGATATTATTACTCATATCATGATTTACTTAATTAAAGAATGTAAAACATGATTTATATATAATATATATTCAGAAAATAAATATATATTATAGATCAATAAATGGAATGAAATACACCATTCATTGAGACGGTAGGCCGTACGTACGCATGAACGTTGTTTTCGTTTCCTTATTGAATTGAATGGATTTATGTAAATGAAAAATATATGTACATAAATCCAGTATCATTATTATGTAATATCTTTCATTATTTTATTATATATATATATATATATTATAATCATACTTAAATGGTTAGTCATGGAAAATGAATCCCATCGCGTTTGTGGAGATGGTAGTCCGTACGTACGCACGAGCAAAGATATCATTCCCATAATTACTGAATAGAATTGGAGTGGATGATATAATATCTCATAATCAGTATGATTTTATAATAACAATTTATATTTATTCTTTACACCATTATACCCATCCAAGTAAGTTGGTGGTGGAAAAAACTAATTATACCACGACATGGAGACGGTATTCCGTACGTACGTACGCGCAGTGATTTCTTTTTCTGTAGGATGGATAGAAGGTGAAATGGGGTTGTTTCCTATTTTTAATTCCATATCAGTATATTTGGGATATATATTGTATTAATTTATAGTGAAACAACTAAAGAAGATGAAGTTGAAGAAGAATGAAACTTGAAAGAATCGGTAGAAAAGATTACCTCTTCTTTGACGCACCTCCTTTAAGCTTCATCTTAAGGGACTAGAGTTGGTCTTTTGAGAAGACAATAAACTCCAGAATTTTTCTAGGGAAGTGGAGAAGATAAATGGATAGGTTTTGTTCGAGCATGAAGGCTCATAGTGTTGTGAAGAGGAGAGGGAGGAGGTTCTCTTTTATAAGGAATGAGAGTGTCACCTTAGGGAAAACTGAAAATATTATTTTATAATTAAGTCATATTCGGTTTATAATTGCTGAAAATTTATTTATTTAGAATATAAAGTGGGTATGGGTCTAAATCCTCTCAACCAATAGGTTTTAGAGAAGTTTTTGTTACTATTTTTACCTTATCATTTAGATTTAACTCTAAGTTAAATAATTTAACTTTTACCGTGTCTTCTTGTATTATTACACTATATGGTTATTAAACATACTATAAACTATAAATAAAACCCCAATTGGTTCATTAATATCATATATATTATTATATAAGACTTTTTGCCGAACTGTATAATTTTAGGACCATTATATCAATTAATATTATAATATTTGTTTTAAAAAAATCTTTTATGTCAATTTTGACACTATTTGGTAATTTGTTTTCTCTAAATTCATAACAGCATTATTATTCAAATAAAAATTCATATAAAAAACCTAATATGTTATATTATCCTAGAAAATTAGTTTAATTCATAAAAATTCTCAAATTACATTTATTTGGGTATTTATAATATCAATTATTTTAATATTTCTGTAATTATGTAATTACTACATCACCATTGTGTCATAAATAAATTAAATAATTTAATGTATAAAAAATATAAATAAAATAACATTATGTAGGAAATATGATTATATTTCTAATGAATATTTATAGTAGAAATTATCTTATGTATAGCCCTATATTAAAAAATTTTAGTTATTAAATTTTGATTTTCACTATTTTAACTCTTCTTTAAATAAAATAATAATAAGTGTCCTAATCTAATCCAAGTGGACCTAAAGTATAATATTTTATTCCTAAGGTTGTTTTTTGTTGAATTACACTTATCCAATAGAATTATTACATGTTTTACGGTAATAATAAATCATTTTACCCTCAATTACCCTATTTAATTTTAAACGTGGTAAATAAAAGTAAAAACATACTATTCAACAAAAATTGTTTTTATCTTATTGAACCACATTTTACTCCTTGATATTAACCGTGTCACTCATATTTTCAAATTTCAATTCACAAAAGTGGTAAAATTATGTTTTATGTAAATTTTCAAATTCTCCTAGGAGGTGAGTAAAAGACGGTGAAAAGTTAAATAAAATTTTGATATATCTAAAATTATTATAAAAGGACTCCAATGAATTATATCAAACTTATATAGGTATTATGTATCTATTTTGACCTAAAAAAAATTAAATAAAATAAATTATTATTTAAATAAAACGTCATTTTTAACTAATAACCCAGTGTTTTAACTACTCATCAAAAATTGAATGTTTTCAGAAAAATACCAAAAATTCACCCTAGGCTAATTTCGATATTCCAAATCAAAATATGAAGTCCATTTTGAAAGATAAAATTTATAAAATTTCAAAAAGTGGGTGTTACTTTTCATAACGGATAGTTTATATAATATTTTAATAACATATCTTTGTTTAGTAAAACCTGGTATTGCATTCTACACACGCTATCAAGGAAGGTCATGATTGGGTGTAATGCAAGCCAAGTCAGGGCTGCGTGTAGTGAAAGATACCTTTGGTATTGCGTATAACATAATAAAACTTATTTCATTTATACATTAAACAAAATCTATACTTAATGTTGCGTAATAGAATTTCCACAAAACAAACTTGAAATTGTGTGTAACACAAGACAATAATAGTGATGCGTATACTGCATGTTAATACGGTGTTGTATATAGTACAATCTAATCTTGGTGTTGTGTACAAAAGATGACATCAAAGAAATTAAAAATAATATATCTCATAAAATCTCAGGGTTTTACCTTCTAGAAACCCACATCGTAAAAAGAATAATGAATCATTATTATAATAAGGAACGTTAGAAACATAACGGATACATAAAGTAACTCATCACTTGGTTTACACATATGAGAACATAGGTGGAAATATGGATATGGAATAGAAATATAAACATCAAGTTATGATGGAGAGTAGTAGAGAACATGGCTATGAAAATTCCAACAATCACAAAGCCATAAATTTGTGATGATCTAAGGTACCATCTGGTTCATCATATATGAGGGCACTATGACATCATTTTTAGTTTTCAAGATCATTTCCCTAATGTTGAATAATTTTTGAATTAAAATAAATACTTCCTTGATTTTGGTAAAATATCTATGTTGCTCGTGCCTCGAACAATTTCCACTTCATATCTTAAAGAAATAATGTTGAATTTGTCTTTTGAGGTGTTTTTGCAGATTATGCGATATAATGATAGGTCATTCCATATGTCTCACTCATAATGTACATAAGTCCATCTATGGTGAGATTAATCGTATATGGTTCCAGAATGGACTTATACTTCATCCATAATCCTGCTTAATAAAATAAAACCGGTTTCCGCTAACTAGGAACATCCTATAGGCCAGTGGTACGTGATAAAGGCATGTCGCACTTCAGTTGTGGGTTCGATTCCCACAGCCTTGTCTGACGCGATGGGTTGTCGCTCATCTTATGGGTTTTCCTTTTTCTAAAACTACACTATTATAACATTCCAGAAGTAATATTGAAAAAAGGTTCTATCCTTCAACAATATTATATTATGTCCAACATAATCCATTTCAAATCTTCAGACTTATCCAAAATACTTTGTTCCATGCTCATAGTATAATAAAAACGATTACTAGAAATTTCATCTACCGAGCATGTGAATACCATCATTTATCCCCCATATATCATACGATATATCTTGTTGGTAACATTCCAAACATGTGAATACCTTAGACATGTATTCTCTTGAAAAATGAATACCCATTGAACCTTAGTGAAAACATGAATGTTGTCAAAAGTTAACTCTTTCCACATACCAACATCCCAAAATTTCTATATACTCAAACCATGATATCATTCATAAAATCATTTCATTTTCTCTTTATCCCTTCATTATACTCATATCATCTTCGTTCAAAAAATATTTCGATCACTTTTCATGGTTAACGATACCATATAATTATTGAAAACCAATACATAGATATTCCACAATTCCATGATATCATAAATGAGATTCCATGATACTATTTTAAATTCCCATTACATAAACACTTAATCATTCCACAACATCATTTTCATACTCAACATCACAAATAGTGATCGCATGTGACTTCCCATTTATCCTTTTTCATAAAAGGATTCTAATGTCGATCATCATTAACCCTTGGATTAGGGAATTGATTAGCATAATGCCCCACTTACATTCACATGAAGCATTGAAGTGTTGGTGGAGCATTCTCTATAGTCTTTTCTCTATTCACATCATTAGCTACCTTTTCCCCATTACATTGACACACAACTTCTCAAAGACCTTCTTTTCCACACTTAAAAAACATTTTCTAGTGCCTTTTAGGCAATCTCCAACGTGATTCTTTCCACACTTTTAGTATAAAGTAACCTTCATCTTTTTTCACCATTGTTCGGATATTTTTCCTTGAACTCCATCTTTTGTTTCTTGTTACAACCATGAGATGGATATGTAACATCTACTTACATTTCTACCTTGATAGCACATCGCACTATTTCTCCATAGCTGCTGAAGTCTCTTATAGCTAATTCCCTTATAAGAATTGGTTTTAATCCACTGAATAATAGATCAACTTTACTTTCAGGTTGGATGATAAATCTAGGTGCATACCTTGGAAGCCTTGTAAAATTCACCTCTTATATACCAACAGATTCATAATCCTTTTTCTTAAGCTCAAGGAACTCCTTTTCTATCTTTTTTCAAAGAATACGAGTGAAGTACTTATTGAAAAAAATGTTCTTCAACTCATCCATTTCCATGGATTCAATTTTATCTTGGGGTCTTGTATTCAAAATTTGAGTCAACCACTAGTCTGCTTCACCTACTAAACGGTAAGTATCCAGAATGAATTTTTCATGTTCCGAACTTCGAATTATGGAAAATATATTTTCAATGGTAATGATCCATTGTTCAGCAACCAATGGATCAAGAGACCCACTGAATGAAGGTGGATATTGCCTTATTAAGGACTCAATAGAATATTGTTCCCTTCTCTGCTAATTCGGAAGTCCATAATGATTCTTAGCTTCTGTAAGTATAGCAATAAGATTTTGCACTCCATATACCATAACATTGTTTTGTTCAGGAGGACAGTCATTTCATTTCACATTACATTGATCAACACGGTTCCTTCGGGTTCCAGCCATCGTATAAAACCCAAAAAGAATTTTGTGAGAGTCAAAAATCATGCTAGGAAAACAAAATAATAAAGTGGTTGTAACTTTAATATATAACATCTTAGGTTTAATTATATGATTGTTATTATAATTCTAGGACTATAACCCATACTTATAATTAACCTTAGGGACATCCCTAGACATACCATAGAAATATCTCTAGGGATTACACTAAAGTTTTCGCATCACTGTTCCCAAAGGTTAACTAAAAAATTCCTCTGATACCAACTATAGAGACCCCAAACATGATGTACATGGACAATACAATAATTTTGTGAAATAATTAATACATAACAAAAACCAAGACTCAAGTACCATAATAGTTTAGTGTCTTTGGAAACTTGGAACATAATCTTCTAATCATGGTGAAAGATCTTCAGCATCTCCCATAAAGATCTTCCCCTTTTGTTTTCTTACCAAAAACCTTTCTTTATATCCTGGGTAAAAGAAAACATATAAAGGGTGAGCACAAATTCTCAGTATGGGTAAGCGTGGAGAAAATAAAACAAACTATATGCATTTGATCTTAAAAACATGAACATAATGTTTAAACATAAAAATCATGAGCAATGAAATAAAACATGGCAGTACGTAAGGCATATATCATAATGGAACATCAATAATGATAAAATAGCATGGGAATAAAACATGTAATTTAGGAAAACCATTATGAACTTGATATGATTTCTATAGTAGCCAAGGAATTGTTTTTAAGACCATCTTAGTGGACAAAGTCCCTTACTGAATCGAGTTCACTCCTCGTTTCAGTCCTGTATCACTGAACCAGATTAACTTGCCATTCTGGCCATGTCTATCTCATTAGATATAAATAATTACCCAATTCATTGAAGGGAGATATAGGTCCCACCCATCTCATATTTAAATCATTCTTACGTGTGCCACAACATAAACATAAATCATTCATTATAACCCAAAGAATAAAATGGGTTTCATAAACATCATCCCATCATAACATCATCCATATAAAAAAATGGATATAATTTCATCATAAGAAAAGTGGAACCATGTAATTTATACTTGAAACATACACATATGAAATAATGTCATCTTGGATGGAAAATGGTTTTGATAAAACACTTGAAATGAATTCATGAGGAAAATACCCTCTCTTCTTCAAAATCATTTTCTGTTCAAAAAATTCCATTAAATTTTAAAAGAAAAGGATTTTGTTTGAAATTTTCAAGAAATATTTTAGAGGAATCTTCATAAAAATTAGGTGTTATGATACCGTAAAAATCCATTCGTGCCGTATAAGTTAAAAAACATTCTTCTTGTACTTTTGCCGGAAAAGTCAAAAAATACCTCGTATGGTAAACAAAAGAAAGATTCCTTACATACCATGTTGTAAAAGTCAAAACTGGGTAAAAATAACTTTAAACACACATGAAAACATTTTTATAAAACAGGGACATGGATGATAAATATAACCCTTGTAAATACCTACAAATAAACAATCTCAGATAAAAACATGATTGGAAAATTTATCCCTTACCTTATGTCTAATATGCTTTGTATGTATCCAAAACTCCTGTATAATGATTTAAATAATTTCAATGATTTATTATAGAATCATATTCATTGTTATTATATCATATATGGTTCACTTATGACTTTATATTACCCATTCTTTTGTAAATTTCATGTTAAAGAAGCATTTTGGGTAAAATCGTTTCATTTATCGTAGGTGTTTTGATTTCTTGTTCTTGATATTATTACTCATATCATAATTTACTAAATTAAATAATTTAAAACATGATTTATATATAATATATATTAATTATATAAATATATATGATAGATCAATAAATGGAATGAAATACACTGTTCATGGAGACGGTACGCTATACCTACGCATTAATGCTGTTTTTGTTTCCTTATTGAATTGAATGGAATTAAGTAAATAAAACATATATGTACATAAATAAAGTATCATTATTATGTAATATCTTTCATGATTATTTATTATATATATACTTTTTAATCATACATAAATGGTTAATCATGGAAAATGAATCTCATCGTGTTCGGGGAGACGGTAGTCCCTACGTACGCATGAGCGATGATATTGTTCCCATAATTATTGAATAGAATTAGAGTGGATGATATAATATATCAGAATTAGTATGATGTTATAATAACCATTATAGTTATTATTTACACCATTATACCAATCCAAGTAAGGTGGTCGTGGAAAAACTAATTACACCACGGCGTGGAGATGGTATTTCGTACGAATGCACGCGCGGTGATTTTGTTTTCCATATGATGGATAGAAGGTGAAATGGGATTATTTAATATTTGTAATATAATATCATTATATTATTTATACTTATTGTATTAATATACATTGAAACAACTAAATAAGAGGATGTTGAAGATGAATGAAACTTGAACGAATTGGTAGAAGAGATTACCTCTTTTTCGACGCACCTCCTTTAAGGTTTCCTTTAAGGGACTAGAGTTGGTATTTTGAGAAGAACAAAACCTCCAGAATGTTTCTAGGGAAGTGGATAAGAGAAATGGGTAGGGGTTGGCTGATCATGAAGGCTCAAAGTGTTGTGAATAGAAGAGGGAGGAGGTGCTATTTTATAAGGGGGGAGAGGGGAACATTAGGAAAAACTTAAAATATTATTTTATAATAAATTCATATTCGGTTTATAAAAGCTCAAAATTGATATATTTCTAATATAAAGTGGGGATGGGTCGAAATACTCTCAACCAATAAGTTTTAGAAAAATTTATTTTATATTTCAACCTTGTCATTTAAATTTAACTCTAAGTTAAATAATTTAACATTTTCTGTGTCTTCTTGTATTGTTACATTATATGGTTATTAAACTTACTATAAACTACCAATCGAACCCCAATTAATTAATTAATGTCATATATATTATTATATAAGTCTTTTGGCTGAACCTTATATTTTAGGACCATTATATTAATTAATATTATAATATTTGTTTTAAAACCCTTTTATGTCAATTTTGACTCTATTTGGTATTTTGTTTTCTCTAAATTCATAACAGCATTATTATTTCGAAGACAATTCATATAACCAACCATAACATGTTATATTAACCTAGAAAATTTTTGAAGTTCATTAATATTCTCAAATTACATTTATTTTGGTATTTATAATATCAATTATTTTAATATTTCATTAATTAGATAATTACTGCATCACCATTGTGTCATAAATAAATTAAATTATTTAATGTCTAAAAAAATATAAATAAAATACCATTATGTAGTAAATATTTCTAGATTTATAATTAATATTTATAGTCAAATTTATCTTATGTATTACCCTATATTAAAAAAAATTAGTTATTAAACAATGATTTTAACTATTTTAACTCTTTTTTAAATAAAATAATAATAAGTGTCCTAATCTAATCCAAGTGGACCTAAAGGGTAATATTTTATTCCTAAGGTTGTTTTTGGTCGAATTACACTTATCCAACAGAATTAGGACATGTGTTAGGGTAATAATAATATCATTTTTACCCTTAATTAACCTATTTACTTTTAACCATGGTAAATAAAAGAAAAAAGTTACTATTCACAAAATGTTATTTTTGTCATATTGAACCACATTTTACTCATTTATATTTACCATTTCTCTTGGATTTTCGAAATTCAATTCACAGAAGTGGTAAAATTATGTTTTATGTAAATTTGCAAATTCTCCTAGGAGGTGGGTAAAAGACTGTGAAATGTTAAATAAAATTTTTTTATATTTAAAATTATTATAAAATGACTCCAATAAATTCCGTCAAACATATATAGGTATTATGTATCTATTTTGACCTAAAATAAATTTAAATAAAATAAATTATTTTTTAAATAAAAATTCGGTTTTAACTAATAACGTAGTGTTTTCACTATTCATCAAAAAATGAAAGTTTTCATAAAAATACCAAAAATTCACCATAGGCTAATTTCAATATTCCGAATCGAAAAATGAAGTCCATTTTGAAATATAAAATTTATAATATTTGAAAAAATTGGGAATTAGTATTCATAACGACTTGTTTATATAATATATTAATTACATATCATTGTTTAGTGAAACTCGGTATTGCGTTCTGCACATGCTATCGAGGAAGGTCTTGATTGTATGTAATTAAATCCAAGTCAGGGCTTCTTATAGTTCAAGATCCCTTTGGTGTTGCGTATAACATAATAAAAACTTATTTCATTTATACATTAAACAAAATTTATACTTAATGTTGCGTAAAATAATTTCCACAAAACGAACTTGAAATTGTGTGTAACACAAGACAAGAAAAGTGTTGCGTATACTGAAAGTGAATACGGTGTTGCTTATAGTAAAATATGATCTTGGTGTGGTGTACAATAGAATACCTCAAAGAAATTAAAAATAATATATCTCATAAAATCTTGGTGTGTTACAATGGCTGTTGAAGAACTCCTCCTCTGTCGAGTATTGTGGGCCTGCCGCGACACCCAGGAGCTTCCCACTAACCTTGGACTCCTGAGGTTCTCCTCCAGTCAAGTATTGTGGGTCTGCTGCATCACCATGTGCCTCCCCGCCATTGGTCTGCTATATCACCAAGTCCCTCCCCGTCATGGGTCTGCCTACCAGAACCAGGCACTCCCCCTAATAGCCTGTAGAGGTACTCTTCCTATCGAGTACCACGGGTATTCCACCACAACCAGGTGCTACTCCACTATGGGTCTGATGCCACAACCATACGCTCCACACTTGGCTAGTTGATTCACTATGAGTCAATCGGTCAGCAGTTGTCAAGTCGCAGCTAGCTACGACGTCTTCGCACTCTGTCTTCTCGTCTCTTGAAGGATCTGTTCCATGAGCTATTGGTCAATATTCCAACTCACATGAAGTCCCATGAAAAAGTATCTCAAAGGTACGCCACATCATAGAGGTCTCAACGCAATAGACGACGCATCAATCGAACGCTTGATCTGTGGGTTATTAGCTTTTTAGTCCCAGGGGCCAGGTTGGATTCATGTGCAAGTGAGGTTCGGCCTTGAGGGCGTCGTGAGGTTGCGGATTGGCTCAGAGTGTGCCGCAAGGTTGCGGCTCGGGACGGCTCAGCCCGTGGCCGGGGTGGCGCGGTCGGGGCCAGGAGTTCGGCTCAATTGGGGCACTGTGAGGTCGCGGCCTGTGCGGCCAGGGGATGCGCGGCTGGAGATAGAGGCGCGGCTGACGATGGAAGCATGGCTGGGGTGTGGCATGGTTGGGGTGTGGCGTGGTCGGGGCGCGGCGCGACCGGGGTGCGATGTGGCTCGGGCCGGTTCGGTTGGTGAGGGGTGTGGTTCGACCCGGGGTGGCGGAGCCGGTTTGGTCGTGGCGCCGGAGCGTCGTAGGGGAAACGCAGGTAGTACGTCCATTGCCTTCGTCACCTTTGACATTGCATTCCTCTGTTTCGAAGAACACCAGAAAAGAGATCGGTAGAGGCGTCGGACCACGTTGGTTTGGTCTGAACCCTTCCACATTTGGTTGATATCAATTGGATCACAAGAATATAGCAAATAACGAGCATGTAAGACATATTTAAACATTAATTCCCATAATCCCTCATTATCAAAATATTCCTAACCCGCATAGAAAAACATCTGCAGATCAACTTGATAATAATTTGGTCCGCGTTCTTTATTTTGGAAGAAATGTAACAAGGGAATAATATCATACTTAAATAAAATTAAATCCCGTTCTTTGTTCGTTGTTTGTTGATGATGTCATGGATAAGAAGACAAGTTTGTCATCATTCATCGCGTCTCCCATACACTTCCAATCCTAAGCTTGTGCATCAGTTCATTGACGACGACGATGAGGAGGGAGGGTCGGTCGTCGAAGAAGTCCCACGTCGGTTGCTCTTGCAAGGTTCTTCTCAGGAAGAAGTCCAAGACGCTCATTGTCATCATTATTCATTGGAATAACATGTTCTATGTTCTTCATTGGAGAGATTTCTCCCTATGTACCCCTCCCCATGTTCCACTAAGATAAATATTCCATGCCAAAATAATAGATTAAGTTTATCTATTATTTAATTTTTGTCAGAAAAAAGTAAAAATGTTTAAAAATAATTAATTTTTGTGCTCAATTAATTAATGGGGAGGATTTTGAAAATTAGTGGCATGTACATTGGCAGAATTAATTGGGTAGAGGAGGTTAATAGACTCCCCCTCATTAATGAGGGTAGTTGAGAGGTTTTTCATAATTAAAATGGGCGTTTAGTCTCGGGTGGTCCCCACCACCATATCCTCTTGTGGGAGGTTAGGTTCGGGTGGGACCTACCACCATAACCTCTCATGGGAGGTTTCGGTGTGGTGTCCCCCCCCCTCCAACTTCCACTTTGGTGATTATAACAGATAAAAATTAAATAGAACATGCGTCTATTTTATTTTATCATT
This sequence comes from Viscum album, assembly GCA_963277665.1. NCBI lineage: Eukaryota > Viridiplantae > Streptophyta > Magnoliopsida > Santalales > Viscaceae > Viscum > Viscum album. The sequence goes on from OY728150.1 coordinate 1,707,829,036, forward strand.
CCCACTAAAAACCCAAAAACTATTATCCACCCTCGACCAACTGTCATCGAGGTGAATGTCTTCTTAAGGGAATATCAGTGTTGTGAGTTCAACGGTGCCCTAAGATTTCAATTCCGAGCACTGGTTAAAAATTTATAAAAACCCGCTCATACGATTTCTTAACGTACCCAAACAGAACTTCAGAAATAGATTTCAGGAACTCCGGGCCTCATAATCACGCGTCGTCAACATTCTCGGACTCGTAAAAATCCAATTTAACAAAAATATTACATATAAATTCAGGGTCATTACATTATCCCCACATCAGTACTTTACGTCCCAATAAGCTACAACTCATAACTAAGGAATCATGTGGGGGTACTGAGCACGCATCTCAGCCTCCCACTCCCATGTACTCTCTTGGAGGTTCCCATACATCCAGCGAACACGTGCCCGAGGTATCGATCGTCCATGAAGGAATTGATCCTATCGATCCCCAATCTATATTGGAACCACCGTAAAAGTCACCCCATCGCCAACGTCCATCTCCCCATGGTTGATGATGTGGTAAGTGTCATGCACATATCTCCTTAGCTGGGATACATGGTAGACGTCATGAACCCAATGCAACTGAGGTGGAAGAGCTAAGGAGTATTCTATATCGCCTACTCTGCTGAGGACCTGAAAATGTCTGATGAATCTCAGAGATATCTTGTTGCCTCATCCAAATCTCTATAGACCTTGTCGAGGTGAGACCCGTAGAAAGAAACGGTCTCCATCCTCGAACTCCATTGGTCTCCGTCTCCTATCAACATATGACTTATCCCTGCAATGTGCAGTCTTCATTTGCTTTAGGATGATTTTCACATTCTTTATGGTAGCCCGTACCATCTCTGGTCCTACTAGTGCTGACTCCCCTCGATCAGTCCAGCACAAAGGTGATCTACAAGGTCGCATGTACAATGCCTCAAAAGGTGACATCCCAATGGTGGAGTGATCGCTGTTGTTTTATGATAACTCCACCAAAGGTATGTTATCCTCCTAGCTGCGACTGTAGTTGAGGACACTACAACGTAGCATGTCCTCGAGGGTATAAATGGTCTGCTCATTTTGGCCATCCATCAGAGGATAGAAGGCGGTTCTCAAACAAATCTGCATCCTGAAAGCTTCCTACACCCCCTTCCGTAGCCGGGAAGTAAAACATTTGTCACGATCGGAGACAATCGATGATGGTACACTATGTAACCGTACAATTTCTTGCACATAGAGGCATCCCAAGATATCTTCTGAACCCTTATCTATGATCGGTAGGAAGTGGGCCAACATGGTGAGTTGGTCGACGATCACCCAGATCGAGTCATGACCTCTGGATGAACGTGGAAGTCCTGTCACGAAATCCATGGATAAAAGGCTGAACCAATCCTACTAGTACCTGGTTCTCTGTCTTCACTTGCTGACAAGTGAGGCACCGTGAGACAAACTCTGCAACTTCCTTCTTCATTCCTAGCCACCAGTTCTATCGTCGGAGGTCCTGTACATCTTAGCCACTTCTGGATGTACCGCTATAGTGGATGTGTGGAACTCCATTGAAACATCCTCCCGATTTGACACTGGTACCATGGAACATCATCTAAAAATGATGACGTACTCCCCACATTCATAAAATCCATCAAGTGCCAACCTTGTTGATATCTGAGCATGTCGTTTCTCACAGTCAGCTTCCCCATGCTATGCCTGCCTAACTCGCTGAAGAAGTGGGGGAGTGACTATAAGAGATTGAAGAAAATTTACACCATCTTTATCCACAAAGGATATCTGTAAAGTAGCCAGCTGCTCTGTCGCCTCACCTAGAAGCTATATTCCAAATCTCTTACTGAGTTCATCTATAAAAAAATTCCCCTTCCTAGTAGTATAGACTATCTCGAAGTCATAGTCCTGGAGGAACTGAAGCCAATGTCGCTATATCCGGTTCAGGTCCTTCTGAGAGAAGATATACCTAAGACACTTTTGATCAGAGTACACGATAAAAAGTTCACCCAAAAGATAGTGTTTCCACATCCTCAAGGGGAATACCATTGGTGCTAACCCCAGGTCATGAGTAGCATAGTTATAATCATGTTGTCACAGCTAAAAAGATCCTTATGCGACCACTGCTCACTCCAGCATCAGGACACATCTGAGTCTGGTCCTTGATGCGTTGCAGTAGACTACATACCCTATGCCTTCCTCCGGATGCCTCATGATGGGGGCACTAGTCAGCCTCTACCTCAGCTCTTGAAAGCTCTACAGGCATCTCTCTGATCAAACAAAGGGTTTCCCCTTCTTCGTCAAGGCTGATAGTGGTGTTGCAACTCTAGAGAAACCTCGTAAAAACCTCTGGTAATAACCAGCCAATCCTAGGAAACTTGGTACCTCCATCACACTCATCGGTGGATCCCAAGAATTTATCGCATCAATATTCATGGGATCAACTACAACACCACCCTATGATATGACATGTCCAGGAATGTAAACCTCTAAGATCTAGAACTAGAACTTTGAGAGATTACCATAAATCTGGTTGTCTCAGAGTGTGTCCAATAATACTTGAAAATGATAGGCATTCTCCTCCTCAGTAGTCAAGTAGATCAGAATGTCATCAACGAAGACTATGACAAAGCGATCAAGGTATGGCTGGAAGATTCTATTCATGAGTCCCATGAACACTTCTGGAGCATTGGTTACATTAAATGGCATAACCAAGAACATGTAGTGGCCATACCGACATCTAAAGGTTGTCTTTTGCACATCCTCGCCTCAAAATCTGAGCTGGATATAGCCTAACCTATGGTCTATCATTGAGAACCAATGTGCTCCCTTCTACTAATCAAATAGGTCTCCAATACTCGACAGTGGGTACTTATTCTTTACGGTCACATGGTTCAGGCGCCGATAGTCAACACAAAGCCTCAATCTCCCATTCCCCTTCTTGGAAAACAGAATCGGGGCACCCAAGGTGAAACACTATCCCGGATCAATCCATTCCCCTAAAAGTCCTCTAGCTGTACACACAGCTCACAAAGCTCCATGGGAGCCATCTGATACGCTGGTGTAGATATCGGTTTCCTATAGGGGTACAAGTCAATGTAAAACTCCACCTATCTGTGAGGAGGTAGACCTGGGACATCATCGAGGAAAACATCTGTGTACTGGTCCACAACTACAGGATAGCTATGATTCTCAACATAAACTACTCCAAGGGTAAGGCTAGCCAACTAATGAGTGGTCAGCTACACCCTCCTCCTGGAATGTTTTCCAGTTCTGTAAAGGCTCTCTTCTTTCTGGTGAAGGTAAACCCAGTCCCATCTGTTCAAACACACCTCAAATTGGGCCTAATACATTCAATCTAAGAATGGAATGTAGACAACCAGTCCATAACCAAGATGACGTCGTAAGGCCTCGACACTACTACAAGGAGATCCCAGCCGAAGCTCTCACCTCCTAGAGTAAGCTCACACTGCCGACACAAATGCATAATCATCGATTCCTCTCTCGTAAGAGTATCTATCCGTATGGATTGAGCCAATGGCTCCGTTGGAATCTCCGATCTCTGAACGAGGGCAGAGGCAATGAAAGAGTGACTGGAATCTGTGTCTATTAGAATTGCAGCTAAGGTGGACTAGAAAAAAATTGTACCTCGTATCATCTCTAGAGTACTGTGATCGTATTCTTTGGCTTCCTGGATATGAGCTCTCCCCTCTCCACCTGCTCTCTACAGCCGGGGTGGACCTCCTGCTAGTGGTGGCGGCAACAGCTCAAAATGTCTTCCACCTCCAACTGCAAGGTTAGCTCCTTTGCCACGTCCGCCTGCTCCACGCGGTCCTCCTCGATCAAATATATAACTCATACTTGGAGGTATTTTGACAATCTATTATTCATCTGAACGGCTGGTCATACAGTCATGAGCCATGTGACCTATCCCGCCGCATGAGTAACACTTCCCTCTCCTGGGGTGTCTGTATTTGCCTCGAGTGCTCCGCATAATCGATCTTGAGTCATGTGGTCATCCTCCTGTTGGTTAGGTCCTCTTGGACCTCTGCTATTCATTGCCAGCTATAGAAGACTTTTCTACATATCAATTGGTTGTAGATCTTGCTGTTGGAGACTGATCAGCAAAGAATGTCTCTACTGGGAGGGCTCTCTCTAACAAACCTGCATGCGTCGGGATGCTGAGTGAGATCACTGAAGCTCTGATCTCTTGCCTTAGTCCCTGCTCAATGGTCTAAGACCCGAATAATGGGACCCGAACCATATCAGTGGGGTAGCATGAGTGTTCTATGAACCTTGTTGTGTACTGAGCTACAGTGTCGATGCCCTACTGTAGATGAAGTAGCTCCTATATGTGCACTGCGTGAAGAGTCACTAGGACAAACTCTGCACGAAACAGGGTCTCGAAGTCTGAACAGAGAAGAATCATCTCATTATGAACTTGTAGAATCATGATCCACCATATTTCCACCGCTTCCTGTAGAATGTTGGTACCATGAATTACCATGAGGTCGGCTGGTGTCCCTACCAGTCGGAATAATCTCACCACAGCCTCCAGCCAATCTTCATCCGCCTGTGTGCCCATCTCTCCCCTGAACCTGGGTGGCCTCTGCTGCTGGAACCCATGAAATTCACTCAAGTGGCATGCATAGTCTACTACTAGGGCTAGTGGAATCAGTGGCCCAATGGGAAGTGGTACCGCTAGTGCCTCCGCTGAAAAAGGTCCCTGCAGTGAGGCCTTGTCTCTCAGTGGCCTATTTGTGTGTACAACTCTTGGGACTCTAGTTGGTGGTCTATGAGGAGGAATCCTAAAATAAACAGATGTGACATATTCAAATGATTATACATGGTGAGATGACATAGTTGAGCTGACATAAAGAATGTTTTTGAAAACACACACGCATTCATTTTTTTCGTGCACTGAGTCGTAAATGAATAGTCAGGGTCCTGGTGTATTGATACGTCGGCCGTCGCACCAATACTGAACTCCCTGAACTAAGAACCACACTCAATACAAATAAAACTATTGATTCATCGAAAAAAAAGATAAGAGTCCTACATTATTGCGGTATAACTGAATCCTCTGATACTAATTTGTCACAACCCATCCCCCAGGGACTATGCTGTGACTGCCCCAAGCCCTCCATCCATAGGCTAGGGGCAGGCGACTAGCACCAAAGTCATAATTCCCTAATACTAGGAAGTCATTTCCTTTATAACATGTAAACACACACAGTAGATATGAACACAAGTAAACTGTATAACCAACAAGTGAGTACAGAAAGTAAAAAGGGTCCAGAATACAAGCCCAACTAGAATGTACAAGAAACTAAAAGTATAAGTACAGCTGAAGAAAAATGAAAAACAGCAACACAGTCATCCTCCGAGGTTCCTAATTGAAAGGTAAGTACAGATCACCACCTCATCACTACACGTATGTTCGTATCCCTTGTGGAATGAAATGTCATCAGGTCCACCTCCGGGTACCGTCCAGTCTTGGTACTCTTAGCCTCGATCCGTGTTTTCCATCATCTGCAACCAACACAACGTGGTGCAGGCATAGCCCGTGCTGGGGTGAGTTTAGAGATACTTAGTAGGGACCCTGAAACCCTCAAGGTCTCAAAAAATCCAACAAGGATAAACAAAAAAGTATGAAATCAACAGATAACCCCACTTAGGTATATCCAATACATATATATAATTTATCAATTAATCCATCTCAATCGTGAGGAAAACACAAAAGTTATTGACTCAACTCAACCAGGATTTTTATTCACATTTTCGAAACCATGGCTGCTGAAGAAATAATCCTCTATCGAGTACAGTGGGCATGCCGCGACACCAAGGCACTTCCCATTAACCTTGGACTACAAAGGTACTCCTCCTGTCGAGTACCATGGGTCTGATGCATCACCACGGTGCTCCCCACCGTGGGTCTGCCCCTACTACCGGACACTTCCCCTAAGATCCTACAGGGTTACTCATCTTGTCTGGTACCGCGGGTCTGCCACCACAACCAGGCACTCCTCCACCGTGGTTTTTCTGCCACAACCAGGTGCTCCCCACTGGGCTAGTTGAGTCACTCCGATTCAATCGGTCTGTAGTTGTCAAGTCTCAGTCAGCTACTAGGTCTCTGCACTCTATCTGCTCATCTTAGGAAGGATCTTCTACAAGAGCTACTGGTCGATACTATAACTGACATGATGTCCCATGAAGTCCCACGATGAAGTATCTAAGAGTTCTACCACATCATAGAGGTCTCAATGCAATAGACTTCGCGTCAATCAGATGCTCGGTCTATGAGTAGTTAGCATTTTAGTCCCAAGAGGGCCCGGTTGGATTCGTGCACGATCCAACCTGACTGTATCTCAACTATATCCCAATCTCTAGTGGGGTATACTCAAAGGGACCATAATTCTCTAAGATTACCAGGGCCACTGATGGCTCATCAAATGGATGATCGGGGCCAAAGATGTCGCCAAAAGAAGTAAAGGGTCGTAGTGGGCCCGGGTCTGGTCTGACCCAGTCTGGGAAGACCTAGCCTGACACGTTGGTTCTTGCCTGGCCCATTAAGCGATCCACCCCATTAGGTTCAGCCTAGCCTGTTGGGACCCACCAAGTGGGCCGTGAGGGATCGTGGAGGGCTGCGAGAGTGCAGACCGGTCGTGATGGCACGGACCGGCCGCAGGTCGACGCAAGGTAGATTCGGCCCTTAGGGTGTCGAGAGGGCTTTCCTCGACCCCGAGGGTGCCGCGAGGGAAAGAGATAGGGTGGCTTGTTTCTAGTCTGGGGAGGCGCAGTCAGGGCCGAGAGGCCGACTCGTTCGGGGCACCGCGAGGGCGCGGCCAGCTCGGTCGGGGCCAGTGTGGTCATCGAGGGCGGCGTGGCCGGTGAGGGCGGCGATGTCGGGGTGCGGCGCGGTCGGGGCACGGCACGGCCAGGGAGGGTCATGGATTAGGCCAGTTCAGCTGACGGGGGGCATGGTTCGGCCCAGGGATGCAGATTCTATTCGGCGGTGGTGCTGGAGCATCGTGGGGGAAGCGCGGGTCGCAGAGGCGGCGGGTAGCACGGTCGTTGCCTTCGTTGCCTTTGTCACCTTTTACGTTGCTTTCCTTGGTTTCTAATAACACCACAAAGGAGATCTATGGAGGGGTCAGACCACGTTGGTTTGGTCTGTAACCTTCCGTTTATAGGGTTATAGAAATTGGGTCACAAGAATGAAGTAATGAACGAGCATGGAAGATATTTTAAAACATGAATTCCCATAATCCCTCATTAACAAAATATTCCCAACCCGTACAGAAAAAAATCCACAGATCAACATTATAATAAGTTGGTTTGAGTTCTTTTTTTTGAATGAAAATTTGAAAAGGAATAATATAATAGTTAAATAAAATTAAACCCCTACCTTTTTTCGTTGTTTGTTGATGAGGTTGCGGGGTAGAAGACGGAGTTTTTTTCATTCATCATATCCTCTATAAACTTATAATCCTGAGCTCTTGCATCATTTTGTTGATGATGATGAGGAGGGAGGGTCGGTCATCAAAGACATCCCAAGTCGGTTGCTTCTACAAGATGGTTTAGAGGAAGAAGTCAAAGACACTCCTTTCCGGTATTCTTCGTTGGAAGAACGCATTCTTAGTTCTTCGTTGGTGAGCTTTCCCCCTATGTCATCCTCTCCCAAGTTCCACCAAGAGGAATATGTTAGGCCAAAATAATAGAATTAGTTTATCTATTTTTTAATTGTTTTCAAAAAATTTCAAAAAATTTTAAAAATGATTAATTGATGTGATCAATTAATTAATGGGGAGTCATTGGTACATTAATGGAAAGTGCATTGGCAGAATTAGCTGGGTAGAAGAGGTCAAGAGACTCCCCCTCATTAATGAGGGGAGTTGAGAGGTTTTTCCAAAATTAAAATGGGGGTTTAAACATGAGTGTTCCCCACCACCGTAACCTCTCGTGGGAGGCTTGGTTTGGGTGGGCCCCACCACCAAAACCTCTCATGGGAGTTTAAGGTGTGGTGGTCCCCACCTATAACTCCCACATGGGTGGTTATAATAGATAAAAATAAAATAAAACTTGAATTTACTTTATTTTATCATTCCCATGAAAAACCAAAAAAACAATCTTCCACCCTCGACCAACTTTAATCAAGGTGAAAGTCTACATAAGCTAATATTGGCGTTGCGAGTTCAACGTTGCGCTCATATTTCAATTCCGATCATAGGTTCAAAAGTTATAAAATCCCACTCGTACATTTTCTGAATGTACTAGTACAAATCATTAGAAATTGATTCCGGGAACTCTGGGCCTCAAAATCACACGCTGTCAATTTTCACAGACATGTAAAATTTCCATTTATCCAAAAATATTACATGGAAATTCCGGGTCATTATAAGATCAATCCCCCCCCCATTTATGCAGTGCATGTTTATTAGATCAATGTCCAAAATTTATTTTAATACCTATAATGATATAGGAAATTGGTCTCTATGGTGTGATAGTTGAAGTGGTGTTTCATAATGGTATTTTAGTTTAATGGTTTATCCACATGTAGGTTGTAGGCCTCCAACCATTCATGGTGTAAGGAATTTTGTTTTTGTGGATGAACTATGTTGAGAATCAGATGTAGGACAAGTAACTATATTAGTGAATAATTATTTCATAATAAATTGCTAAAAATATTTAATATTTAATTTATTCAACGTATTTTATATATTCATATATCATGGATTTGATAAATCATTTATTATAACATAAATTAATTCTTTCAGAAATATCTACAAATCATTGGAAAATAAAAGAGTTTGGCTTATGATGAACATATTTTATTGTCTCTGTATTTGAGGTGATGTAATTAGAGTATTTTTTTCCCACTCCATAAATATGTTTTAAATAATTATAGAAATGGATTGGATGAAAGATTTTAGATTTTTATGTAAATATTATAGTCAAATGGTGACCTTTAGATCCCCCAATTGAAACAAACCATTATTTCAAGGATAAAGGAACTCATAGTTTTGATGGGAGTAAAATAATCTCTCTAGTGGAATAATAATGATATTCGTGATATTGTCTCTTATGTTATAAGTATTTTTTGGGGGATCATATATTTTTAGAGAAAAACTAGTCAGTAATTTTGGGATTCCAGTAATCATAATATTTTTTACATGATGTTCCCTTCAACGAAGAATATATTTATTCTACCAGAAACAATATATATAATTAAATTTATTGTGTAGGGTTTGGAATTTCTATGGTTACCGTATTTATGAAGGGTTGAAATTCATCACTTTATTTTTACCTCAATTATAACACCATGTAAATAACAACCCAACCAATTTACATTGTTTATATACATTATTCATTATTTGAATTGTTGGTGAAACAATCATTTTACTAAGATATTAATGGGGTCTTCCATCATAAAATATTGATGTATATTTTCTATCCAATGTAATTATACAATTGAAAATGGATATAGGTGGAAATACATTGGACATTAACCATTAAATTTCCGATACACTATGAAATGGAAAATGTGGTTGTCAATGTCATTACAAGGATATTTTCATCACATGATTTAAAAGAAATAAATGATAAATAAAATTGTAGATTAATAATTCCTGAGATACACATCGAAATGAAAATATTGATGGATTATATATTTCTTATTGATATTAATCGAAAATCCATTATTTATGAAGATATCCATCATGAAAAATAGGGGGAAGAAGATAACCAGTATATCTAGAGTATTATATATGGTCAGAAGAGCACTATTCAATGGAATCTTATTTTAATGGTACATTCTCTTTTAGAAATCATTACTTCATTCTTATATCTTTGAGGAATTCATTAATGGATTATTTAAATCAGTCTTTTGGTGTTTTCTATCCATGATCCACCAGGATGTACTATGATATGATTCATTGATATTGGGGTAATAATGTGTGACTCGAGATATGAAATTTTGTATCAAGATACAATATATATCATTATATGAATATTAAACATCATAATATGACTAGTTTTATTTATAACCATCATATCCCAAACAAAAATAGTAAGTGATATCATTTTTTCATTACATTAATTCATTTCACCCATTGTCTAAATAATGAAAAATATTTTTTAATGTATAAAATGAAGAAATTTTCTCAATTAATTCAGATCAAAAACATAACTATAGTAGAGGATCATGGGAATATGTATATGAATGTGATTTACTACCCTATTATCCTTTCAATATCAATTTTTATAATGATGCATAAATATATTATAAAATTGGGAATGAAGTTTTTGGGTTCATGGGATAAAATAAGATGTTTAACATTACATTTAACCTCTAATAAAATGGAATGATTTTGTGGGTGATGTAGACATATTAAAATATTTTTCATTCATGAGTTGTGGATTTATTTACTCTCATGGGACACCAATTTGGAATTTGATGAGTTAAATTTTTGTAATAACAACATGGAATATGTCATAATAAATATATTTTGTGAACTATATAGTCAAATATTGAGTTTCCTTATCTACTAGAATGTTCTGATGTCCAAACATAGGATCCACACACCACTTCCATGTGCTGATCAGTCTCGTGACCGTAGGTGAACCATTTGGAATCCTAGAGGCTTTCAAATATTTACAAGGGTATAACATAAAACAATGGGAGAATACACACTCTTTATGAAAGTAATACAATAAAGGAAATAGAACAAGAATAAACAAATTATATAGTCAATAACAGGACAAACACGCATCAGATGATGACTAAAATTTGAATACATTATCCAAACCAAAATTGTAGATATTTCATTCCAATTATGTATCATGTTTCTAATTAAAATAATAAAATCAATACATAGTAACATTTCCAAGTGGGTCTGGACACCACGTATGGTTCCCTCATCCATACTCAATCTTGACTCATCCATGTAACATATTTTTGTTTCACATTTTATGTCCTATAAACATGACATCTATTCGGGTACCAGTCATGTAGCCCATGTAGAGTGTGACTAAAACTCAAAAGATGACCATAAATGACTTCAAAAAAAATATGTATTCAATTACAGTGTACAATATTTCATAATAAAGAAATTATAATTCGTAAACACAATAGTTATGAAATTAAATTATTCTATAACTGACAACATAATATATTTGGACCATGTCTTTACCCATATTATCAATACCAACATCATCTAGTTCTAGTGTCTGAACTATCCTAAAGGGAGGCCACATATTAAAAATATCATGGTTATCCATTATTATTTCTTTTTAAATCATTTCATGTTCAATTGGGACCACAGTCTAATGCCAATATCATGGGTGTAGAACGATGTGTCTTATACCCCGTATGAATTTAGAGCCTCTATCCATGTCCCAGTCCTCATTGTTATATGGGTATGTTGAGCTTTAGTCCCTATACCACACATTTTATCACATATGTGTATTTGGGACTGAGTCCCTATCGGTCACTCCCAAACACATTTTCAAATTTGGAGGATCAGTCGTTATCCAACACACATGATCATAGATGGGAATTTTGATAATCATTACCTTTATGATACATCAATGTTAAATTAGAATTTGGACCGTCAATAAATGTCCTATAATCAATATAACAAAAAAACAAAATTCCATAATTCATTGTTTCCAGATACATCAAGGTTATGAATCATTAGTTTCCTTATAAAAATCATCATTAATGTTCACCTTTTAAATTGATCACAACATCATAATTTTTTTCTCTATCAGATTTAATAATTTGAATTAATCAATAGTAAAACTATTGACAATTTTTTATTATAAAATTCATTAACCATTCAAGGTTAAAAAACTACCCCATTTATTACCGTTAATCAACCAATTCATTATTAAATTAATCAATCAATTCTACAATCCCTTCAATTGACCAATTATAAAATCTCATCAGTTGGTCAATTAAATGTCCCATTATTCATTCTCTTAATATTCACAATTACTGAATTCAATTTTACATCTTGAACTCTTTTATTAATCACAGGTAAAATCAATTAATCAGTTTCTTAATAATATAAATTTCTGAATAAATTAATTTATACAATTCAAGATTCAATTTATAATTGTGAAAATTGAAATTTCATAACACGTACTTGCAATAAGAATTCAATACTATGGGAATTGAATATATACCTTCTTCCTCCGGATTGTGGGAAAACACTAACAAATAAAAACCCTAAAATTTAAGTGTAATGTTCATGATCATGATGAAGAACAAGAAATAGATCTAAAACAAAGATCCATGTTATATGGATTAAATTGATGAAAACATTGATCTTGATCCATCGCCACTGGAGGAAAAAACCCTTCAAATGATGAGAGAATCACAGGAGAGATTGATGAAAAAATAAGGATGAAAATAAATTACCATGAGAGGTACAGATTATTCAATATAGTGTAAAAATAATCATGAATGGTGTTTAAGAGCACTATGATTATATTATAGATACTTCTTGGTTTATTGGTAAACTGTTAGGCTAATCCATGTAGATGTATGTTTATTAATTGAGGTTATAGGGATTAATAATAAAAAAATTAAATGAAATTTCCCCATACATGTGATTTCCTTCAAAGGGCAGAATAGTTCCCCAAACCATGCACCGTAACCATGTGACACTCTTATTGGGGTGATTGGTTACTCCTTAGAGGGAATATGGATAAGAAACCCATCCTCCAACTATTAAATCCCTCTATATATTGTGTTTCACTTTTTTCTGATGTAGGGTGAAATATTTGTGAAATATGTGCACCAACCAATCATTTCCCAAAACACCTCAAAATACAACCAAAATTTACAAATCTCACCCAAAAACACACAAAAGATATAAAAATGTTAAAGAATTACTAAAGAAAAAGATTCAAATGTATATATTAAAATGTGGTTATCTTACAATATCCCCGCATTATAAAACCTCATCCTCGATTTGTACTCCCATGAAGATCTACGATTCATATCTAAAATAATCAGGCCAATAATCCCAAAATAAACCTTTCTTACACTAGTTCCCCCTATCATAGGCTTTTTTCCACCACATATGATGAATTTTTAAAATCTATATAGTCAGAAGTTTCTCAGAGTGATAAAAAAATGTATTTAATTATCCTTAACAAGTGCTTCTATCTCAACTTCAACAAAATCTACATTGATCACAAGAGTGGGATCATGTGATACTATTGAATTTCTCACTCAGAAAAAATGGAATTCATTGCACTATAAATTTATTAAATAGACCATCAGTACGCCACATGCTCGATTCGCTCCATAACCTCAATTGTTAAAAAACATGTGCACCAATGTTCCATGTCCCAGAATCCTGCGGTGAACTAATATTGGAGACAACTATAGGAAAAAAATATTAGCCTCTGTAAACACTGTGGGTCATCATGTAACACCCCGAGATTTTATGAGAATTATTATTTTCTTTGATGTCTTGTGTTGTATACTACACCATGATTATCCTGAACTATACGCAACACCGTATTATCTTGTAGTATACGCAACACTATTCTTGGATTGTGTTACATGCAAGAGAAACCATCCTCGATATCTTGAGTTGTATGTAATACCGAGTTTCACTAAACAATGATATGTTATTAAAATATTATATAAACTAGCCGTTATGAATAGTAATACCCACTTTTTGAAATTTTATACATTTTATCTTTTAGAATAGATATCATTTTTAGATTTGGAATATCGAAATTAGATAATGGTGAATTTTTGGTATTTTTCTGCCAACATTCAATTTTTTGATGAATAGTGAAAAACAATGAATTATAGTTTAAAACCGAATTTTTATTTAAATAATTATTTATATTATTTAAATTTATTTTAAGTCAAAAATAGATACATAATACCTATATATGTTCAATGTAATTAATTGGATTCATTTTATAATAATTTTAGATATATAAATTTATTTTTGAGCTTTTTACCCTCTTTTACCCACCTCCTAGTTGAATTTGAAAATTCACATAAAACCTAATTATACCATTTCTAGGAGTGGAATTTCAAAAATCTGAGATACATAGTTACTATCAAGGAGTAAAATTTGGTTCAATAAGATAAAAATAATTTTTGGTGAAGAATAATTGTTTACTTTTATTTACCATAGTTAACAATAAATAGGGTAATTAAGGGTAAAAGTGATATTATTATTACCCTATAACATGTACTAATTCTATTGGATAAGTTTAATTTGACCCAAAACAACCTTAGGAATAAAATATGACCATTTAGGTCCACTTGGATTAGATTAGGATATTTATTATTATTTAATTCAAAGAAGAGTTAAAAGAAGAAAAATCAATGTTTAATAAGTAAAACATTTTTAATATAAGGTTATACATAAGATAAATACAACTTTAAATATTCATTAGAAATATAAAACAATTTCATATATAATGTAAAGACCCATAAAATTCAAGGGAAATTTTTTCTTAATTTTCTTTGGGATTTTACAAGAACGCGGTTTCTGACGGCATTTGATTCCGAGGCCTGGAGTGCCCGGAATTTCTATCCGAAGTTTAACTCGGGTACGTTCAGTGAACGAACGAGCGGGAATTTATAACTCTGGAACCGGTGCCCGGAATCGAATTTCAAGGGCACCGATGGAACCGAAGCGCCTGGAATTGCTTAGGAACACCACTTCTGAAGTTGCATTTACACGTGGGAAGTTGTTAAAATTTGTGGAAGATAAAATAAAAATTAAAATACTATTTTAATTTTAACTAAGTGTATTAGGCTTTGGATAGAAGTTGGGTTACTACCCAACTTCCCAAGGGAGGTTATGAAGGTGGTGGCGCCCACACGAACCCTACCCCTTCACCTTCCCTAACCTTCCATAACCCTTCACATTCTTTAACCCCCCCCCTCAACTCACATTTAATATTTGATAACTTAAGATTAAAAACTTATGTTATTAATTAAGTGAGTATTATGTGAATGTTTGAATTTCAAAAGTTTAAGATATGTTAATTAATTATACAGATTTATTCAACTTTTAAATTCAAACTCATGTTGTGTTAATAAAATAAGTGAGAGACTAATTTTTTTTTTGGAGTCTAGTTTCTTGGAGAGTCTTTGGGATAAAAGCTAAGGACTTGAAGATCTTCTTCGACTTCGATGAAGAACACGAAGAACACATCGATCTCCGATGAAGAACGTCGGGTCCTTGTAGGCCGACTCCACAACGTCCCTTCTTCCGCGACGTCTCTTTCCGTGACGGTTCTTCCGCGACGAATCCTCGTTCGACGAACCCCTGTTCAAGCTTCGCTCGAGGTAGGGGTCGTTTTGAAAATGTTAATACCCATTTTTTTTCCTCCAAGGAAAGAACGCGGACCAACCAAATAACAACTTATCCCGCGGATTATTATTGCGGGTCGAGGTTTATCAATTGCTGGGATTTATGGTCTTGTTTTAAACCGCTAACGCGGTGGGTGCGGACCAACGAACATGTCTGAACCCACTGCCTTTGTTCTTGGTGTGCGGAACGGTGGACGACGACAAAACCAGCCACAGAGACGATTTTTTGATTCCACAGTGAAGGACGGGACCCGAGATGAGCTACGGTGCAGAGAGAAATGAAATCGGACAACCGGAGCAACTCTGGTGGCCCGCGGCTGAAGCTGCGGCGGCGGCAGCCGACAGACCCGTGATCGCGCGGGTCTGGCGAGACATGGGACGTGGCCCTGCTGTGTTCGCTGACCAAGGGCGGCCCCACGCGGGGCCGCGGTGTTCTCACGCGGGGGCAGCATGCCCCCCACGCTGCTCGGCCATAACCGGTCGAGCCGACACCGGCAGCCGGGCCGCGCCCGCACCGCCCGGGCTGGGTCGCGCCCAGGCCGGGCCAGGCCACCCTGGCCAGGCCGGGACGTGCCGGCCGGGTCAGACCCGGACCCGAGTCGGGTCGACCCGGTTCGGGCCGACCCTGGGGGGGTTGGGTCGGGTCGGTCCGGGCCCATACCCCCCGTTTTCGGACCTTTTAGGTATTTTTTCCGTATCTTGAGCTACGGGCCTCCGATCGATGCGCCGTCAGCGGCGATGCGATTCTTGGATCGAGATAGTCATTTCGGTATATCGCACTCAAGGTTTCCAAATACTTTGGGTTCAGCCGGTTTGGTTTGTACACGAAACCGACCGGGCCCTTGGAGTGGAAACACTCAAAACTTGAGCTCTGGGTGTCTGATTGATGTACCGTCGACTTTGATGGATTCCTCTATGTGAGACGGATATTTTGACTTACTACGCCCGAGGTTTGGATGCAGGTGGAGTACGGTTGGGTTGGTTTTGAATTAAAAACCAACCGGGCCCCTAGGACGAAAAACCCAATAACTCTCAGACCCGGCGTCTGATTGACGCGCCATCTATGACGTTAAGTTCCTGTTGAAAATACAGAACTTTTGGATACATCAACTTTGGACTATGAGTCAGTTGATGTATCAGCCTCTCGGCTCGTGGAGCGGACCCTCCCGAACGAGCTTGCTGTGAGCGGGAACCCTAGTGCTGACTGCGACTGTGACGACGATGACTATCGTACTGGAATCCTATGTGGGTTCGACGATGAAGACTATCATACTGGAATCCTATGTGGGTTCGATGATGAAGACTATCATACAGGAATCCTATGTGGGTTCGATGATGAAGACTATCGTACTGGAATCCTATGTGGGTTCGATGATGAAGACTATCATACTGGAATCCTATGTGGGTTCGACGATGAAGACTATCGTACTGGAATCCTATGTGGGTTCGACGATGAAGACTATCGTACTGGAATACTATGTGGGTTCGACGATGAAGACTATCGTACGAGAATCCTCTGTGGGTTCGACGATGAAGACAGTTGTACCGGAATCCTCTGTGGGTTCGACGGTGATGACTACAGTGCTTGTATCCTACGTGGGTCCCAGTAAGATGAATCAGTGATTACATCTGATCATCTCTCTTACTTTACAAATGATGTGTACCTGTGTGAGCTGAATCCCGTGTTGTTTCCTTTGTGGAATGTGTTATGCTATCCCGTGTGGGTTTACGTTTTGCTTTCCTGTGTGGATTTACGTTTTACTTTCTGTGTGGACTGGGTTGTACTTGGGCTCAGATGTTGGAGCCGAACGAGAATTGATGACTTAGGTATATGTATGGTAATATACCTAAGCAGTGTCAGATGTTACTTCGTGATTGTATCTTTCCTTTGTGGATTTTTTTTTGTGGATTCTGGGAGACCTTCGGGGGTCTCTGGGGTCCCTACTGAGTAGCTTATACTCACCCATGTACAGGCTATGCCCGCACTACGTTGTGTTGGTGGCAGACAATGGACATCGCTGATCATGGTTGAGGATTTCGGAGCAGGACGGTACCTGGAGGTGGACCACTGGGCGGGATGTACTCGGAGTGCACGGTTGGACCCAAGGAGTTGTGGAAGTTATCTGTACTCATCCTTTAGGTGGGACTTCCAGTGGACGGCTTGACGTTTCGGCTCACTTTTTAGTTGTTGTTTTCCCTTTTGAGATGTACATTACTTTCATTTTGGGTTGTATTCTGTCCCACTTACCTTTCCACACTTACTGTTGTACTCAGTTCTTACTTAGTTTTTGCTACTTCTGCTTGCTTTCTCTATGGTGTTTGTTTACTTTACAAAGGCAATGCCTTCCTTTTTAACTGGGATTTACGCCTTGGTGCTAGTCGCCAGCCCTTGGCCTATGGAAGGCGGGCTTGGGGTAGTCACGGCACGGGCCCTGTGGATGGGTCGTGACATAAAATGTAATTTTATTTATAAATTTTAGTCATTAAATAATTTAATTTGTTTCTGACACAATGATGATACAGTAATTACCTTATTAATGAAATATTAACATAATTGATATTATAAAAACCCAAATAAAATTAATTTGAGACTTTTTATGAATTACACTAATTTTATAGGTTAATATAACATATTAGGGTTGGTTATATGAATTTTTTCGAAGTAATAATCATGTGATGAATTTAGCAAAAACAAAATACAAAATAGTGTAAAAATAGACATAAAAGAGTTTTTAAAACAAATATTAAATTATTAAATCATATTATATTGCTATAAATCTAAGGATCAACCAAAAGACTTATATAATAATATATATGACATTAATGAACCAATAGGGGTTTGATTGGCATTTTATATTAAGTTTATTAACCATATATTGTAAGTATACAAGAAGACACGGTAAAAGTTAAATTATTTAACATAGAGTTAAATCTAAATGATGAGGTTAACATGGTAACCTAAACTTGTCTAAAACCTATTTGATGATATTATTTCGAGCCATCCCCACCCTAGACTCTAAATAAGTCACTTTTTAGCCATTATAAACCGAATATTACTTTATTACAAAATAATATTTTATGTTTTCTCAAAGGTGCCCCTCACCTCTATAATAAAAGGGCACTCCCTATTCTCTCAAATTCACTCCTCTCAAGCCATTTTTCTCGGCCGAAACCTGCCAAAATACCCTCCCAACTATCCTACCCTCATCCTAGAGGCCTTCCTTTAGTTATAAATCCAACCAATAGAGCCCTTTTGATCAAATCAAAAGGAAGAACCCGGAGAAGAGATAAATATCTCACCAACTATTTCAAGTTCCTTTCTTCTTCCACCTCCTCCTTCATTGTTCTTTCCTTTATAAAATAATATCTCCAGTATATTATATATACTTTGATGTCAACCATATTAGTTATTTTATCCATCCTATGAATGAAAAAGTCACCACACGTGTGTACGTACGTCTTACCGTATCCACGTCATGGTGTACTTTGTTATTCAAACATTTAATTATTTGGATGGGTATAATAATGAGTATAAATTATATAAATAATAAATATAACACTATTATGATTATGTATATATGATATACCATCCAATTATATATTATTTTAATATCAAAAGAATGATATTGTCGCTCGTGCGTACGTACGGACTACAATATCTATGAACGCGATTAGATTCATTATCCATGATTAACCATTAAAATATGATTATAATGTATATGAAATAAATAATCATGAAATATATTACATAACAATTATACTAGATTTATGTACATATATGTTTCATTTACTTAATTCTATTCAATTCAATAAGGAAACGAAAACAGCGTTTATGCGTACGTACGGCCTACCGTCTCTATGAACGGTGTATTTCATTCAATTTATTGAACTATCATATATATTTATACGCTGAATATATATTATATATAAATAATGTTTTACATTATAGAATTAATTAAATCAGCATATAAGTAATAATATCAAGAACAACAAGTCAAAACACGTATGATAAATTAAATGATTTTACCCAAAACGCTACTTTAACATGGACTTTACAAAAGAACGAGTAATATTAAGTCCAAAGTGAATCATATATGATATCATAAATATTATTATGGATCTGTTACAAGTTAATAATATGCTTAAACCCACTATATAGGAGTTTCAGACACATACAAAATAAATTGGACCTACGGTAAGGGATAACTTTTACAATCTCGTTTTTGTCCGAGATTGTTTATTCGTAAATATTTACTGGGTTTATATTTATAATCCATGTCATTGTTTTATAAAAATGGTTTCATTTATTTTTAAAGTCTTTTTTACCCATTTTTGGCTTTTACTACATTTTATGTAAGGAATCATTATTTTGTTTACCATACGAGGTATTTTTTTTGACTTTTTCGGAAAAAGTACGGGGAGAATGTTTTTTTAACTTATAAGGCATGAACAAATTTTTATGGTTTCATAATGCCTTATTTTCATGAATCTTACTCTACAATATTTCATTATTATTTTCAAAAAAAATACTTTTCTATTAAAATTTCATGGCTTTTAGATAAAAGAAAATGATTTTGAAGAAGAAAGAATATTTTCCTCAAGAATTATTTTCAAGTGTTTTATAATAACTATTTTCCATAAAAGATGGTATTATTTAGTTTGAATATGTTTCAAGTATAATGTCTCTATTATTTACAATGTTTGATTTTTTTTATGATGAAATGATATCCATTTTTTATATGGATTTTTTTATGATGGCCTGATGTTTAAGAATCCCATTCTATTACGTTAATTATTCTATGACGTATGATTTATGATTTTGTGGCACAAGAATGAATGATTTCATAATGAGATGGGTTGAACCTATATCTCTCTCCAATGCATTGGGTAAAAATTTATATCTCATGAGATAGACATGGATGGAAAGGCAAGTGAATCCTTTTTAGTAATACAGGGCCGGAACGTCATGTAAACCTGATTCTGTAGTGGACATTGTCCACTATGATAGTCTTAGCAGCAATGACTTGGCTACTATTGAAATCATATCATGTACTTAATGGTTTTCCACAATTACATGTTTTATTCCCACGCTATTTTATCATGATTTTTGTTCCTTTATGATCTATTCCTTACATACTTCCAGGATTTATGTCATTGCTCAAGATTTTTATTTTTAGATTTTATGTTCATGTTTTTTCATTCAAATGTTTATGGATTGTTTTATGTTCTCCTTGTTTACCCTTAATGAGAATTTGATCTCACCCTTTGGTATGTTTTCATTTCCCCAGGATATAAAGAACGGATTTTCATAATAAAACAAAAGGGGGAGATCATTATGAGAGATGATGAAGATCATTCATCATGATTAGAATATTATGTTCCGAGTTTACGAAGACACTAAACTGTTACGGTCCTTTGGTGTCTGTTTTTTATGTATTAAGTATTTCGAAAAATTAATGTAATGTCCATGTTCGTCAAGCTCTGGGTATCTATAGTTGGTATCAGAGCAGATGTTTATTTAACCTTTGGAAACTAGGATGTGAAAACTTTAGTGAGATCCCTATAGATATTTCTAAGGAATGTCTAGGGATGTCCCTAAGGTTAAGTATAAGTATAGGTTATAATCTCACAATTAAGGTAAATATATTATAATTAAACCTAATATGTTATATATTGAAAATACTCCCCCTTTATTATGTTGTTTTCCTAGCATTATTTTTGCCTCTTACAGTATTCTTTTTGGGTTTTAGATGATGGCAGCAACCGAAAAGAACTGTGTTGATCAATTTATTGTGCAATGAAATGATTGTCCTTCTGAACAACCCGGTGTTAAAGGAGATGGGGTGAAAAATCTATTTCCTATACTTACACAATCAATGAATCATTCTAGACTTCCGAATGAGCAGATAAGGGATCAATATTCTATTGAGTCCTTCATAAGGAAACACCCACCTTCTTTCAGTGGGTCTTCTGATCCACTTGTTGTTAAACAATGAATCAGTACCATTGAAAAGATATTATCCATAATTCGATGTTCAGAACATGAAAAATTCATTCTGGCTATTTACTATTTAGAAGGTGAAGCAGACCAGTGTTGGACTCTAATTAAGAATACAAGGCCCCAAGGTGAAATTGAATCCATGTAATTGGACGTGTTCAAGAAATTGTTTTTCAATAAGTACTTCCCTCATATTATTCGAACAAATATGGAAAAGGAGGTCCTTGGGCTTATGAAAAAATATAATAATTCTATTGGTATATACAAGGAAAATTTTACAAGTCTTTCAAGGTATGAATATGGCTTTATCATCCAACCTGAAAGTAATTTTGATCAATTCTTTAGTGATTTAAAATGAAGTCTTCGAAGGGCATTGGCTATAAGAGACTTCAGTAGCTATGAAGAAATTGTGTGTTTTTCTATTAAAGTAGAACTGGAAGTTGGTGTTACATATCAATATCATTGTTTTGAAAAGAAACTAAAGATGGAGTTCAAGGAAAAATCTAAAAAAAATTTGAAAAGAAGACGAATGTTTCTTTATTCTCAAAGTGTGGAAGGAAGCATGGTGGAGATTGTCATAAAGGGACTAGAAAATGTTTTAAGTGTAGAAAAGAAGGTCTTCGAGCATCTGAGTGTTTATTTAATGGAAAAAGGGTAGCAAATGATGTGAATAGAGAAAAGACTATAGAGAATGCACCACCAACACTTCAATGCTCAAGTGCATGGAAATGGGGAATTATGCTAATCAATTCCCTAATCCAAGGGTTAGTGATGATCGACGTGAGCATATTCTCAAGGAAAAGGACTACGGGAAGTCACATGCGATCACTATAGGTGATGTGGAACATGACAACTATGTGGTTGAATGATTAAGTGTTTATGTAATGGGATTCCAAAATAATTTTGTATATAGTACTGTGGAATATTAGAATATATATGTATTTGAATATTGTGGTTTTCAATAATTCTATGGTACAAGTAACCCTGAAAAGTGATTGAAATATTTGTGGAAGGTATATTACATGCGCATAATGAAGGGATAAGGAGAAAATGAAAATTTTGATAGTATTCATGAGCTCATGATTGATATAAGGAAAAATTGATATCATGGTTTGAGTATATAGAAATTTTTGGACTTTGGTATGTGGAAGGAGTTAACTTTTGATAGCATTCATGTTTCCACTAAGGTTCTATGGTAATTCATGTTTCAAAAGAATACATGATTAAGGTATTCACATGATTGGAATGTGACCAACAAGATATATATTATGATATATTGGGGATAAATAATGGTATTCACGTTCTTGTTATGTGACCTTTCAAGTAATTGTTTTCTTTATACTATGAGCTTGGACCGATGTATTTTTGATAAGCCTAAAGATTGGAATGAATTAAGTTAGACATAAGATATTATTGTTAGAGGATAGAAATTTTTTTGATATTATTGCAGGAATGTTATAATAATGTAGTTATAGAAAAAGGGACAACCTACAGGAATAGTGAAAACCTGTCGCATCGGACAAGGTTGAGAGAATCGAACCCACACCTAAAGTGCGAAAGGCCTTTATCACCTTCATCTGGCCTACAGGATGTCCCTGGTTAGTAGAAACTAATTTTATTTTATTAAGAAGTATGAAAGATGATGTATAAGTCCATTTTTGGAACCATATTCGATTAATATCGACATAAGATGGACTTATATATATGACTTTTTCTAACCTTATGATTGAGACAGATGGAATGACCTATGATTTTATCGCATGATCTGCTAAAACATCATGGAAGACAAATTCAACTTCATTTCATTAAGAGATGAAGTGGAAATTGTTCAAGGCACAAACAACAGTGAGATTGTATCAAAATCAAGTAAGTATTTATTTTAATAAAACAAATCTTCAACATTTGGGAAATGATCTTGAAAACCAAAAATGTTGTCATAGTGCCATCATATCTGATGAATCAGATGGTACCTTAGATCATCACAAAGTTACAGCTTTGTGATTGTTAGATTTTTCATAGCCATGTTCTCTACCACTCTTCATCCAAACATGATGGTTAGATTTCTCTTCCATATCCATATTTTCACCTATATTCTCTTATATGGAAACCCAGTTATGAGTTACTTTGGGTATCTGTTATGTTTCTAACATTCCTTTTTAAAATGATAATTTAGTATTCCTTTTTATGAGGTGGGTTTCTATGAGAGAAACAATCAAGTTGAAAAACATTTATAACCCTGATGAATTTCAAAGGAGAAATTCATTTTATGGGGGGTAGAATGTAACACCTCGTGATTTTATGAGAATTATTATTTTATTTGATGCCTTGTGTTGTACGCTACCCAAAGATTATCTTGCACTATACAAAACACTGTATTATCTTTTAGTTTACACAACACTATTCTTTCCTTATGTTTAATGCAAGAGCAACATTCCTCAATAGCTTGCGTTGTACGCAATACCTAGTTTCAGTAAACATCGATATGTCACTACTGGAATTTAGTCTTTTCCCAACGGCAGTATACCAACGGTTTGCTTAAACCGTTGGTATAGTGAGCCTTTGCAAATGGTTTAAGAAAACCGTTGGCAAAGAGAATTTCGGTGGACCCTTTCCCAACGGTTCACTGGAACCGTTGGGAAAGGGTGCTGAAATCACACATTTCCCAACAGTTCCAGTGAACCGTTGGGAAATGTGTGCCTTTGCCAACGGTTTTTATAAACCGTTGGAAAAGGTTTCCCCCAAATTGCAGATCGAGATCTCCTCTCCCCATTCGGAAAGAGCCCTAATCTATTCGCTCAGGTGCTCTTGCGAATCCGAACACCAGCACCCCCCATCCCAAGAGGTACACCCCATACGAATAGGTAAAATTTGATCTCAAACATATTGTTTTAGTTGTTTTAATGAATAGATTTTTCCAGGTGTTGGTGGTTTAATTGATTATTGAAATTAATATCTAAATAGGATATTGTTTGTGTTTGTGAAGACTTCTTTAATGTTTTTTTATTCTATGTTTGGAAGGAGAGTGTTCAAAACATGTAAATCAGAGTTGGGACGTTTACATGTTTTGGATAATGGATTGTGGGAATTATGCATTGTGTTCAAACCAATTTCATATGTTTTGGATAATGTATTGTGGGGGTAGGGGGTGTCCACGGGGGTGGGTGGGTTATCCACGGGGGTGGGCGGGGGTGTCCACGGGGGTGGGAAAGGCTGTCCACGGGGTGGGCGGTGCTGTCTAGGGGGTGTGGGCTGTCCTGGGGGTCTGGGTGGGGTTTCCTAGTGGGGGAGGGGTGTGTGGGGTGTCCAGGGGGGGGTGGTATGTCTAGGTGGTGGTGGTGGGGTTGCAGGGGAGGGGGTGTGGGCTGTTTGGGAGGGTGGGCGGGGCTATCCAGGGGGGTACGGGGTGTCCAGGGGGGTACGGGGGTGGGCGGGTTGTCCACAAGAGTGGACGGGCTGTCCACGGGGGTGGCCGGGCTGTCAAGGAGGGGTGGGTGGGCTGTCCAGGGGGGGTGGGTGGGCTGGCCACGGGGGGTAGGGGTGTCTAGGGGGGTGGGCGGGCTATCCAAGGGGGTGGGGGGCTGTCCATAGGTTGTAGCAAGAAACCCAAAATGAAAGTGAGGAAGAAAAGGATGGTTTGTTTTAATACAAACCCAATGAAGAACTAAACAATTTAAATAAATAAATTATAACAAACTAGAGGAAGCCTTGAGCGCCAAGAGTGTGAGAGTAGTTGATGTAGAGGCAGCCCAAGCTTCAAGGATGGAAATGGATCACAAGTAGCCTTAGAGATTTGTCGTTAGAGCTTCAAGGGATCAAAATATCATTCCAATGTATCGGGGGTTTGTTCCCGGCATCCATCCTCGTCTATTTATAGGAGAAATATCCCCAAATACTTCAATATGGCCGTTGGAGGGCTTTTGGAGCCGTTGGGGGTCAAGTGGGAAAGTCTGGTCAAAGCCCAAGGGCTAGTTTGACTGGGCTTACCGGCTGACCGGTGCTTGGCCACCGGCTGGCCGGTGCTCCAGACAGAAGGCAGAGCTTTCTGTCTGGGTTCCGCCGGCTGGCGGGTGCTGGGACACCAGCTGGCCGGTGATTCAGACACCGGTTGGCCGGTGGCACCTGGCAGTGGTCAAGGCCTACTGTCTGGTTCCACCGGCCGGCCGGTGGTCAGGTACCGGCTGACCGGTGTAACCTGGTAGAGAGCATTGCTTCTGCCAGAGACCACCGGCTGGCCGGTGGAAACCCACCGGTTGGCCGGTGGACTCAGAGAGTCCTCTTTCAGTCTTCTTGGGCCAACTCTTTGGCAACCTTTTTCCTATCATCAAAAAAACTTGAAAACAAGTTAGAACACGATGAGAGTTATTGTGATCATTAAAATCCAAGAGAGAGGGGTACAACACTGACCACAGGGGGTAGGGGTGTCCAGGGTTGTGGGCGTGCTATCCAAGGGGGTGGGGGGCTGTCCATAGAGAGAAGGGGTGTCGAGGGGGGTGGGTGGGCTGTCCACGGGGGTGGTTGGGCTGTCTAGGGGGTAGGGGGTGTCCACGGGGGTGGGTGGGTTGTCCACGGGGGTGGGCGGGGCTTTCCACGAGGGTACCCTACTAATATGGTTATGGGATGAGGCATGCTCTGATGTGATAACACATTAAGTTCTTGTTGGTTTTACATTTTTTCAATAACACATTAGTATGTTTTTTCACATGTCTAGTTGATACCATGATTATTTTCTTCCTTTATCATTTACTTAAATGTATTTTCTCTTAAAGTTCAATCCTATTGAATTGTTTATGACAAAATGACTTATATGAATTTTTTTACAGAATGGACAGAATTTGAATGTATGAAACCGATCGTATCTCAAGCGATTTTCAAAACAATTTGGAGAGCTTTATAGATTTTGCATTTCACAATGCTTCAGATAGTGGTCGCATACACTGCCCATGTTCCAATTGTGTTGGTAGACCTTGGTTGAGTCGTGAAGAAGTCAGCTACCACATAACCAAAAATGGTTTTCAAGCAAACTACTTTGTGTGGTATCACAATGGGGAGAAAATGAAATCTCAAATTGGTGATGATCGAAATGAAAGGACTGGAATGGAGAATTTGTTAGATGATCGGTTTCCGTTTATTCGTCATCATGAAAAAGAAAGGATTTCGACTCAAGAAGACGTCGATATGAGGACAACTGATGCATCTAGTGAAAATGATGATATTGATAGGGTGAAAAAATTGAATGATGCTGCCACGACTCCAGTATATCAACAATGCGATAAAATGAAAAAGCTGGAATTTTTAATCCGATTGTTTCATGGAAATACTATGTATGGGATTTCTAATACAGCAATCAATTACATTCTTACCCTCTTGAAGGATTTACTTCCAGATGATGCAGATATTCCCTCAAACCACTATATGGCATGGACGTTAGTTGAAGAACTTGGATTTTCCAGAAACAAAATTCATGCTTGCCCGAAAGATTGCAGTTTATTCTGGGAAGAAACCGCTGAACGAAATGAATGTATAAAATGTGGCACATCCCGTTGGAAGTCAAAATCTGATGGAACACCATCCCGCGTTCCACAGAAAGTAATGTGGCACTTTCCATTGATCCCCAGACTCCAGAATCTTTTTATGTATGATGACATATCAATAAAAATGAGATGGCATGATACCGAGAGAAAGAAGACTAATGATGAGTTGGTTCATCCTGCAGATGGATTTGCATGGCAGAGATTTGATGCTCGACATCCTGATTTTGCAGCTGACGTGCGTAATGTGAGGCTGGGTCTTTCATGCGACGGTTTTAATCCGTTTGGGAAGATTCTTACTTCGCACAGCACATGGCCAGTTTTTATACACATTTATAATCTTCCCCCATGGTTGTGTATGAAAAAATCTTTCACTTTCATGAGTATACTCATATCTGGTCCTTCTGATCCCGGCATTGATATTGAAGAATACACGATCTATAAGACCGAAA
The DNA here is from genome assembly GCA_963277665.1 of Viscum album. Lineage (NCBI taxonomy): Eukaryota > Viridiplantae > Streptophyta > Magnoliopsida > Santalales > Viscaceae > Viscum > Viscum album. Next base: position 1,707,856,381 of record OY728150.1, read on the forward strand.
CATCGTTGTAGTTTCAGTTTTATGGGACATCGATGATTTTTGCCAAAGGATCATCCATATAGAATGAATCGTCAAATATTTGATACTACTATAGAGACCGATGATCCACCTCAGCGTATGTCTGGAACTAATGTGCTTAATGAATTGAAAGATTTCAGTTTTTCATTTGGGAAGGGTCAAATGAAATCTGGAAAGAGAAAGAATGTTTCTATAGAAACCTGTTACAATTGGAGGAAGAGGAGTATCTTTTTTGATTTGCCTTATTGGTCAACCAATTTGCTACGTCATTGCTTAGACGTAATGCATATTGAAAAGAATATATGTGAAATGTTGCTTTCAGTTCTTCTAAATGTCAAGGGGAAGACAAAAGATGATTTACGATCTCGACGTGACTTGGTGGATTGGGGCATCAGACCAGAATTGCATCCTGTGCGTATTAGTGAAAATAAATGGCAACTTCCATGTGCTTCTTATGTGATGACACCTACTGAAAAAAAACAATTTTTGGAAGTATTAGAGACTATTAGAGTTCCTGATGGCTATTCAAGCAACATATCTAAACGGGTCAACAGAAGAGAGTTGAAGCTAAAATCTTTGAAGACTCATGATTATCACGTTCTACTGCATGAGTTGCTTCCAATAGCAATCCGTCATCTTTTGTGCAATAATGTAAGGGTGGGTGTTATTCGGTTGTGCCATTTGTTTAGAGATCTTTGTGCTAAGAAGTTGTCCAAGCCTTTCTTGCAAAAAATGTTGACAGATGCCCCATTAATTTTGTGTGAGTTGGAGAAAATATTTCCCCCATCATTTTTCACATGCATGCTGCATCTGACTGTCCATATTCCAACTGAAATACTTCTCGGAGGACCTGTTTCTTTTCATTGGATGTATCCAACTGAAAGAAATATGTTCACATTAAAGTCTTATGTTCGAAACAAGAATCATCCCGAAGGTTCTATCGTGAACGGTTACTTAGCTCAAGAATGTATGGATTTCTGTTCAATGTATTTGTCTGATCTTACTACAAGAATGAACAGACCAATGAGAAATGAAGAAGAAAAATATGAGCAAATTGAACCCAGTTTTCCATCACTTCCTCAAACAGGAGGAATTCCTGGATCATATACATTGAAGACATTAAGCCATGAAGAGCGGGAGATGGCACATCGCACAGTTTTGTTCAACTGTGATTTGTTCGATGACTATATCAGGTAACAAAATTGAATATGTATATCTTACATATATATCTGTTAAAATATTCATATTTTTTTATCTACAGGAAACATAAAACAATGATAAATAGGAAGCATCGTTCTTTATCTTTGAGAAGGAGAGAGACTTTGCATAGCAAAAAGTTTTCTTCTTGGTTAAAATTGAAGGTAAAAATATTACTGTTTAAATTAATTATTTCAATATTTACTTAAGTTTAACTGTCATTTATATTGCAGGTATTGAGTTTGTCTGCTGACTCTGTCTCTGAGGAAATAAGAGCTTTGGATTTTGGTCCTAATACCGTGGTTCGTGACTGTAAATCAATTGTTATCAATGGGTACAGATTTATTGTCACTGAACGAGCCAAAAACATGAGAACACAACATGATGGTATTATGGTTACTGCCACAACAGATTGTTATGCCAGGGCATCAGATAGTAGACCACGACTTGAAAATGTGGGTTATTATGGAGTCGTTGAGAAAATATTAATATTGGATTATTACTCTCATGGACGAGTCACAATGATGAAATGCCATTGGTTTGATTCGATGACGAGACATGGCAAATTTATTGATGATTGTGGATTTCGAGTAATTAATATGACCCGCACTCTTGCAACCGAAGAACCATATGTGTTGGCATCAATGGATAAACAAGTTTTTTATGTCAAAGATCAACTTCAACCTGAATTTGGTGTCATAGTTGAAGTAATTCCAAGACATATTTTTGATGATGCTGATGATGGAATTGACACTGTCCCTATTGCCATTGGAACCAATCCATTTATTTCTTTTGATGACTCCAATAGCTCAATTGTCAGAGTTTATTGTGAACCTGACGTTGTGGTTGGAAATATATAGAATCATTCATCCATGTTCTCAATTCTTTTGGTTTACCTCGAGTTGGGTTGTTAAGGTTGGTAATATTCATATTTATTTAGTATTGATCACAAATATGTTTTAGCTGACTTGACCATTATGTGAATTTTCAATGCTTATTGGTTGCTGTTTTATTTGAATTGCATTTTCTAATTTGGAATTGAACTGTATTCAAACCAAATCAAACAATATTTCTAACATGGTGAACATTACAACTTGTATGTTTTATTAAATTTATTCAAGCTCTTCTAAAACAATTGATAGCTAAATTACCAATGAATCCCCTCATTCCCTCATATATTTAGTTTTTTGGTTTACACATTAATTTTCTATTTCTAATTAATTACATATTTGTTTTCCAATGCAGGAAATGAAGCCAATTGAAGAGAGACGAAGAAAAAAAATGGCGGAGAACAATCGTCGGATGGAGGAGATGGGCATTCCACCATTAGTGCCTACAGTGAGTACATTATTTCAAATATATATATATATTTACAGAATATATAATGTCATGTGATTAATTTTTTTTGTAAACTTTTTTGTAGGATCCACCATTACGTCGACAGTTATTCGACGAGGAGCCTAGTACTGGTCCTAGTACTCAGGCCGGTGGTACGAGGAGGGTTCGTACCAGAGGTGGATGTAGAGCTGCGCGTGCCTGACTAGACCCTGCCCCTCCCACTGACATTTCAGCCTTCCCACATTCTGATCCCGGTGTGTCGTTAGGGACACACGGGATATTTAGACCTCCCATGTTTTCGCTACCTTCTGCATCTTCTGCCCCATCATTTTCACATCCCATGATGATTCCCACTCCCCAGTCAACATCAGTTCATACAGCTGTTCCATCTTCTTTTCCTTCTACTTCTGTCTCTCCGAGCTTTTATATTCCATCGTCTTCGACTCCTGTTCCACTAGAGGGTGTTCCATCAGGTTCTGTGGATCCGGCGCCACTCATTGATCAGACTAGCGCAGGTCAATTTATAAAACCCTAACAAATTTTTATAGCAATATTTATTTTCATTATAACATGTTTTGATAAAATATTTGTTTTTCTTTCATGACAGATACATCTACTGACATGAGGCGGGGGCGGGGCCATACACGCATGCGTTCGGTGTGGAACCGTCGCACACAGGTTATGGTGGAATATAATGAAGACAATCAGATGGTTGAGAAAACAGGGCAGCAATGTCGGAGTTTTATGGTGACGCTTGCCAAATACTCCGACATCATTCTCGTCAGCCCGCTGTCGTGGAGACATTTTCCACATGAGGTCAAAGATAGAGCTTGGGCAGAGATATGGGTAAAAAAATCTGTTGTATTTAATGCCATGAATTTTTTTTGTATTTATATAAATTAATATTTTCATTTTAGCTTCGATTTAATTTTCCTGATGGTGAGGGTGCACGACTGGAACGTCTAAAGGATTTACGCAAGCTTTGGAGAGCCTACAAGCATGAGCTGTATATTGGCTGGCGTGCTAGAGTTGGCACTGAGTTAGAGGCGGTACCAGTCGTGGATGATTGTCCTATAGAGCAGTATCGTCAGATGATTACTCATTGGACGAGTACCCTAGTTTAAGGTATGAATTACATTTGAGGTATTTAAATAATAACTTTCAAGTTTTGCATTAATATTGTCCTTTGCATTATCGAATTTTATTTAGGAATCATCTGGAAAAAATAAAAAAAACATTGATGCAAAAAAATACCTCCATACACTAGGACGCACGACGATGCCGGATCTTGAGAGGCAGCAGGTATGACAATTGTTTATAAGTTTTCTTTACGACTTACATTTTATTTTGTTTCCTCAATTATTTAATTATTTGCTGAAGTCTTTATATAACTTTTGTTTTTAATGTCATTGTAGAGGCAAGTACAAAATATTGAAGGACGTGTGCCTCGAGCCAAACTGTTTTGCTCGAGTAGACGAAAAAAGGATGGAAGTGCTGTCAACGAAGCGACCCAGCAGCAGATTGTAAGTTTTAATCTGTTGATTTTATATTTTAATATCTATTTCGTAACTTAATAATATATTTATATTTTTAACAGGATGCTTTAGAGGCCCTCGATGCCCAAGAAGCAGACAATTTTGGGCCATCTGATCACTTACAACAGGTGTTGGGAGAGGATCATTCTGGCAGAGTACGCTGCCGACCTAGGATAGCCCCGACAAGGTATTGTCCTACCTCAGGTACGAGTTGTAGTGCCACCGAGCTGCAGCAAGTTAGGGAACAGGCAGAACAGGCTGAGAAAAGGGCCACAGAGACGGCAGAATAGTCTGCTAGGGCAAACAGTGCATTTATGAAATTTATTGAAGTTCTACGTCCAACACTTCCAGCAGAGGCCAGCCCAGCGATTGGTGAATGCATGTCGTCGATACATTCTATATATGGTGCACCAGGTGGCAGTTCCAGTGGTGGTCAGGCCGATGTCCAGCTTGAAGATGATGATGGCGAGCAGTCTGATGCGGAAGAGGAGGGAGATGAGGAGGGCGAGGAGGAGGGCGAAGGTGAGGAGGAAGGCGCTGTGGAGGGTGAGGACGATGAGGAGGACGATGACGAGGGCGATGATGATGATGATTATGGTGATGGTGATGCTAATGTGGGACATATTGATCCGTTATATTTTTGACTTGAGATTTGATGTTTAATCTATTCTAGTTGTTGGTTTTATCTAGACTCGTAGTATAGTATTGGAGTTGAGTTATTTTTATATATTGTCTGTTTTTATGGATGTTGTTTTCTTTTAGTGGTTGTGTGTTTGTGAACTCCCTGAAAAACCCCCCTCATTCTTGGACCCTGGACAACCCCCCTCCCCCTTGGACCCCCCTCACGCACGTTTACGAAGCGCGTGCATCACTTAAAATACGAATATTGAGCCGTACCGCGCAAACCTCACGTCCGATTGATGTGTCGTCTACGCGTACACGTCACGAATAATAATTAGACTGTTTCACGGTGGTTTCAGCTCAATCTGAGGTCGTCCTCTATGAATTTGACAGTTGGACGCCCGTTTTGGCCGTTTATGACACCAGGACTGCGTTGTCGGTCACCGCGGGCACACGGCACGTCCGATTGACGTGCCGTCTACTCGACCACTTCATAAATCACTCACCCGTATTTGTCGTCTGATTTCATGCCTTTCCGACTTCATTCGGCCCGTTTGAACCCCCCTCACGCGCGTTTACGAAGCACGTGCATCACTTAAAATACGAATATTGAGTCGTACCGCACAAACCGCACATCCGATTGACGTGTCGTCTGCCCGTACACGTCACGAATAATAATTAGAATGTTGCACGGTGGTTTCAGCTCAATCTGAGGTCGTCCGCTATGAATTTGACCGTTGGACGCCCGTTTTGGCCGTTTCTGACACCAGAACTCCGTTGTCGGTCACCGCGGGCACACGGCACGTCCGATTGACGTGCCGTCTGCTCGACCACTTCATAAATAACTCTCCCGTATTTTTCGTCTGATTTCAGGCCATTCAGACATTATTCCGCCCGTTTGGACCCCCCTCACGTGCGTTTACGAAGCGCGCGCATCACTTAAAACACGAATATTGAGTCGTACCGTGAAAACCGCACGTCCGATTGACGTACCGTCTGCGCGTACACGTCACGAATAATAATTAGAATGTTTCACAGTGGTTTCAGCTCAATCCGGAGACGTGGTGTGGCCGGCACCACTCAAAGTGTCCGTCTTTTGTTTCAAAAGGACGTCATTTTAGGTGGAAAGCATCAACTGACATACGGAAAACCGACCAAACGCATTCCGAATCTGTTGATAATTTATCCCAACAATCCATGGGTCATATGTGACGTGTACGAGCCAACCCGGGATGAATCTAAGTCGCGGTGTGGCCAGGATAAGTCTAAGTGACTCTCTTTTGTTTAAAATGGACACCATTTTAAGTACATACGGAAAAACGACCAAACGGATTCGGTTTCCGTTGAAACTTTAGGAGAACGATCCATGGGTCATATGTGACGTGTACGAATCATCCCCGCTTCAATCCGAAATGCGGTGCGGCTGACACCACTCAAAGTGTCCGTCTTTTGTTTCAAAAGGACGTCATTTTAATTGAAAGGCATCAACTGACATACGGAAGAACGACCAAATGCATTCGGATTCTATCGATACATTAGCAAAACGATCCATGAGTCATATGTGACGTGTACAAGTAAACCCCGTCTTAATTCGAGACGCGGTGTGGCCGACACCGCTCTAACTCTGTCTCTTTTGTTTAAAATGGACATGATTATAAATGAAAAGAACAACTGACATACGCAAAACCGACCAAACGCATTCGTAATCTTTTGATAATTTATCACAATGATCCATGGGTCATATGTGACATGTACAAGCCAACCCGGGATGAATCTGAGTCGCGGTGTGGTCAGGATTAGTCTAAGTGTCACTCTTTTGTTTAAAATGGACAACATTTTAAGTACATACGAAAAACCGACCAAACGCATTCGGTTTCCATTTAAACTTTAGGAGAACGATCCATGGGTCATATGTGACGTGTACGAATCAACCCCGCCTCAATTGGAGACGCGGTGTGGTCGGCACCACTCATAGTGTCCGTCTTTTGTTTCAAAAGGACGTCATTTTAAGTGAAAAACATCAACTGGCATACGGAAAACCGACCAAACGTATTCGGATTGTGTCGATACATTAGGAAAATGATCCATGGGTCATTTGATACGTGTAAGAGTCAACCCCGTCTAAATACGAGACGTGGTGTGGCCGGTACCACTCTGACTGTGTCTCTTTTGTTTAAAATGGACAAGATTATAAGTGAAATAAACAACTGACATATGAAAAACTGACCAAACGCATTCGGAATCTGTTGAAAATTTAGGACAACGATTCATGGGTCATATGTTACGTGTACGAGTCAACCACACCTCAATCCGAGTCGCGGTTTGGCCAAGACCACTCTAAGTGTATCTCTTTTCTTTAAAATGGACTACATTTTAAATTCATACGGAAAACCAACCAAATGCATTCTGATTGTGATTATATTTTAGCACAACAATCCATGGGTCATTTGTGATGTGTAAGAGTTAACCCCGCCTCAATACGAGACTCGGTGTGGCCGACACCATTCAAAGTGTCTCTCTTTTATTTAAAAAACACTTCATTTTAAGTGAAAACAACAACTGACATACGCAAAACCGACCAAACGATTTCGGAATATGTTGATACTTTAGGACAACGATCAATGATTCATTTGTGACGTGTACGAGTTAACCTCGCCTCAATCCGAGGCACGGTGTGACCGGTATCATTCCAGATGTATGTATTTTGTTTAAAATGGATATCATTTCTATTAAAAATATATGGTATATGAAAAACCAATCAAATTATGAATTGAATTCCGGATTCCACATATGATTGTCATCTAAATTTTAAAATGAATTCTAAATGAATTATGTATGTTTATAATTATGTTATGAATTCTAATTTAATTATGGATGAGTATATTTTCAGGATGCATTATATGTGTTGGTTGGTTGGTTTTCATTATTTGTATGTGTTGTTTTGTTATGTATGCATTATATATGTTACAGGTACAATAATTGGATTGAAAAATGAATTGAAAATGATGGCATAATTGGATTGAAAATTGAATTGAAACTGAGGGTGAATGGCCAAAAACGAGACCTGCTGTGCAAATTGCAGGCTGCTGTGCAATTTGCACAGCAAAGCCTATGCCAACGGTTTTCAAACCGTTGGTATAGGCTCTATTGAGCTGTTTTTACCAACGGTTCAAGGAACCGTTGGGAATACCCATATAATAGTTGTTTTTACCAACGGTTCTATGAACCGTTGGTAAAAACCTTTCCCAACGGTTGGAAACCGTTGGGAAAGAAAATTTAAGCTGATTTCCCAACGGGCCAAACCGTTGGGAAAGGCTGATTTTTTCTCAGATATCCCAACGGTTCTGTGTAAACCGTTGGGAAAAGCCTTTCCCAACGGCTTGCTTCCCCACGGTTTGCTGAACCGTTGGTATAACGTATACCAATGGTTCTGCAGCCTTTCCCAATGGTTTGGAACCGTTGGGAAAGGCTGGATTTCCAGTAGTGTGTTATTAAAATATTACATAAACTAACCATTATGAATAGTAATACCAAATTTTTGAAATTTTATAAATTTTATCGTTCAAAATGGACTTCATTTTTGGATTCAGAATATCGAAATTATCTTACATTGAATTTTTGGTATTTTTCAGAAAACTTTCAATTTTTGATGAATAGTGAAAAACACTCAGTTATAGTTTAAAACGAAATTTTTATTTAAATAGTTATTTATTTTATTTAAATATATTTTAGGTCAAAATAGATACATAATACCTATATAAGTTCAATTTAATTCATTAGAGCCATTTTATAATAATTTTAGATATATAATTTTTTTTTTACTTTTTACCGGCTTTTACCCACCTCCTAGGAGAATTTTCAAATTCACATAAAACCTAATTTTACCGCTTCTGTGAGTGGAATCTCAAATATTCAAGAGACACAGTTAATATCAAGGAGTAAAATGTGGTTTAATAAGATAAAAATAATTTTTTATGAATAGTAACTTTTTACTTTTATTTACCACGGTTAAAAATAAATAGGGTATTTAAGGGTAAAAGTGATATTATTATTACCCTATCACATGTCATAATTCTATTGTATAAGGGTAATTAGAGCCAAAACAACCTTAGGAATAATATATTACCATTTAGGACCATTTGGATTAGAATAGGACATTTATTATTATTTAATTCAAAGAAGAGTTAAAAGAATAAAAATCTATGTTTAATAAGGAAAACATTTTTAATATAAGGTTATACATAAGATAAATTCAACTAAAAATATTCATTATAAAGTTAAAACGATTTAATATATATTGTAATTTTATTTATAAATTTTAGACATTAAATATTTTTAATTTATTTATGACACAATGATGATGCAGTAATTACCTTATTAATGAAATATTAACATAATTGATATTATAAAAACCCAAATAAGTGTAATTTGACACTTTTTATGAATTACACAAATTTTATTGGTTAATATATCATATTCAGGTTAGTTAGATGAATTTTTTTCTATTTAATAATCCTGTAATGAATTTAGAGAAACCAAAATACAAAATAGTGTCAAAAATGACATAAAAGAGTTTTCAAAACAAATATTAAATTATTAAATCATATTATATTCCTAAAAATATAAGGTTCATCAAAAAGGATTATATAATAATATATATGACATTAATAAACCAATTTGGGTTCTATTGGAAGTTTATAGTATGTTTATTAACCATATAGAGTAAGAATACAAGAAGACACGGTAAAAGTTAAATTATTTAACATAGAGTTAAATCTAAATGATAAGGTTAAAATGATAACCTAAACTTGTCTAAAACCTATTGGTTGATAGGATGTAGACCCATTCTCACCCTATCCTCTATATAAGTCACTTTGGAGCCATTATAAACCGAATATGCCTTTATTATAAAATAATATTTTAAGTTTTTCCTAAGGTTCCCCTCACCTCTCTTATAAAGGGGCACTCCCTATTCTCTCAAATTCACTCGTCCCATGCCATTTGGCTCGGACAAACCCTGCCCAAATACCCTATAAACTATCTTACCCTCATTTTAGAAGCCTTAATTTAGTTATAAAACCAACCTATGGAGCCCTATTGATCAAATCAAAAGGAAGAACACGAAGAAGAGGTAAATATCTCACCACATATTTCAAGTTCCTATCTTCTTCCACTTCCTCCTTCTTTGTTGTTTCCATTCTAAAATAAAAACTCCCATATCATATATATAATGTGATTTTTTTATAAAAATTTTACAACCATATTATTTATTTTATCCATCCTATGAAAGAAAATGTCATCACACGTGCGTACGTAGGGCTTACCATCTCCAAGTCATGGTGTAGTTTGTTATTCAACCATTTCATCATTTGGATGGGTATAATAATGAGTATAACTGATATAAATAATAAATATAACATTATTATGATTCTGTTTATATGATATACCATCCAATGATATAAGATTTTAATATCAAAATAATGATATTGTCGCACGTGCGTACGTACGGACTACCGTCTCCATGAACACGATGAGATTCATTATCCATGATTAACCATTAATGTATGATTATAAATTATATATAATAAAAAATGATTAAAGATATAACATAATAATGATACTGGATTTGTGTACATATTTGTTTCATTTACTTAATTCCATTCAATTCAATAAGGAATCGAAAATAGCGGTCATGCCTACGTACGGCCTACCATCTCCATGAACGGTGTATTTTATTCCATTTATTGATCTATCATATATATTTATATGCTGAATATATATTATATATAAATAATGTTTTAAATTATTTATTTAAGTAAATTAGTATATAAGTAATAATATCAAGAACAAAAAGTTGAAACAGATATGATAAATGAAAAGATTTTATCCAAAACGCTGCTTTAACATGGAATTTACAAAAGAAAGGGTAATATAAAGTCTTAAGTGAAACATATATAATATCATAAATATTATTATGGTTTGGTTACAAGTTAATAATATTTTTAAACCCACTATACAGGATTTTCAGACACATACAAAAAAAATTTAACCTATGGTAAGGGATAACTTTTCCAAACTCATTTTTGTCTGAGATTGTTTATTCATAAGTATTTACTAGGGTTATATTTATCATCCATGTACATGTTTTCTAAATATGGTTTAATTTATATTTAATGTCCTTTTTACCAATTTTTTTCTTTTTACTACATCGTGTGTAAGGAATTTCTCTTTTTTTTACCATATGAGGTACTTTTTTACTTTTCCAGCAAAAGTGCGAGGAAAATGTTTTTTTAACTTATAAGGCATGAACGAATTTTTTTGGTTTCATAATGCCTTATTTTGATGAATATTACTCTAAATGATTTCATGATTATTTTCAACATAAATCCTTTTATTTTAAAATTGCATGGAATTTTGTGAAAAGAAAATGATTTTGAAGAAGAAATGATATTTTCCTCAAGAATTATCTTCAAGTGTTTTATCAAAACTATATTCCATCTAAGATGAAATTATTTAGTATGAATATGTTTCATGTATAATGTATCTATTATTTAGATGGTTTGATTTTTCTTATTATTAAATGATATCCATTTTTTATATGGATTATTTTATAATGTATTAATGTTTAAGAATCTCATTCTATTACATGGGTTATGCTATGATGTATGATTTATGATTTTGTGGCACACAAAAAAATGATTTCATTATGAGATGGGTGGGACCTATATCTCCCTCCAATTCATTGGTTAAAGATTTATATCTCATGAGATAGACATGGCTAGAATGGAAAGTGAATCCGGTTCAGTAATACAGGGCTGGAATGGTAAGTAAACTCGATTCAGTAATGGACTTGGTCCACTATGATGGTCTTGGCAGAAATGACTTGGATACTATGGAAATCATATCATGTGCTTAATGGTTTTCCACATTTACATGATTTATTCCCATGTTATTTTATCATGATTGTTGTTCCTTTATGATCTATGCCTTACGTACTTCCATTATTTATGTCATTGCTCAAGATTTTGATATTTAGATTTTATGTTCATGTTTTTTCATTCAAATGTTTATGGTTTGTTTTATGTTCTCTATGTTTACCCTTACTGAGCATTTGAGCTCACCCTTTTGTATGTTTTCATTTCCCCAGGATATAAAGAAAAGTTTTAGGTAATAAAACAAAATGGGAAGCTCTTTATGGGAGATGTTGAAGATATTTCACCATGATTAGAATATTATATTCTGAGTTTCCAAAGACACTAAACTATTAAGGTCCTTGGGTGTCTGTTTTTGTTATGTATTAAGTATTCCGCAAAAGTAATGTAATGTTGATGTACGTCAAGCTCTGGTTCTCTACACATTAACTATTATTAGGATACATATTTGTTCATTTATTATTTGTATATATAATTTTCAAATCAAATTAACATTCTCTAATGTATTTTACATGAATATCTGTCCTCAGAGCTCTTACTCACCCCCATCCAACCAACACAGTGGTTATATAAATTTCTGACAATAATACGCCACATATTGTTTTTTCTAAATAGTTTCCTAATAACTATTTTTATAAGAAAAATCCATAAGTGATAGTTTCTTCTACCAAGGCCCATTGATGTTTACAACACAAGAGTGTAGAATATCCTCATTCAATCGAATAGTATGCTTCAACTGATCATATATATGTCGGTGTAATACAAAACTCCCTGAAATATATTAACTAAGAATCGCTTTAAACTCTTATATGATTAGTGATGTATAATGAAATTAAATGTATGATAGTATACTCCAATAAAAGTAGTGCATATGAATTATCAACTAAAAATACAAATCTTCAAATTGGTATTTTGATAATGTCTCTCATACATGCAATAAATATTCTAATTTGGATAGTGATTCTAGATCCACCAAAATAGCATGATCCTTATAGGGAGTCATTAGGAGGCCCACAATAAAGACTGCATTAGTTTTGTCCCACATCCAATATGGAATGGGAAATAGTTTTAGTAATCCAATAGGTTGTTGATGCTTAGCCTTTACCTCTTAGCAGTTGTAGAATCATGTCCCAAACCCTAAAAGGTCTTTTTTCATTCCCTTCAACCAATAATTCCTTCATAGATCACAATAAATTTTTTTCAATCCTAGATTCATCACCCACATTGAGGAATGAATTTCACACATTATGTCATCAGGTATAATTTTAATAACAGAAATCCATTTCATAGAATAGAATATCTCACCCTCATATATAGACCAATCGAATGGAGATTGTCCACCATCAAGGCTTCCCCTCAAGGAAAAACACTTCAGATCCTCATAAATCTTATCCCTGACCTAACTCAAATGTTTATAATCCATTGAAACTAATACAAGATTCCTCATCCCCAGACCCTCATATTCAAAAACAAATATATTTTCTTGAATGTTCATCATCTTAGACCATGAAATAGACTCATGACCTTCTGGAGTCTATGATTTTAGCTTAGATCATAAACAACTTGTTTTACATTATATATTGTATATTATATGTCAATATTAAATAACTGCATATAGTAAACATATCTAAACTCTAAGAGATTAAAATATCATTGGAGAAAGATATAATTCAATCTCTGATGATCGATATACAAGGTAATCTTTTTTTTGAATAGATAATTTCATCAAGAATTGAAATCATAAACTATAATAACTAACTTGCGGTCATGTATAGTGTGGTTCTATCATTATGGCATCAACTACTAAGACCCATAGGTAATAATTTAACCTTCATGAATCAACACCGCTCTATAAAAAACCCATAATCCTTAAAACACTTCGTATAATAAACACTCAGCTTTGGTAAGATCAATATTGGTATTGTTTTCAAACACTTCTTCAACTACTGTTATGAATTATCACATGCTACATACCATTAAAATTTGGCTTCTTTATTGGTAAATCCTAAAAGGGGTTCATACAAGTGTTCAAAATGCTTGATAAACCACTGATAATAATCCACCTATCATAGAAAATTATTTATATCAATGAAATTATTATGCTACTCCCAAGAAAGAATATTGTGAATCTTTTAGGGGTCCAGTGAAATACCTCTTCCATGAGGATGTGACCTAGGAAGCATTCTTAATCCTTCATGAACGGAATCATAGATAGGTTATTATATAGTTGATGATATATAATTGAACTCATGATGATGCCAAGATGTTGGGAATAATTGACTTGAGTCTTGGAGAATCCAATGATGTCATCCATAGAAAAAAACACAACCTGATCCAGGTACATATCGAATAATGGTTTTATCATTTTTCAAAAAAAAATGGTGAGTTTTTTAGCCTGAATAACATCATTATGATCTAATATAGGCCATAAATTTTTATTAAAGTAGTCCAAGGTATATCATAAAGTAAAAAACTATACCAATGATAATGTTATCTCAAGTCGATCATGGAGAAAATTGAATCTCTTCCCCACATGTCAAATATATCATCAATACATGGATGTGAGTATGGGCTCATCCTAGTCATCCTATTCATCTTCTTGTAATGAAAACCTAATAAAAATTGTAGGTTACCTTTATTTTCAAATAAGACTAGAGAATCCCAAGGAAATGTAATATGATTGATTAAAACCTTTCTCATCAAATCAAAAAGTTGAATCATAATATTTTAAATATATATTTTCCCATTTAGAATGATCAAATAGAAACTGGATTACACCCCACATGACGTCAATCCAAATTTCTATATTTCTCATAGGTGGAATCCCAAGGAATTCCATAAGAAACTTGTTACAAAAAATGATTATTAATGGTTGGATGACATTATTCTATACTCCTTAGACATATATTAATGGACTTGAAACCAAAGTAGTGATCACCCATTGTTTCTAATGAACTGAAAATACAAGGCCCATCTAGATATCCTACTCAACTCATTGAATATAATTTTTACCCTCAGTAAATGTAAAAAAAACTCTCCTACTATAAAAATCTATGTGGGATCAATTCACTAATAACTGGTTCATTCCAATAATTAGGTAAAATAATTTCATATCTAGAATTTCTATATCCCGTATAAAATGATACTCCATATCCTTGATTGAATAAATGTTGCATAAATTGTTGTCCCTCGACCATACTCCAAACAACATGTCAAATTTCCTAAACTCACCACAAAAATCAACTTCTAGACTCAACCCAATCCCATATTGTACAAAATATAACATAATGAGAGGCAGTATTGTCAAATAAATAACTATACTACATAGAATCTACAATAATAGTACATCAAACTTTGGAGGTTCCAGCCTCTGTTTCATTGAGTGTAGGATAAACTTTATGCAACTTTTTGTCCCCACTACCTCTACTACCACAAATAGTAGAACTGAAATAGCTTGATTGAAATGGTTTATATGACCCTTATCCCATTCTATGGTTAAATATAACCACCCCATTACATAACATAGTTCATGGGATCATTTATAAACATTTTATGTGTTTAAATTTTCCACAATCCGGGCACTCTACCAGAGGTTGGTAAAAATATCTACTGATGGGGCCTGGCTTCCCACACCAGTGGTAAGAAACTCGAGTAAGATACTATGTAATTAATCATTCCACATGTCCACTCTTCATTATATTTCATTGGTCAAAATTATCATAGTGATGCTTCCTACTCATGGAATATCTACCTTTATATCTTTAAGAATAAATCACATGGCATTAAATAAAATCAACTTTCGGTTCCCCCCCCCCTAAGATATGGAAGCCACATCCCACACCACTGTAAATTTATTTAAAAAAAATATGTTAACTTGGGACATAATCAGAAATTTTATTCCATCCTAGAAATTCATTTTTGTACCTTTATCATTCAATGCTAGCACTGGATTAAATTAAAATAAGTCATTAAAGTGACATGTAAAGTCCATCACGAAAATACTTCTCTATGAAAAAAAACATGAAATCAGATTCCCCCTAAAGTCTTAGTGACCCTTGATAAAAATAATTTCATAAATTATCTTGGATGTCCTTCCATTCCATACTATATTTATTCTTATTATGATACGGAATATCCCACTAGTGATTCAGTCATCCTTATAACATTAAAGAATCCAACTTTTCCATTTAAGAATAATAAGTTTCTAAATTATTAGTTATCATCTCGATGGGATCAAGCTAGTACTCTACTGCCTCAGGTTCACCCTCTCTCATGAATGTTTGAGGATGATGTAAATGAAACACCCATGTCATGTAATACATAACCTTCAAAACCCAATCTAGGTTATTCCCTGTAAAATGGATGATGCGAGAAATGTTCTCAAGAAACTAACCTCTATCTACATCCCCTATCCCAATCGATACATCATGTTCCATAGCTAGAAGATCATTTATATCCATATTCTTCCATCATTCTATAAACAAATGTCATCATGGAGGAATATCTCTACAATTATAGACACACAACTTAAGACACATTTCACAACATTTAAACAAGAAACAGGATTCATATAAAGACATAAAAAAGACTTACTCCCATTACATATACAGAGTAAATTTTGCGGCACTATCACTTCCCTTAACCATATTATATAAATGTCATAATTAAAATGGTTAAAAACAATATCATATTCTATTTTTCCAATTAGACAATAAATTATTGGTAATTTTCAACATTTTAACACTTTAAATTTCATATCATGCACCATTTTCTCTTCAATTACACAATGAGTAACAACCCTCCATTCTAGAATCATACCCAATAAACATTTACCCATGTTTCCCTAAAATTTATTCACACCACAATAATTCATGAGTTCCCATAATTATTGATTAGTACCCAACTCTCTGTATATATAGAGACGGCTGTCAAATATAATAAAATCATTGAAATAAAAATGACACCACAAAACTAGTACATCACTCGAGATAAAATAACATTAAATTGTATCATCAAACATCAAAAATAAGAATCCCACCTTAGGAACCTAGGTTTTCCCCCATACAAGGGTTAGCTACTCTTACACACAAGTTCATGTCCATGTATCAACTCTTCCAAGTCACTTGTATACCATTCCCAAATAGCAATACAATGAAATAGAATGAAAACACATTCGATCATACTTTATGACATCCATACCCAGGTTCAGCACATTGTTTTCCCATGAGAGTCCATCACGTGACCTCAAGCATGCCTCCATGTATACAAGAGACTACTGACTAGCCATGAGGGTTTAATATAAAACATGAAGATATTATACCTCTTTTATCATAGAAATATAACATCATAAATTGAAAAAGAATAACCATATTATAGATCAAATAGTAGTGGAAACATATATCACATGATGAATAAATTTGGAACACAATATCTAATCCAAATAAGTAGATATCTCATGAAAATTACATGTTATATGTCAATTGAAACCCCAAAATCAATACACAGTGACCCTCCAATGCAGTTACTAATACCATTTATAGTTTCCTCACACATGCCCCATCCAAAAATTTGTAACATCCCAGGTAAATAATGAATAATACATATTTCATATTTCTTATTATTTTTAAATTAAATATTATTTTTACTTTAAAGGAGTTTCTGTGTTCGATAGCGTACCCGATACGCAACAACATGTTTATTTGAAATCAAACGTTTCACATTAATAATATATTATTATTATTTTAAATGGTAGTTAACTCATATTAATTGTATTGTAAAAATTGAAAATAATTATCTAAAATATGATTATACATGTTTGTTAAATGTATTTACATTTATCCAATAAAATATAAAGGCATAAAATTTTAATGAATCTAATTTTAAGCACAACTTACATTAAAAGGTTGATTTACCACCTTTTAATGGAAAACCCTATTTAAATATAGTTTTTGTCACTTGAATACATTCTATTTTACCAAATAAAATCCATTTTTAGAATGGGGACATCAAAATTTACTTTGTGTAAATTTTTGGAATTTTTTCAATAAAGTTCATTTTCAAATGAATAGTGAAAAATATTTTATTTTAAATCAAATCTGCGTTTTAATATAATTAATTTATATGGATAGATTATATTTTTAATTGGTTTTAACATTTAATTAGAATATATTTTAACCATTTAATCTGATATTGGTCATTGGAATTAATTTTACTTTTAAATTGGACATAAACAAGTGTCAATCTTTTGATAGTTATTTTTTCTTAAAAACACGCAATTTGTTTTAACAATGGGAATTAATTTTAAATTAATTAATGCAACTTCAATGGTTATAATTTGGTAAAATATAAATCATTTTTGAATTCAGAATATCAAATATACCTTAGTCTGACTTTTTTTTAGTTTTCTGAAAACATCAATTTTTGATGAAAAGTGAAATCATTTAGTAGCAGTAAAACAACCGACTTTTACATTTAAATAGAATTTTACAACTTATGTGAATTTAATTTCTAAAATATGATATACATGGTTGTTATTAGTAAGTAAAATGTGTTTCAATATGATGAAAATAATTTTTTTGTGAATTGTAACTTTTGAGGTTTGTTTACCACAGTTAAAGGTTAATAAGGTAATTAATGGAAAAAAGAATATTATAATAATTCAAAATAACCATAGAAATTGTTCTATCATAATTATATGAGTAATTGACGACCATGGTAATCCTTAGGTCGATTTTGGTACCCCATGTAACCACTTAATAATGATAATGACACATTATTTTAATTAACTTAAAGTAAAGGAAAAAATGACATAAACAAATATCTCTTTGTAAATTAATTTTTACATGGTGTTATATAAGTTATATTTTCCACTATAAATATTAATTCTAAATATAGTAATATTTACTACATCATGGAATTTTTTTATAATTTTTATACGTCTAATAAATAAAATTGGTTATGACACAATAATGATGCATTTCTTACCTCATTAATAAATGATTTAAATAAATAAGATTATGAATATTAATATAACTTCCAAAACCTATCAAATTATTATTTGATTAATTTATTTATACCATTAGTTGTCTTATATTCTACCATAATGAGTTTTGGACCTTTAGAAACCTAATATCATTTTATAATAAAATAATATTATCATACTTCCTAAAAGAGCCCCTCATCCTCCTTATAAAAGGCCTTCACTTCTATCTAATTCCACACACCTCTCAAGCCTTTTCTATCATCCAAAAACCACCCAATTAATCTCCCTACATCCTTCTACTTAACCTGGATGCCTTACCTTAGGCATAAGGGACATAAAAAAGTCATTGTGGTTCAAACAAAATGAAGTTACCCAAATTAAAGGTAACAGTTTCTCTTAACTTTATTTCTTTTATTTTACTTCTCCAACCCTAAAATATTTTTATTTCATTATTTAATAACAAAAAAAGTATAATAAATATAATAGGATGTTGTTATGAGACGTATTCTAAATATACTTACACACAGCTCCATCTAATTGGTGAATACATACTGTTTTGGGGGATGGAAAATTAACGCCTCATGAAACGATGATTATTCGATTATCTCATACCGCCTATCATGGTGGACATTAATATGACAATATATTTATATATGATATATATTATGTTTTTGTTTTCTTTATTATTCTATATTTTTTATATAATACCTTTATGGGTTCCATTATGGTTAAACAAGATAATGTCATTTGAGGAAGTGCGGACTACCCCCCCCCCTCAAAGTGATATGACTCGTTAATTCCATAGGTGGGAAATATAAAGGATGGATTTAATGATATTATATATTATAATATACTGGAATTATAATTAATTTTGTATCATTATATTTTAATTCCATTAAACTAATATATAGAAATGAAAGTAGAGTTCATGTGTACGTACGGCTTACCATCTCCATGAATGGTGCATTTCATTTCTTACCTCCAAATGATATGTACTATTATATATATATATATATATATATATTGGATATATATTACATATATTATATCTAAATAATGAATATAATTCTGGATATAATGGACTATGGACCACATGGAGAACGTGTAAATATAAGGTGTTCATTTTTTACTCAAGTAGCAAATATCCACGAAACGAACGTTATTAACTTATATGATTACATAATGTTTATAACTTTGTAATAAGTGATAAAAATGGAATAATAAACATGAAAACAGTTATTATTAATGTATAAATTAACTTTAGGAGATTAAATAATGATTGAGTCAAGTCAAACACGAGGTAAGGGACTTTGCCTCAATCTCCTTTCATTGAGGAATATTTTAATACACGACTTCCATTTATATGTTTCATAAACACCTTTTACTTTTCATTTCATTCAAGGGGAATCTTTTTCTATGAAGCATTCTACTAAATGACAAAAAAATTAATGTTTTTTAATGTAAGTGGTGACAATGAATTTTCCGCCGTTGCGAGTATAATATGATCTTTGGATTTCATAACACTGCATAATGTTTTTTTAAGCAAAAATAAATAACATTTTCACTTTTTTCATATTTTGGTTTTGAAAACGATTTTGAGAATGGATTTATTTTTTTAAATATCTTAAAATGATATATTGTTATTACAATTTGCAAATGTTATCTTTCCTTTATACTCATGTTATGTGTGATGATTATTTTGTGGTTTGGGTCATTGTATACCTATATGGGTGGTTCTGGGATAATCCTAGGTTGGGTGAGCCCGAGATAGCTCTCCAATGCATTGGGTAATGTGATAGAGGTAAACGTGAATGTTTCTCCTAAGAGATTTATGGAATATACTATGATTGGAATTCAAAAGTAACTCCCTATGTAGCTATGATAGCTACAATTTATGTATGTTATGGATGCCACAAGTTAGATTTATGATTTATGATTTCTATGAGTTATTAATAAATCTTATGATTTCATGAGGTAAGTAAAAGATTTTATGTTTTGTATGTGTTTATGAACTAATGTTTTCTTTCTGTGTTTTAATAACCCTTAATAAGGATTTTATTCTCATCCCTAGTTTTGAAATGATTTTCACAGGACTTAAAGATGAATAGGGTCAAGGATGAGATCAAGGAAAAGTCATGTTGTCTAAAACATGGAACTATACATGAATCTTTTTTTATAGAGTTTTTATTTTATGAAAAAATGGAAACTGAGTAGAAGTGTCTAATTTGTAATCTTTTGATATGTAATAGTTATGTCCTAATTCTCTAAAACTCTAAACCTGAAAAGGTCCTCAATGTGAATTATTTATTTAATTCAATATTATGTAATTTTTTAAGGCCAGGTCCTTATAGTTGGTATCAAAGGTCAGTTTAGATAACTTTAGGAGTTAGGGTATTATTAAATAAATATCCATAAATTAACTTATGTTAATATTGAAATGAAATAGCATTTACATATTAACATGTTGATTCGCCTAAGATATTTATGTTTTGAGATTTGTTTTTCATAGAGGAAGCATGGAAGTTGTGATGGGATGGAATATAGAAGTAAATGACCATAAAAATTAGCATCCTGAGATTTTCGGAATCAGAATAGAATAGTTTGTTGCAGTGATGGCTCAGTTGACTCAGGTGATAAATGGTGGTTGTTTTTATAGATGATATTTTATTTTATTCAAAAAGTAAAGTTGAACATGAAAGTAATTTAAGGGTTTTCTTGCAAACCGTAAAAGAAAAGAAATTGTATTGGAAATTTAGAAAGTGTGATTTTTTGTTACAATAAATTTATTTCCTTGGTCACATTGTATCAAAAAATGGCATAACTATTGATCCTACTAAAACAAAAGTAATTTAAGAATGTCCAAGACACACAGATATAAATGAGATCCATAGTATTCTCGGTTTGGCAGGTTATTACCAGAGGTTTGTTGAAAATGTTTCACGGTTATCTATTCTAATGACTATGTTAACTCAAAAAGGTGTTATGTTCATCTGGATAAAAGAATGTGATGATTTTTTTTCAGGAATTGAAATCAGGATTGGTGAATGCTCCAGTTTTTGCACTGCCATCCAGAAATGGTGAGTTTTTTATCTACAGTGATGTTCATTGAAAGGAATCGGTTGTGTCTTAATGTAGAATGATCAAGTAATTTATTATGCTTCATGTCATTTGAGTCCACATAAGTTAAATAACCCTACACATGATTTGGAATTAGCTTCTGTTGTTTGTAGTTTAAAAATTTGGAGGCATCATTTGTATGGAGTAAAATGTGAAATATATACTGATCACAATAGTTTAAAGTACATATTCACTCAGAAATAATTGAACATGAGACAGAGGAGATGGCTGGAATTAATCAAGGATTATGATTGTACGATCATTTACCATCTGGGAAAAGAAAATAAAGTGGTTGATGATTTGCATCGGAAAAGTAATGCTATATTAATCATGCTACATTTGGAACGAGATCCTTTGGTTTTTGATTTGATGAACTTTAGAATAGAAGTTTTTTATGCATGATGTTATTCTTTTTTGTGTCAGGTGTCAATGAGATCATCTCTATCAGAAAGAATTATACATTCATAGAAGAAAGATAGTGAGTTACATAAAAAGGTAGAGTTGGTTTAGAAGGGTAAGTTTCCTGAATTTAACATTCATAATGATTGTGTATTGAGATTTTGAAAAGTTTTATGTTTTCCTTGAGATTCAAAGTTGAAGAATTAGTTATTATGTGAAGGTTATAGTTCCCCATTTTCAGTTCATCCTGGAAGTACTATGATGTATAGAGATCTTCAAGAGTATCAATGGTGGGATGGAATGAAAAGAGATATTAATGATTTTAATGTGAAGTTTTTGACTTGTCAGCAGGTTAAAGCAGTGCGGAAGATACCGAAATTCATGGTTCATCCTTTACTAGTGCCAGAGTGAAAATGAGAAAATATATCCACGGACTTTTTTGTGGGATTACTGAAGACATCTCAAGGTAATAATACAATCTATGTTACTATTTATCGATTGACTAAATCATCTCTTTTTTTCCTATTAGAGATACATTGTCTCTAGATCAACTTTTTCACTTGTATATTAAAAATATAGTCAGGTTTAATGGAGTTCCCCTCTCTATTGTATGTGATCATTATCTCATGTTTACTTCTATATTTTTTAATGTCCTTCAGAAGTCTTTGGGTATTTAATTTAATATTATAACATCTTTTCATCCTCAATCAGATGGGAAATCAGAACAAACAATTCAGACCCTGGATGATAGGCTACGTGCTTCTTCACAGGATTACCAGGGAATTTAGGACCAACATCTTTCATCGGTTGAATTTTCATATAATAACAGTTTTCATTTCAGTATACAGATGGATCCATTTAAGGCATTATATAGAAAGCGATGGGGAACATCTGCTTTTTGGGATGAAGTAGGTGAAAGGAAGCTGATG
Source organism: Viscum album (assembly GCA_963277665.1). Classification (NCBI taxonomy): domain Eukaryota; kingdom Viridiplantae; phylum Streptophyta; class Magnoliopsida; order Santalales; family Viscaceae; genus Viscum; species Viscum album. Next base: position 1,707,879,449 of record OY728150.1, read on the forward strand.
GAACTAGAATTGGTAAAAGCGATGCCATAGAATGATCAGTTTATTCATAAGAACATGAGAACAGCTCAGAGTTTTTAGAAATGTTATGTGGAAAACCGGAGAAAGGATCTTTTGTTTGAGGTAAGTGATCATGTCTTTCTCTAATTTTCTCCATGGAAAAGTGTGATGTGATTTGGTAATAAGGGAAAGTTGAGTCTGTGGTTCATTGGACCTTATGAAATCCTGGAGAAAATAGGATCAGTTGCATACAATGTGGATTTACCTCCTTGTTTATTTTATGTACATAATGTTTTTCATGTTTTCATGTTGAGAATGTATATGCCAAATCCATCTCATGTTTTAACCCCAGAGTTAGTCCAGATGGAAGATAATCTCTCTAATGAGGAACAAACAGTCCATATTCTTGACCGAAGAGAGAAAATGTGGTGGAATAAGGTAATTCACTATGTAAAGGTTTTTTGTAAACCCTATATGGTTGAAGAGGCAACTTTGTAATATGAAAATGATATGAGGGATAAATACTCCCACTTATTTTGATAAGTAAAATTGTGAGGACGCAATTCTCAAAAGGGGGAAGGATGTAACATCCTAGGTAAATAAAGAATCTGACATATTTCATACTTATTAATATTTTTGAGTTAAATGTTAATTTAACTTTAAAGGGATTTCTATGTTCAATAGTATACCTGATACGCAACAACGAGTTTCTTTGAAATCTTACGTTGCACTCTAATAATATAATATTATTATTTTAAATGGTAGTTAACTCCTAGACATTGTATTGGAGGGAATGAACAAAACTATCTACATTATGATTATATATGTTTTTAAATGTATTTACATTTATCCAATAAATGTTATAGGCTTAAAATGTGAATGAATCGAATTTTAAGCATAATTTACATTAAAATGTCAATTTACCTCCTTTTAATGGAGAACCCTATCTAAATATATTTTTGGTCACTTTAATACATTATATTTGACCAAATAAAATTCTTCTTTAGAATGGGGACATAAAAATTTACATTGTGTAAATTTTTGGAATTTTTCCGAAAAATTTCATTTACTAATGAATAGTAAAAATATTGTATTTTAATTCAAAATTGCATTTTAATACAATTTATTTATATGGTTAAATTATATTTTAATTAGTTTTAAAGTGTAATTAGAATATATTTTTACCATTTAACACAATTTTGGTCATTGGAATTAATTTCACTTTGAAATTGGACATAAACAAGTGTCAATCTTTTGATAGTTATTATTTCTTAAAAACAAACTATTTGTTTTAACAACAAGAATTAATTTTAAATTAATTAATGAAAAATTATTGTTTATAATTTGATAAAATAGGCATTATTTTTGAATTCGGAATATCAAATATAGCTTAGTCTAAATTTTTGACAGTTTAATAAAAAACATCAATTTTTATGAATAGTGAAACCACGTAGTAGAAGTTAAAAACATACCTTTTCATTTAAATGAAATTTTTCCACTTATGTGAATTGAATTTCGAAAATCCAAAATACATGGTTGTTATTAGTAAGTAAAATTTGGTTCAATAAGATGAAAATAATTTTTGTTGAATTGTAACTTTTGACTTTTATTTAACTTGGTTAAAGGTAAATAGGGTAATTCAAGGTAAAAAAGAATATTATAATAATTCACAATTACCTTAACAATTTTCCTAACCTTATTGGATGAGTAATTTATGACTATTCGAATCATTGGGTTGATTTTGGGACCCCATGGAGCCACTTATTAATGATAATGAAACTTTTTTTTACTTAACTTATGGAAATGCCAAAATGACAAAAACAAATATTTCTTTGTAAATTATTTTTTACATGTTGTTATATAAATTATCATTTGGACTATAAATATTCATTTTAAATATAAAAATATTTACTAAATCATGGTTATTTTTTAAAATTTTTATACGACAAATAAATTAAATTATTTATGACACAATAATTCTTGAGTGTTTACATCATTAATTAATGATTTAAATAAATAAGATTATAAATATTAAAATAACATCCAAAACCTGTTACATAATTATTGGATGAATTCACTTCGACTATGAGTCATCTTATCTTTTACCTTAATTAGTATCGGACCTTTAAAAACCTAATATCATTTTATAATAAAATAATATTATCACACTTTCCAAAAGAGACCCTCATCCCCTTTCTAAAAAGCCCTCACTTCTATCCAATTTCTCACACCTCTAAAGAATTTTGGCTCCTCCAACCTCTGCCCAATTAATCTTACTAAATCCATCTCCTCCTTCTTGAAGAGTTACCTTAGGAAGAAAGCACTTTAAGAAGTTTTTTTGGTTCAAACCAAACGAAGTTACCAATATTAAAGGTAATAGTTTCTCTTAAATTGTTCTCTTTTATTTTTCTTCTACAACCCCTAAAATCTTTTTATTCTATTATTTTCTAAAGTAACTAGTATACTAAATATACTAAGATGTTGTTATAAGAAGTATTAAATCTACACTCACACACACCTCCTTCTAATGGGTGAAGAACCTACTATTTCTGGGGATGGAAAACTAACGTCTCACGAAACGATGATTGTTCGATTATCTCCTACTGCCTATCATGGATGCCATTAAGATTACACTATATTTAAATATGATATATATTATGTTTATTTTTTCTTTATGCTTATTTATTTTTCTTTTATATCATTACTTTATGGTTTCCATTATGGGTAAACACGAAAATTTCATTTGAGGAAGTGCGGGCTACCACCCACTCCAAGTGATATAACTCGTTAATGCCATATATGGGACGTATAAAAGATGGAGTTAATGATATTATATATGATATTATACTAGAATTATAATATACCTATGTATCATTATTTTTCAATTCCATTTAAATATGAAATCTAAATGAAAGTAGTGTTCATGCCTACATACGGCTTACCGTCTCCATGAACGGTGCATTTCATTTCTTACCTCCAAATGATATGTACTATTATAATAACATATATATATATACTGGATATATATTATATATATGATATATAAATAATTAATATAATTCTTAATATAATGGACCATTGACCACATGGAAAACATCTAAATATAAGGTGTTCATTTGTGACTCGAGTACCAAATATCGGCAAAATGAGCATTATTAAATTAAATGATTAAAAATGTTTATAACATGGTAATAGGAGATATAAAATGGAATAATAAACATTAAAAAGGCTTCTTATGAAATTAGAAATTATATTTAAGAGATTATAGAATGATCGAGTCAAGTCGGACATGAGGTAAGGGACTTCGTCTCAATCTCCTTTATTTGAGGCATATTTTAAGACATGACTTTATTTTATATGTTTTATAAAAACCTTTTATTTTTCATTTCATTCAATGAGATTCTATTTCTACGAATCCTTTTACTAAACTAAAAAAAAGGAATGTTGTTTTTAACATAAGCGGTGACATTGAAATTTCTTCCGCCGCGAGTATTATTTGATCTTTGGCTTCCTTAACAAGAGGTAATGTTTTTAAAAGGATAAATAAATACAATATACTCTTTTTAAGTATTATGGTATTGAAAAACATTTTGAAAATGGATTTATTATTTAAATATCTTGAAATTATATATTCATATAACAATTTGGTAATGTTATCATTCCTTTATACTTATGTTATGTGTTATGAATATGTTAGGGTTCCTGGGTATTTTTTACGTATATGGGTGGTTCTATGATAAACCTAGGGCGGGTGAGCTCGAGATAGCTCTTCAATTCATTGGGTAACATGACGGAGGTAAATGTGAATGTTTCTCCTAAGTGATTTATAGAATATATTTTGATGGGTATTCCAATGTAACACCCTATGTAGTTGTGATAGCTACAATGTAAGTTATGGTTGCCACAAGTTACCTTTATGATTTCTGATTTCTATTTTTTATTCATAAATCTTATGATTTCATGAGGTAAGTAAAAGATTTTTTGTTTTTTATGTATTTATCAACTAATTTTTTCTTTCTTTTTTGTATATCCCTTACTGATATTTTTATTCTCATCCCATGTTTTGAAAATTTTTTCATAGGACATAATGATGAATAGGGTCAAGGATGAGATCAAGGAAAACTCAAGCTATCTAAAACATGGAACTAGACATTACTCTTTTTTTCAAGAGTTTTTATTTTATAAAAAAATTGGAAACAGAGTAGAATTGTCTACTTTTTAATCTTTTGAGATATAATAGTTATGTCCTAATTCTCCAAAACTTTAAACTTGAAAAGATCATAAATGTTAATTATTCATTTAATTAAACATTATGAAATGTTTTAAGGCTCGGTCCTTATAAAATTACTTGTGTTGATAGTGATATTTCCCTTATCATGTCATATAAGCATGATGTATATTCAGTTAATGATAATGTATCCCGGGTATAGTGATCAAACAAATCCACATGCCACCACTAATGTAATCTATAAAAATATAATGTCAATAAAATAGTTTTTGTCTTTAAAAATAATAAATTATAATTCAAAAATTAATCGTATTTTTCATTTCTATATTATTTATCTAACAACATAGAAATTTTAGTTTGCAATGTCACTAATGTTATCAATACATTATTCAGTTGATATTTGAGGCAGAACAATCCCCAAAGGGATTCCATATATCATTATACAAATTTTATCATTTATTGTTTCATTTCAATTCATATCATGGTTAATTTGAACCATACTTGAAAACAATATCATGGGTTTCAAACATCAGGTCTAAAACATGTGGTTATTTGGAGCCCATGTCCATATACGACACCTCATTTTCACATGGGTATTTGGAGAATCAATCCATGTACCATACAAGCTATAAAAATCGTAAAGTAGAACCTCAGTCCAAATCCAACAATCATTAAAAAATGGGTATTTTTATCCTCAATCCTTATCCCACACAGATGAACACATATGGGTGTTTAGAGCTCCATCCCCTATCCTATACCTCAATGAAAAATTTATATTTTGAGACTCAATCCTTACCCAATATTTTATATCACTAAAATTAAAAAATTACTAAATTAACTATTTATAAATACATAAAGGTTATTCATTAGTAACTATCTTATCAAACATTCTCATTATATTGAACTGTTTAAATTTATCCAAATATAATTTTCTTTCTTTATCACATTGAATAATATTAGTAAATCCCCACATCCCTAATTAATAATGTTTAAAAATATAATTCATGAAACCTTCATAATTAAGAAAATCAACCCTTTTATTCCCATTAATCATCCAATTAAACATTTTATTAATCAATCAATTCTATAATCACATCAATTGACCAATTACGGAATCCCATTAACAAATCATACTAATTTACCACTATTCACAACTTTCATAATAATTATTGCCAAATTCAATTTTACCATGTACAACTGATTCTACAATAAAATAGAAAGTAAATTAATGAATTCCATAATTCTATTGACTAATTTATCAATTAATTTACTAAATTTATAATACAATTTCAAATCATGCCAAGTGAAATTTTACAACACATAAACACAAATGTAATTAAAGACTATAGGAATTGAATTTAGACCACCAACCGAAATATTTATGATGAATTATCACAAATAGAAATCATGAAATTGAAGTTGAATGTTCAAGGTCTCAGATAATAATTAGACGCATATCTAAAACATAGATCCATCATAAATTGATTAGATGTATCAAAACCTAAATCTATAACCATGAACAATAGAAGATTATATATCTTCAATGGTTTATAAAATGGTGGTATAGATGTAGGAAACCAATCATGAGAAGAAGATATCACAAGGATAGGTGTATATTCAACAATCTAGTCAGTGAAACTTGTTGAATGGTGTACTAGATGCCTAGAAATCCATCTGGGAGCCTCCAAGGATGAATGAGAAATTTCTAGGCTAAGATGGTTCTCATTACGTATACACTTTTATGATTTTATATTATTTAAAAAAATATAGAAAAACGTTTCATATATCCATGGTTTTCTTGTTATAAGAAATTTGTTTTCTAAATCACGCACCATAACAATGTTCATCTCATGTAGGGGTTTAAGGTTACTCATAAGAGGTTGAACTGTTTGATAAATTTTACAACAACTATATAATCACATTATATATGGGTATGTACATTTTTATGGGGTATGGAACACTGTTTTTGGGAAAACTAGGTTCCAATTTTTCATTTCCCACTACCCATACAAAAAATATCAATATTCCACCCATACAAAACGAAGAGAAAACCAAAAAAATATATAATCAAAATAAGGAAATAGAGTTGCATAAAAAAGACCATTCTATCTCTAGTAAACGTTTTTGATCTTATAATAGTTTCTGGAATGGAATCTCTAATTAAAACATTTATTGTTCAATAGAGGAAAATACAGATCTATAATTTATGGATGTGATTAAATGGTGGATCAATGAATTATTAAATACTATGAAAATTTTAATAATTTTTAATTTGAGTTTTTAGTTAGTGATATTATATTTTTAATGGTTCCACCTTAATTAGTTCACACATTTAATTGAACATAATAGATACTCACTCTATGATATAAGGAACCAAATAATATTACAAAAAAGGTCCAGGATAGTTTTTTTATTATAAGTAATTTTTTCCTTGGATAAGTAGGTCCATTATTTATTCCATGTGTCTTAGTTAATTAGTTATCAGAATGATCACTTCATTATATTGAGCATGGAAGATATTGATATAGATATAGAAATATTATTGACAAAGATAATAATCCAAATTAATAATTTATTGATAACCTTTTTTATGGAAAATTCACACCCCTATTATGGATATTATGGTCTCGTGGAGTGATTCCCTTGTGACATGAGTGAAATAATCCATTATTAAGAAAGAATGGCCATTATATTTCACTGATCATCCACAATTTATTTAAACTTATATTTATTAAAAATGATATAGTGGGAATAATTAAAGCATAAATAATGTGATTCTTGGTACATACCTCAATTTAATTATTATTTAATATTTTTTTCAAATTTCTGTTATATATTTGGAAAATGGGGAACCATAAAGGGATTAGTGTTAGCACACAATTAGAGATAGTCATGCACCCACACCATGTAAATGGTGTAGGATTTATCTACTACAGTTCGAAGGGTTGGTGAACATTTTTCTACAAAGTATGTAAAATCAAGTCATGTGTTTCTCTTATGTACATTGGATAGTGCATCGCTGGTACATGATTTCAAAAATACTATGTTCAAAATATACCACCATGATATTTCAAAATATACTTCTCCACAATAAAAAAATCAATATATAGTTTAGATTCATCAAACACTATACTTATGTGAATAATTACAATACATTATAAAATTAATAATGTTATGTGTTAATTAATTTAAATATATATGAACACAAAGATTTCAATTTCATATTGGATTTCAAAATGATCCTAATAGTTTATTTTCAAATATTTCATTTATCACCATTATATTTGTTATGTGAGTTTTATTTTGAATTGATAATATTATTTAATTCATGAACATTTATTGTTTACATTTGTATAAAATTTATTATTTGGTTTTAGATTTTAGTAGAATAATAATAATATCATTCTTAGGTAAAAATAAATTTTTGTCTAAATAAAATATTTTATTAATAAATTGGGTATTTATTATTATAGTTTATATTGAATAACATAAAATTAATTATTTGAATAAAATTTTAAATAAATAAGTTCCATAATATAATTTTTTTTATGTTATTTTAATTGTTGTTTCTCCAAATGTAATGAGAAAAAATTATTCTATTAATAATTTTGCATTTCATATAATATATTTAGTTGAGTTTTCTATGTTAATTTGAGAATATATTTATGAAAAATATATTTATTTTATTTTATGAAATGGTTTACAAATTAAAAATCATCTTGTCTATATTTATTGAGTGGACCAATTTAATATTTTTTCAAAATCGACTGTTACCGAGTTAAAAATCAACGCTATAGTAATGTTCAATGAAGGAATAATCTAATGGGAGTGGGCTTAAAATAAAATATTTTTGTTGTTAAAAGTCATTTAGATATGATTTTCATGATCCAAAATTACCTTATCATAGAAATTTCATATTTCTTGTGTGAATTTCACTGGAATATGACTTAATTATTTTTTATAGTTTACATATTTACATTTTGAATTTCATGTCACTAACAAATGAGAACCATTTACATTCACTTATTCACAGTCATTAGTCCATATATCATATCCAATTACTAATAAAACACCACTACAAATTTCCTCTTCATTACCTAAAATTTCTTTCATTATCATAAAACCAAACCATTGAGGATTAATGTTTAAGACAATAGTGAATTTTCAAAAAAGAATAAATTTTATTTATAAATACATTGTTTGTATGGATCTTCTATATACTCCTACAAATCTGCTATAAATTTATTAAAATCATTAAATTATTATTACTTCTCTAAATAATTGTTTTCAGTTTTATTCTATTATTTGTTTCTACATTATGTCAATCCTTCATTAATTTATAATGTTCATCATACTTACATTTTCACTAAAAAATCCATGAAACCATGTGATTTTTTCCTTGACTTCTATAAATTGATTATTTTATGGTTGTATATAATCTATATATATGAAAATTATTATATTTTTATGATATTTTAAAAAATTATTATTATTTAAATTCTATTGTTTTCAATCATTAGAATATGAAAACAACAATTCTGCAATTATACAAACTACCATCTCTATAAAGTGATTTATTTCATTTTAAATCCCCACATTATATAAAATTTTATAATGTGTATGTAATGAATAAATATGATAAAAATAAAATTATTATTATTATGTATGTGTTGATTCCAGGAACATGGGTCGTGGACTATAACATTCCAACCAAAAAATGGTAAATAGAATATTTGACACTCAAATCATTAATTTAAATATGAATTATTAAATTATATGTAATTTAAAATTGATATTTAATTATATATTGAGATATAAGTTTTAATATGGTTATGGTAAAAATTTATAACAAATTTTAATTTATTATTCATGATCCTAAGGGAACAACTGATGAAATACAATACATCAGTTAATGCCTTTTTTGACAATACCATTTAATTTTGTGATGGAAACTATTATATTTAAATTTTAGGAAATTATATAATACATATAAATTAAGTACAATATATTATTATCTTTTGTTTTTATTTATATTTTTTGTGTTTTCATTTAATTAGTTACTATTTTGTTCTGAAAAATAAAGGCCACTATTTAAAAGAAATTTCATCCTTGTTTCCTTTTTTGTCAACAATCAATATCTTCCATAATCAAAATTTGTAAACTGTATTTCGGAATGTAATTTTCTATGATAAAATGATTATATTAATTAATTTTTAGTCACACTATAAACTAATTTTATTTGTTTTAAAAATAAATTATTTCAAATAGTTATGAACATTCTATCTTTTGAAATTTTAGAAAAATGTGAAATATATATGTTCATTATAATTTATTGATTGACAGTATTCCCACTCATCTTGAACATTCATTGATTTGAATCCACATAATTTTTTTTATTTTTAGTATAAAATAAAATTATATTATCAATATTATGTTAATTTTCATATAAGATATTATAAAACAAAATGAAATTTTTCAATAATTTTAAAATAATTTTCAATATGATATTTTAATGGTATTTTTTTCGATTTTAATAACCTTTAATTTTTTATTATTCACTTATCATATGATATTATAACAACATTAAAATTTATTACCTTTATGGCATATGATGATGTTTTTTAAAAGATGATTCATTTAATATCATTTCATTTCAACATGTTAATTATATATAACAAAATGGCGATGTTTTTTAGAATCATCTAGCCACAAAAGTAGGGTTTTCTTTTGGTGGAAGGTGTTGGAGTTAGTTCCCTATAACCAAATGATATGTTCATTATGGTTATAGGTATTTATAGTTTGTAATGATAATAAACTACTTATAGTATCATGATTTTTCTAATTGGATTCATAGTATGTTATAACATCCATAGTGTAGTTGTCTCATTATAGGGTCATATAAGATTCCCTATTTTTTCAAAAAAAATACATTACATGATATTTATCTTATATATATATATATAAAATTTAAATTGACGAAAATATTTTACAGACACAAATGGAATAGGAATCCATGGGTTGACACTCTTATTACATTGAAAATATTATCAAAGTGTCCACCAATTATCATTTCTTGTATATGATATTATAAGAATGATACCACCTAGTAAAAAATATATATTTGTAGGATACATTGGATGTTCTTTTATATAAAAAAATGAATTATTTTCTGGATATTATAATTATTATTATGGAATAATTTCATTCATTCACATCGATGTATTGATGAAAATAGTGGATTCATACTTGTGAAGAAGGGGATGTTGGATGCACTACACATGATATTTCATTTACAAATTTATATTGAATTTATTTATACATTCTATATGTTTACTAGGGTTGATGTACTAATCCATTTAACAGATATTATATTTTCTAAATAAATTCATTTGAGGGAGTTCTATAGAAAATTTTATTTTTTGGAATGTTAGAAAATGGAAAACTAGTACATAGGATGGTCACACCAGTGTGAAACATTCTAGATTATAGATATCAAGATAAAATAATTATATCAAATAGTATTCGTCCTTTTTAGGTTTTAGGTCATTGAGACAATCAAATATTTTTCTATGTGTTACTTAGTATTATGGTCAATGATATCCTTGGGCTTCATTCTGCTTCACATAGTGCCATAGAAAATGTGGCTTGGAGGTTCACACATTGATTTTATCCAAAAGCCCAGTTAAATAATAATATTATTAATATTTTAAAATGATTTATCAGTATTGTAATATAATAAGATTAAATAATTATTCATCTTCCATTAATTATATAAATTAAATAACTAATAATTTGAGAGAATATTTAATGGGTAGAATTATAACTGTTTAATTATATTATATATAGTATATATACTATTTTTTAATTATTAGTGAATATATTAGTGATATTTAATTGTTAAATAAGTAGTATTTATTTAAGACCTAATAAATATTTTGGATGAATAGTGGACCGTGTGGAGTGGCCCAATGAGAAATTATATATATTTAATATTATTTGAATAAATAAAAATTAATAATTTAATGATTTTTTCATAGGCCAAGAAATTGTATTGAAATTGTAAATATTGACAAGGGGTTTTTTAAGAAATAAGTAAGTAATAATTTCACTAATATAAAAAAAGGAATTTCAATACTTATAATTGTGTAAAATGTTATATAATGCATACATATCATAGAAATTTCAATAAAACATAATTCACATAATTGATGACTGAAATATGTGATATTTAATGAAATTAATGAACCTATATTGATAAAATAGTAAATTGACCCATGAAATATTAACCTAACCATTCAGGAATGTAATCCAACCTATATATTTTATCCTCTCTTATGAAAATATACATATAAAAATATATTCAACTTATAAATTAAAATGTGATATAATTTTATCTTATTATTAAAAAATTGAGTTTTTTTAATATGATTAAATAGTGTTGGTACTTTTCTAAAACATAAATGCTTATTTTAAAATATAAAATTAATATAATTAATTATAATAAAATATATATTAAAAAAATGGATTCAAAGATTAATAATTTTTCTGTACGAATATAATTCATTTTAAAGAGACCTTGCTTTTTTCAATGTGTTGTAAAATATATTATAATACTAAAATTAATATTTTTCAAATAAATGAAGATTTTATATTAATTTCAAATTTCTATTATTTTTAAAAATATTTTTCATAAAATGGATTCTATTTTTGTATTCTTAATTTATATAAATGTTTATGGTGAATTTTTTGGATTTTTTTAAAATAGTTGAATTTTCTGTGAATAGTGAAATATGATTATTTATGATATAAGATAAATACATGAATATTTGAGTAATTTTTTAAATATGTTTGATTTATTAATAATTATATAGATATTAAATTATATAATTAATATATTAATTCATGGGTATCACAATTATTTATAGAAATCAACTAGAATAATAAAATAATGAATTTTGAAATTAAAAACACCCCTCTCATCCCCCATTAATATCACCCTCACCACCTTTTCCCCTCACACCTCCAAATGGTTTAATATTATACCAATTAAAATCCATAATCACCCCAATTATATTCCACACTTCTAGGATCCTTTATTCAGAAAAAAAATATCAACACCAATTTCCCTAAGGCAGTATGCAAGGAGAAGATGTTCAAGAGGTAAAATCCTCAAAAAAATTTAATTTATTTTTATTTTAGTTTATTTTCGTATTATCTCCTCACATACCTATAAAAAATTTGAATGATTAATATATTATATTTTAATTATTGTATTATATTAAAGTAATAATCCATCAATAAACATCTTCTCTCATAGCTTTCATTCTAATAATGAAAACATCATCTATGATGGATCAATTTACGACCATAATTGGAAATACACTTTCATTTTCCATTAACAACATCACGAATTGTTATAAAACTATTATTATGGTTAAATATGACTAAATTATATATATATAATAAGATATATAATGAATTTTTTACCAATATATTAACATGATATTAAATAAAATGATATAATATTATGATTTTCGTAAAAATTTCCAAAGTAAAATAAATCATTTTTTAAACATTCTATCTAATGAAACATCATCATACCATATAATAAATTGATATATAATATCATTTAATAATATTAATTTTAAATAATATCATATAATTTCAATTATTTTGAATCATTCTCATTTTACATGAACATCCATACTTGTATAAAACTAAACCAATCATTAAACCTAAGAAAAAAACCCCTTATAACAATTAAATTAAACAATATGACTCACAAAAATGATAATAAATGAACTAAATAGTATAATTATAGATAAAATAAATGTAAAATAGGATATAGATTTAGTAATTAATGAATTTCATTTTATTATCAAGAATATTAATTTGAAGAATTAATTTCAGACATACGGTAATAAGATTCTCAATCCAAACCCCCTTTCATTGGGATATCAAATTTCATTCCAATTTTCTATGTTTATATTTACATAAATATTATTTAAATGTTATATTATTTTCTTTTTTGGGATATACAAGCTTTCAATATGTTTTTGTGACAAATATGATGGATTTTCCAATAAACTCTTCATTCCAAAGCACATTTTGACTACTTGTGAGTTTTTTCTTCTTCAATAAAGATAAATGAATCTTATACCAAATATGTTTCTGCCATATTTATTTGGGAACCCCATGTTTATTATTGATTTAATAAATCCATATTAACACCATACCCTTACGTGGTATACTTTATGAATTGGTATATGATCTATGCAGCGTGGATGATTATGTAAATGTTTTGATGCGACAAGTGTGCCAGAAATTATATATTGTTCCAAGGAATTGGAAATGTGATCTTTTTAATTAGATAATGTGAAAAATGTTTGATCATGATTAAATACTTGTTCCCAATTAAAATGTTATGGTCATTCACATATGTTATGCCAGATCATGATGTTATATTTTTCCTCAATTATGTGTGTTTTTGAACAAAAAGACTTGGCATTTATTTTTTTAGAATTTCTAAAATTATGAATTTATATAACAAATACTATCATTATTATGATAATGATCATATTACTATAGTGAAATTATTATTATTAATCTTATCCAAGTTATATTGATTCACTTTATTATCTATTATCTTACTGGACATTTAATTATCCCCTTTAATTGATTTATATCCTTAGGATGAAGTATGTACTACTGAGATTGTAAGCATTAAAATGATAATGAAGAATATTTTAATTAACTATTTATGTGTACTTATGAATAACTTGTGTACGGTTATAATATTCCCATGATACTAAACCATTGGATCATGATTTTTAAACACTATTTTGTATTTAATCTGTTAAATGATGAAATAGTTATGTTAGAATAGTAGGATCCTTATAATTAATGTCAACGTAATGCTTAGTGAAATTCATAATTAGTATTAGAGAATATTTTTTGATAAACCATATTATGATACAATGTATAAGTTAGTTCCCAAGATTTATTATACTAAAAAAATACTAATCTTATGGATCCCACAAGATATTCCATGACAGTTAATTTCATAAAAGATTAAATTATATATTTATGAATCGTTAAATTATATTTTTCATTGACATTTTCTATTTTAGAAAATATTGGGAACCATGAGAAACCAATCCAACAACCCTTATGTGGGAAAATGTAGCAATTTCCCCAATGGCATACCTAGTGCCTTCGAAGGTGGAGTTCAAAATTTCTTGATGATTCTTACCAAGATGACTCACACTTTGAATAATAACATGAATTTTGGGGATTTCTATCCTTTATAGAAAAGGTATAAAATATAAATCTGGTCATTTAGATGGAAAAAACCAATATCGTATAGTGAATGCTTCATTCAACTTATCATGGAACCGGGGTTCAACTCAATGTAGAAGATATTTTATGTAAGTCAATGTTCTATGATGAAAAGTGTGAATATATCTATTTATTGATTAGATGGATATGGTAATTAAAGGTGGTTGTTTATTTATAGCACCAAGACAATGGATGAAATAGAAGTGATGGAATGTGAAAAATATATTAAAATATTTATTTACAAGTATTTCATTGAAATATTTCATACACATATGGAGAGAGAATTCATAGTGACGGTGAAAAATAATGGGGAAACTATAATGGATTATAAAAATATATATCACAAGGATTGAAAATTACTTTTCGATCAATGTTATAAAAATGATAAAAATGATAGATTCTAGAGTGGTTTAAAACCACACCATTGAAATTCTATAGTAATCTGAGACATTGGTAGTTATGAATAAGTATTATGATGTGCTCTTAATGTAGATATTAATTTCAGATAATGGTCCCATGGATATGTAGGTATAAATAGAATAATGAACTTACTTGTTTTTTGATCAAATGAAAAATAAGGATAGAGGATCAAAACACCCATGTGTTGTAAATGTGGAAGTAAACATAATAAAAATTTCCTCAAAGGGATTGGTAAATGATTTAAGTGTGTTGTAGAATACCACTAATCTACTGAATATCGAAATAACATGATGAATAATTTCAATGGTATGGGGGAAAAGATATCACTTCCCGTGGTTAATAGGATCAACTCTACGGAATATGGGAAATATGAAATGTTGAGCAATAAAACTCAAGTCCTCGAGGGTAATCACTGTTAGTAGATACCATATCCAAATGATAGTTTCAAATAATATGCCATCTCAATGTATATAGTAGAGGAAGAAAACAAATTCATACAAGGTACACAACCAATTATATATATAATTGAATTTTTTTATTCTTGTTATATGAATCCCATTATTTCATTCAATATTTCTAGAAATATTCAAATAAATCTCTAAAATATTAATGTAGAGATATCTATAAATTCAAAAAATGGTGTTACCATTTAAAGCAAACTGTTTATCTCTTATCATATTTGTGTATGTGGTAATATTTCATAGAAATAAACTCATGTTATTTATCATGGTCGAATTCGATGATATACATTGAATGAATTGGTTCTAGTAATATAATTCATACATCAACTATCGAGAAAATAAACTATCTTTTCATATTCTAAACCATCATGTACACCTATATAAATTCAAAGATGATCATGTATATGTTTCATAAAATCCTTCAATGGTGTTGGTGTTGATTCCAAAGGAAGAGTCATACCTTTATCAAATGGATGACTAAAAGTAATATAGCAACTAGGTTGAAATTCGTATTATTTGTAAATACAATGATGTATTGCCCAAAGTGTTACTCAGACATCCCCTAGACTATTTTTTATATTTCCCAATATAAATCATATATGGGGATATTAGGGTCTCATAATGCCCACATAGGATAGCCTCGATTGTACTTAGGGATTTGAATATGAATCATTAGTGGAATTTGGACAAAGTATTTATAAGACCCAGTCTATCTGCTTTGGGTGATCCAGTGATATTTATATTGAATGGGGGTGTATTAATGCAGCTATATATCAATTATTATGAACACAATAAGATCACAATAATGAAAAACTATCCTCATAAATGTATTGATTACTTATTTGATCAACAATAACAATCTCAATAATAGAAAAAGATGATATTCATTCTAGATATAATAGTCTAAAGGTGAAGAAGAAATGTATTCATAAACTGCATTCCAAACAATGTATGGGAACTATTAGATATTATAAATTCCATTTTTACTTACTAATTCCCCATATATATTCAACAATTTGATGGATATGGTGTTTAGATTATACTTTTAATATTTTTTGGTTGTATTTATCAATGATATTCTCATTTAATCTATGAGAAAGGAAACCAATGAAGAACATATAAAGATTGTGATAGTGAAATTAATAAAGGTTAAATGGTATGAAATGTTTCAAATGTGAGAAATATGGATATAGTATGTCACCTTTTTAGGACACGTGATCAATATTTTGTAAAATTCCATGGGCCCTAAAAAAAACAGAAATTGAGAAATGTCATAGACCTACTAGTATAATGGTAATCCATATGTTTCTATGATTAGTTAGGTACAATCAAGGGTTTATATTATATTTAACATTATTGTATATCCCACTCACTAATTTATCACGGAAAGGTTAAAGGTATATCTGGACAAATGAATGTGAGGAAATATTCAAGGATCAAGAAATATGGAAAATCACTAAACCTATACTCACATTAACAACCATTGGTTAATTATTTTTTATATACAATTATGCTCCATAGAAAGTATTGGTTTTTTTACTCATTATTAATGATAAATTTATGTCTTATAGCTCCCAAAAGTTGAATATCCAAGAGCATAACTACCCAACCCATGTTTTGAAGCTATAATATATTATTTTTTCATTGAAATCATGTGGTTCGACCTTTATGATGAAAAGTGTGACATATATACCCATAAGAAGAGTATAAAGTTTAAATTCAAATAGAAAGAACTCAAACCATATCAAAGAATGTTGTTAGGGATAATTAAGGAATACAATTTCTTTATCCACTATCATCCCGGGAAGAAAAATTAGGTATCTAATGCTCTTAGTAGAAATGTACTTGATACTATATCCATAATTTAGATTGGGAAAGAACATATATTAATAGATATGCAATGCATATATTTTGAATCCATAGTGTTATAGAATACATACAACCATTCTCAAAATATTTATTAACTATTTATCTATTAGAATCTTATGAAGTCACAAAGGGATTATCTGGGGCATTGAATAAAGGTGAATATAGTAAAGGATGTAAATAAAGAAGTGTTCCATATTAGGGATAATAGAATGATTTGGTTTAGAATGATGTTTTTTGTTCCTTCATTAGCTGAACTATGGTAGGTGCTATATGATATTGTGCATATCTCATATTTCTCCATCTATCCTGGAAGTACCAAGATGCATTGGGATAATTGATAACACTTCTTGTTGGAAAAAAATGAAGAATTTGATTTCATAATATATCTCATAGTGTTTGGTATCTTAACAACTTAATGGAAAATGAAAAAATCCCATGGGAATCATGAAACCATTTCCACTATAGACATTTTCGTTTTCATTCCAAAGACATCCAATGGAAATAATGTGATTGGGTTGTTGTGGGTACACTTTCCATGAGTTCCCAATTTGTCAATATTCAGGATGATCTATCACTTTAACATCATGTAAATATATAAGTTAAGGAAGTGGTGAGGATGATTGGGGTTCAACATTCGATCATCTCTGATCCTAATCCAAGGTTCAAATCAAATTTCTATAGAAGTATACAAAATTCATTGAGTACTAAATTGAATTTCATCATGATTATTTCCCCAATACAGATGACCAATCTAAAAGAAAAATTAAAATTGTAGAGGTAATTCTAGGAGCCTACTAAATGGAATTCAATGGTAGATGGTATCTTCATCTCCCATTATTTGAGTTCTTATTTAAAAATAGCTTCAACTTTACTGTTCAGTTGGTTTCATATGACGCTCTTTATGGAAAAAGATATAGAACTCCAACCTATTGGGATTAATTTTGGTTTACAAAAGCTATATGGACCTTGTCCTATATATAAAATTATATAGAAGGTTCAAGCCACCCAATAATGTATCAATGATTCATTGAGTCATAAAAATTTATATGTTGACAACCATGAAGGTGATGTAGAGTTTAACATTAGAGATAAGATTTCCCTCTAAATATAACCATGTAAGTGATTCATGAGGTTTTTAATTAAAGGGAATTATTGTACATGCTTTACTGGCCCCTTTGAGATCATTGATCGCACAAGAGTAGTAGGATATCAGCTTGCATATCCAGCAAAAAATGGATCATGTTCTTATGGTGTTCCATGTATCTCTCATGATAATGTAATATCTAGACCCTCACATGTATTAAATCAAGAGGTGGTGGAATGGGAGAACAAACTTCTATATTATGATCATCCAGTGAAGATGTTGTATTTAAGAGAAAACTCCATACACAACAACAATTCTATCATTTTTTACATCATATGTGGGAATCATAAGTCTGAATAGGCGATAATGGAACCATATGAAGCAATGAAGGATGAATACAGTCACCTATTTATGTAAAATGAAATATCAAGGGAAAATTTTTAAAAGGGGGAAAATGTAATGACCCAATCTATTATTAATGGAATTTAAATTCCTATAATTATATTATATTGTAAAAACACATAAATAGAATAGAAATCCCAATAAAAACATTATTATCATAAATGAGGAAAACAACAAGTGATTGTTAAATAAATTATGCAATGTATACTGATATAATGGTAGAATTCCCATTGAAATAAAAACATGGACAATAAAAATGGAAAAATAAAAATTAGAATAGAATCCCCTCCTATAAAAGTAAAAAAATTACATTACAAATAAAAATATGATATTATTATATTACAACATATGTAATTAAATATAAAAAAAATGGTAAATAATGTGTTGGTATTTTTGTAAAACCCAATTCTTAATTTAAAATTTGATACATAATATAATGATTTAAAAGTAAATCAATTATCATAAAATAGAATAAAATATTATTTTTTTGATGAATTGTGATAAAAAGATAATTTTATTAGAATATAACTAATTTTACAATGTGTTTTATAATATATTATTATATTAATGTCATTATTTTTCAATAAAATGATGATTTTATTTAAATGTTAATTTTTTTATAAAACTATATTCATAAAATGGTGTCAATTTTTTAAATCTAAAAATAAAAGAAAATAGTTTTAATTATTTTTAATTTTCTAAAATAGTAGAATTTTTTTTGAATGGTGGAATATGATAATTTTTTATATAAGCTAAATTTGTGAATTTTTTGAGTAATTGATTATGTATGGATTTTGTAACCCCCAATATCTCAAACACCCCTTCTCTATTTTATTTAATTATTCATGGGAATTAGAACTATTCATAGTTTTTGGACAAAAATAAAAATATAATGAATATAATTATCAAAAAACACTCATCTCCTCCCCAATATATACAACCACTCAACACCTCTTCACCCCAGACCTCCAAATCCTTGAAGGATGTCAAAATTCAACCCAATAATGATCCAAATTCACTTCCAAACTTTGAAGAGCGTTTTTTACTCTTAAAATGATGAAAACCAATATCCCATAAGGAGGTTCTCAAGTAGGAGATGTTCCCGATGTCAAGTCCACGATCATTTTATTATGAATTCTTTTCAATTTATTATCTTTTATTATTCTCTCCTAACCGCCATATCCCAAATTGGAATGATAAAAATATTGTATTTAATTTAATTTAATATTTTTATTTAATTCAAATAATGTATCATCAGCCTATTTCTCCTCATCAATTTATTGAAAAATGATAACATCATCTGTGATGTGTCGATTTACTGAAAAAATGGGAGATTTGTTTTAATTTTACATTACCACATTAAATGAAAGTCATAAAACAATTACTCTATTTAACTATAATTAAATTATATATATTATGAGTTATATATTATTTTTGAACCATTATATAATCATGATATTAAAAAATGATATAAGATTGTGATGGTCATAAAAATAGCTAAAATAAAATAAGCCATATTTTTAAAAAAATTCATCTAATGAATATTCATCATAAAATATAAACAAATGATATATAATGTGTTTTAACATTATATAATTTCATTAGTAACATATAATTTCAATTCTGGATAACAATTCTAATTTTACATGTTCTTCAATGCTTATATAAAAGTAGACCAATCCTTAAAATGAAGTAAATGATCATCCCCGTAACATCGAAATTGAACTATTTAACAAAAAAATGGATATAAACGATATAAATAAAATTATAATAGTTAATATATATTTATAAGTAGTTCTAGATATAGTAATTAATGATTTTAATTTGATTATCTAGGATACTAAATTGAAGAAATAATTCAGACATATGGTATGTGGATTCTCAATCCCAAATACCTTTCTTTCTGTTATAACGCATTCATTCGAAAATTATGAGAATATATTTCATCAATTTTATTTATTTATAATTTTATTTTAATTATAGTTTCTTGTTTGTGATATGCATTTTCCATCCTAATTTTATGATAAATAAAATTGTTTTCCAAAAGTACACGACATTCAAAAGAACATTTTGACACCTTTGATTTGATTATTCTTCACGGAAGAATTATTAATATTATTATTTTTTCCCATAATCCATTTGGGAGAGGCATTATTTTTTTATTAAAAATTTTGCATGAAACTCATTCCATTACATGGCTTACATCATGGCTTTTATGGATAAATGATCTGTGTGGCGTGCATTATTTTGTAAATGTTATGATGTGATGGGTGCTCCAAGAATTATATATCACTCCAATTCATTAGGTAATGTTATTTATATTATGATATTAATTGAAATATGTTTGAACATGAGTATATATTTACATTCGATGATTTATTTATGATTATGAACATATATTATGCATGAACATGATGTTATAATTTTTCAAAATTAAGTTTGTTATTTGACCACTAAGACATGATGTATCATTTCATGCATTGAAACATTCCATTCCTTTATCTAATTGAATATCTCAATATAATTATGATGATATTAACCTTATTTATTAAATATTATTGTTATACTCACCATTAGATTATAGATTCATGTCATTATTTATCCTATTTCTGGGATTTTATCACACCCTTTATTTGATGTATATCTTCAAGTGACTACATGCACTAAATTAATATTTATATTTTGAATAATAAATAATCAAATTTCAATCAAATTTTTTAGTTTTATTATTAAAAAGTGATTTATGGTCAAAAGTTTTTCAAAATACTAAACTGTGGGATCTTTCTATTGTAACTTGGATACATTGCTTGTCTTTAATTTTAAGTGATTGTTATATAATAAAAGTATGGTAATTATACATATATCTGAAATTTTTATTTTCTAACACTACTTGTAATGAAACATATTTATTTAATTTTTTACATGTATATTTTCCATTTTCTAGTTTATTGCCCTAAATAAATTAGATAAATACCTCAGATCCCTAGCAAGCTCTGTTATCCAAGAACTCCATCATGAATGGAGATTAATATATTACCAACCACACTCTTTGTATCTAGTGTGACTAAAGTGAATTATATTTAAAATAAGGAAGAGGGAGAAGATGCGATATCATGATTTGGACAAAAAATGATTGAAATATAATAGAAAAATTATGATAAATACAAAAATCTATGAATGGACATCACATATTTATAAATAATTTTGAACCATATCAGATATCTCATAAAGTACATGGGTTAATTTGAAGCCCCAAATAGGGTATACACTACTTGATATTTTATCCTAATATATGATTAATATGATATTATTGTTTTTGAAAAATACATTAACCAATATAAATGAATCGAATATTAATTCAAAAGAGAAATATTGAATCAAAACAAAAGGCAAATACATATTATGTGAAATTAATTTATGATATTATAGAATTAACTCATAATATATTAATTATTCATTAATGAATATAAAAAAATCTCTATATCCTACCACCATTGGGTTATAAGAATCATGTGTAGTTTATATCATTAAATTACCTAGAATTGCTCAATGAACCTCTGAATTTCACCATATGAATCTATAGGTGCTTCCATGTAGATCCAATAACTTTAGACGTTCTTATTGTTGGAGTGATACTTGGGGAGATCAAATAAGAATGTCTAAATTGGTAGGATCTACATGGAAGCACCTAGAGATTCATATGGTGAAACTCAGAGGTCCATTGAGCAATTGTGTGTAATTTAATGATATAAACTACCCATTTTTTTATAACCAAATAATGGTAGGATATAAGGATCTCTTTATATTCATTAATGAAGAATTAATATATTACGAGGTAATTTTATAATATCATAAATTAATTTCACATAATATGTATTTGCCTTTTGTTTTGATTATATATTTCCCTTTTGGATTAATATTCGATTCATTTATATTGGTTAATGTGTTTTTCAAAAATGATAATATCATATTAATCATCGATTAGGATAAAAGCACAAGAAGGGTATACCCTATTTGGTTCTTCAAATACACCCATGTACTTTATGAGGTATCTGATATGGTGCATAATTATTTATAAATATTTAATGTTCATTCATTGATTTTTGTATTTATCATAATTTTTCTATTATAGTTCAATCATTTTTTGTCCAAATCATGATATCTCGTCTTCTCCCTCTTCATTATTGTAAATATAAAATAAATTAATTAATGTTATAAATGAAACACTATAAAATAACTTATTCTTTGTTGATGAGGATTACCAAAGATATGAAAATAGTATATTCCATGTTAAGTATTTTTACACAGCATGTAACCATGTTTAATGAACTATGAAAACTCATAAATTAATTGGGAATTAAATATAAATTATAGTATAATTACATGGGTTGTGTTTTTAAATTCAAAACATATTGACATGGAAAGAATAAAAAAAATATCCAGATTTCATGGTGTGTAATGTATATAAATGAAATAAAGTCCTTCAGTTAAGGATAGTTCTTGTATTTTCATAAACAGACTACATGCCCAATGATGGTTTAGCATGAAGACCACATGATGTGTATCCCATTAAAATGTTATGAAATACATTATTTTACATATAAGGAATATATATATGGTTTCATGAAGAATGTTCTATAGATATATTTTTGAGAAATATACAAGTTGTGTAGTTGCATAGTACATGTCTTTAAAATCACAAAATTTTACTAATTGTAAATTTTATTTATTATAATGCATAAAATTTATAAACATGTATTATGTGTTTCTTTTATTTGAGTATGTACATGTCATGGTATAATTTTTATATATATATATATAATCCATTATTTGTTTCCTGATAATTTATTAAAATACATATCATGTATAGGTCATAATATACTCATTACACTACATGAATTTAAATATAAAAGAGAATTTAAATAAAAGTTTTCATTTTCTTCTTATATGAATATGTATATGACATGAAATTACATGATAGACTATATATGAAACATCCCACATGATTAGTCATTATACAAGTAAAATGAAAGCTCTGTAGTTCAAACTGTTACTCACCATGTTTCGTCCAATTTATTTTGTGCATATATTTTTAAAATTATTCTATTTATTTTTTAAACAAGTATGATGGATGATAGTGTAAATAATTTACTGTAGATAGTTAAGATAAAATAATTTATTAATAAAAAAATATAAATTAATGATTTGAGTATGATTTATCTTAATAACGATTAGAATTTAATCATGATTTTTTAATTTTTTATTTGTTGCCAATATGTTTATGATCATGATAATATATGAGATGGTTTTATTTGGTTGGTATTTATCCTAATTAATTATTAATTTGAATTATTGCCTTCATTTCAAACCTTCATCCATTACATAAGGGAATTCAATAGAATTGATTCTTTTATGAAAAACCCTTAGTTATTAATTAGATCCTTAAAAACATTTTGATATTATGATTATGTAATCGGTAGATCACCTAAATGAGTAAAGGTAGTTCATCATTTAAGATGAGGTAAAACTAATCTAAGATTGCATTTATGGAAAAATTGAAATCAAACACAAGTACCATTTCACAGTCCTATGGTTTTTTTTAGAGTTATCTTATCATCCACATGATTATATGACCATTTGTATATTAAAATCATCATACAAATTTATTAATATATTTATACATTCATTAACGGTTAATTGCATTATTGATATTATGTCATGATCAAATGAAATAATGAGTTAACATGTATGAAAGATATAACCAAAATATATTTTATTATGCATAATCATTATATAATAAATGTTTAATCATATAAGTAAATACACATTTTATTAAAAATCGTGTAAAAATTATAAAAATAAAAATATTACACATAATGATGAAAATACATCATTCATATTTATTATGCCAGTAGATCCTACCACTGCATATGTAAAATAAAATCATAGATCAATGATCTTGATCAGAATATATTGGGTTACATTCAACTGTAGAAAAATTATATATTCATGCTTTTAGTTGACAAAACTTAGTTCACATTAGAGGCTAACTATCAAAGAGGAACATGGTGTAACGAATAATCAATGGTTTAGAAAACCTAATTTAATGATTTTTGGGAAGTTGAGTCATGTTAATAGATCAAGGAACAATTTGATAATGTTATTGGAATTTTAACGGCTACATATAAATGTTCTAATAATATTTTGGGCTCATGTATGTATTATTATAAGTAGAATATGGTTATATTCTATAGAAATTACAATAACGTGATATTATAAAGACAACCTTTTGGGATATTAGATTATGATGTAATAGTGTAAGTATAATGATTATATTATTGTATTAATTTATTAACATTGATAGAATAAATTTATAAATTATTCTCTACTTATTTGTAGAGATAACAAAAATTATGACATAAAACATTTCACTATGATTAATAGAAAATTATGAAAATATTCACATTTGAATTAATTTCCATAAATAGAAAAGTTACTTTATTATTATACAATTCTCTTCAAATAAATTTCATTTGATATGAAACCCTATTACTAATTTTCCTAGCCAAGAGGCTTGTCTTAAAGAGTTGTATCTATATGATATATATTTTACATATTCCATATATAATCAATGTTTCAGGTTATCAACTTTAACCTATGATATTCTAAAGATTGATGGGGACATTGATATGTCTAGTGATATGTGTCATCATTGGAATATCAATCTGGGCAAGGCGGTAAAATAGATATTGGTGATATGTTATCCCTTATTTACATGCCTTCATAAAGAATGGTTGCATGATGAGTTACATATCATCAAGAATATTAGTAACATAGAATACATAGACATCTTGGGGATAAGATTTCAAGATGAGTAGCACAATGTTATGATATATTCCACAATAATAAATTCTTGCTATATATTCATTGATAATTATAAAATGAGAAATAAAAAAAAAGTTCTTCAGAAATTCATAGTCTAATTCACATTGTTCATATGAAGGTGGAGTGTCATAAATTCATAGACATTATGGATAATAACAAAATGATTAACAAGGAAATTTCAACCAAGACTCGTAATATGTTTACATTTTTTAATAATCCTCATTCCATGAAGATGATGTTCAAGAGGCATACAAAGGAAATGGATGTATTATCTTTTAATATGGAATGTTAGGACACCAGAAGAGGAGGCACAAAAAACAAGGGGAATATAATGGTGGATTCATTATAGCACATATTCCATAAATATATATACATTTTGTATTAGATACATTGTGGTGTTCATAACTATATATCCAAATTAGGAATGAAGTTGATCTCGAATGTATTCTTGAGGATAGGTGGATTTTTGGGCTATCAATGTGGTGAGGATATTTGGCATACCCATTGGAGTCAATCATCATTCATTGCTGACATGATTGATATCAGTTTTATGATATTTTAATTATTTAATGACTATATTAGGAAACATAATTTTTTTATACATTACATATTTTCATGTGTTTATTTTTTATTTAATTTTTTATTGATTTTTAATAATGTATATGTAATGGCATGTAGTATATAATAATGAATTTATGTAATAAATCAAGAAAATTATGAATTTTCATTGATAAAAAATCATGTATTGAATACACCGATATAAACCATATATAGAATCATTATTTGTTACATGTAAGTGAGAATAATTTGATAATGATATATCAAGAGGGTCATTTGGACACATTTGAGAAAAATCCACATCGATGATGTTATTTTATTTTACAATAAAAAGTTAACATTCCACCATTTGGTGTATTGGGTGAAAGGTCCATATAACATCATGGATTTGTACACACTTATATATCTATAAAATTTTAAATAGAATTTATATGAGATTATTCATAAATAATAACTTTTTAAAAATGACTTCAGTAGATATGTGTATTCCCTCATGATAAAGTATATGTATAGTTCTATTAAAAATTTGAATGAATTTATTAATGATAGAAAGAATAATATTTTAAATAAATAATCAATATTTGATCTAATTGAGGTGATGAATATCCTAGAAAATAGTTTATAATATTTATATGGGAGTGTGGGATTATTTCTTAACCCATGATAACATACACGCAATAGTGAAATGGTGTTAGTTAAAGGATGAACTACACATTGAAACACATAGTGAGGTCAATCATGAGAACATTAGATATTCCATTAATCTTTTAGGGAAATATTTTTTGGACTAGTGAATTCACATTTAATGCAATTCCATCTAAAGTGGAAAATGAAATTAATTTTTGATTATCACATGGAAATTTATTGTTTTATCAAATACATGTGAATGGTGTAGATAAAAATTGGTTAAGGTCATATTAGAAATCAAAATGTAAAACATGTCATAATAAAAATAATTATAGAGAAACAAAATGAAACATAAGGATATTATATACAAAAATCATCAGAGAAGAAAATTGAATGATTCCAAACTAGACATTATTTTTAAAAATAGTACATATTACATATGGATACATTTAGAAAGATTTAATTTGGTTGGTTTGATTCCCAAGATACATAAGAGTAATTATTGGAAAAGATTTCATAGGTCCCCATTGATGTTGTTTTTTATGAAACAAAAGTATACTTTTAAAGCACTATAGTGATAAGAGGAATAGAGTTAGATTTTCCCTCTCGTCAACGATGATCATTTCTCATTATTTTTTCTCAATAATAAATAAATCTCTTATAATGAGTACATATATATTATATAATATACATGTTTGAAGATATCGATTAATTGTAAAGTGGATTCAATGTTTTTCAACTTTTTTCTGTTCTAGTCTATCCCTTAGTTGATGTAAACCTTATTGGGAGAAAACCTGAATTAATAATAGAACTATAAATGGTTTCTAATGTATTTACCATTATAGGATGGATAGTTTGTTAAAGGGGATATACAATGTTATGTAATTAAAAATAATGAACCATTTTCAATAGTTTCAATGTTTAAAACAATAAAAATTATAATACTATATTAGCTTACCATGACTATGAAAATTTCATGACGGATTTAAAAATAACATTCCATAATAGAAATTTTTTTTAATGTGTATATTTTATAAAACTAGACGGTTTTGTGACACCATTTGATGATAATAATATATAAAAGGTATAGAGATACATTTCTTTATAGAGGGAAGCATCCAGGTAAGTTGAACATCTATTATATAGCGATATAATGGAATTTAGTTTCATTAATATTGATTTTCATCTAAATATTTAATGGTAGATTAGTGGTAATTTTTTCATTATCAACAGAGTGTATATTGATGACATAATTCTTATTCTAAAATACATCATAGACATATTAACTATCAAGGATGAGTTATACATATTCTTTCACATGATGGAATTAGTGAAATATTTGATATTTTATAAGTTAATATCATTCATGGTAGATCCATGGGGTTACAAAGACTGTGATAAGTTACATACATAGAAAATATAATAATGATATTTAAAATTGAAAAAATACCTAATTGGTTCAGGTTCCACATTGTATACTTCATTACATGAAATTATTTCCTTAGATACAACATGAGAAAGAGGGGATGGGTATGATTCATATTAATCAGAGATAAGATCAATATTTTATTACATGTTATGAAGTATACTTTATGTTATATATACATTAAAAATCAAATGAGAATATCAATCTAATCCAAGAGAATATTATTACTCTATTATTTTAAATATATCTATATATTTGCGAAGAACTAAGGGTATGTGCTTCGATTATGGTAGAGAAAATGAGACATAAAGAAATTATTATTCCAAAGAAACTAGTTAAATATTTCAAATTGATATGAAGTTAAAAGTTTGAATATATTTTTTTCGTATCATTGAAGGTGTTGTGAGATGGAAGAGATAAAAGTAGCCTTTTTTCACTGATTCTACTATGATATATGAATATATAGAAGCTTTTTAAATTGAAAATGAATCCATTATAATATGGAGTGTTTTTTGGTATCTTGATTTTTTATCTAGAAGAAAAAACCATATAAATATTTATTATAATATTAATGTAGTTGTGGATTATACAAAATATCCTAGGTCACACCAATAGAATAATGAATATTAAAAAAAAGTATCAACCCATGAAAGAATTTTATATCTGAGGTTTTAAGTTCCCAGTTAGGGTAATTAAAACATTGAGAGGGGGACTAGGTGAATCATTAATACTTTTTATTTTATGTTTCCTTAAAATTGAATCAACATTCGCCTCTTTTTAGAGATTCTATTCCCTATAGAAAACAATTCAAACACACATCCATAGGAACACATAAATTTACATTGTTCACTGTTCAATATAAATAGTTACATCATTGTTATAGTTTAAAGAAAATGCAATCCACCAAAATCCACTAGAAACCAATGCATGGATTATATGTACTATGATATATATCTTCATGCTTGTAGCACTTGGAAGATAATCCAATAGAGGGTGTGTACCCTCTTAGCACAAATGGGGTAATAAAATTTTTGTGTAACAACACATGTATCCTATGATTATTTTTATATTCATAAATTCATTAAATTAAAAAAACATCTTCAGTTTATTACCCAGATGATGGTAAGAACTTGGGGGACTTTATTATGGAAAGGTCAGTATGATTTTCAAAACCTTATTCATTGCCTGATTCCACTGTGTATGATTCACCCCAATACGATTCATCTCGATACGATTCCTCCCAGTTTGAAAAATATTATTTTTACTGAATATGCTAGAGATTAATATTCGCATATTTAATTATGAGTATAAATAACTCAATTAAATTCCTTCAATCAGAATAACTCAATATGAAATGATATAGCGCTGTCTGAGTGTGATTGAGGCAGTTTAAAAATTTATCTTCAATACCAGAAATCACAATATTGAATTCCCCTCTCTGATTAATCCATCCTGATATGATTATCATCCAAATACACGTGATAAGGCGAATATAGTAATCATTTGATTATGCTAATCTGTTTGTAGGATTATTAACTGAATACAGTGTTTTGATCTTTCCTCTTTTATTTAACTTCAATCAGTCAGACCATTTTAAACATAACTGAATATTGAAATTTCATATTCTCAATAAAAACAAAATTAGATCTTCTCTCTATTATATGATGAACAATACAATGTTAGGAAAAAGTGAAAAGTACACATAGCATTTTTTAGGTGACCCACAAATGTTTTCTTGGGAATTCAAAAATCACTCCCTCTCACATTAATTCACCCAAAATAAATTTCCACTAAAATATAGAGTTTATCTTTTCATTTTAAACACTTGTTGACGTTTTTTATTCATCTTAAATCATCATCTCTAACTATAATTTTCTATTTCCAATCCTATTTCAAATTATTAATCCAATTTTTGGAATCCCATTTCTTCAAAAGAGTGCTATATATTTTAATTTAATGTGAATGTTTGAAGAAATTGATTCCAATCTATATGATGAATAAAACCATTATTTAAAATTCCATGATCCCCATTAATATCACAATCAATAAGTTAATTCATCTTTTCTCTTACTCCACTTTAAAATCTTCACATTTTCACTTTAACCACATGATTAGAAAACAATAAAAATTGACCCATATTAAATGGTTCATAACATTATTTATCATCTTATTGCATTTTATTTTCATTGACCTATATCAATTAATTCTTCCTCTTATTACCATTAGATACCAAGACCAATTAGAAACTTTATTAATTTTTTAATATGATACCACATAAAAATTATTTCTCAATTCCATTAAAGATAATTATCTTGACTTTAATATGTTGGTTGATCAGATTCTAAAGTGCCTGATTTAAAAATTAATTTACTAATATGTCCCAATCCTCTAGATACATTTTTATTTACTTATCATCCCAAATTAGATTTTCATGAGTACAATTGGCTTGGAACTAATCTTCCAGATCACTCTAGGATTGAATATCCTTGATAAAATTATCTTGGCTATGATCATTTCTTTGTACTAACTTCAATACCATTTTAATTCTCTTCCACCTAGATATAATAAATCGATGTATAATTCCATTTCAATCACCAACATCACTTTCTTCTCTTCCACCATGATATGATAAATTTGGGTATGATCTCTTTTCAATCAGATACATCCCTTTCTTATCATCATTCATTCATAATGATTTCATCAAATGTTTTAAATTATACTTATGATTTACATGAAACATGAATATGAAAACATTAACAAATTTAAATTTTATCATAGTCTTGAAGACTCAGATATAATCGCGTCAATCATACCATATCTAGTGTAAATAAGAGGACCATTTACATTCGGAAATATACATTCTCTATGCCACTGATTCCATCATTAGAGATAATGATCAATTACACATTATGATCATTTCATTTTAAAAAACCATGGTGATTATGATTTTTTAGAAAGCACGAGTCTGATTCAATCGAAAACAATGATAACTATGATTTCCATCCAATACATTTCTCAAAATACATACATTGATTAACATTCTGATTGATAGAATGAAAATAAAACCAAAACAAAACTTGGGATTAACAATCTCTCATTTGTATTTGTTATCAATACCCACATAAACCTCATAAACCAATTCAAAATAGAAATATGTATCGGTTTTCTTCTATAAATTTGTTTCTATCCATTTGTTTCTTAATCCAACTATTTTTTTAACTCTCCCCCTTTCTATAATATCTACCCCTTATTGAAAATAAAATTAAAAGGGGCCATTAAGGCATGTTTCTCACAAATTATCTCATTTATAGTGATTGAAATTTTTCTTCAACATATATATCAAATAGGTTTCATAAAAATTAACCTTTAACTGAAAAAATCTTAGTCGGTGTGGGTGTACCCAAAGTAGAAAAAAATATTTTAAAATCAAGGTGATCTCTGTAGTCCATAAAAATGGTCATGAAATAAAATTTCTGTGATTCATTAAATATACTCATTATTGGGGAAGCACCTCAACTAATTTTTTATGATATAAGTCACCTACACTGATCTCATTAAAAACATATTAGAACATTCAATTGAGTAAAAATATAACTTTTTCAAAAACACATGTTTTTCATTACCTCATTAAATTATTTTGAAAGAATAGTAAGGGAAATATCAATTCCAGCTACCTTTTTTCACTACATAAATTCCATTTAGGTTATCACAATAATTAAATTATTTTTTGAATAAGGATGAACCAAAATTATTCTTTATAAACAACAATCAGACTAAGATTCCTCTCTCAATCGTGAAGTCCTCTTTTTCCTGGTATTTTGCATTGGATATTTATTCTTCATTTGGTTCATCTTTATTATGGGTTGAGACAAATTTATTTTAATCTATAGAACCTTTTGATGGGTATTACAACTTTTCTTCATCTTTAGAATCTTTTTAATTAAAATTAGTTTGTAAAATTTTTTCATGAATTTTTTTCATCTGCAATGATAGTTGAATATATTTTGATATCATGCCTCACATTCTCATATCCAAAATCTATTGATTAATTTTTGTCAACATTTATTATTACATTATAAGTATATTTATTTTTATATTCTTTCATTGATTTTTCTGCATCCACTAATTTCGTATTGAAGTCAACATGTTCTAGCTAGATATCAAGGCACTATTTCCTTTCAAACTCAGCAAACCTATTTTTATTATCTTTCAAAACTAAGGAATACTAATAATTGATTAGAAACATTATTTAATCCAGTGATAAAAAATACATACATTAGAAATATTTCCTAGTTTCTGACATCTTTTATAAATTGCTTCAAATGGTTGGATCATATTTTTATCTTTCACACCAACCTTTTCAAGTTTCTTCAAAACAACATTTTCATAATTATTTAATTGAAGACATGGACTCCCCAACATATTTTTTCTATCATAACCTGTTCAATAATAGTATTTTTTTCAGTTGACCAACACATATTTCATGTATCTATGAGTCCACAACAATTCCATCAATATCTATATATGTAGTATTTTCCTCTAAAACATCTATAATGATTTGAATTGTGAAATCATCTCTCATCCAATTTTTTATTTTATTATTATAATACACAATAATTTTTATTAAAAATCATAGACTTTCTTTTCCATTCGACTTTCTTAGAACTATAATTATAGTAAACTATTATATATTTTTATAAAACATTTCGGGAATCATGGTTCGTTGAAACTATTGAATTTCTAACGTTGTTGGATTTGGATACAAATATGTCATTCTAAACATTCTATTTTTCATATAAAATTATACCTTTAATTTCAACCATCAAATATAAATTTTGTTGATCCTTTCAATGATATCACATTTTATGAAATTTCAAAAACATCATTTATAGAGTTTTGAAACAAGTACATATCCTCACTTCTTTATAATATTTTTGTTAAACAGGTTCTAACTCATATTTGTTTGTTTTCAACGTCACATTCATTTTCTCATTATTATTATTTTCCATTAAAAGTGATTTATTCCAGTCTTTAAATTATTTCTAAAGATTCAACTTTTATTCATCAAAAAATTCATGGATGCAGTTTGAAGATCATTTGTTAACCAAATTTTGGTTTTTCATTTCAAACCTTTTGACATTTCTCAATCATATTTTCAACTCTTCTTAAAAATTATTTTCAAATTGACGTCTTTCTTCGTCATAGAAAATAATTTTGTATTATTCATCATTCATTTTTGTAACAAATGTCTTTTCACTGACATAATAAATATATTTTTTGGATTTAGCTTCAATTTATTTTTCTTCAGAGCAACAACATTCATTACCCGAAGGAATTACATTATTAACTGTTTCAATAATCATGTTCTCTTCCAAATAATATGTAGAATCCTCACTATCACCATCCTTATCAATAAATATTACCCATTTTTATTTTTTGAATATATTATATTCCCTTTTAGAATAATGTTTTTCTTTTTTACCATTTGTTTTTAAAATTATTCATATCATTCATTCTTCTTATTCACATTTTTCATCGTCACTTTCTTATTCATTATATCATTATTGGAAATGGAAAAAAATCCAATTACATAACATACAATAAATATTAAGGGATGTTTCCTATTATACCGTCATTTTACCTCTTTATACTCTTATAGAATATAAGGATAAAATATCATTATGATTTTTACATACCTCATTTTTAGAATCCGAAGCTAAAGCTTCTTCATCTTCAGAAATCATCTTTTCAATCATGGAAGCCTTGAAAAAAATTTCTATATCATAATTATTTTTTCCATTAATATAATTATCCCATATCATTTAAAAAGTTGTGAGAGTTCCATGCAAATAATATAGAGACAATGTTTCATGATCTCTATCATCTGAAGATTAATCCATGGAATAAAACCTCTCATAATGAATTCTCAATATCATTTACAAAATATTTAAATCCTCTATCTTTTTCACCATGACATGTGATTAGACTCACAATGTAATTTACCCTGCCTAAGAAGTCATCAACAGATTCATTCTCACCCAACATTATCTCATTATACTTCCATCTCTATATTTTCATATTTTTCTTATTCAAATTTGTATTGACTTTATAAATGTTATTCATCTTATCATAGATTTATTTTGTAGTGGAAAATAATTTAACTCTTAGAAACTCACTTTGAGTTAGTTATAAGTGTATAGAATTTATAGTTCTTCCATCATTTAAAATATTTTCTTTAACAATAATCGAGAGAATATCATTCTTAATATGAGGAGGGAAACCATATAGATCATATGTTGTGACATCATTCCAAAAATAAGTATGTTATGGAAGCTTTATTCCTTTACAAACATGATAATTCCAATAATTTAATATTGGAATTACTTTACTGTTCAAACAATTATTATTCTCAATAATATTCTCTTAAAACCCTCAACAAAGCATAAGTGAAGGGAAACTATTCATTTATACCTATTGTAAGTTCCCAATCATGATAATTATATCACTAAGAGGGGGTGAATTAGTGATACTTATACTTTTATGTTCCATTACAATTGAAAAAACCACACATCAAATTTAATATTTTATCCCCTATTGAAAAATATTTAATCACACATTCATAAGAACTCTAGAATTTACAAGGATAACTATTCATTATAAATAGATACATCCTTGGAATGGTTTGGAGAAAATGTAATACCAAAAAATCCAATGGAAAACAATCCTTCGGTTACAATGGGAATGATATACCATTTAACTCATGCATCACTGTGTATAAAATCCAATAGTGACTATGAACCCTCTTAGAAAAAATATTGTATTTCATAGTTTTCATAACAATGCATGTTAAATTTTCATCTTTTGAATTTCACTAATTTATTCAAATGAAAACAATTCATCAGTATCATACTGATAATATAGTAATATATTCTTGTACATTGATATGGAAAACATAGTCATATATTCGTAATTCATTTTTCCAAGATTTATTTATCCGACTATAATACTTTCCAATACTATTCATCATATTATTATTCTTCCCAAAATGTTTCTACCCAGTATGAAAAATTTTACTATGAAATAATTCAGTATAGATGAATTGGAACAACATCAATTTTGAGTATGGAAAAACTTAGTATGAATCTTCATGTCTGATGAGATCAATACAAAAAGCTATTTCACAAGCTGTGTTTCATTGATAAAATTTAGAACATTTTTGTCAAGATGGAAATCTGAATGCAGAAATCACCGATCCAATTAATCCATCCCAATACACTAATTAACCATATACAATTTAAAAATCGTATATATTAATCAGAGGAGTATAATAATCATTGAGATTGATGGCCAGCTGATTATGAAGATTTGATCCTGTCACTTATCATTCAATTCAATAAATAAAATATATTTCAACACCGGTGAATATGTAAACTTATGCTTATCTCTAAAAAAACATAGAGCTTTTCCTTCTTATTCAATGAAAAATACAATTGTTAGAATAATTTCAAAGTACACTTTACATTTTTTAGGTGGCGAACAAATGTTTTAGTGGTAATACCAAATTCATTCTTTCCCTCATAAATTCACCAAAATATTAATTTCCCATAAAATATCAACTATATGTTTACATCGACAACACATTTTCAAAATTCCCAATTTTTCCTCATTCTTCATCTCAAACAATTATTTTCAATTCCCTGTATTGTTTCAATTTACATGTCTAATTTTCTGAATCCAATTTTATCAAAATAATTCTGATTACTAATTAAATATGAATGTATAATGAAATTGACACCATTATGAATATATAATACAGAAATTATTTTGAATTATATGCCCTCCCATGATATCACATTCATTAATATCTATCTTCTATGCTTTCGAACCACTTTTAAATCATCACTTTTTCTCATTACCCACATGATTTATAAAAATGAAATTAAATCCCTTTTTAATGGTTGACTAAATTATTGATCATATTATTTTCAATTTTTTCATTCATCGGTGTCATGAAATTATTCTGTTCATTATGATTTAATACTATGTCTGAGCAGCAGTTTCTTTATTTTTTGAATATGATACCACTTACAAATGAACTCTCTTTTCCCATAAACCTCATTATCATGCCTTTTGAATACATTTAATGATTTTTTTCTATTGTGCCCAACCGTTAATTTGAAGTATTAAATAATTCCAATCCTCTAGAAACTTATTTATCTATTTCTCATCCCAAATATGATTGTCATGAGTATGATCTTTCTAAGTATGATAGTCCTAGTTTACCATCATCCCGATCAATCTAGGTATGATTATTCTATATACAATTATCCCATGTACAATAATTCCTGAGTATAATCCTTATCACACATTTTATTCTCTTACATCGGGATACAATAAATCTAGGTATGATTCATTTTCAATTAGAAACATCAGTGTCTTCAATATTACCATGACTTAAAAAAGTTTGTACAATTCCTTTTCAATCAAATGAATATCATTTTTATTTGATTCCATTCATCATGATTTTCTTATAAGATTCACAAATTACATATGATTTATGTGAAATGTGAATCAGAAAGGAATCATTACATTTAAATTTTATTATAGTATTGAATACTCCAATATAATCACTTCACTCATACCAGGTCTAGAGTGAATCTGATAACCATTCACATCTAGCAGGATTCATTCTCCATGTAACCGATTCTCTTAATCCAGATAATTATAAATTCCATATTATGATCTTCTCATATTCCAGACCTCTGGATAGCCCGATTATTTTGAAATATTAAGTATGATTATTTATCAAACAAATATGAAGAATATTTACATCCATCATCTCTCCTCACATTCTCTATTTCTTCAACATACCGATCGATTAAGAACAAATAAAACCAAAATACAACATGGACCTACCATAGGAGAATTCTCATAAATTACTATGTCTATGTAGGAAAAAGTATTGAATCATTGAAAATAGAATCATCAAAGTATATTTTTGAGTGTCATCTAATAGATAGAAAACTGAATGTTTTTAGAAGTTGGCATTAGTTAATGTAGGCTTCAGTTGGTTTTTTTCCTCTAGAACCCAAATATTTTTACATTATAATTGAATTTTTCAATAAAATTCAACATGAACAATCTATTTATCGTGTCAATATGTTTCTAATTTGTGAAAAATAAAATAATTTTATGTTTATACTAGTTATCATAGTAAATGTTAATATTTTTCACCCTCTATGATGATAAACAAAATATTAAAAAAATTATATAAATATATATATATTTTACATCTAGATGATGTAATTTTAGAAACACAAAATATAACATATATTAAGGGTAAATACCATAGGACATTGAAGAATATTCATATAGTTCACAACGTTAGTACTATCTAGTGTATGATATTATATGAAAATGACTCAATAGTATGAAAATCTATATTTATATGTGTCATTATATGTCCATATCTATAGAAGTATTTATTTGTTCATAATATTTAACATTATTTTTTATTGATATTTTAATTTGTGTACATTGATTTATTGAATAAAACAGTGATGAAATACGTTAATAGTGATGGTTGATATGTTGGGTGTGTCATAGGTAATATTTTATTAATAAATAATGTGAGAAATATTTTATCCCTTATTCTCTTTATTAGAAGTTGGTATCACATTCCCATTCATAGAAATGATTAATCCTAAGTAAATACATGGCCAAATTAATTATTTGAATGATTGGTTTCAAAAAAATAACAAAAAAGAGATATAAACTGCATAGGTTAATGAAACAATCTAGAAACATTCATGATTATAGATCAAATGAGATAATATTATATTACATAATAGGTGTCTAAATGGTGATTAATGTCATTGACGCATTAACTTATTTCTCTAGGGTTTCTCTGACAGGTTTCTAGATGATAACCATAGTCTTTTGGAATCTTTTCCAAATGCAGCTGAGAATGACACATATAAGATCAAAAAATAAGTGTATCTAGAAATTAAGTTAAATAAAATTATTATATATTAGTTAACATGTTGAATTAATATTATTCAGACACATGGAAGAATAATTATTTAGGTTCTCATGATCTAATATTATTCATCACTACTTAGTGGAGAGACTATTATGCAGATAGAGTATCTAATATATATTTATTTTTAATTTATTAAATATAACATTTATTTAATTATAACTAAATAATTTGGTGACATTAATTTATTAAATAAAAATTCATTATTCCGGGCATAATAAATATTATGGAGGAAATGATAATTGTGTTTAATTGTATGATGAGAAAAAAATTGAATATTACATGAAATATATGTATTTAAATAAAAATATATTTATTCTCATATCACCAACTAATATATATATATATATATACATATATATATATATGGAGTTCAAAAATGATTGTAGATGTGAAAATTATTCAGTATTAATTATTATTTTTTTACTATAGAACTATTTAAAACAATTTTACTACATTATTAAGCATTATATTTCTATTTTTAATTGGTTTTTCATAATAAAATTCCTAGAATTATATCATGGACCAAGAGTTATCCCTTATCTATTAATTCCCTTTAGAACATATAGTGATTCTACTCCTCCACCCCTCTCAATTTCTGAGATATCCATAAGAAAACATATTGAAGTGCTCCTTAGGGTTATCTATGATTTATAATGAATATGATAGGATCTTCTACCCTAGCTCCCAGAGATTCAAATGACTATGTTTAGAGGTTCACGAGGCCTGTAAGGATCACCAATGGAGGGAATATAAATTTAATTCAAACCAAATTTTATGTTTGATAATATGGACATTATCATTTTCAACCATTAGAAAATAAATCATCAAAGGGTAAATCTATAATACATTAAATTTCATGACAATAAATTGTGATGATCGTATGTTTTATTTATATTGTTCTCTGGTCCATTAATATTTCATAATAATTTATTTTTTATGAATTTTCACATCGATACATATCCAAGATTAATTATTTATTGTAAAAAATTCCATGTTTGGTATACATTATCTGGGTCTTCAATTTAACATCAAACAATCAGTGTTGGGACAAAATTTTTGTTTGGCCTATAATGAGTTCATATAAGATTTATATATAAATAGATAATAGGAAAATATTTGATAGTGAACCCATTCATGGGAATAAAATATGATGACATTAACAAAATAAAAAATCTTATATTCAGTATTATATGATGATGGTCTTAGTAATGATACTTCACTAATAAAAGGACTTCATATACCTATTATTGCATCAAAATTCTTAGAAGATATTCTATGTAAAATTGAATACTCTCATGAATCATGATTGATTCATGATAACTTGATACCCA
Source organism: Viscum album (assembly GCA_963277665.1). NCBI lineage: Eukaryota > Viridiplantae > Streptophyta > Magnoliopsida > Santalales > Viscaceae > Viscum > Viscum album. Next base: position 1,707,919,117 of record OY728150.1, read on the forward strand.
TTGGAATAATTCATTTTTTATGATAATTATTTAAATCAAGAGTCGTGTTTTATGATCTATGATTGATTTTGTATGATTATCATATTTTAGAATCATTCTCTCATAGGAATATTCTTATTTAATTCATCTATATGACCATAAATAGATATCCACAATGCATACGCTTACTAATCATCTTACGTTATGCTTTTTTGGGCTTTCATTTCCCCCATGTAATAAAGGTAGAAGTTATGCTAGATATATCTAATAAGAGTACTATAATTAATCAACATTATTAAATATGTCAAATATCATTAATTAAATATATTTATTATATATCTAGTATTCAATGAAAAAACAAGTGGTTGTGTGGACTCTTTTATAGTGTAATGTATTAAATATAATTCTAAAATAATTTAATATACATGTAATTTATTCATGGTTAATCTCAAGAAATGATTTTCCCTCATTTAAACATGAAATATATGAAATTATAACCATCAAAATAAACTCATTTTATCTTGTTTTATAGTACCTTCTGATTTAATTTGTGTCTTATTGCCCATGGAAACACACAATCCATTTTATTCTCCCATTCCAGAAAGATTTACAATATCATTCACTAATATTCAATTAGAAATAAATTTTTATCTACCCCTTCCACTACTACATCATTCTAGTCTATTCCTCCTACATAGTTTTTATTCTACCATATTGTCCTGACATCATAGGTTTACTGTTAATAGAATTTAATAAATGATATTATAAATTTTTTATTTTTTTCATCATCATTAGAGGATTTTCATTAATGTGATTTGATTTCATAAATTATTTTAGAATGTTATTTGTTATAAATTTTTATTTGAAGTTTCATTGATGAAATAATGATGATTACAAATTTTAGGTGAGTGCGATATTTGATATTTTATTAAAAAAATAATCCCATAATTAATTTATAACTTTATTATTTATTTCATTTGTTATATGTTAGGATAATAGTGAATTTATATAGTGTTTATAAATCACTCATAACACATCCATCTAAATTAAGAACATTGAATATGGATATAATTATATTTATAAAATTCAATACGATTATTGGAATCCAATAAATTTTCATCATTTTTTATTCTCTCTGGTAAATGATTATAATATCCATAATTATTTATCGTGAATACAATGGGTTTTGAAAACACCATAGTACATTTCCTATTGGGAATATATCACTATATGATTACAGTATCTATAGAATCTCACTGGTGTCATAAAATATTATTGGTATCTTCTTCAATACCCAGAGTCATTGTGGTCTCACAACATCCATCAATGTATTTAAGGGTGATTCCGATTAATCATTATAATTTCAACATCCATACATCATAGATATTCCACAACATCTAAAATATATATCTCTTTATTTTGTATGATGAGTCTTAAAATTAATTTTGATTACAGAATAATCGTCATGATACCCATTCTCCATTCCTCTCTCAATGATGTAAATCATATATAAAACCAATACACCATGAATTATCAACCCAGACTCAAGAAAATATTACCTTCCAAAATAAATAATCTAAATTGTATATTACTAGATAAACACATTAATATAATGAATAGATTCACAACAATTCATTTGTATCTTCCTGCATCATGCACACACTAAATCACCTAAATTTATCGTGTATAACAAAATATTATTTTTCTTCTTCTCAATACATAGATACTGATATGATCATAAACATTCAACTCGTGATCTATGTTAAAAATATCTCTCTATTTATTGTGATATTTTTATTTTTTTTTATACATTTTTTCCATGTCAAAACACATTATACATTTAAATTACGGAAAATCAATATGAATCAGGTAGTGGTCCTACTCTTTTTCAGTTTATGGTACATGTTTATCCCCATAAATATTACTTCCATTTTAAATCTTTTATATGTGGTTGTATCCTATAATTTTTTAGTTATTATTTTATCTCCTATATTTTCCACATTTATAATTATAATATTTCACTTTATTCTCATGTATTCCAATTTTTCAAAAACAAAAAAACATATACAACATCACATCATTCCTTGGTTTCCATTTTATCATTCTGAAGATACATTTATGAAGAATAAAACAATCTTTTTCAGAAAATGAAATATAATTGTAGTAGTTTTTCCTTAGAACATCATTATATCTTGGTAAATTATTATTATAAATGTACAGATAAATATTTAATTAGTAAATATCAAATGGGAACATAGATTGATATCTCATTCCTAAAAACAAGAATGACATAATGGGATGTCCCGACCTAGGTGCCATGAAATGTTGCCCCGAGCTGGTTTGATCCATTCCCTCAAGTGCACCTCCCTAAATTCTAGAGGGAGAAAATGAGCAACGAGGGTATGGTAAGTCAGTATTTGGGAGAATATACCCTTTTTATCATAATAAAACTCCAATGGATTCAAACAACAATTACCTAGTGTGGAAACAGATAAATAACTAGCAAAATACCATGTCATATGATATTCAAAAAAAGAAAATGAAATACTCAACAGAAAGGTAAAACATGGTATTATAATGAGAATGTTATGTGTCAACAATGCCACTAAATTTAATGACACAATGACTCTAATGATGTCCTTGAACCATGTCTGGTTTCCTTCCCCATTCTCCAATCCCTTAAAACAATATATCCCATGGCCTTTCCCTTTTCCTGTCCCACAAAAACAATGTCTAGGTAGGTGCTGGCCAGGTAGCTCGAATAAGGTGTGAGCACCACTCTATAGTCCACCACCAACAATGTCTAAAACAAGTACAATAAAAAGAGAATATATATAGTTTAATAAATAAATATGTAAAATGCATAATTAAATAGTTATCACATTGTCTGGACTAAAAGATATTTTTTTATTAAGAAGATAGGAAACTCAAAGGGTACAAATCATGGAGGGAGAAAGTAGTGAAGACCAAGTGAGTCCTTCCGGATCACATTGACACACTCACAAGGCAGAGAATTAAGACTGTCATGCACTATTAAAGTCTCATCTGGCCTGCCCCCGCGATCCAATGTATCAGCCGCAAAGTTGGATTCTCTCACACTATGATGGATCAACCTGCCCTGATTGGTCTCTGATTTGCACCTTCTAAAAACATACACCAGATTCCAAGCCACATCTCAAGCACCCTGAAAAGATCTAACCAGAACTTCCGAATCTGATTCAACCTCCATCACCCGGAGACCTCTCCTTCTGCACAGAGTGAGACCCGTAAAGAGGTCTCTAAACTCCGCACCTGTAGAAGTGCATGCCACATAATAGGCACTGAAATCAATGTGGACTGAACCCCAGCAATCCCGAAGAACACCACCACCCCTCATGATCCCCCCGAACAAGAACCATCCATGTTCAATTTTAACCTGCCAACTGGGGGTTGCCATCTAACCCATCTCCCTAATTTCAATTCATTTTTTCCATTTGAATCATCCTTCCTTGTTATCATTAATTTGGTGTTTAATGTTCTGTCAAGCACCCCAAATATCATTCAGTTTATGTATCCATTCCTAACACTCCATATCTCATTAGGTGTAGGTCGTCAGGATAGCACCCAAAATTCTCAAGAGTGGATATCTATTGCGGAGGAAGGCCCTTTCCAAGTCCCATCATCTAATATGTTTACAACACCACATCTAGAACCAAAAAAAATCATCCATTTAATAATTCATTATTTCAATATAATTAGCCACATATTTTTACAACCAATACAATAATCAGATAAATATTTCAAAGGCCATTAGTTAACTCAACAATTAACAAAGCACCTAACACATTAATTAATTAATTAATTAATTAATTAATCAACCCAATTATCATTCCATAATTAATTCATCATAATTATTTATCCATATCAAATCAATTCTTTTCATAATTATTTATCAAAATTAATTATATTTTCTTAACATCATGAAAAATAATTAATTCTCATAATTAATTATATTACATGGAAAAACATAATTTCAAAATTAATATCCTCCCAATAAATTATATTAACACAATAAATACAATATATTGATTACAATATCTCAACCCATAACCAATATCAAAAAAATATATTTGATAATCCCCATTTTTTGATTAGTGATTCAATTACCAATTAATCACCATGGAAATCAAAAGTCAATTCTACATTCCTAATAACTCCAATTTATGAAATCAATTATCAAGGGGAGCTAGAAAATCCATAATCTCACATTCACCTATCAAATCCAAAACAATAGGAGTTCAATTTAGACCACCTATATCATTTTATTGAAGGATGATAGACCAATAAAATTCCCCATAATTCTAGTGTGACAGCATCATCGATCATGCTCCGAATCTAAATCCTTAATAAAAAATTTAGATCATTAGAAACAACCTGGTTGAAAATCTAGGTCTACATTCACAATCATAGATCTATATCCAACTCATGGGATTTGATCCATTGAAATGGTGGGGAAAATCCATGAAAATATGAAGAAAAGATATAGGAATGAATGATAAGTTTAATGGGAGGAAATCCACTTACAAGGAAGTGAGAAGATATTCAATTAGGTATTTCGATCACAAAGAATGATGTTTGATTTCCCCTAAAATCCCTATCAATGGAACAAGGATCACCTAAAATTTATCAATCCCAATTCAGGGTCGAAATATGGGAGTCTTGGGTGTTTGGGTGGTTTTTAAAATACATTTTCAGATAATTAATCTCGCATGCATGGTTTCTTAGGAAGGGGAACATGGTTAGAGAAATCCATGTGCCAACCATGAGGACCTCTCTATCCAGTTTTTCACAGTTGACATAGTTAAGTCACATGGTTTTGAAAACCGTGTGAAAACCATTCACTACCCACATTCTATTATTTTTTCTAAATACATTCACCCAATATCACCCAAACTCACTAATCCAAAACCGAGGTAGATAAAAACCTTAAAATGTACATGAAAATGCGCCTGAGGTGACTCTAAAAAAGGCTAGGATCTTACTATCTCAGAACCTTATAATGGATCATCCTTGACCTGTACTCCCAAACTTCTATAACGTTTTGAGCCAAAACTATTGGGCCATTGATCTCCCATGTATTCTCCTCATTGCCACATTTCCCCTTGAAAACTTCCATTTTCAATATAGCATGACTGAACTGTATTGTCTTTCCATGTAAGACATTGTCACTACGACCCAGCACATGTATCTAATGATCCTAAATGGACATATCTTTCTTGATGTCATCCTATTCCACATCAATCACATTATAATAGTCGAGGTGATACCACAATATTTGTGAAAATTAGAAAACATCATGCATATCACTGAATTTATGGGGATGGGCTAATCGGCACGCCCCTGGCCTAATTCTCTCCAACACCTCAAATGATCATACAATCTTGGGAGCCAGCTTGCCCTGCCTCTGTATCTTATGGTGATATAATCATGGTTACACATGAAGGAATGAATGATGAGCCTCTATAAACATTAGAGGTCGTCTCTTTCAATCATATTGTAATGCTTGACTACTCGGCTCCATAGCCATATGTTTCTGAATCCACTAAACTTTCATCGATGTCTTCTAAATGAAACTTTATCCCAACAGCTCTGACTATGTCACTTATAACCAACATAAAAGTGATCTATAAGGTGTACCATAAAATGACTCATATGATACCATTTTTTACTTCCATAATAATTTTGTTAAATGGATAAATCCACTAAATCCATGTGATTGTCCTAAGATACTCCAATGTCAAGTAGGAATGCTCACTTCATATCCTATTACACCAATATGGTATTCTCCCACTACCCATTTGTATGTGGGTGGATGGTCTTACTTAACAGAACAAGTTTACTAAGATCCTTATGTAATCTCTTCTAGAATTGAGATTTAATGCACAAATCGTGATCTGAAACTATAGTTTGTGGAACCCCATGGAAAAATACTATCTCTCACAAATACAGTTCTACCAATTGTTAAACATTAATGCTTTCTGTGATAGGAACGAAATGTGCTTCCTTGTTTTTTGATCCACAACGAACAAAATAAGATCGTTATTCCTATGTTTCTTGGGATGTGATACCATGAAATTCATAGTCACGTCATCCAACTTCCATTCTCAAATAAAAAATAGCTACAATAGGCCTCCTAATCGTTGATGCTCTGCCTTCACCTACTGATTGGTGAATCATCTCATTAAGAACCCTAGTATCTGTTTTTTCATGCATGGCCCCCAAAAATATCATCATAGGTCATGATAATTTTTTTCACCCTAGGATGTACTGCCCACTTTGAGGACATAAATTCTCGCATGAGTTCCTCTCAAAAAATGATAGTCACAAAAACCTGATTTTTCACATAGATGATATAATCCTCATATATTATCCAGAATGAAGGTGTTTATCCACCATCACAGAATTACAAAAATGATAAACACTATGGATCCTGAAAATACTTCTCCATGACCCGTCTTCAGACTTTAGATACCACTAATATAGAATACAATGTCATCCTCTTTTGTCTCTCCTGAACATCCACATGCATTTACCCCATTAACATAAACATCTTCCTATCAACACTCGAATCATATAACAACTAAGTCTATGTTTTTCTACTCATGTCATCATCAACACTATTCTTGTTTTTGGGGGTATATCAATGTTCAAAATCAAAGGAATGCAATACTCTACCCATCTTTATAGACAAAAGTTCAAGCCACGTAATGAAAATATATACTTTGAGTTTTTCTGATTCATAAAAACTTTAATCGTTAATCCAAAAATATAGTGTCTCCAACACATAAGATCATAAACCATTACGTCTAGCTCAAGGTCTCACATTGTGTAATTTTGTTCATGTGCCCTCAAATACCAAGACCCGTAAGCAAAACTCGATCCCCTTGCAATAACACAACTCTATGTCTGATCCCAAAAGTATCACATTACACCGTGTACTCAACACATGACTCGGGTAATATAAAAATTGGTGATTATGTGAAGTGATTCTTCAACTCCTTGCATGCATTCTCACATGCTTAGGTCCTATCAAAATTTATCCCTTTTATTATAAAACCTCAATGTGGTGGTGTAAATCCGGAGACGTCATTGATGATCCTCTTGTAATACCTATCTAATCCCAAAAATCATGGGATATAAAAAGCATTATTGGGTTTCACCAATGGAATCACATCTTGTACATTTCATGGGTCCACTATCTCACCCTCTTCGGTGATGATATTCCCAAAATGTGTTTTCTGTCAATGCAAAATAATCATTTAGATATCATAAAATATAGTTGATGCTCTCTCAGTGTACACTATATGATGTCAAGGTGTGGGGAATGTTCATCATGAGTATTAGAATGCACAAAGATATCATTCACAAACAGAACTACAAAATGATATAATTACAGATGAAGGATCATGTTCATCAAGACCATAAATGATGTTAGAGAATTTGTCAACCCAAAAGGAATTACATCAAAACAATAAATACAACACATTATTTTTAATGTAGTACTTGATATATCAATGGTATGAACTGTTACCTGATTATACCCTGATGTAAAATCGATATTTGAGAACACACAATCCACCTTATTCTAGTGAAAGAGATAATCTATATGTGTAAGAGGATAACAGATCATCATGATCATTTTATTAAACTTCTGGTAATTTACACACAATCATAAACCCTCATCTATGTCTATTGCAAAAAAACAGGTGATCCCCAAGGTGACACACTTGGATAGATAAAAACATTATCCTATAACTCTACCAACTGTGTTTTGATATATCGAAGCCCAGTTACTGTCATTCTTTAAGGTGGGATAGATACCAGATTATCCCCTGGAATGAGATCAATAATGAATTCCACATCTCTCACAAGTGGAAACCCTGGAAAGTATTTAGGAAAGGCATCCTAAAATAGTATTACTACTAGTGGAATAGAGTATTTCTTACAACTCCCATCAGCCGTCAAATGACTAGAAACAAGGGTTTTTATCTCTCCTAGTTGGCAAGTAATTAACCCTGTTCATCTGGATAGGATATCCCATTATCAATGATGAACATACTAGTCACCCTTAGTATATACAAAGGTCACTCTCCAGGCATAACAATTTATGAGGTCTTAGTATGAGAAAATCCATTCCATGCCCATAACAATATCAAATCTTGTTATATAAGGTACATTTATATCACAAATAACATTATACTATTCGATCTATAGTGAACATTACTTTCATAAATAGACATCCCTAGACTGTGTTCCCAATGGTATATCGATATTCATTACCTCGCTTATGGACTCCACCTCTAGGATCAAACCACTAAAAGATTTTTTGATATAACGGAATGAGAGGAACCCATATAATAAAAGTAGTAGCTAAAGTACAAGAAACTAGAAGTGTACCCCTCACTGTAGATGGACCAACCTTTCTCTCCCTGCATTAATACTTAAGTCCACATAACTGTACTTCCCCTATTCTATTTGGTGTCATCTTACTCTATTGAGGTGCACAACTCTGATGATATGTGTGCTCATAACCTGAAGCACCATGTGTACCTCCTTTACTACCTCTACCCATAGATTTTTATATGCCAGACCTAAAAGGTGTAGAATATCCCCATCCCACAATCTAACTCTGAGAAATACTTCCCTGTGAATAGCTTGATTCTGCTTCAAAAAAAACTTTTGTATGTTTCCCATAGTGAAAAAAATACGGCATTCCACTTGTGGTCGAGGACAATGTGTATGGTAGTGTACTTTCCCACATCTTTGGTGGAAAGGAACATGATTAAGATCAAGTGAAACTGTTCCTACTAGATATCCACCATGATTTCCAATGTCCTAACTAATGTTGTCGTAATGACACTTCCTCTTCTTGGAAGGAACACATTCAAATCATCATGTAATAGCTACATGTCCAGTACTGGAAGCCTCCTTCAGGTTCCCCTATGAAAATGGTGACTGATAAACCAGTTATGTGAATTTACTCAAATTAATGATATTTACATGATACTTAATTTTAGAACTAAGTCTACCATAAATTTTTTTTTCTAAAGATGCCTCATAAGAAACCAAATATGGATAAAAACACTATAAATCTATGAATCATTAATTGTAATACAATATGGACATGATTCCTTGGGTCAAATGCATTAACTCTTAAGAATTATCATGTATCAGTGTCTCTGGATAGATGTTTTCTAATAACATCTCAAGAATTTCCTTCCATTACAAATAATCAGTCTATCCAAATCATACCTAAATATCCCACTAGTGATTCACTGAACCCCATATCATATAAACAGAAAACCTAACCCTCCTACCAAATAATGTCTCTAAATGTTCAAGATTCATCTCTACGGATTCAATCCATAATTTAGGTCCCTCTGGTCCACCCATTCTAGTAAATGTTGGAGGGTGATGTAGTGAAACACCCTTGTCAACATATAAATTCTTTCTAGAACCCACCATGGGTATCTCTCAATGAATTTCATGAAATGAGCAATGATATCTTGGAACTCTTCCCCATTCTCCTCATCTTGCTCCAGTGTTCCCTCAGGTACCACGTCTAGAAGTTCGTTTCGGGCCATACCCCTTGGTCTCACCCTTAACAAGAATCATGGAGTCATATATATACAATTCCAAAGTGACATATTATATATCATAATGAATCCTTATAACATTTCTGTATGAGGGTAAATAAACACAACAAGTCTACACTTGTCCTTTGCCACTATCCATTCCACATAGTCAAAACTGAGGCTATATCACTACCCTTAACCATCATACTCTTATGTCTTGGTTAATAAGGGTACATACAATGTCATTAAATAATTCAACCATTAATTAATCTCATTATATCAAATTAATTAATTCAACAATAAAATAATTAACCATACTCACTTCATCAATCAATTTTCTCATTAGACACCTCATTTATTCACATTTTTCAGCATTATTTCAATCTCACAACAATGAAAAATAGTTCAAGCTCATTAACATACCCATAACCCATTTTCTCCTTAGCTTTTAGGATGATGCATGTCATAAAAACACTGATTTCCTAGAATTATGCATGAATACTCAAGTATCATGCCTCATTAGTTCATGAATAAAAATTTAACACTTGTCAAAAAAAATATAACATCACACCACAAGTGCATAAGCCATGGTGAAATAATCTGCAACTCTAACATCAAACAACAATCACAACAGTTCCACCCTCAGTACTCATATTATCCCCCATACATGGATTTGAATCTATAATGAATGAGATCATTACCAAGCCTCAAATATTCTTAGTATCTTATCTAACTTTCCAAAAATAGTATGAAAAAATATGAAGAAAGAAAAAAAACTCTAATAAAACTTTCTAACATCTTGACCAGGGTTTCACTAAATGGTGCCTCGAGCCGATTGGCCGCATTCCCTCAAGGGAAAATCATCGTACACTAGATGGTTAGTGATGGTTTGTATTGTTTTCATTGTGGAGCCTATAACCTCTTTTAACATTACAGAACACAATCAAAATCCAAAAACAATAACCATGTATGGAAGCATATAGATAACCATAACAATACCATGTTAAATGTTATTAAAAACATGAAAATTTAATACTCAATTAAAAGGTAAAACATATTATGTCAATGTGAATATCAAGTGTAAATAATGAAACTAAATGTAATGATACAATGGCTCTCAAGAGGGTCCCGAACCATGTATGGTTCCATCTCCCATGCTCCAACAGAAAACATCAACCTCTCCCAAGGCATTTCACATATTATATATTGAAACAAAAATGCCAACTCGGTTTCCAATCAAGAGACTCTAATTGGGTGTGAGAATAACTCCTTAGTCCATCACCAACGATGTCCATAACAATTCCAGTCAAAAGATAGTGTTTGATATTTTATGAACAAATAATTACAATGAATAATTAAATTATTTATCAAATAGTCATTTAATATTTAATCATCACATTAGACCAAGTTTTATATTCATGTTTTCCATAGGAATGATCATTCATTATTAGTATTCATTTGGTGCTAAATGTCATCTCAAGCACCCCAAATCTCATTTAGTGTAGGTCTCCATTCCTAACACTCCAAATTTCATTCATCATAGGTCTTTATTCCTAGAACCCAAAAATCTCCTGCTTTGATAACTTTTGGGAAGTAACACAATGTCATTGTACCAACTTATTTTCATTCTAGAATTCCATGTATTTATACAAAAAAAATCACATCAATTTAACCATTCATTAATTCCAAAGAATTCCCCACATCATTCCATTACTAAACCAATGATTTGTAATCATTTCAAAGGCCATTGCTGAAATAAACAACTAAATATGCACATAACTCATTAATTAATTAATCAATTATTTAATCAATCAAAACAATTATCATTGATTAATTAATTATTCACAATTAATTATCCATTTCAAATATCAACTTTTAATAAATAATTATCAAAATTAATTATCTTTGATAAACGTCAAGGAACATACTCAATTATCCCAATTAATTATATCACATAGACAAACATCATTTCATAATTAATTTCCCCCCAGTAATTATCTTAACATAACTAATTCAATATCTCCGTTAAAATACCCATCTAATAAAAATCTCCAATAAAATATCTATTTTCGAAACCAAGTATCATTTGTTATGTGATTCAATTGTCAATTAATAACTAAGGAAAAAACAATTTAATTACACATTCCTAATTACACCAATTTAGGAAATTAATTATCATATAATGATAGAATATTTGTAATCTCAATTTCACATATCAAATCCACGGCTATTGGAGTCCAATTTTGACAACCTACCTAGGTTTATTAATGTATGTTATCCCAAAAGAAATCCCCAAAATTCAAGAGGTACAATGTCATCAATCATGCTCCAGATATAAATCCCTACACCAAAATAATGAAAAAAATTATAAATGTAACACCCCTAGATTTCGTAGTACATTACATCTTCAAATTAATTTAATAACTTGCGCAACACGCAACACCGAGTTCAAGCACACCACGACTTACCAAACTAGCATTTCAAAAATCGATTATGAAATGTATTAATTGAATTTTTAAATTTATGTAGTAAAAATAACATTAACATTCATACTATGTGTTTCTTTGACATAATGTAAGAAAAAATTCAATTCTTTAGATAATGGTGGTGTTTTTTCAGAAAATTGAATTTTACAACCTTTTAATGGTGATCCATTTTTAAATCATATATTTGACAGATTTATATATTATATCATACAAAATAAACTTCTTTTTCAGAAGAGGGACATAAAAATTTAGTTTCGATAATTATTTGGTGTTTTTCTGATAATATTCCTATTTTGGTGAATATTGAAAAATACTAAATTTTAATTTAAACCCAATTTTTTAATAAAATTAATATATTATGATAAATTATAAATTTGAATTGTTTGGATGTATAAGTAGATTATATTTTTATTATTTAATAATATTTAGTTCATTTTATGCAATTTTACATTGAAATTAGACATAAACACATGTCAATGTTTTGATAGTTTTTACTTTAAAAACCCACTTTTTGGTTTTGAAAAAAGGAATTGATTTTAAATTAATTAATGAAACTTCTATGTATTTAATTTTGTAAAATAGAATGCATTTTTTAAATTGGAATATCAAAATTAGATTAGGGTGAATTTTATTTTATTTTTCTCTAATCATTCAATTTTGATTAATAGTGGAAGACACTCCGTTATTGTTATAAACTGACTTTTTATTTAAATAATTATTTATTTTATTTAAATTTATTTTAAGTAAAAATAGATACATAAAAAATATAAAAGTTCAATTTGATTCATTTGTGTCATTTTATAATAAAATTAGATGTATAAAATTTATTGATCTTTTTAACCTCTTTTACCCACCTTTTAGGCACATTTTTTAATTTGCATGAAACATAATTTTACAGTATATATGAATTGATATTCAAAAATCCAAGAGTAAAATTTGAAATTATTAAGTAAAATTTGGTTCAATGAGATTAAATAAATTTTTCTTAAATAGTAACTTTTGACATTTATTTACCACGGTTAAAACTAAATTGGATAATTAAAGGTAAAAATGATATTATAATTACCCTAACACATGTCCTAATTCCATTAGATTACTGTATTTTGAAAAAATATACCTTATGAATAAAATATGAACCTCGTTTTTCACTTGTATAAGATTAGTACATTTATTATTATTTTATTTAAAGAAGAGTTAAAAGAGATAAATTCAATGTTTAATAACAAAACCATTTTAAATATAGGGTTATACATTAGATAAATTAATCTATAAATATTCAGTATAAATATAAAAATATTTCATGAATAATTTTATTTATAAATTTTAATTATTAAATAATTATATTTATTTATGACACAATGATACTGCAATAATTACTTTATCAATGAATGATTAAAATTATTGATATTATTAATATCAAAATAAATGTATATTGAGTCTTTTGATACCATCCTCGAATTTTATAGGATAATATTACATGTTAGGGTTTATTTAATGTATTTTTCTAGAAGTAATCAACTTTTTTATGACTTGTACAAAAACCAAATACTTAATCGTGTCAAAATTGACATAATTTAGTTTTTAAAACAAATAATATATTAACAAATGATATAATATTCTTAAAAATCTATGATTTATCCAAAATAATTATAGAACGATAGATATGTCATTAATTAGCTACATTATGTTCTCTTTGAATTTAATTTTATGTTTATTGACAATGTAATATAAATATACAAGAAGACATGGTAAATGTTAATATATTTAGCTTAGAGTTAAATCTAAAAGATAAAGTTAATGTGATGACCTAAACCTATCTAAAATCTATTGTTTAAGTTTTTTTCGACCCAACCACACCTTATCCTTGAAATAAATCCTTTATGAGAAATTATAAACCAAATATTACTGTATAATAAAATAATATTTCATGTTTTCCTTAAGAGACCCACACCTCTCTTATAAAATGGTACTTCCCCTTATAACAAAATAAAACCTCCAAATCCATTTGTATCTTCCAAAACCTGCTCAAATATCATCTCAAATACCCTCAATTAAACCTATAGGCATTACATTGGTCATAAATCGAACCTATGGAGACCTTTTTGTTCAAATAAAAAAGATGAACCCGAAGAAAAGGTAATAACTTCCTCAACTCTTTCAATGTTCTTTTCTTCTTCCACATATTCTTTATTTGTTTCTTCCATACCAAAATAAAAACTCAAGTACCATCCGCATACATTTATGTTATTATAAATATGGTAAAACCACAATCATCATTCTGTCCATCATATGAATGAAAAAGTCGCCATGCGTGCATACGTTAGGCTTTCCGTCTCTACGTCATGGTGTACTTTTCTATTCAACACCTCATAGTTTGGATGGGAATAATAATGAATATAATTGATGTAAATAATAAATACAATAGGTTAATGATTATATATATTTAATATACCATCCAATTACCTATGATTTCACCATCAATAGAATGATATTTTTTCTTGTTCGTATGTACAGATTTCCGTCTCCACGATGCGATGAGATTCATCTTCAATGATCACCATTAATGAATATATATATATATATTGATTAATTATGAGATATTTGAAATAATACTTCTATTGTATTAATATTTATTTATGTAGATAAATATATTTCTTTCACTTACTTCCATACTATACGATAATAGAAGAGAAACGACGTTCATTTGTATGTATGGACTACCGTCTCCATGAATGACATATCAGTTTCATATATCTATCTAATATATATATTTATATTCATAATTTATATGATATATATATCATGTTTTATATTCTGGAAGTATATAAATCATTATCTATGTGATACTATCAAGAATAACATGTTAAAACACATACGATAATTAAAGGTATTATTTCCAGAAATGTTATTTTAAAAAGGAAATTATTATTAAATGTGTATTATAAACTCATAAATGAATCATATATGATATCATAAATATTAATATTGTTTTTTTATAATTTAATAACATAATGAGGTTTTTATACAGGAGGATAAATGTACCCTCAACTAATGGAAAGAATAAGGTAGAGGTCAATTCAAAAACCTATTCATTATTTGAGGTTGATTATACGTGAGTATCTACTGGGACCTCTTTATCATCCACATCATTGTTTCTTAAAAAATGTATTTCAAAAAAAATTACAATTTCTTAAAATATGGTTTAAAGTCATTTATAACCTTGTTTTTATTTTTATAAAATGTTTGAATGAAATATTTTCATCTTTTTCCAATAAATGTACTTTATGACTTTTTTGACAAATTAAGGTATGAATTTTTTTATCTTAAATGGCAGGTTAGACTATTTTCTGCCATTATAACACATTCAAAGAATCATTTGAAAGATTATAAGAATATTTTCAGAATAACTATTTTCTTTTATTATTACTTTTATTTGAAATGATTTCAAAGTAGAAAGGGATATTTCTCTCAAATAGTATTTATTTCATCTTTGTCAATATTCATTGATGGATTTTACACTTGTTGGATGTTGATTTATTATGATACAATCTTCCATTTGTATTGATTTTTTTTGTGTTATGTTTTACATTGGATGTGTTATTTTTATACCATTCATAATTAACGGTTAAAGTATAAAAATTTCGTGTGCTAGTCTTAATATGAATGTTTATGTTATTTCATAATCATTTCATATGAATAATGAATTTGACTTATTAAGTGACGGGAGGAGCCTACTATAGATCCTCGATGAATCGGTAGGTCTCTTGACACAAACTTGTTTTTTGGCACAATGCCATAACAAAATAATTTTTTGTATTCTTTTCATGAGACCTTGACTATGTGGTCATGATGTCCAGCATTATGAATTCTATCATTATGAAATTAGTTATTACATGTGATTATTCGACTAGTAGAATATAAATGTGAATAATTAAATTGAATCATTTTGATTTATATTGTTTATCTTATTCTGATGTTTCAGTTTAAAATTATTTTATTTTCATTACACATCCTTCCATAAAATATTATAGATTCTGTAATATTATTTACCCTTACTGAGAATCTGATCTCCCCCCTTTATGAGTTTTATTTTTTCCATGATGCATAGAAGTATATTATGACTGACATGTAAGGATAATCTATGGGATTCTAGTGTGTTAAAATGATAAATAGTTTTTCCATTTTTATTTTTATTATGTAATTTAAAACCAATGTATGTATCTAGTACTTCCAAGGCTACTAAATTGATCGGTCCATCGGGAATTTATTCCTTGTAATCATGAAAATGTATAAAAATAACTCACCGACTCTGAGTATCTAGGGTCGGGGAATTACCATTGGTATGAAAGGAAGTTCAATACAAACCCTAGAAACTAGATTTTGAAAAACACTAATTAGAGAACATTACCCTAAGATAAACTTTGATAATTAGTTTAGAAGAACATAATACAATTTTTGTAATGTAGAGATTTTGTGAATTTTCCAATCAATACATCTCTGTTTGGATACAAGTAGGTAGAGGCTGCTCTGAAACATATGTACCTAGTATTGAAAACTCTGAAAAGGAGTTTTGGGCTTGACCTAGTGTATCCTAGTACATGAAACGGGCCTTGTTGCACTCTTCATTACGAAACTCTTGAGAGATATGCTTATGATAATTCAAATTTTCTTTATCAGCCATTATGAAGGTTTTTTGAGTAAATATTTCCTTAATAAAGACATTATTTTTATGATTATAGATTTTATGCATTAACTTTTTAATTTACATTAGTTACTTTATTATATTGTATTTATTCATCGCGATTCATAAACTAACCTAGTGCATGTCATTGTTTAGAAATAGTGCCTAGTAAAAGGAATGATAACTCTAGAAATATGCATGATCCAAAATGTAAGAAGGATAATATATTTCATGGTATTAATTTAACATTTAGAAGGTAAATAGTCTCTCATATATTCTCGTCATATGGAGAAATGTAATAATGTATTAATAAGATAAGTAAATAATTCTATATGTCTTATGGATTTGATGGATAATATGAGAAAAAAGGATGGTAGAGAGAATGATGGATAAAGGGAAGAGGGAAAAGAAAGATTTTCTCATATCCGATAACTATGGAAAGAATCACTTTTGTAGATTCTTTATGGGAATGTGAGTTTGTTATAAGTGCGGAGAAAAAGGACACCAATAAATTATTACAAGGTTAATACAAAGGTTTTAAATTTACAATGCATCATTTTCAAGGATTTGGGACACTATGAAAATCAATGTCCCAATCATATGAGCATACCACAAATTATACTATTGGATAATAACCTTGTTATGATACTACCACAGATGAAGAGGAATGATTTTTGTTCTTGTGTTGTAATTAATAAATTTTGTCATTTGAGTATTGTATAAATGATGTGCATGATATAACAATTATAATGTATATAAGTATTGTAATGTCGTACGTTTTCATTAAGTATTTGAGATTTTAAAGTTCCATGCAATGTGACACAATTTCACATTAATCATTTTTTTAAATACATGTTTGAAGGAAATATAAATCTTAATATGGTCCAAATACTGATGTTGTAATTCTGTAATAAGATATAGTTTATTTGGATAAATTATATTAGATATTCTTGACTACCTTGAAACTGATTATTGGATTGTTTATTCCATCAATTTTGGAGTATTCATATTTTTTGAATATATTGAATATATCTTGTTTTCTGTAAGGAATAAGTGAGCATGAATGTAATCAATAGGGTTTTATGTTAATTTATATTGTTACCATGTTTTAAGAGAATACATGAGGGGGTACTTGCATCATATTATGGTGGGAAAAGAGATCTTCATTATATCATATTGACCTTCCTTATAAATTTTTGGACTATGAGATTGGATAAAATTATTTTGGATAATCCTAAAGGTTGGAATGGATTTTTTGGGAAATTGGATTCTATGGCTTAAGGATAAAACAATTCTTATCATTATTTTTTGTATTTTTTTATTATTAAAAGGACAACCCGAAGGTTGGACGACAACTTGTCGCGTCCGGCAAGGCCGCAAGTCTTGAACCCGTAATAGAAAGGAGACAATGGTGCATCACCTACCACTGGCCTACGTGATGTCCGAATATGTATGTTGAAGTTTCTTTTAAGGATCTGATACTTGAATTATAGATTTAATTTTTTTGAACACTATACGATTAGGATAAATAAAATTTTTTGTGTTATATTATCTTTTGGAGTGAAAGATGGGTTTGTGGTAGAAATTAGATAAAGGATGCAACTCTACATATCACGTATGGTTTTTTTCTTATTCTATAATGAAATTAATTATTAATATTTTGGGAAGGAATCTTAAAACTAAAAATGTTTTATGCTAATCCCTTATATATTTTTAACTGAAGATATTTTTAATCATCATAGATTTATGGATTTTAGGCTCGCAGTTTTCCATTAACTTGTTTGTGATTGATGACCTCAGTCACTCCCTATAAATATTTTATTTTTTCCTTCAATTATAATTTCCATCCATTTTCTACTATTAGATATCAGAATTTGGTAGTGACTTTTTCATTTCTTTTTCTCACTTATTAAGACTAAATATTATTAAGCCTATTTCCAATGCGGGTTTTCCACAATGGAATTTTTAGTTTTTAACCTTTCATTTTTGGAAAAACAATTTAAATTTTGAGGACTGAAATAAATATATTAGGGGAGAATATAACACACCATGATTTCATAGAACATTATCTCTTCGAAGCAATTTAATAACATGAACTACACGCAACAACGAGTTCGATCGCACCATGACTTACCAAACTAGCCATTCAAAAAACCATTATGAATAGTATTAAATGAATTTTGAATTTTATATAATCCACATATTTTTAACATTCATATTATGTGTTTCTTATACATAATATAAAAACAAATTCAATTTTTCAGTTAAAGGAAGTATTTTAAAAAACACAATTTTACCGACTTCTAAAAGTGAACCCTTAAAATATCCAAAATTTTACACTTCTATATATTAAATTTTACAAAATAAACTTTTTCTATAGAATCAGGACATCAAAATTTAGTTTTGATAAATTTTTTGTGTTTTTCTGATAACATTCATATTTTGGTGAATAGTGACAAATACTAAATTTTAATTGAAAAGAACTTTTTTAATCAAAATAATTTATAGTGTTGAATTATAAATTTGAATGGTTTGTAAGTATAATTAGATTATATTTTTATTATTTAGTACAATACAGTTCATTATATGAAATTTCACATTTAAATTAGACATAAACACATATTAATATTTTGATAGATTTTACTTTTTAAAAACTCGCTTTTTGGTTTTGACAATGGAAATAAATTTTAAATAAATTAATGAAACATATTTGTTTTGAATTTCTCAAAACAGAATTTATTTTTTAATTCGTATTATCAAAAATAGCACCGGGTAAATTTTTGGTATTTTTCTTAAAACATTCAAATGTTGATGAATAGTGAAAAACACTACGTAATTGATTTAAACAAACATTTTATTTAAATAATTATTTATTTTACTCCACTTTATTTTATATAAAAATAGATATATAATAACTATATATATTTAATGTAATTTATTAGATTTGTTTTATAATAAAATTATATGTACAAAATTTAATTGAACTTCTTAATGTCTTTTACCCACCTTCTAGGCACACATGAAAATTTTCATAAAACATAATTTTACCGCTTCTGTGATTTTAATTACAAAAATAAATGAGACACAGTGGATATCAGTATGTAAAATTATGTTCAATACGAAGAAAATATTTTTTTCTGAATAGTAACTTTGGACATTTATTTACCATTGATAAAAGTAAATTGGGTAATTAAAGGTAAAATTAATATTATAATTACCCTAACACATATCCTAATTCTATTGGATAAGTTTATTTCAACTAATTTCAACCTTAAAAATAAAATATGATTCTTTTGGTCTACATGGATTATATTAGGACATTTATTATGAATTTATTTAAAGAATTGTCAAAAGTATTAAATAAAATGTTTAATAACTAAACTATTTTTAATATAGAGTTATACATAAGAAAAATTAGACACTCTATACTCATTAAAATTATAAAAATATTTCCTACATAATGGTATTTTATATATAAATTTTAGATATTAGATAATTAAATTTATTTATGACCAAATGTTGCTGCAAAAATTACATTATCAATGAAAAATTAAAATAATTGATATTATAAATATAAAAATAAGTGTAAATTGATAATTTTGATGCATTCCCAGAATATTCATGGTTAATATGACATGTAAGTGTTGATTTAATGTATTTTTTTCAAAGTAATCTACTTTTTAGGACTTCACAAAAACAAAATAATAAATAGTGTACAAATTGAAATAATTGAGTTTAAAACAATTTCTATATTATTAAATGATATAATATTCCTAAAAATATATAATTCAGCCAAAATGAATTATATAATGATATATATAAAATTAATAATCCAAATGAGGTTCTCTTGTAATTTTATTATTTTTTATTAAAAATGTAATATAAGAATAAAAGGAGACATGATAGAAGTTAAACTATTTTTCTAACAGTTAAATATCAATGATAAGGATAAATTGGTGACCTAAACCTGTCTAAAACCTATTGGTTGAGAGGTTTTCGACCCAGAACTACCTTATCCTTGAAATAAATCCTTTTTATCCATTATAAACTGAATATTTAGTATAATAAAATAATATTTTATGTATTTTCTAATGTGACCCTCAACTCTCTTATGAATGGGTACTTCGCCTTCCATAAAAATTACACCTCCATAGCCATTTGTCTCAGCCAACCCCTACTCAAATATCCTCACAAAAACCCTAAAATCAACCAATATTCCATATATTTATCATAAAGCCAACCTAAAGAGCCCTTTTGTTCAAATAAAAAGGTAGAACCGGAAGAAGATGTAATAATTTAATCACCACTTTAAAAGTTCTTTTCCCCATCCACTCCTCATTCATTGTTGATTGAAAATAGAAATAATAACTCCAGTACCTAATACATACTGTGATTTTATTATAAATATGGTACAAACATATTCATTTTTCTCTCCATCCTATTATGGTCAATGTCACCATACATGCGTACGTATGACATACCATCTCCACGTCGTGGTGTAGTTTTCTATTCAACGGTTCATTATTTGGATTGGTATAATAATGAGTATAATTGATGTAAATAATGAATATAACATGTTAGTGGTTTGTTATATATAATATTCCATCCAATTACATAATATTTCTCTATCAATAGAACGGTATTGTCACTCTTGCGTACGTACAGCTTACCGTCTCCATGACCTGATGAGATTCATCTTCAATGGTATCCATTAAAGAACATATATATATATATAATGTATGAAATATATGAAATAATATTTCTACTGTAATAATTTATTTTTATATAGATAAATATATTTCATTTACTTACATCCATACTAAACTATTAGAGAACAGAAACAACGTTCATGCGTACGTATGGACTATCGTCTACATGAATGATGTTTCCATTTCATATATCTATAAATTATAAATATTTATATTCTTAATATATATGATATATAAATCATGTTTTATATTTTGTAAATATGTAAATCATGATCTATGTGATATGATCCAGAATAACAATTTAAAACATGAATGATAAAGAAATAGATTATTACCTGAAATGTTATTTTAACATGGAAATTATTATTAAATGGGTAGTATAATGTCATAGATGAATCATATATGATATCATAAATATTAATATGGTTGTGGGATATTTTAATAACCTATAATTGTTTTTATACAGGAGGTTAAACGTACCCTCTACTATAGAAAAGAACAAGGTAAGGGTTAATTCTACAATCGCTTCTTTATCCGAGGTTGAGTATACGTGAGTATATATGGGGACCTCTTTATCATCAAAATCAATGTTTCATATAAATGAATTCCAAAAAAAAATATTACTTTTTAAA
Source organism: Viscum album (assembly GCA_963277665.1). NCBI lineage: Eukaryota > Viridiplantae > Streptophyta > Magnoliopsida > Santalales > Viscaceae > Viscum > Viscum album. Next base: position 1,707,941,218 of record OY728150.1, read on the forward strand.
ATATGGGTTAATGTAATTTTTACCCTTGTTTGACTTTTTATAAAATTTTTGAAAGGAATCTTTCAGTCATTATCCAAACAAGGTACTTTATGGTCTTTTTCAACAAATTAAGGTAAGAATGTTTTTATCATATATGGAGGGTGAGGCTATTTTATTCCATTATAACACCTTTAAAGCATCCATTAATATATTATAAGAAAATTTATAGAATAAATGTTTTATTTTAAAATTATATATCTTTTAAATGATTTCAAAATAGAAAGAGATATTTCTCTCGAATAGTTTTCATTTAATCTATGTCAACATCATTTGAATGATCTTACACTTGTTTGAAGTTGATTTTTTATGATAAAATCTTCTATAATTTATTGAAAGTTTTATGATATATTTTACTTGGGATGTGTTATTTTTATTCCATTAATGCATTATGATAAAAGTATTAACATTTCATATTTTATTTTTAATACAAATGTTTTTGTTATGGTTCAATCTTTTAATATGAGGAATGAATTGGACTTAGTAAGTTATGGGTGGAGCCCACTATATCTCCTCGAGGAATTAGTTGATCTTGTGAGAAAAACTAGTTTCTTTGCACAAGGCCTTGAAAATATCATTATTTTTAGTCTTGGGGAATGGCCTTAACTATATGGTTGTTATGTCCGGTATTGTGAATTCTCTCGTAATGAAATTATTTATTACATGTGATTATTCGACTCGTAGAGAATCCATGTCAATATTTAAATGGAATTATATAGATTTATATTTTCAATATTATGATGGGGATTATGTTTAAAAGGATTTTGTTTTTATTACACATATTTCCTATGTGTTTATAGTTTCTGCTATATTATTTACCCTTACTAAGTATCTGAGCTCACCCGTTTCAATGTTTTATTTTTACCATGATGCGAAGAAATATATTATGACTGAATTTTTGAGATAATATAAGGGATATGGATATGTTAAAATGATACAAAATGTTGTTGTTCTTTATTTTATAGTGTAATGTATAACCAAGTTATTTATATTGTACTTACAAGGATACAAAACTGATCGGTCCTTCGGGACTTGATTCCTTGTAATCATGCCAATGTATTAAAATAATGCACCAACTCCAACAATCTGGGGTCGAGGTGTTATAATAAATTTTTTGAAAATATATATCTTGATATGAAATTATAGATCATGATATCAACTCATAGGATTTTATCCATAAAAATGGTAGAGATCTACTATGAAAAGGTCATGATAAGATAGAGGAATAAATGAGAGAAGATCAGGATGAAACCCACATTCCAATATGGGACCAGATCTTCAATATTGGATTTAAATCTTAAATAACAATGTTCAAATCACCTTTTAATCACTCCACAAAGGCTCTAGGATCACCTAGAATTTTTCAAGATTGATCCATGGTAGAAACATGGGAGTCTCGAGGGTTCGAGTGGTTTTAAAAATAGATTTTTTGATATATAATATTCCATGAACAAGTTTCTTGGTAGGGGTTCATGGTAATGGAAAACATTGAATCTATCACAACCCCCTCCCCACAAAGTGTACCCCTCCTGGGCCAACGATATGAGAAGGGAGATAATGACCCCTGAGTCCCGTCTCCAGTAGGCCCTGAGTTGGCAACTAGCACCGATGGTATAGTAACACACAAATGGGAGGCATTACCCTCTAAGAGAACACATGCGGAAGAGAGAGATAATGTAGACACCAATAAAATCCAACTGAAATATAAAAGAAATCCAAGTACATATAGGAAATGACATGCAAAAGTATTAAAACTAAAAGGGGAAAACTACAAGTACCCAAAAGAATGAAAAACAGCAGAGACCACAAGCCCGAATAGCTCCTGCAACCAAAAGCTAGTAGTAACCAGCTTGATCTCCAACCTGCTCCAAGTGACATGAAAAACAGATTATATAAATGTAGGAAGAGAATAATATTATACTCTGTAGGATCCTCCCTAAAGCCTCTCGAGCAAAAGTAAATAAATCATGCTAAAGCATAGTGAAAAACAAGTGAAACTAACTCTTCACCTAAACAGGTATACTAAGTTCCCAACCTCACCATGGCTACTCTCACCAAGTAACTCATACAAGAATATAGAATATAGTAAAGAATATCAAGGGTAACCTACTACTACTTCCCCACTGGATTTCCGCTTTTCCCCAATGACATATATTATGTTCATCTCTCTCCAAAGGCTTTCCCATATACACCTGGTCTAAGCTCCACAATCTGCACCACCTGCACCACAAAGGCATGCCCGCAGACACCTGGTCTAAGTACCACACCATCCTCACAACCAAAAGTAACCAGGTAGTTTCCTAGAGCCACCATAGCTCACATAACGTGTATCATACGTTGGTTATTATACCTCAAGCCATCATAGCCCATACGCTGAGTAAGGATCCTCAAACCATCACAGCCTATACACGTTACACCTATAGTAGTCCATAGGGTACTATATCCAGAATATATGTGTGTGAAATAACCATAAGCCATTACATCCCTCTACACACATATATGGAGAACAATAACCACTGGCCCAAAGGAAATTGTATCTACCAAGAGAAGAGAACGTGGCTAAAGGGGGTAGTCAGCCATTCAACCTCTCATCAGAATGTTGGGGAAAACACCCCCAGGGCTTAGAATCCCCGGGGTGTTAGTTTCCCTTATCGACAGGGTGGAGTAGCGTATAGAAACACAAAAAGTACAAAATATATATAACTCACAACCACACTATGGTCATAATCTAGTCTTAGACACAACTGCAGCTAACCTCTCTCGAACTCCGGGCTGCCACTTCTAAGACTAGGTATCCTATAACACACAACAATTTACGGGCTTTATTAGATTACTTCATTCCCATTTTATCAATTCCACTGTATGTTAATTAATTCTTCAAACATTAATTAATCATGAACACAACCTCAATAAACTGAATTGGCACCGTTTTTAAAATCCACTCCTCCTTTTAAGATTCAACATCACTTTTAAATTAATGCATCTCCATTCCCGTGGATTATCACCATTTAATCAATCATTCATTACAGAAATTACTTCCCCATATTCCCAGGCATTATAGAAAATAAACTTATGCTAATAAACACAAAGGGGGCTCAACACAGTGAGTAGATATACTACCTGTCGATTATTTTCCGCCTATATCAAGAGAAAAGACCCATTATCCCTTGAAAGGATAAACACGGAAAGCACATGGCATACCCCGCTTGTCTTCACCTCCTTCAGAAGGAGGGTAATCAAGACCAGCTGCCTTGAGCAGTGGGGAAAAGTAAACCAGATAAACAACCAAACAAAACCACCAACATCCAGACATCACATCCATCCCATACCATCATCCTTGGTGTCCTCCCCGACACCCACATGTATAAACCGATGAATCTCTCCACCCTAGGTGACAATCGCTACCACAACCACAAGGCCTCCCTGCCTCCACATATCACAACAGCCATCCAGGCTCACATCACAAAACAAGAAGCAGGAAGACAATCATCACATCAAATGGTCTCTTGCCCCATTAACAAGGTATGCAGCCTTTATACAAAATGAGCACTCATGGATCTAAAGCATAAGGCACTCGTCCTTACGAACAAGAGGTTAACTAAGAACCCTACCATGCATTACCTTTTATCAACCAACCAGTTCTTTAATCCCACATAAATTAACAGATTCAATTCGTAGGTTCCAATTCCATGAAACCTATTCATTAAGATATCAAAAAATATTTATCATGGTTACTATGACAATTTTATTGACATAAAATTAGAACAACTACAACAACGGAAACAACCAGATTCATTTATATGTCTCTTTATCTTTAGCCAATTAATTATCAATAAATTCCAAATTTTCATTCTTTTTCAATTTCCATCAAGGACAAACATGTAAACCAAGAAAGCATAGATATCCCACTATCTAGAAAAACAAGAGCCAATAATATACGATAGATAAAAATTTCTTTATTGGGTTCAAATATTTAATTACGTCAATTTCATTGTGATGCAAATGGCTAAATCATGCTAACTCTACAATTGCACATTAACAATTAGAGAAGTAATGAATCTCCTACATCGAACAGCTCCTCGCGTTCTTTATCCACACAATGGGTCACAATCTTTCTCTTGCAACAATTGCATCCACTGGAGGAATCCACAGCACGACAGCACCAACCAAACCCCAAGAAAAACCCATTAGATGCCTGAATATTACATGCTATAATATAGAAAGGATAAAAAGAGAAGATGATCCCTGAAGGAACGATGATAAACATACATTTTATCAAAGAATGGTCGACACAGCTTGGTTGCATCAAAACAGAGAGGAACTGATCCAAGGAGTAAATTTTGATTGTGAAACTTCTATAGGAAGTATTGAATGGTTCTAGCATCCCATAGCTGATAACAAAGAGGAATATCAAGGGATAATGATATCTTTACCCTTTTGAAGATTTACTAGGGAAACGGTTTAAGATCTGCTTAATTCTCTATTAAAAAAGGATCGCATTAACCCATGCGGTGTGACCATGTAAAAACATCCATGCCTTAGAAATATTTAATATAGGATTTATGGCCTTTGAAATGGCCTTAAGATCCCTTAAAATAAGGATTTAAATGTATTTTATGTCAAAGGAAATGTCAAAAGAAGCAAAACTGTAGGAATCTGGAAACATTGTTCACCTACCCTTACTGTACACCAAACCGATCTGTGAAACCGATCTGTGAAACTGATCTATGAGACCGATCTGTGAAACCGATCTGTGAAATTGATCTTTGAAACCAATTTGTGAGACCGATCTATGAAACCCATATGTGACACCGATCTATGAAACCGATCTGTAAAACCGATCTGTGAAACCGATCCGTTATTGTTCACAAAACTGGAAACACTGTTCACAAAACTGGAAAATTGTCAAAGTGTTGGGGATAAGTCACCTTGACCTCTCAGAACACCTCCAACACCACATTTACACAATGTAATGGACCAGAGAGGTCTGGGACATTACATCAGATACCTTTAAAAACATTCTCATCCTCGAGAATTTAAAACCAACCTAAAGAAAATAGGGGTCCGAACAACCACCCCGTAAGATACCTCTTAGGGGAAACCACCATGAGTTATTATAAAGCTGGAACAAAACCACGACATCTGAGAGCAAGGGAACAAACAATCCATATCCAAACAATTCAAGAATAACATCACAACAATGGTACATAAAATAAGGGATCAAAGAAAACACAACACAACAAATTAAAACAGCTCTGGGTACTGGACACGCATCTATGACTCACGTTCCCAGGTACTCTCCTCCATTCCACTATGTCTCCATAAGACACAAACCAAGGGAATAGATCGCTTGTGAAACACCTTATCCTTGCAGTCTTGGATCTCCACATGTCGCTCCTTGAAGGTTTTGTCATCATCAACATCGATCTCTCCCTAATCGATGATGTGAGAGTCATCATGAAGATAACGACGGAGCTGTGATACATGGAAAACATCATGTATCCAACTCATCTGTGGTGGATGTGCTACCCGATACGCCACAACTCCAAAATGAGATAACACCTCGAAAGGACCAATAAACCAAGGAGAAAGCTTACTTCCACGACCAAACCTTCGCTGCCCACGATGGGGAGTCACCTTCAGAAACACATGATCCCCAGCATTAAACTCTAAGGGTCTCCTCCTTTGATCATCATATGATTTATGATGATCTTGTACTGTCTTCATCCTCTCACCAATCACCTGAACCATCTCTGTTGTATTCTGCACTAGTTCCGGTCCGAGAATTGCTGACTCTTCGACCCCAGTCTAGCACAATGGAGAACGGCAAGGCCGGCCATACAAGGATTAAAACGGCGCCATACCAATGGTAGAGTGAAAACTATTATTGTAACATAACTATACCAAGGTTAAGTGCCTCATAAATGAACCTCCAAAATCAAGAACACAAGATCATATCATGTCTTCATGATTTTGGATGGTTCGCCCAGTTTGATCATCCATTTGAGAATGAAAAGCAGTGCTAAGGCATAGCTGAGATCCAAAAGCATGTTGGAGACCTCTCCACACCTTGGAGGTAAAATGAGGGTCTTAATCAGAAATGATCATCCTAGGTACTCCATGAAGTCTCACCACCTCCTCTAGATACTGCCTCGAAAAAACTTCCACTGAGCTCGACTCCTTGATCGCAATGAAGTGGGCCAATTTTGTTAAATGATCCACTACCACCCAAATTACATCATGTCCCCCCGGAGCTCGAGTAAACCTGCAACAAAGTCCATTGATATGTCCTTCCACTTTAACTAAGGAATCTCTAATGGCTGGAGAAGACCACCAGGAACACAGTGTTCGGTCTTCACCTTCTCGCAGACTAAACATCGAGACACAAACTTTACAACCACGCACTTCATCCCAGGACACAAAAACTGACTCTTCAAGGATCAGTACATCTTTGTCACACCAGTATGTACTACTAAAGGAAAACTGTGGAACTCTCTGAGAACCTTCTCACACATTGAAAAGGGAACAAAAAGCCTGCCATGATACAACACTCGGTGTTGTTCATCCTTCGACCAACCATCAGAGGCCTCACCACAAACAACACGGTATCTCCAAACCTCCACCTCTAGATCTACCAACTAGGAATCTTCCACCTCTTCACCAGGGATGACTGCACCTTCATCTGGAAAAGACAACCTATACCTCTAACCACTTCCATATCAAGATGCAAAGATGACAGTTCCTCTATTACACTCCATGAATCACTGGATTCACACACAGCATCACTACGTGACTTTCGACAGCACGCATCAGCTACAACATTCCCTTTTCCTTGTTTATATGATATTTCGAAGTCATATTCCTACATGAACTCCATAAACCGATGTTTTCATAAGTTCAAGTCATGATGGTAGAAAACATACATCAAACGCCTATGATCGGTTAAAACCACAAAGTGCTTACCAATGAGGTAATGTCTCCAAAACTTCAGCATAAACCCAATGGAAGGCAACTCAATATCATGGGTGGCATAGTTATGTTCATGGGGACGTAACTACCAAAACCCATAAGAAACAACTAACCTCTACTGCATGAGTACACACCCTAACCCTAGATGCGAAGCATCCTAGAAAACATCAAACAAGACTCCCTCAGCTGGAAGAAAAAGAATGGGACCACTTACTAACCTCTCCTTTAGATACACAAAGGCATCCTGGAATTGATCAGTCCATTCGAAGTCCTGATCCTTCCTGGTCAGAGTTGTTAGAGGTGTCGCAACTCAGGATAAATTGGCTACGAACCTCTTATAGTAGCCTGCGAGACGAAGGAAACTTCACACCTTTGAAACTGTCTTGGGGGCTGCCCAAGACACAACTGCTTCTATCTTCAATGGATCCACGGCTACACCCTATTGGGACACAACATGCCCCATGAAACGGAATTCTCGAGCCCAAAACTCACAATTCGACAACTTCCCAAACAACTGATCTTTACTAAGAACTCCCAAAACAGCATATAGATGCTCTGCATGCTCCTCTTCAGATGTGGAGTACACAAGGATGTCATCGATGAAAACCACCACAAACTTGTCCAGGAACTCTCAGAACACAGCATTCATCAATCCCATGAACACAGCTGGTGCATTTGTCACGCAAAATGGCATTACAATGAACTCATAATGCCCATGATGACAACGGAAAGCAGTCTTTGTGATATCCTCATCCTTCACCCGCATCTGATGATATCCTTTCCTCAAGTCGATATTTGAGAACCAACTTGAACCCTTCAGTTGATCGAATAAGTCATCAATCTGCGGAATAGGATAGTGGTTATTTATTTTCACTTTGTTTAATTGAAGATAATCGACAGACAACCGCAAACTTTAGTCACCCTTCTTTATGAACAAAACTGGCGCACCCCACGGTGACACACTTGGCCGAACAAAACCACACCAAAACAGACCATCAATCTATATACGTAGCTCTCCTAACTCAAAAGGGGCCATCCTATATAGAGACATAGATACAGGGGATTCTCCTGGCAATAGCTCAATCCCAAACTCAATCTCTCTTCGAGGGGGTAATGCTATGACCACTTCTGGGAAGACATAAGGGTACTCCTCCACAACTCTAGGAAATGCCAACTGCTCAACCTCTAAAGAACATAGTATCATCTCAGCCATCAATGTTGATAAGGATGGAACTCATCTATGACCCATCTGAGGGTCTTGTTCACCAACAAACACAACTTTCTCTCCATATGCATTAAGGAAAATGACCTTCTTCCTATAGAAATCCACAATATCCTTCACCTAATACAACCAATCCATATCGAGGATGACATCATATGGTTGTATTCGTAATCATAGGAAATATCTCCAAGAGTGGTGCCACCCCAAAACTAGCTCACAATCTCTACATAATTCAAATAAGTTAGCTCGACCTCCAACTGGCATAGTAAACACCAAGGGCACTAGAAGCCTCTCTACATCAAGTCTCATGGCATGGAAAAGGGAAGGTGATATGAAGGAGTGTGTCGCTCCTGAATCAAACAAGGCATACACCATGGTAGAAAACTAGAAAAGGGTACCACAAAAGACATCTAGATCGCCTGGGGCTGGCAATGCTAGAGAATCAATCTAACCACAACCTCCTCCATGGCCTCTCTGACCCTAATGAATACCACCACAATGGTCATGCTCTGCTTTCTGTGGACGGGGAGCATCATGGGGTTGTCCTCTGCCTTCCCCATCAACCTTATGGTGATCTAAAGCTGGTGCAACCTACTGCAACTACCTCAGCTGGAACTGCCTCAATGGAGGAACCTGGAGCGGAGGGCCTAGTGCACGATGACTGCTCTGGAAAGTCAGGCACTCCCGTTGCTGATGACCATGACCACCACAAGAAAAGCAAGTGACTTATCCCTTGGAATGGCCTGAGAGATGCTGCCTCTAGAGAAACGAGATGGGAAGGGCTGAGACCTACCCCCAGGTGAACGGAAACTCTTCTGCCCTGAAAACCGGGAACCCTGGACCGCATCTCTAATTCATGAGGAATCATGATGATTCCCCTCTCGTGATGATCTGGTCCTGTCCAAAGTCCTCTCAACAACTTATTCCCTTGACAGCACCTCAAGATAGGTCTTCAGCATAAATGGGGTCACCTGGCGCTGGATCTCTGGACGCAAATCCTCCTCGAAATACCTCACCCTAGCCTCCTCATCTGGTAATAGGTCTGAAGCATATCATAGAAGGTTCCTGAAATGGATTCCAAACTCTTGAACACTGGAGATCCCCTGTCGAAGGGTAAGAAGGTCTTAAGGACTAGACGCCTTCACGGTCGAGGAAAGGAACCCAACTCTAAACTTATCTTGAAACTCCTCCCGTGAGATCACTGACTCCTCATGATCCTCGAGGAACAAGAGCCATCACTGCCTTGGTGCTCCACGCAGCATCGTCACAACCAAGGACACCCAGTGCTCCTTCCGAGCACGAATCGAACTTAATCCAATCTCCACCTCCTCTAACCAGTCTTCTGTGACTGCATTCGAAACAGAGCCCTCATACTTCTGTAGACTCTGGCGCTGAATCTCTCAGAGTGTCTTCCTCCAAGTGTCATCGTCGTCAACCTCTACCATGCGGCGACCTTCTGGAACAGCCTGCTAGACATCTTCTACGCAAACCTGATGAGGACGTCGACCTAGACCCATACCTGTAAAATAAGAAACTGTTAGAGATCCTAAGACTAAAATATGGAAGACTCAAGAATAATTAATTTATTGTTTTCTTTCATTCGTTTTAGGTTAACCTATCCAAAGGTCTACCCATTCAAACACAGGCACAAAGAAGTATGATGCATGGTCATTTTCTCAGTCTCTACCCTTAAAATAGTATCACCTTGATTAGTATCCATTGTAAACATAAAGGTCCATACATCAGATCATAGGGGGGACCTAAACGCCTATGTCTCAGAAGGTTTCTAGTGTTTACCGCACTTTCTAAACATGAATGACATTGTTTCCCTACCAACCCATGAAACCTCACATGTGGCTAACCTCGAACTACATCCTATCCCATAGCCATACCTCTGATACCAGTCTGTCAGGACCCCCTCCCCACAAAGTTTACCCCTCCTGGGATAACAATGTGAGAAGGGAGATAATGACCCACAAGTCCTGCCTCCAGTAGGCCTCGGGTTGGCGACTATCACCGAGGGTATAGTAACACACAAATGGGAGGCATTACCCTCTAAGAGAACACATGCGGAAGAGAGAGATACGATAGACACCAACCAACTACAACTGAAATATAAAATAATACCAAGTACATATATGAAATTCCATGAAAATGTACTACAAATGAAAGGGGAAAACTACAAGTTCCCATAAGAAGGAAAAAAGCAGCGACCACAAGCCGAACAACTCCTGAAACCACAAGCTAGTAGTAACCAGCTTGATCTCCAACCTTCTCCAAGTGACATGAAAAACAATTTATATATACGTAGGGTGAGTATAATAGTATACTCAGTAAGATCCTCCCTGAAGCCTCTCATGAAAAATTAAAGAAAGCATGCTAAAGCACTGGGAACAACAAGTGAAACTAACTAATCACCTAAACTGGTATACTAAGTTCCCAACCTCGCCATGGATACTCTCACCAAGTAATGCATACAAGAATATAAAATATACTAAAGAATATCAAGGGTACCCCGCTACTACTTCCCCACTAGTTTTCCACTTTTCCCCAATGACATATGTCATGTGCATCTTTCTCTAAAGGATTTACCGTATACACCTGGGCTATGATTCATAATATGCACCACGTGCACCACAAAGGCTTGCACATAGACACCTGGGCTAAGCACCACACCATCCTCACAACCAAAAGTAACCAGGTAGTTTCTGAGAGCCACCACAGCTCACATAACGTGTATCATACATCGAGTATTATACCTCAAGCCATCAAATTCCATATGCTGAGTAAGGATCCTTAAGCCATCACATCCTATGCACGTTACACCTATAGTTGTACATAGGGTACCATATCCAGAATATATGTGTGTGAAATTACCACAAGCCATTACAACCCTCTACACACATATATGGGGAAAACTAACCCATGTGCCAAAGGCACTTGTATCTACCAAGAGAAGATAGAGGGGCTAAAGGGGGTAGTCATCCATTAAACCTCCCATCAGAATATTGGGCAAACCCCCCCCCCCCCCCCCTTGGGCTCAGAATCCCTGGGGTGTCAGTTGCCCTTACCGATAGGGTGGAGTAGCCTATAGAAACACAAAAAGTACAGAATATATATAACTCACAACCATACTATGGGAATATCCTAATCATAGACACAACTACAGCTAACGTCTCTCGGACTCCAGGATGCCACTTCTAAGACTAGGTATCCAATAAGCACAAAAACATTTAAGGTCTTTATTAGATTACTTCATTCCCATTTGATCAATTCCACTGTATGTTAATTAATTCTTCAAACATTTATTAACCATGAACACAACCTCAATAAACTGAATTGGCATAATTTTCAAAATCCACTACTCCTTTTAAGATTCAACATCACCTTTAAATACCAGTATCTCCATCCCTGTGGATTATCACCATTTAATCAATCTTTAGTAATAGAAATTACTTTCCCATATTCTCAAGCATTATAGAAAAGCAACCTATGCCACTACACACAATGGGGGCTCAACATGGTGAGTAGATATACTACCCATGGAGTCTTTGCTGCCTATAGAAAAAACATAGACCCATTATCCTTTGAGAGGCTAAACACGGAAAGCACGTGCCATACCCCACATGTATTCACCTCCTTCGGAAGGAGGGTAAGCAAGACTAGCTGCCTTGAGCAGTGGGGAAAAGTAAAGCAGATGAACAACCAAACAAAACAACCAACATCTAGCCATCACATCCATCTCATACCATCATCCTTGGTGTCCTCCCCGACACCCACATGCATAAACCGATGCATCTCGCCACTCTAGCCGCCATCCACTGCCACAACCACAAGGCCTCCCTGCCTCCACATATCACAACAGCCATCCAGGCTCACATCACAGCACAAGAAGCCAGAAAACAATCATCATGTAAAATGGGCTCTTGGACCTTTAACAAAGTATCCATCCTTCATACAAAATGAGCACTCATGTATCTAAATCACAGTGCACTTAGCCTTACAAACAAGCGGTTAACTAAGAACCCTACCAAGTGTTATCTTTTATCAACCAACCAGTTCTTTAGTCCCTCTTTAATTAACAGATTCAATTCGTTGGTTCCAATTCCCATAAACCTATTCAGTAAGCTATCACAAAATATTTAACATGCTTACTATGACAATTTGATTAACATAAAATTAGAACAACTACAACAATGAAAACAACCTAATTCATTTATATGCCTCTTTATCTTTAGCCAATTAATTATCAATTAATTCCAGCTTTATGTTCTTTATCAATTTCCATCAAGGACAAACTGCTAAACCAAGAAAGAATAGATATCCCACAATATAGAAAAACAAGAGGCAATAGCATATGATAGATAACAATTTCTTTATCCAGATCAAATATTTAATTAGGTCAATTTCATTATGATCCAAAGATCTAAATCATGCTAACTCTACAATTGAACATAAACAATTAGAGAAGAAAAGAATCCCCTACCTCAAACAGTTCCTCACGTTCTTTATCCACACAACGGGTCACAATCCTCCTCTCGCGACAACTTCATCCACCCGAGGATGCCACGATATGACAACACCAACCAAACCCCAAGAAAAAACCATTAGAATCCTGAATATTACATGTTATAATAAGGAAAGGAGAACAAGAGAAGATGATCCCCGATGGAATGACGATAAACATACCTTATATCGAAGAATGATCGACACAGCTTGGTTGCATCAAAACAGAGCGGAACTGATCCGAGGAGTAAAGTTTGATTGTGCAACTCCTATGGGAAGGATTGAAAGTTTCTAGCGTCTCATAGCCGATAACAAAGAGGAAGAACAAGGTAGAATGATATCCTGCCTCTTTTTGAAGATTTAATGGGGTGACGGTTTAAGATCTGCTTAATTCTCCATTAAAAACAAATCTCATTAACCCAAATTGTTTGACCGTGTAAAAACATCTCGACCATAGGAATAATTAATATAGGATTTATGGACTTTGAAACGGACTTAAGAGCCCTTAAAATAAGGCTTTAAATGTATTTAACGTCAAAGGAAATGTCAAAAGAGGCAAAACTGTAGGAATATGAAAATATTGTTCACCTACAGTTACTGTACACCAAACTGATCTGTGAAACCGATCTGTGAAACTGATCTATAAAACCGATCTATGAGACCGATCTGGGAAACTGATCTGTGATACCGATCTATGAAACCAATATGTGAGACTAATCTATGAAACCGATCTGTGACACCCATCTGTGAAACTCATCTATGAAACCGATATGTGAGACTGATATGTAACTATTCATAAAACTGGAAAAACTATTTCACAGAACTAGAAAACTGTCAAAGTATTAGGGATAAGTCACCTTGAACTCCCGTAACACCTCCAACACAATATTTTCACAATGTAATGGACCGAAGAGTTCTGGGACATTACAGAATCATCCTAGTGGACCTCCTGATCCAGGTTTACACAGTTTGTACTGTTTAGTCACACAGATTTTCCAACTGTCCACAAACCATGCATAGCCCATTGTATATTATTTTTCCTAAACACATTCACCCAAACACACCCCAAGACACTACTCCAAAACAAAGGTACATAAAAAACTAAAAATTATCTGAAAGAACACATATGATGACTCTAGAAAATACAAGAATCATACAGATTTTTATTTTTATAATTAATTTTCTGAAGACCTAATAAATAATCTTTAGATTTAGAATTTTTATATTTAATAGAATAGTAATTTATTTTTTTGGATTAATTTGATTTCCAAGAACAAATTCCATTTTGAAATTCCATTTCATAGTATATTATCAGTTATTCAAATCATTTTTTAACTTTTAAACATTTATGAACTACCCTTTCATCCTCACAATATTAACTCATAAAACTTCACAATATCAAACTAACACATATATTAAAGATCAAATAATTCTATCCCAATTCACCTTTTATCGAACTTATTATCGATCACATGAATATAATTTCTATAAATATTTATATTAATAGTCACATTCCTTTTCATTTTTTCTTAATTGTATACCAAAACTGAATGAATTTAGTATCACTTGAAATTATGATTCTCTTGAAAATAATAATATTGAAAAATATATATTATTACATCAAGAATATACATTAAATTCCCTTATCTTGATCCATAATAGAAATAATACCCATTTTTCATTCTCATAACCCTTGAATTGATCCAATTCGTATCCCCTTCCATCAATTCACATTGTTGATCCCCTTCTATTGATGATTAAAGTGGGTTTCTATTTATATAACCAAATATGTGAATCCCCAGACATATGGATCCACGTAAATAGATATATTTGTTATAGTTATCATTATATATGTGTGTGTGTGTATCTTCATTACATGTCATTCACATGATGATCATCTCTATCAGTTGTATACAGTTAGGGTATACTTCCCTTGTCGTCAATGATTGAAAACGTATTTGACAATATAAAAAACTTTTTTATTCGTAATAAATATCAACCAACTCCAATCAACATTACCCATTGAGATATGATTATTTTTTATATTACATTGTTTTTTGGTCATGATAAACTGACCTTGTTTTTTTATTTTAAATCATTATTATATTATTTAAAAAAAATTGGAAGATGTTGAGGTTGATTTCTTGATGGTTGTTTTTGTTTTTTTTTTGCGACGGAACTATTTTGTCCCTCTACATTTTTTGTATGAGTTGTTGATGGAGAAACTATATGAATTGTGGATGAAAATTATTTTCTAGAGAATTTTTCTTATACATATTGACTTTCTTAGAACTTCGAATGATTTTCATAACCCATGTGTGGAAAATTAGTAACATTGGGGATATTTGGTGCTGCCTAAGACATAGAACATGGCATGAACATGGCTAGTATATTCCATGTGAACTATTGGTGAGGGATTTGATCATTTTGATAGACAAGATTTTCATCATAGGAGTTTCATTTCTCAACCAATTAGGAAATACCCTTCATGATGTTTTCCATTTTAGTTGGTTGTGCAAGGATGGTGCACCATCTAGAAAACCAAGTAGCCTAACCATGTAACATTTCAAATTTCGAAAAAACCTGAATAATTGGTTTTACATTGATTATTTAACTCTGTTGGACATTCAATATCCCATTTATAGGTTATTGGTGCAATAACATGAAATCCCATCACCTTCACTATTTATGTTCCTTCATGGATTGAATTTCATCCATAAATCATGATATTTTTTCATATTTTCTTAATTTAATTCATCATCTACTCCTATCCTCCCCTATTGTATTTCTAATTTCATATTTGGGTCACTCAGGGTTAAATACTTGTGTAAGAATAGTTGTCTTAGGTTTCTTTTTTCCTTCATTTCATGATGTGATGTTTGTTTCTTAGTCCTTGAACGTTCCTCTTCCATATTTTCATTGAATTTTGGCATCGTTGAGGTATGTGATTCCATCCAGTTCCTTTCTAATGCATTAAATTAGATTCTTGAACTTTCCATATTAATTTCAATTCTTATTCCTCATTTGGATAATATGTTGACATTATTTATCATGCCTTTCCATGTTGGTAGTTTTTTTAAATGAGTTTTTCAAGGGACATCCATTGTTGTGTCTATATATATCAAATGTATATATATTTAATGTGTTCGATAAAATTCATATTGGATGATATTTTTTTGGTATTTTGAATGATTGTATGGACATAATTTAGATTTGGTAATGTGGATCATAGGTGGAATGATTCTTTGTGTTGGTTTATTTGCCTCTTTGGGATTTTATTCTATCATGAGGACCTTGTAACGTTGGTGTGATACTACTGGTGTTTCATTTTTAGTTCATTTATGTTCATTAAAATTGATTCTTATACATTTTCATGCATTTATACATAAATTTGAATGTAAAATATGTAACCACATATACCCATGGGGTGTTAAAATGTTTATCCACATTTATATAAATGGTTATTTCCATTAAATTCCAATTATGCCTAGATCCATGTTTTAAAAAAAGGTTTAAAAAACTCTTAATGTTTTGAAAAATTATTTTGGATTGAAAATATATGAAAATGTCATTTCAAAATGTGTTGTGTATCGGTACATTGAAGTATGATTTTGAAACCATAATAAATATAATCCATGTTTGTAATCATTAGATAAATATTAATGTTTTACCTTGGGGTTGGATGTGATTTTTTAAAGAATGTTGTTCTCATTTGAAATTATTATGGATTTTAAATTTTAATTCCTATTTGGTAATTTGATATGTTTTTCTGAAAGTGTATTGAACTCATATGATATGATATCCTGATTTTCACATAAAAAGGTGTTTTCAATGATTGGAACCACTATTTTTCCTCTATTATAGAATTAATTCACATAGATAGTGTTAGGGAGTGTGTAGTGCATGTATAATGGTATCTGGGGTTTAATAATAATTCCATGAATTTGATGACTTCCACACTTTAAATTTTTACAAATATCATGGTACTCAGGGATTTCACTTATATGGTAGAGTGATAGTATTTATCCATGTCAAGATAAGGATGACATGATCTCAATGGATGGTGTGATAAGCCATGTCAGATATTCCACTGGTGAGGATATTTAGAGCAGATTGTTTGGAATTCAATATGAATTGGGACATACACAATTAGATGAGTGTGGACTGAGTTTTTCATTAGTAACCTATAGAGATGTGTATGTAATTCCCTTGATTATATATAAATGTGATAGTGTATTTTATTTGTTAATTTAGATTCATATTCTTCATACTTATAAATTTTTACTCTTTCTAATGATCCTTTATTTTGGTATTTCCCTTGAAATACCCTTATATGTGATTTTAGTTTATCTCCCTTGTGATTTTTATTTATTATTGATGGGTTTTCAATTTTTGATCATGTTTATTTATTTGATTGTTGAAATGAAAATCTAATTCAGAATGTAAATAATCATTATCTTTTAAAAAATGGATTATTTTTTGAATTTTTATTGATTGTTTAAAATTATGAAAACCCCTATTTTAAATCTACATTTCAAAATAAATTTTATAGTCTATTTTGAGAAAATATAATGTAATAATTATTTGATACGTACATACAAGTCTATTTTTTTATCACACCCTACATTTTATACTTGACATTGCTGAACCTAAGTTTTCTAGTGGGTTTAGGTTCTAGATCAATATGATATTTAAGTTCTCCATTATGTTGATCAGTTTCTATGGATAGTGGTGACAATGGGAACATCTTGTGGACTATCTAAATTATTTCCTTTCATTTCTACTTCTATATCATTTCTACTTCCATTTCTTTCATTAATTTCATTATTTTTTAATCATTTTATCATTGGATAATTTTTCCCAACAATGTTTTCTTTGTTCCAATCAATGTTTTCTAGTCCAAGAGGTCCAGAAGTACCACATAGACCATGTTTTGGAATAGCTCGGGTGACCGTTTCAGTGTCAACCCATATTAGTTCATCAAAAAATGGTATCATAGGATCCATTTTTTATTTATAGTGTCTAGAATAATATATATAAATCTTTTGAAACAGTATGGTTAATTTGATGAAGTTCATCATGAACTCCTACTATTTTGATTGCTTATGTTTCAAGGGATATATGGTGATTGAGTCATTCATTTTGATTCTTGATTTATTCTATCCTTTTACATTTTGATGAGATGATGAATGTTGGGGTAGGAACATGGAACATATCTAGTGTTAGATAACAGATCTACATTTTTTAACATCCCAACCCGAACAATTGATTCCGAGCTTGAATGACACATTACCTCATTTATGCCTCCCCTTACATAAGATATTGATAACTAATTGCAATGGTCTCAAGTTTAACCATGAAGATACTATACCCTCTATATCAATTCATATAGAAGGATACTAAATTATAATAATAAGATAATGAAATAAACTATCATAGTCAATGTAGAAACTAAATATAAAAAATGGTATATTAATAAGAGATCCCAGAGTGTAAATATTTCAATAATTACTAATGAAGATAATAAATAATATCTATATAGTGTCCTACAGTGTTTCCTTAGGTCCCCTATATTATCGTGAACCACCCGCTCATCCATCCACCACAGGGCCCTTTATATTCTCTATTCCACTCATGAAATATACAAGAACATTATTATTCCGGAGAATGTAGTGAATACATGATACATTAGGACACCACCAATGCAACCATAATCTAATGTTATGATGTATAATGGTATTTTACATAATATAAATATGTGGATAAATAAATAAAAATAATATACAAAACCAAATGGTAGTTCACTAACCAAGATTCCCCAAACCCTCGATTTTACATTCTTCATCTCCTTTCCAGATGATAATTGAATGAGTTTGAATAAGAAAATCATCTCATACACATCCTCCACATGGTTTCAGGATGATGATACTCAGCGTCATATATCACTCCAAAGAACCATGTCAACCTACATTCAATATTATTTATTACTCACATAGACCAAGATATCCCATGTATTAAGGTACATAGAAATTCATGGGTACCTCAGGCTCACTGTCAACTTAATGCCATGGTTTCCATATATCAGCTCTCTATAATGAATTCTCACAACACTATTTTCTCTATATGGTGTACACCCCCACTATGCGACAAATATTTCATGATTTTCCTCCAGTATCAAATACCATAAAATAAGAACCACATAATGTTAACCCATATATATGGGGAAATAAAATTATCCATGGAATATCCACATGATTATATGACATCACACCTAACAACATGTAACCATAAACAACATGGATAAAATATACACTAATATCCATCATTGAATAAATTGGGTCTCGAATTCTATAGACATAGACACATGATATCAGATTCATGCACTTTTTCAAATAATCCAACACAGAAATAAAATATGGAAACCTGTGTAAATAAGATCCCAAAATGTATATTACGACATACCTCCAATGTTGATGATAATAAAGACATGTATAAACCTCCCTATGGGGTTTTATAGTAGGTGTGGAAACCACCATATATAATAACACCTTTATTAGGCCTTATTATCTAAAACAACTACGTATAAAATCCCCTGGATCATTAAGTATTCCTAGATCAAAAAACTACCAATTAAATTTCGATAACGAAAAAAAATATTTCATGTGATAAAAATTATTCTATCATGTATAATTTTCAAATTATCATTCAAAAAAATATATATATTATTATAACACTCCTATATAATTTTCAATCATTCATTTAAAATATTAATTATGATGATATTTTATTTTGATTCATTTTCCCATTTCTTATTATTATTCCATACACATGTATACATGATCACATAAGATTAAGATCAAATTGGTGGTGTCATGTTGAGTCTTTTACTCACACACTATAAGGAGATTTCAATGCACTTGTATATTTCTAGAGAGACCAAATAAAGGGAACGGTCCATGTGGTGGATGGTTGAGCTGGTGTTGTATGAAGATGAAACATACCAGTACAAACACTAAAGGTAAGAAATATTCATTTATATACAGTGAACATTCATTATGATGGAAATTATTCCCTCAAGGAACTGTTGTTTGTATACCACAAATTACAAATATAGTTTCCACATCCACTCCTATTATTTATTTCATTATCATATTATTATTATATTTTTACCACATGATGAAATGATATAATGGGTATAGTCCCCCATGGTCCGACAAGATACCCTCACTGATAGTCCAAAACCATATAAAAATGGGTAGGAGTGCATGGGGACTTGTGGAATTCTTTCTAAGAATATTTATTTCAGGTCGGGATGTTACACATGGAATAGTGGACCTTGTGGAGCCTGAGTGAATGGTATAAATTATACTATTATTTTCATTATGGTTAAGGTGTTGTCTAATAAATCATGTGGTTAGGTTATGTAGGAGCGCTAGTTCTATATTTTACATGTTTTAGTGGGGGTGACAATTTTTCATGATTTTGATCAGTGTGCTTGGGTGTTCAAGGAAATTATTTATGGAAATGTTTTTCTATTTCATAATTGGTGTTTTAAAAAGTAAATTATTTCTTGACATTATTTCATTGTAGAAATTTATTTTGGTCTATGAGTTTTATTATGAATATGGTTTTGGAAGGTATACTGTGGGAATTTAATTATATTTTTTTGAATATTGAAGATATATGTTAGCCTTTAAATGTACATCGTGGTTTTTTATATTATTAGTTTATGATCTCGGTGTTTTTTATGGGTTGTTCTCTCTTATAAATTAAGGTTCTAGGTTATTATATTTTTTTCGCCCTTATGTATTGAATACAAACTAGAACGGTCACATGGGTTTCTAAAATGTATAACCAAACTAGTATCCTTTAGTAATATCCTAGTGGATTGGAAGATTCCATATATCATTGATTCATGCATAAATTTTTATGTTATCGTGGTTATAAATATATTTTGTAATGGATTTAGAATGTTCAGAGAATTTTTAGGTCATTGGGAAATATTGATGTAGTGAGGGTGTGAGTTTTTCTAGATTAATAATAGGGAATGGGTTTGGATTGGTGTTATATGATCATATCATCATATTGTATGTCATGTTTCCATGGGTAGTTTTACATCCACTTCCATCCAATGGATTACAACTATATTGGTTAAGGTGATGAATTATAATGAGATATTGGTTGTTTAGAAAGTTCAATGAAAATTAAAGGGCTATATTGATTAGTTCATTGAGTTGGTTTCTTTTTCTATAGATTTTTCATTATAGATTCTTCTAAATATTATTCTTTTCATGTGGGGTCCCAATACAGAGATTAATGGTGTTGTTTATCGATTGGGTAAGTGATATTTGGGATGATATTTTGTAAGGTGTATTTAGCTGAGATGGTTCTGAGTGGGATATCCTTATATGTTGTAAATTTGGATACACAGGTCACTCATAAAGGAACCACATATTGTAATATATTTGAACCTGATGGAATTTTTCACGTAGATTGTAAATTTTTAGTTCTTTCTGCTCTTTCATAGTCTAACACACTCGTTTTCATAATGTATGGTTTGTTAGGGAATTTATAATAATAATTCTATAATCAAATGGGGATTTATTGGTCATGTGGTAGTTTGTTCTATCAAGAGATGTCATATATGTTGCACATATAAATGAAAAAGACTAAATCATAGGTTATGTACTTGTAACTAGGTAGAATAAAAATCATCAATATAATGAGGATCCAACCATAGGAATAGAAGTGAATCATTTTATATATATTGAGAATTTCTAGTTGTTGGATTTGATATAATAATTAATTTGTAGGTGTGGTGTTTGTTTTTATGTTTGGTTTATGCTTCTATTTTTTTCTTCCTCATCATGATGATACATTGGTGTTAGTTTCATTATGCAAGTGTGTTTTGATTGTATTTAGTTAGTTCACAAAAAAAATTGTTTGTTTCATTTTGGAGATTCAAATTTTTGGATGATATTTCCAAATTCTTATACCAGGTTTATCATGGTGACATTCTGTTGAAAAAATTATTTTTGGTGGATATAATTGTCACACAACGACCATGATTGTTTTTCATTATTTTCGCATTTCATGGTATACTGGTTGATGTTCAAGAAGAGTTCATGTATAAGGCCCCAGCCTTAAACCTTACTTAATCTTGAGTTATTACAATATTACACATTGAGGATCTTTTCAGGTTTAGAGTTTTAGAGAATTAGATCATGAAACTTGTATTACATTCCACATTTAAACAAAGTGGTTATATAAAAGACAGTATTCATTCTTCCCATCAATGGAAACATATTGAAAATGAAACATGGATTCTTTCTTGACACATCCTTGACACTATCATCACATCATGTACCTTTCCCTTGACCTGTGAAAAAAATTTCAAAAACTTGGGATGAGCATAAAAAGCTCAGTAAGGGTTATAAAAATATGGAAAGGAAACATGAGTTCATATATAAATAAGAATGAAATCATACTTTACCCATAAAACATAGGCACTTTAACATACCTCATCAAACCATGAATAAATCATAGAAAACATAATACATAAAGGTAACTTGAGGAATTCATAACATTCTTACGTAGGGAGTAACCCTCTTGGTTACGTTCGGAATACCCATCACAGTATATTCCCTAAATCTCTTCGGAGAAACCTTAACGTTTCACTCCTTCGCGTTACCCAATGCATTGGAGAGCTATATCGGGCTCACCCTCCCTTTGTTTATCACGGAACCACCCGTCTTCATAACAATTCCCAAGAACCATAACATAATCTTATCATATAAAACATGCATAAAGGATACATAACATTTCCACCTTTCAATAACAAGATATAAATACAACACATTGATATAAATACATTATGAGAACCATTTTCAATACCAAAATAAAAGAAAAGTAAAACATGTTATTTATTTTTCTTTTAAAAAGAAGGTATGGCTTTTAGAGGAAGCCGAAACTCAAATAATGGTCACGGCGGCAGAGAAGTCGGTGTCGCCGCATACGTACGACAAAACATTCCCTGTTGTCGTTTAGTAAAACGCTTTGTATAAAAAAAGATTTCTTTCAGATAAATGTAAAAGTCAAAGGGGTTTATACACCGTATAAAAGAAGGTTGTGTATAAAACAAAATATGCCTCAATGAAAGGACATTGAGACGAAGTCCCATACAAAGATGGTATCCTTGGATTAAGGATAAATCAATTACATAATTATGTGTGACAAACTAATACACCAAATATAAGTGGATATTAAGTGTAAAAAAATCAGAGGTTATTCACACATATTCATAGAATGACATATTCAAGGAGTACAAGCTCATCCCAAAGAATCGAAATTGGGTTAAGAAGTTCCCTGGCAATAATTAGACAGTCTAACGGCGTCACTTCAAAATTCAGAAAAATAGTTGATGAGAGATAAAAAGGGTATCTCATCACTTGGACATAAAATTTACATCAATAAGGATATATAAGAACATATCCCAAAATAATATTATGTGAATTAAAAGACATAACAAAATAAGTCTTTTAAAAAGAGGAGGGTGAAAGGTTCCCTTACCGACATGGGTATCTTTCGAAACATACGCCCCGTGAAAGAAGGACAATACATCATTGATGTAAATACTCATAAATGAAAAAATATTACACAATGAGTAAAATAATGGTCATTAAATACACCAATCAAAGGAAATTGTGGCAAATGTAGCATAAATCTCACGGGAATAAAAGTGAGATGAAAAATCACTTACGAAAACTCGGCAGCCTAACGGCGCCACTTAAAACTTTCAAAAATGGATTGATGAGATCAAATAGGTTATCTCATCACATTACAATAAAATTTACAGCAAGAGGAATACGAAATAACATCCCCCATCATAACAAATAGGAGCTTAAAAGAAGTGACATCAAGGGGAGTACTTAAAGAGAAAGAGAGAGGTTAGATCTCTTACGAAAATTCGGCAGCCTAACGGCGCCACTCGAAACTTCCAAAATGGATTGATGAGAGAGAATAGGGTCTCTCATTATATGAACATAAAAATTACAGTAAGAGTAATATAAAATAACATCCCAATAACAAGAAAGATGAGATTAGAAGGAATGACATAAAAGAGTGTACTTAAAAAGAAATAGAGGAGTAGGATCCCTTACCTCAAGTCCAACTTGTCTTGTTCGTTTATTTATATTCCTGAATAATAAACATTGGTCAATTAATAATTGCCTAAGTACCTCCTTTATAGATTATTATTCAGTTCATGTCACATATTATAATTTTATAATAATTGTTTAATAATGTTAGTTCATATCAGACGTTTTTGCCGATGTTTGGTACATGAGTCAAAAATGAACTTGTTTGAAAAAAGATTTCCCTTTTAGTTATAAGTAAATAATTTCCAGAATAGTATTAATGATTAAAATATCATATATATCCAGTAAATATTCATTTCATACTATTCCATATCATTTGGAGATAAAAAACAAAAAGCACCTTTCATGGAGACGGTAGGTCGTACGTACGCATGAACGCTACTTTCATTTTTTGTCATATTTATGGAATTAAAACAAAATGAGAGAGATATATATATGTTATAATTCCAGAATGATA
The DNA here is from genome assembly GCA_963277665.1 of Viscum album. Lineage (NCBI taxonomy): Eukaryota > Viridiplantae > Streptophyta > Magnoliopsida > Santalales > Viscaceae > Viscum > Viscum album. The sequence goes on from OY728150.1 coordinate 1,707,965,564, forward strand.
TCCATAAGTTTGATGTAATATATTACATATATATCCATTATATATATGTACTTATAATATTACATAACATTTTGAGATAAGAAATGAAATGTACCGTTCATGGAGACGGTAAGCCGTACGTACGCATGAACGCTACTTACATTTCTATTTCATATTTAATGGAATTAAAACATAATGATACATAATAGTATTTTAATTCCAGTATGGCATCATATATAATATTATTAAATATATCCTTTATACGTACCACATATGGTATTAACGAATCAAATCACTTTGAGGGGGCGGTAGTCTGCACTTCCTTAAATGATGATATCGCGTTTACCCATAATGGAAAAAATAAAGGTATTATAGCATCCCACCTTTTTATCACATAAACTTTCATTACATTTTACAAAACCAAGGATCTTTAAGGTTTAGTGTCTTGGAAACCAGGAACTTAAAACATGAAACAAAAAAAACATTCTTCTTAAACACTTGAAAGGCTTCTCATTATGTTCATACCAGGTTCATTACTGCATCTCATAACCTGGGGACATACATCAAAAGAAAGGGTGAGCAGAAGGCCCAGTAAGGGAAACAAGAGAAACATTTTACATATGAACTTGAGATACATCAATAAGGTCATGAAAAGAACATTAAGGCATGAGAAAGAAATCATGAGGCATATCATAATAAAAATAACATTTTTCATAACATGATGATGTGGCTACAACATTTAATATAGACAATCATGAACATATCACCAAGGTCCATCCCCAAGGTGTCATTTTAAAATTACCAAGGTTATTCACCAAGATATCGTGAAAATTGTAATCTATAGTGGTTACATCATTACCCAATGCATTGGAGCGCTATCAGGGCGCACCCTTAAATTTGCCTTTATTTTAATGTGATCCACATATATCATCATCAAATATTTCATAAATAACCCATATATCATAAAATAAATGGGTTTCATTTCATAATCATAATGTTTTAAAAACTGCTTTAAAGACATGATCTTAATGTCACTTTAAACCCACAGAAAGGGAAAGCGGGTCTCATGTATGTAAATCCCAGAATTTAAATTAAAATTTTTTGATATATATGTGAATACCCTTGTAGAAATAAGAGCTTTTAGTATTCACTTTATAACATAAAATAATTTTGAGAAAGGAGAGAGGCATTTTGACATGGAAATTCTGCAGCATAACGGCTATGTTACAAGGTTTTAGAAAACATTGAAAATATAGGGGACATGGGTCACCCACTAATAAATGATCCATAATACATTAGGGGGATAGAATATAAGGGATTTAAGAACATGGTAATGAAATTTGAAAGATATACCATATGAAATGAAAAACATGGAAGTGAGACAAAAATAAGATTTCTCTTATGAAAATTCGACAGCCTAACGGCATCACTTAAACTTCAATAAAAAAATGATTTGACAGGATCAAATAGGGTATCTCATCATATGATCATAAGAGATCAGTATTATAGATATAGAGATCATACCCCAAAATAATAAAAAGGAGCTTGAAAGACTTGACATGAAAATCAAACTTAAAAAAAAGAGAAGGGTGAAAGAATCCCTTAAAAATTCGGCAGCCTAACGGTGTCACTTAAACTTTCATAAAACGAAATGATGAGAGTAAGAGGGGATCTCTCATCATATAAACATGAAAAGGGAAGTAAGAGGAATATAAAATAACATCCTCTCATATAAGAACATGGATCATAAAAGGAATGACATAAAAGAGATTACATGAAAAGAAAAAGAGAGGTCGGGTCCCTTACCTTAAAACGTAACTCTTAAAACTCAATGGTTGGGACCTTGAGGGCTTGGGGGATCCTTGGAAGGACTCCTTGGGAGGTAATGAGACCAGAACTTCGTTGGGTAAGAGTGGGGAGTCGAATGGATGAGAGGATGGCTTGATATTTATAGGGAAAGTGAGGGGACAAGGCATTAATGGCCAAGGGACACCTCATTAGTGGTTTTGGAAAAACCATGGGCTTGCCCATGGTATTTGCCCATGGTATTGGCCACTTGGGACACCTCATAACTTATCTTACTATTCGTAAGTCGACCATATTGATTACATACTTAATACATCATTTAATGATGTCATTAAACACCCGTAACCGAAAAACTGTATTTTCACTATTCATCGAAAATTCATCTTTCACAGAATAATCCCAAAATTTCACCTTAACCAAATATCAATGGTCTTATTTAAAAAATTAACTCCATTTTATAAAAATAATTATCTAAATATTTTTAAATTTATTTTTAAATAAATACACTATTCACCGAAAATTCATTTTTTCAAAAAAAACCCCCAAAATTACGATAACATAATATCGGTGCTTTGAGTACAAAAATGAAATCCATTTTATAAAAATAATTTTCTAAATATTTTAAATTTAATTTTTAATAAAAAAACACTATTCACCCAAAAAAAACTAATACTTGAATAATAATTTATGAAACCGTTATTTAACCATTTTATTGAATCACATTACTTAATCAATGTGCCTAGATTATTTTAAAACTTTCTTTAAGTGAGATTACTAATCCATTTAGTCATATTACTAATCCTAATCATAAAATCACTATTCATAATTTACTATTCATCAAAAATCAACTTGATCTTATTAGACTCTAAATTTCGTACTAAACATAATTGTAGAAGACCATTTTTTGAAAATCATTACACATTTTTAATTATTTAGGGTTTACATAAACATATTTAAAATATCCTTTTTCTAAAATTCATCAAAAATATGCATACTATATTTATCCGGTCATTTGAAAATTCATAAAAGAAATCAAAATTTTTATTTAAAACAAAGGATTACACAAGACAGTTACGGTCTCCTTACATAGCCCCTTATCACACCAGCATAGGACCTAAGTGTAAAGTGTGCTAAGGTGAGAGAATCTGAGGGAGGCTCGGCCAACATCGCACGAGTAGTAATTTCTATCAGTTTGAACTTCTCGCGAAGGCGATCCTGTTCTAGCTTTATACGATGAATTTCAGCTTGGGTTTGGTCCAGAGCAAAGCCCAGTGGTGCTACCTCCTTCCCAAGTTCTGTTAGATGGGCTTCGATCGGTCCAAGACTACTGGGTGAAGCCATCGAATCTTCTTTCTATATTAATTAACCAAGATTGCTTGTATTTAGAGACAATAATCAAAAAAAATTGTTCACAGTGGTCATATTGACTGATGGTCATATAACAGTCAAAACCCACTGGTCTCATTTTAATTATAATCATGTTTATCAAATAAAACATTTTTGTTGAGTATAAAAATAAAATAAAATAACACATAAAATTAGGAAACAATATTTATTCAAAATTTCGGGCCGTTACAATCTTCCCCCCTTAAGAAATTGCGTCCTCGCAATTTTTAAAAATTGGGTTTTGAAATTTCATTGAAATTCCCACATCGGAAAAAGAGTCAGTAAAACTATTACTTTAAAAGAAAGAAAGGGAAGTACAAAGGTCACCCGAGTTAACCCACACGAGGATTCCATGTAGGAAAACATGGACATGGAGGAGAAAACCAAGGGTCAAGTTCTGAGGGAGAGTGATAGAGAACATGATTAGGAGAAAGTTAACCATAAGAAAATCCCAAACTTATGATGCGTGTAAATGGTCTTTGATTACCTAGTAGGAAACATAAACCAACAACTTTTTTGTTTTACGTTTCTTTTCATAATTTTGAGGAATTCATTTACAACATAGAACAAAAACATAAGAAAATATACCTACCTTCAAGTAGAGTATAATCCTTTAATAAGTCCCTACCAACACTAATCATTTCTTCAAATGATGAGACTTCAAAAACACTTGGTCTCATAAAATCACAAGAATCATCTTATAGAGAATCACATAATCTACAAAAGATTAACTATCTATTTCTTCTATCTTTAAACATTATCCCAAAAACAGAAAGGTTAAGGTAAAACAACTCTTCAAAAAGAAATAATCCCATAGGAATGGAAACTACTTTTAAATCTCCAAAGTTCCATGGTACTACCCAAAGTTCATCATAGACCATTCCATAATTAACGGTCCTTAAAATTCCTCAAAATAAACCAAACTAAGATTGAAACCCAAATACAAGAAGGATTTGATAACATAGTCTTCCAAAACAACTTCATTGTTCATCTCCAGACAACATCAACCACTCCTAAAATCTTATAACAAAAGTATCTAACCTAAACATATTTTACCCAAGATAGGTTAATCATTCCCCTAAGTAACCTAAATTACTATAAGTCCACCTTAAATTCATCAATTCTTCAAAATATAAGTCAACCTTACTCCTCAATGAAAATACTATAGTAATCTATTTACCTCGATCATATAGGGTCCCCAAAATAGTGAATGTTTTCCAAAATAATAATCATCTTTTAATCCCCTAATCAACTATGTCATATTAATACAGAAATTGTCGCATTTCCTATCACATTGGTTATTGGGACACGTTATTCCATTTCCCGCCATTAACTAAGAAGAGAATGTATAATTAGAGGCTTAAATACTTAACCAATAATCATGAAAAGGAACTTAAAGCATATAAGGATAACTTGTAGAAGAAAAGTATACCCTAACTTGTGATCCCCTAGGTTCCCATCTAGTTTATCCATGATCATATATTCTTATGTGAATCATTATTTTATTTTATATTTGTTCCTTTAACAATGGTTCATACCAAGCTTATGAATTTACCAAAGCATATCCCCCGGGAGTGTCGTAACCAAGAGTGCAGCAAGGCCCGTTGTCCTGTACCAGTTCCCGTTCGAGTCTAGCTCAAAGCGGTGTTTTCGGGTTTTACCCCTATGTACATCTGTGCCAGAGCCACCTCTACCTGCTCGTATCCAAACAGGGATGTATTTGCTTGGCAACCCCTTACTCAATACTCACTAAAATACCAGGAAGATTTCTTATATTTAAACTTTTCTATAGGGTTCTTCCTAGAGTTTTCATATCCTAATTTCCACAAATAACTAAACATCCCTTTGATACCAACTATAGCATCCCACCTTTTTATCACATAAACTTTCATTACATTTTACAAAACTGGGGATCTTTAAGGTTTAGTGTCTTGGAAACCAGGAACTTAAAACATGAAACAAAAAAAAACATTCTTCTTAAACACTTGAAAGGATTCTCCTTATGTTAATCCTAGGTTCATTACTGCATCTCATAACCTGGGGACATACATCAATGGAAAGGGTGAGCAGAAGGCCCAGTAAGGGAAACAAGAGAAACATTTTACATATGAACTTGAGATACATCAATAAGGTCATGAAAAGAACATTAAGTCATGAGAAAGAAATCATGAGGCATATCATAGTAAAAATAACATTTTTCATAACTTGAAGATGTGGCTACAACATTTAATATAGACAATCATGAACATATCACCAAGGTCCATCCCCAAGGTGTCATTTGAAAATTACCAAGGTTATTCACCAAGATATCGTGAAAATTATAATCTCTAGTGGTTACATCATTACAAAATGCATTGGAGCGCTATCAGGGAGCACCCTTAAATTTGCCTTTATTTTAATGTGAGCCACATATATCATCATCAAATATTTCATAAATAACCCATATAGCATAAAATAAATGGGTTTCATTTCATAATCATAATGTTTTAAAAACTGCTTTAAAGACATGATCTTAATGTCACTTTAAACCCACAGAAAGGGAAAGCAGGTCTCATGTATGTAAATCCCAGAATTTAAATTAGAAAATTTTGATATATATGTGAATACCCTTGTATAAATAAGATCTTTTAGTATTCACTTTATAACATAAAATGATTTTGAGAAAAGAGAGAGGCATTTTGAGACGAAAATTCTGCAGCATAACGGTTATGTTACAAGGTTTTAGAAAACATTGAAAATAGAGGGGACATGGGTCACCCACTAATAAATGATCCATAATACATTAGGGGGAAAGAATATAAGCGATTTAAGTACATGGTAATGAAATTTTAATGATATACCATATGAAATGAAAAAACATGGAAGTGAGACAAAAATAAGATTTCTCTTATGAAAATTCAGCAGCCTAATGGCATCACTTAAACTTCAATAAAAAAATGATTTGACAGGATCAAATAGGGTATCTCATCATATGATCATAAGATATCAGTATTATAGATATAGAGATCATACCCCAACATAATAAAAAGGAGCTTGAAAGACTTGACATGAAAATCAAACTTAAAAAAAGAGAAGGGTGAAAGAATCCCTTAAAAATTTGGCAGCCTAACGGCGTCACTTAAACTTTCATAAAACAAAATGATGATAGTAAGAGGGGATCTCTCATCATATAAACATGAAAAGGGCAGTAAGAGGAATATAAAATAACATCCTCTCACATAAGAACATGGATCATAAAAGGAATGACATAAAAGAGATTACATGAAAAGAAAAAGAGAGGTCGGATCCCTTACCTTAAAACGTAACTCTTAAAACACAAAGGTTGGGACCTTGAGGGCTTGGGGGATCCTTGGAAGGACTCCTTGGGAGGTAATGAGACCAGAAATTCGTTTGGGAAGAGTGGGGAGTCGAATGGATTAGAGGATGGCTTGGTATTTATAGGGAAAGTGAGGGGACAAGGCATTAATGGCCAAGGGACACCTCATTAGTGGTTTTGGAAAAAGCATGGGGTTGCCCATGGTATTGGCCACTTGGGACACCTCATAACTTATCTTACTATTCATAAGTCGACCATATTGATTACATACTTAATACATCATTTAATGATGTCATTAAACACCCGTAACTAAAAAACTGTATTTTCACTATTCATCGAAAATTCAACTTTCACAGAATAATCCCAAAATTTCACCTTAACCAAATATCAATGCTCTGATTTAAAAAATGAACTCCATTTTATAAAAATAATTTTCTAAATATTTTTAAATTTATTTTTAAATAAATACACTATTCACTGAAAATTCATTTTTTCAGAAAAAACCCCAAAAATTGCCATAACATAATATCGGTGCTCTGAGTTCAAAAATGAAATACATTTTATAAAAAAAATCTAAATATTTTTAATTTAATTTTTAATAAAAAAACACTATACACCCAAAAAAACTAATACTTGAATAATGATTTATGAAACCGTTATTTAACCATTTTATTGAATCACATTACTTAATCAAGGTGCCTAGATTATTTTAAAACTTTCTTTAAGTGAGATTACTAATCCATTTAGTAATATTACTAATCCTAATCATAAAATCACTATTCATAATTTACTATTCATCAAAAATAAAGTTGATCTTATTAGACTCTAAATTTCGTACCGAACATAATTGTAGAAGACCATTTTTTGAAAATAATTACACATTTTTAATTATTTAGGGTTTACATAAACATATTTAAAATATCCTTTTTCTGAAATTCATCAAAAATATGCATTATATATTTATCCGGTCATTTGAAAATTCATAAAAGAAATCGAAATTGTTATTTAAAACAAAGGATTACACAAGACAGTTACGGTCTCCTTACATAGCCCCTTATCACACCAGCATATGACCTAAGTGTAAGGTGTGCTAAGGTGAGATAATCCGAGGGAGGCTCGGCCAACCTCGCACGAGTAGTAATATCTATCAGTTTGAACTTCTCGCGAAGGCGTTCCCGTTCTAGCTTTATACGATGAAGTTCAACTTGGGTTTGGTCCAAATTAAATCCCAGTGGTGCTACCTCCTTCCCAAGTATTGTTAGATGGGCTTTGATCGGTCCAAGACTACTAGGTGAGGCCATCGAATCTTCTTTCTATATTAATTAACCAAGATTGCTTGTATTTGGAGACAATAATCAAAAAAATTTGTTCACAGTGTTCATATTGACTGATGGTCATATAACAGTCAAAACCCAGTGGTCTCATTTTAATTATAATCATGTTTATCAAATAAAACATTTTTGTTGAGTATAAAAATAAAATAAAATAACACATAAAATTAGGAAACAAGATTTATTCAAAATTTCAGGCCATTACAGGTATGCCCAAAATGAAAAATACATAAGCTTAAGGAAAACATAAACATATTATATATCACATATAAATATAGTGTCATCTTAATGGCCACCTTTGAAGGTGTTAAAAGAATGTTGAACAATCATCGTTTCGGGAGGCCGAAATTCACCATCCACGGAAACAGTATGTTCTTTAACCATTAGATGTAGGTGTGTGAAAGTGTAGCTCGAATCCTTATTATAACTACATCCTATTATATTGATGATACTGGATTTGTTACAAAAGAAATGAATAAAAAGAGTTTAGGTGGTTGGAGAAGCAAAATAAAACAAAAGGACTCAAGTGAAGACATTATCTTAAAATCGGGTAACTCCCTTTGGTTTGAGCTCAAAGGCTTCCTTGGGAAGACTTCTGCCCAAAGTGAGGCTTCAAGGAGTAATAGAGGGAAGTGGATAGACAAAATAGGCAGAGTTTGGCCGAGCCAAAGGCTTTGGGAGTGTGGGTAAGGAGGTAGAGGTGGGGGCCTTTTATAAGAGGAGAGGAGGGGCACTCTTGGAAGGTAAAGAAAAGTCACTTTATTTTAAAATGGTATTCGGATTTAAGAGGTCCCACATTGATGTGGTTCAAGGCTAAGGTGATAAGGGTTCTAAATCCACTCATCCAATAGGTTTTGGACAAGTGAAGGTCTTAGATATTACATTATCTTTCTATTTTATTTAAATCGTTAAATAATGATGTCATCGCTGCATCATTATGATGTCATAAATAATTTAATTTATTTAATGTCTAAAAATTATAAAAAAAATACTATGATGTAGAAAATCTTTTTATCTTTCCAATTAATATTTATAGTCAAAAATATGATTTGTATAACCCCATGTAAAAATTGTTTTAGTAAAACATTTCATGTTTGTCTCATTTTTACTTTAACTTTAAATAAAAAGATATTAATGTCGTTTTCCAACCAAAGTGGCTTCATGGGGTCCCCAAGTTGACCCATGGATTTTTTTGGTCGGCCATGACACATCCAATGAGGTTAGGACATGTGTCAAGTTCATTTCATATTATTCAAACATTATTTTTACCTTAAACTACACTAATTACCTCTAATCACGATTAAAAACTTAATAAGTTACTATTCACCAAAAAATTATTTTTATCCCATTGAACCACATTTTACTTCTTAATGACAACAATGTATGTCAGATTTTTTAAATTCAAGACAAAAATATGGCAAATTTTCATTTAAACAGAAAAAATCAGTTTTTATAAGTACCACTTAGTGGTTTCACTATTCATCAAAATTTGAAGTTTTTCAAAAAATACCAAAAATTCACCCTAAGATATATTTTATATTCCGAATTCAAAAATGAAGTATTTTTTAAAAAATTCAAAACATATAAGTCAAGTTAATTAATTTAATAATTAATTCCCGCTGTCAGAGCAAATAGCGTGTTTTTATGAAACAATAAGTATCAAAAGATTGACACTAGTTTAAGTCTGATTTCAAAGTGAAATTAATTCCAATGACCACTATTGGATTTAATGGTAAAAATATATTCTAATTTCACTTTAAAACCAATTCAAAAGATAACCTAATCATATAAATAAATTAGATTAAAAAGAGGTTTTGAATTAAAATACAACATTTTACACTATTCATTAAAAAATGAACTTTATCGGAAAGATACCAAAAATTTACACAAAGTAAATTTTGATGTCCCGATTCTTAAGAATAGTTTTATTTGGTCCAATATAATGTATATAAGTGAAAAAAACTATATTTAATGACGGTTCTCCATCAAAATGCGATAAGTGAACCTTTAGTGAAAACTAGGGCATATACACCTAAAATTGAATTCTTTCCATATTTTAAGCCTTTATATTTTATTGGATAAATGTAAAAACATTTAAAAATATATATAATCAAATTTTAGTTATTTCTATCGATTCCCACCAATACAACAGCTACATGTTAACTACCATTTAAAATAATATTATTTTATTATTAGAGTGCAACGTAAGATTCCCAAGAAACTCGTTGTTGCGTGTTGGGTACGCCATCGAGCATAGCGTACCCTTTAAAGTCATATTAATACTTTATTCACAAATATGGATAAATATGAAAATGTCATATTCTTTATTTACCTGCGGTGTTACATCATGGTTGTTGTTTTTTACTTTTATAGGTTTTATCGTATTTTTTAGCCATGAATGATTATTTGTGAATAGTTAAGGAAGAAACCATATGATTAGTGTATTAAAATGTATTTTTAATTTTTTATATATACTTGTTTTAATGTGCAGTAATCCATTGGTTTGGACAATATTATGTGACAAAATGGAGTAATTATGCAGATTTTGGTGGTGTTTGAGTCTTGGTGCATGACTTGCTCATGATTAAAAGAATCAATGAGACAAGCATAGTGTGAGAATATAATTTTAATGTCCAATTAATATTGTTGGTGTATGACTTCTCAAACATTGTGGAAAAATGAAGCAACATTTTTTACCATCAAGTGGGTTGGGCACAGTAAGTGTATAGTTTGGTAAATCGTGTATCCTAACTATACTAATTAACATGGTTACTTAAAACATGATATTATTTTTCACCTAATTTTTATGACCCATAAAAATCAGCAACCTACTTTTTTTGTTTTCATACATGAAGTAAGATCCCAAAACCCTCTCCATTTTGTTTCCTCATTTGATTGAAGTTCCTATATCAATCAAGGTATATTTTTCTTAGTATTTGGTTTGATTTCTTCCTCTCCACCACTTCGTCCCTTGATATTTTTTTATATCATGGTTAGAGTTTGTCTTGCACAAACCATAGAGGATATAGGTTCATGTTGTCATTTTTTCATTTATTTTACGGGTTTTAGTATGATTCATGCTCCTTGACCTTCCATCGTATGTAGTGTCATTGAATTCACACATCAGTGAGGTATGAATTTTCATCCAATTTCATTCAAATGAATACAATTAACTTCATTAACTTTTTTTGTTTACTTCAATTTGTGTTCTTCATTTTTTTGATGTTTTTATATGAGTTATTATTCCATTCCATATTGGTATTTTATTATAAAATATGGATTTCAATGGATTTTCATAGTTATGAACATGTATATATAATATTTACTTTTGTTATATTTTTTATAAAATTACAATTTTCATTTAAATAATTTTTCAATTTTTTGAATGGGATTTTGGAGGATGCTGATAATTGGTAACATGGATCACAAGTTCAATAGTTATTCATGTGGGTGTATGGGACCCATTGTGGTGTGTTACTTGTGAGGGAATGTGGTGACATTGGTGTGATTCTTTTTATTTATCATTATATTTCACTCATCATTTAGTGAAGAATTGTTAAACTATATATGCACGAGATTTGAAAATAGATGTATTTGTTTATATAAAAGGTATATTCTAGTAAAACATTTTTATCCATAATTTCTTATTTATAAAAATTAGTTTTCAAATCAACTCATTATGTTATCCTAAATAATATCAGTTACCAAATGAGATAAATAGTTTTTTTTCAATTGTATTTTTTGAAACAATTAATGTTTGGTGGATTAAAATATTATTTTGTAACCACATGACAAAGATTTTATGTTTTTCATCTTCGAGGAATGAATTATGTCTTCCCATGGTTTTGGATGTGTCATGGAAATAATACTTTTTTCAATTGAAATGTTTTTGGATTGTAATTGTTATGGGAATGTTGTTCATTATGATTTTTTTATAAAATGTTTTTAATCTGAAATGTTGTGTAGGACTAGTGGTAACATGAAAATGTTTATGTTTGATGGGAACCCCTATGGTTATCCTTCTTTTGGGGGATTATTCCCATATATGGTGTTCTGGAGTTGGAAAGAGATGTACTATGGAATCTATGAGTCATTTTTACATCTGATCATGTGATGAACTCCTAACATTCCCTTTTTTATTTAATAATGGGATTCACAGAAATCATTTAGAGAGTGGATTCACTGTACCTATATATGTCACGACTATATGGAATAGATCCCCTTGGAGAGTTTGATAAGCCATGTGGTTTATTCCACTTCTGATGCTAAATATGGTATCTAAGTTAGTTATTGAGAGTGGATTGCATCATCTATTGGACTACTGGTGTACACCGAGTACATTAAGGGTCACCTCTTGAGATGATTATGACATGAACATGATTATATATTTCTACTCTGTTATATTAATTTTTGGTATTTTAATTTTTTATTTTCTTAATTATTCTTTCAAAATAGCTTTCTTTTTAATTATTTGGGAATGTATCTTCATTTATTTTATTGGATCATTTTTTAATCCCTCCATATATTCATATATTTGGGTTCTCCATTCTATTTTATATTTGGTTTGTAGGTAGTTTTTTTAAGATAAATCCTACATTGGAATAGAATGATTCATTTTTTTTCATAAATGGACATTAGGTGAGATGTGTTTTCTCGTATGAAATTATGAAAACACCCATTTTCTGACATTAATTTCAAATATAATCATATGTAATTATTTGGTAAAGTATATTTATAGATTCTATGGTACGTACATAGTAATATATTTTATTCTCATAAAATTATTTTGTTCTTGACATTGGTAGACCACAGGTGTCTTATAGGTTAATGTAATAAATATATTTATTGTTTATATTTTCCTTATTGTTGGTCAGTTTTATGGATGGTGGTGATTGATGGGACATAGGGTGGTAGAAATAGATTTTTTCTATTTCCACTTATATATCATTATTTATATTAATTATTAATTATTTTTTATTTTTATTGGGTTAAAACATTTCCAACTGAGTATTCCTAATCCCAATAACTAGTTTCCAAACAAGGATTATCTGGAATGCCACGTAGGCCTTGTCATAGACTACCTCAATTGACCCGTTTAGCGTTAAATTGGGTTTGTTCATGACATGGGAAATATAAATCCTTATCTCATTAATCCATACTAATGGAAAAATATATATTGTAATCATTCATTGAAAATGAATACAAACACACACCATTGGTTATTTCAAACCCCCTTTGATTTGTTTCCAATTCATTGAACATAAAACTAACAGATTTACATTTCTATATTCTAATGGATTTTCACATTTCTTATCCCCAATAATGATATTAAATAAATATATGTAAAATTATATTCTCTCCCCTTATACATATAAAATATTTAAGTAATATCCTTGATTTGGTTCACTACTCTACCCCATACTCTTCCAAATAGTAGTATAATCATATCTCTTTTTTGAGTTCATCTTGTATTGATCTCAGATATTTGCATGAGATAAAGAAGGAACCGGAGGATATGTAGTAGTGAAACATATGTATTTAAATAATATGACTATTTGAAATAACCATTTTAAGTAAGTGAGAGAATATTTATATAAAATTCATCATTATGATCCAAACACTAAAATCACCTCTCTATTGACATATAGATTGAATTTCCAGATGATTTATGAACCTAAAATCATATCCAACAAACAAATTAAATCCTTTTTGTTCAATAATATTTTCTATAGTTTTTTTGAAAATAAATTTACCATGGTAAAAATTTTATAAAATTTAAAAAAAATATTTTTAGTTTGAAAATAATAATATATCTTACTTTTTTAGTGTAATCTCATATTCAATATTTAATAGAAAAGGAACCATTTATGGAATATTTATTAATGTGATAAATTTCAAACAATTGATTCTTTGAATTTTTATTATATAGATATATATTCATTATAAATAATACCTATGAAATTGTTTTATTACTATATGGATTATACCATTTTTAAAATAATGCCTATTTAAATTTCAATATAACAGGGTGATTTATTCTTTACATGTATAAGAATGAAATGCATCAAAAAAACCCTTGTTCTTATCAACATCAATTCCAATTTTCATGATATATATCCTATAATTAATGTGAAAAGGACGAATTGTAACACCCTGAGATTTTATGAAAAATATTCTTTTAATTTCAATGATATCTTGTGTTGTACGCTACACAAAAATTAGATTGTGCTATACACAACACTGTATTAGCTTATATTATACGCAAACACTATTCTTGGCTTGTGTTGCATGCAAGAGTAACCTTCCTCAATAGTGTGTGTTGTACGCAATACTGAGTTTAACTAAACAACAATATATTATTATAATATTATTATGAACTAGCCGTTATGAATATTAGTAACTAAATTTTGAGTTTAATGACATTATAATTCATCTTACACATTTTATAGAACATGGTATGAGAACAAAATAAATTTTTTGGGTAAAATAGTATTTTTCAAAAAATGCAGTTTTGCCGCCTTTTGATGGCGCGCCCACATTAAATTTAGTTTTTGACATGTTTATAAGTTAAATTTGATAAAAATAAAATTTTTATTTTGAATCAGGATATAAAAATTTACTTTGGATAAATTTTTGATAGTTTTTCTGAGAAGTTTCTTATTTTGATGAATATTTAAAATACGCTAAATTTTAATTAAAAACAACTTTTTTCATTGAGAAAATTTATATGGTTAAATTATAATATATAATGGTTTTAAAGTATAAATAGAATATATTTTTACCATTTAATATATTTTAAGTCATTAGAATTAATTTTACACTGAATTCATAATTAAAAACATTTCAATCTTTTGCAACATTTTATCTTTTAAAACCCCTTTTCTCTACAGTGGGATTAATTTTAAATTAAATACTACAACTTTTGTGTTTTTAATTTGAAAAATTTATTCCATATTTGGAATAAGTATGTCCAAATTATGTTAATAAGCTACTTTTTATTTTTCGGAATTATGAATTATAACTACTGTAAATTTTATTTACCATAGTTAAAGGTAAATCGAGTAATTAAGGATAAATATAATATTATTAAATTACCCTAACACTTGTATTAATATAATTGGATGATTATATTTTTCCCTAAATCATACTTGGGAAGAAATGGAATATAATGGATCCCACTTGTATTTGATCAAGACCTTTTATTTATTTTATTTAAAGGAAAGTGAAATATGTCTCACCCAAACATTAATAATTAGATTATTTTTAATATAAGGTCATACAGAATATAAATTATATTATAACTACTAATTTGAAAGATAAATTTTTTTATTTATCATGGTAATTTATTTTTAATTTTTATGGAATATTTAATTACATTAATATCTTATACATTAATGATGTAGAAATTATTTATTTAGTGAAAATCAATAATATAGTTTTTATTAAAATAACAATACCTATCAAAAGGACAAGAAACTTGACCAAATATTATTGTTCAAGTATATATATACCCTAAGAATCCATGGATATATTTTTAGACCATTTGGATCCTTATAAAACCGATTAGGACATTTATATTATTTTATTTTAAATGATGTCAAATATGTCACCTTCATAATTTATTAAATATACCAATTTAAATGTTGTGATTTTAAGATGATTAATTTGAGTAAAAATATTATTATTAAAGGTATTGTATTTATCTTCATCATATGATTTTTTTTTTAATTTTATGCAACAAATATGTATATTAAATAATTATACAAAAAATGTTGTAGTAATTATTTTATTAAGAGATATACAAAATAAATGGTTTTAAAAATATTAAAATAAATAATATATGAAAAAATTAATGTTCCCCATGAATTTTTTGACGAATATGACATGTTTTGAATCTATTATATATTTTGTTCGAACATATCTTCTGTGTGGTTTTTATTTAAATTCAAATAATGAATAGTGTCAAAATTGACACTATTGATATTTTATAAAAATAAAATATTATTAAATTATTTAAAAATCAAAAAATATTTAAAAACAACAAATTGAAAATTATATGGTATAAAAGGTTATAAAGTATCCAATTATGGAAAATTTACAATATTTAAGTATGTATTTATGACAATTTAAAATATAGAATTTTATTACCACAAATAAAATAAAAATTTTTAAATAATGATAAATCAAGTTGATAAGGTTTAAAATAAACTTAAAACATGTCCAAATTTTATTGGTTGATGATATTACAACCCTATATCATCTCATATACTAATTCAGTCATTGTTGGAGGTTTTTAAGTGGGGTTTCATTTTATTATTAACTAATATTTTTAAGATTTCCAGAAGTACCCCTCTCATCTCAAATATAAGGGCACCTCTTTCCCTCTCCTATTAACTCAATTTTGAGCCTTCAATATCGGCAATAACATGCTAATTTCCCTTCGAAACCTCTCTAGTAATATTATAGAGGTTCTGGTCTTCTCAAAAGTCCAACTCTATTGCCTTAAGAGGAAGCTTAAAAGAGGTACGTTGAAGAAGAGGTAATCTCTTCTACCGATTCTTTCAAATTTTTTTCTTCTTCAACTTCTTATTATTTAGTTGATTCATTATAAAGTAATTACATAAATATCACTAATATTATGATATGTTATTATAAATATTAAACAACCCCATTTCACCTTCTATCCATCCTATGGAAAACAAAATCATCGTGCGTGCGTACGTACGGAATATCGTCTCCACACCGTGGTGTAATCTGTTTTTCCACAACCACCATACTTGGATGGGTATAATTCTGTAAAGAATAACTATATATGGTTATTATAACATCATACTGATTCTGATATATTATATCATTCACTCCAATTCCATTCAATAATTATGGGAAAGATATCATCTCTTGTGCATACGTACGGATTACCGTCTCCACGACGCGATTAGATTCATTATCCATGTTAACCATTCAAGAATGATTATAAAGTATATATAATGAATAATAATGGTATATATAGAATTATAATTCTAATATATTTATTTGTATATATATATATATATATGTCATCTACTTACTTTGATTCAAATAAATAAAGGAAAACAGTGTTTATGTGTACGTATGGCCTACCATCACCATGAACGGTGTGTTTTATTTCATTTATCTATCTATTATATATATATATACTAAATATATATGATATATAAATCATGTTTTACATTATTTAAGTAATTAAATCGTTATATAAGTAATAATAATATCAAGAACAACAAGTCCAAACACGTATGATAAATGAAACGATTTTACCGAAAATGTTGCTTTAACATGGAATTGAAAAAAGAAAGGGTAATATAAAGTCATAAGTAAATCATATATGATATCATAAATATTATTATTGTTATTTTACAAGTTAATAATATGTTTAACCCAATATACAGGAGTTTTGGACACGTATGGAAGAAATTGGACCTAAGGTAAGGGAAAAATTTGCAATCTCATTTTTAACCGAAATTGATTATGCATAAATATTTACTGGGGTTATATTTTTCATCCATGTCCATAAAAATGTTTTCAAAAAGTGTTTACTATTATTAAATATATGTTTAAATTCATGTTTACCCCTTTTTTAATTTTACTTTGTGTTATGGAAAGAATATTTCTTTTGTTTACCATAAGTGGTACTTTTTGACTTTTCTGTTAAAAGTACGAAGAGAATGTTTTTTTAACTTATGCGACATCAACAGATTTTTATGGTTTCATAACTCCTTAGTATCATGAAGCTTACTATAAAATATTTCATTATTATTTTCAACAAAATCCATTTATTTTAAAATTTCTTGGCATTTTCTAAGAAGAAAATTATTTTGAAGAAGAAAGGATATTTTCCTCAAGAAGTCATGTCAAGTGTTTTGTCAAAACTATTTTCCATCTAAGATGATATTATTTAGTATTATTATGTTTCAAGTATAATTTCTCTGTGATTTACATGGTTTAAATTTTTTTATGATGAAATTATATCCATTTGTTTTATATGGATTAAGTTTTAATGGGATGATGATTATGAAACCAATGTTATTCTTTGGGTTATGATGACTGATTTATGTTTATGTTTTGACACAAGTAAGAATTATTTCATTATGAGATGGGTGGGACCTATATCGCCCTTCAATTCATTGGGTAAAGATTTATTTTTCATGATACAGACATGGCTGGAACGACAAGTTAATCTGGTTCAGTGATACAGGACTGGAACGAGGAGTGAACTCGATTCAGTAAAGGACTTTGTCCACTAAAATGGTCTTGGCAGAAATGTCTTGGCTACTATGGAAATCATATCATGTGCTTAATGGTTTTCCACTATTACATATTTTGTTCCCATGCTATTTTATCATTATTAATGTTCCATTATGATCTATTCCTTATGTACTACAAAGATTTATTTCTCAAGATTTTGATCTTTAAACTTTATGTTCATGTTTTTTTAAGTTCAAATATATATGATTGGTTTTATTTTCTCCATGCATACCCTTACTGAAAATTTGAGCTCACCATTTATATGTTTTCTTTTCCCTAGGATTTAAAGAAAGGTTTTATGTAAGAAAAAAAAATGGGTAAATCATTATGGGAGATGATGAATATATTTCACCATGATTTGATGATTATGTTCCGAGTTTCCAAAGACACTAAACTATTACGGTCCTTGAGTGTTGGTTATTGTTATGTATTAATTATTTCTGCAAAAGTAATGTAATTCCCATGTATGTAAAGCTTGGGTCTTTATAGTTGTTATCAATGGAATGGTTTAGTTAACCTTTGGAAACAAGGATGTGAAAATTTTATTGAGATCCCTAGAAGATATTTATATGGTTTTCCTAGGGATGTTCCTAAGTTTATGTATAAGTATAGGTTATAGTCCTAGAATTACGGTAACGATCTTAGAATTTAACCTAAGATGTTAGATATTGAAGGTACTCCCCCTTGATTATGATTTTTGCCTCTCACACTATTCTTTTTGGGTTTTAGAAAATGGCTGGAAGCAGGAAGATTCACGATAATGAAGGATATGATGAAAAATAGAAAATGGAATGATATTATTCATGAGAAACCAAATTAAATTGGATCTGGTAGTCCACATATCGTTATTATTCCCAATCAGAAATCTTATAATATGATCAATATTCTCAACTTTGGTAAGATTCCTAACTCAGCTAATAAGATAAAGATGGAATTTCATGATGATCATAGAGGAATGAATGTTAAATTTCCCTCATGTAAATCATGTGGGAAGAGTCATCAGGGATAATGTTTCAAAGGAACTGGAAGATGCTTTGGGTGTGGAAAAGAAGGACACAAATCCAGTAATTATAATGGAAAAGGTTCAGTTAACACCATGGACAAGGATAATGGTTTTTCTAAGACATCAAAAATGGTTAAATGTTTTAAATTTGGAACGTACGAGAATTATGCAAACCAAATCCCTAAGTCAAAATCTCATGAATAGAATTAGCATGGTCGTATGGGTAGTATTTATGTTGATGATGAAGAAGAGACTAAAAATGGTATATGAGATGATAGAAGTGTTGAGTAATACAATGATGAAGATCGGTCAATGGTTTAAGAAGGTAGTGGAATTATTGCATGTTTATTAAGAGTAATTTTGTATAAGTAATTCCATGGTACTCTGGGATAAAGAAAAATATAAGGATATTTACACTATTGTTTTTATTTACGTTTTTTGAAAATATATGTTGACTGGTACTGGTAACCCTGAAATATTATTTAGATATTTTTGGAAAGTAGATGATATGAACATAATGAAGGGATACGGAGATAATGAAATGTTTGATAATATTAATGATCTCATGACTGATATAAGGACAAAGTGATATCATGGTTTGAGTATATAGAAAGTCTGGGATCATTCATATTTTCACAAAGATTATATGGCTATACATGTTTCAAGAGAATACATGATTAACGTATTCACATGTTTCAAATGAGATGAACAAGATATATCTTATGATATATGGGGGATAAATGATGGAATTCACATGCTTGTTATGTTACCTTTCAAGTAATCGTTTTCTTTTTACTATGAGATTGGACAGATGTATTTTGGATAAACATAAATATTGGAGTGGATTATGTTGGACATCAGGTAGTATTATTTAAGGATAGAACTTCTTTTTTGATATTATTTCTGGAATGTTATAATAGTATAGTTTTTGAAAAAGGATAGCCCATTGGACGAGCGACAACATGTTGCGTCGGACAAGGCTGTGGGAATCAAACCCACAACCGAAGTGCGACATGCCTTTATCGCATACCACTGGCCTATAGGAAGTCTCTGGTTAGTATAAATTTGTTTTAATTTATTATGTGGTATGATATATGAATTATAAGTCCATTTTAGGAACCATATACAATTAATCTCACTATAGATGGACTTTTGTATATTTAATAACTTTTGCTAACCTTTTATTTGAGACAGATGGAATGACCTATCATTCTATCTCATGATTTGTTAACACTTCACGAATGAAGAATTCAACTTCATTTCTTTAAGAGATGAAGTGGAAATTATTCAAGGAACGACCAATGGTGATATTGTACCAAAGCTAATAATGTATTTCTTCTAATTCAATTTTTTTCAAATTTAGGTAAATGATCATGAAAACCAAAACTGTTTTCTTATTTCCCTCATATATGATAAATTAGATGGTACATTAGATCATAAAAAATTTATGGCTTTGTTATTGTTGTCTTTTTTATAGCCATGTTCTCTAACACTCTCCATCATAACTTTATGGTTAGATTTCATTTCCATATCCATATTTCCACCTATGTTCTCATATGTGGAAACCCCATGATTAATTAATTTCGGTAACTGTTACGTTTCATAATATATTTTTTAAAGTTATGTTTTGGAATTCTTTTTTACGATGAGGGTTTCTATTAAATAAAATTTAAAGTAGTAAACCATTTATATCCCTGATGAATTTTGAGGGCCAAATTCATTTTAAGGGGGGTAGAATGTAACACCCCGAGATTTTATGAAAAATATTCATTTAATTTCATTGATGTCTGATGTTGTACGCTACACCAAAATTAGATTGTGTTATATGCTACAATGTATTAGCTTATATTATACACAAACATTATTCTTGGTTTGTGTTGCACGCAAGAGCAACCTTCCTCAATAGCGTGTGTTGTACGCAATTCTGAGTTTCACTAAACAACAATATATTGTTATAATATTATTATAAACTAGCCTTTATGAATAGTAGTAACAAAATTTTGAATTTTATGACATTATAATCCATCTTACACATTTTATAGAACATGGTATGAGAACAAAATAAATTTTGTAGGTAAAATAAGTATTTTTCAAAAAATGCAGTTTTGTCGTCTTTTGATGGAGCACCCACATTAAATTTAGTTTTTGACAAGTTTATAAGTTCAATTTGACAAAATAAAATTCTTATTTTGAATCAGGATATAAAAATTTAATTTGGATAAATTTTTGATATTTTTCTTAAAAGTCTATTATTTGATGAATTGTAAAAATACGCTAAATTTTAATTGAAAACAACTTTTTTCATCGAGATAATTAATATGGTGAAATTTATAATTTAATGTTTTTAAAGTATAAATAGAATATATTTTTACCATTTTATATAATTTAAGTCATTATCATTAATTTTACACTGAATTCATAAGTAAAAACATTTCAATCTTTTGCAACTTTTGAACTTTTAAAACCCATTTTCTCAACAGCAGGATTAATTTTAAATTAAATTCTGAAAATTTTATGTTTTGAATTTCGAAAAATGAATTCCATATTTGGAATCAGTATGTCCAAATTATGTTTATAATCTACTTTTTATTTTTAGGCATTATTAATAGTAAATACGGTAAATTTTATTTACCATAGTTAAAGGTAAATCAGGTAGTTAAGGGTAAATATAATATTATAAAATTACCCTAACACTTGTCTTAATATAATTGGATGATTATATTTTTCCTTAAATAATACTTGGGTAAAAATGGAAGCTAATTGAACCCACTTGTATTTGATTATGACCTTCTATTTATTTTATTTAAAGGAAAGTGAAATATGTCTCACTCAAACTTTAATGATTAGATTTTTTTTAATATAAGGTTATAAATAATATAAATTCGATTATAAATACTCATTTGAAATATAAAACGTTTTTCTTTATCATGGAAATTTATTTTTAATTTTTATGAAATATTTAATTACCTTAATAGCTGATACATTAATGATGTCGAAATTATTTATTTAGTGAAAAATCAATAATATAGTTTTTATTAAAATAACAATACCTATCAAAATTACACAAAACTTGACCAAACATTATTTGTCGAGTATATATATACCCTAAAGATCTGAGGTCTGGTGTTTTCACCATTTGGAGCCTTAAAAACTGATTAGAACATTTATATTATTTTATATTCAATGATGTCAAAGATGTCACCTTCATAATTTAATAAATATAACAATTTAAATGTTATGATTTTAAGATGATAAATTAGAGTAAAAATATTATTATGAAAGGTATTATATTTATATTCATCATAGGATTTTATTTTTATTTTTATAAAACAAATATGTATATTAAATAATTATACAAAAATATTGTAGTAATTATTTTGTTAAGAGATATACCAAATAAATGGATTTTATAATATTAAAATAAATAATATATGAACAAATTAATGTCTCCCATTGATTTTTTTGAAGAATATGATATGTTAGGAATATATCAAAATATTTTGGTTCGAACGTATATTCTCTCTGGTTTCTATTTAAATTCAAATAATGAATAGTGTCAAAATTGACACTATTGATATTTTATAAAAATAACATATTATTAAATTATTTAAAAATCACAAAAATATTTAAAAACAATAACATGAATATTATATGTTCTAAAAGGTTATAATTTATCTAATTATGGGAAATTTACAAAATTTAAGTTTGTATTTATAAGAATTTAAAATTTATAATTTTATTACCACATATAAAATTAAATAGATTAAATAATGATAAATCAAGTTGATAAGGTTTAAAATAAACACAAAACATGTCCATATTTTATTGGTTTATTATATTACAACCCTATTGCATCTCATCTTCTAATTGAGTAATTTTTGGAGGTTTTTATGTGGGGTTTCATTTTTTTATTAATTAATATTTTTAGGGTTTCCAAAAGTCCCCCTCTCCTCTCCTATATAAGAGAACCTCCTTCCCTCTCCTCTTCACTCAATTTTGCGCCTTCCAGCTCGTCAAAACCCTGAAAATTTATCTTCTAAACCTTTTTAGTTATATTATAGAGTTTCTGGGCTTTTCAAAATACCAACTCTAGTGCCTTAAGAGGAAGCTTAAAAGAGGTGTGTCAAAGAAGGGGTAATCTCTTCTACCGATTATTTCAAGTTTCTTTCTTCTTAAAATTATTATTCTTTATTTTTTTTAATTATAATGTAATTAAATACATATCACTAATATAATAATATGTTATTATCAATATTAAAAAACCCCATTTAACATTCAATTCATCCTACGGAAAATGAAATCACAGCGCATGCGTACGTACGGAATACTGTCTCCACGCCGTGCTGTAATCTGTTTTTCCACCACCACCTTACATGGATGGGTATAATGTTGTAAAAAATAACTATATATGGTTATTATAACATAATACTGATTCTGAGATATTATATCAGCCACTCCAATTCCATTCAATAATTATGGGAATGATATCATCGCTCGTGCGTACATATGGATTACCATCTCCATGACGCGATGAGATTCATTATTCATGTTAACCATTCAAGAATGATTATAAAGTATATATAATGAATAATAATGGTATATATAACATAATTATTTTACTGGATATATATATATATATATTTCATCTACTTACTTAGATTCAAGTCAATAAGGAAAGAAAACAGTGTTTATGCATACGTACGGCCTACTGTCTCCATGAACGGTGTGTTTCATTTCATTTATCTATCTGTAATATATATATAAATATACTGAATATATATTATATATAAATCATGTTTTAAATTATGTAAGTATGTAAATCACAAAATAAGTAATAATAATATCAAGAACAAAAAGTCCAAACACATACGATAAATGAAACGATTTTACCGAAAATGATATTTTAACATGGAATTGACAAAAGAATGGGTAATATAAAGTCATAAATGAATCATATATGATATCATAAATATTATTATAGTTCTATTTCAAGTTAATAATATTTTTAAACCCACTATACACGAGTTTTGGACACGTACGGAAGAATTTGGACCTATGGTAAGGGATAATTTTGCAGTCTCATTTTTATCCGAGATTGATTATACGTAAATATTTACTGGGGTTATATTTTTCATCCATGTCCATAAAAATTGTTTCATAAAGTGTTTGATATTCTTCCATGTATTTGTAATGTCATTTTTACCCCTTTTTTACTTTTACTTTATGTTATGGAAGGAATCTTTCTTTTTTTATCATACGTGGTACTTTTTGACTTTTCCGTTAAAAGTACGAGGAGAATGGTTTTTTGTCTTATACAGCATGAACAGATTTTTACGGTTTCATAACTCGTTATTTTCATGAAGATTTCTCTACAAGATTTCATGATTATTTTCAACAAAATCTTTTTATTTTAAAATTGCATGGAATTTTGTGAAATGAAAATGATTTTGAAGAAGAAAGGATATTTTCCTCAAGAAGTTATGTCCAGTATTTTGTCAAAACTATTTTCCATCTAAGATGACATTATTTAGTATATTTATGTTTCAAGTATAATTTATCTATGATTTACATGGTTTCAATTTTCTTATGATGAAATTATATCCATTTGTTTTATATGGATTATGTTATGATGAGATGATGTTTATGAAACCCATTTTATTCTTTGGGTTATGATGAATGATTTATGTTTATGTTGTGGCACAAGTAAAATGATTTCATTATGAGATGGGTGGTACCTATATCTCCCTCCAATGCATTGGGTAAAGATTTATATCTAATGATATAGACATGTCTAGAATAGAAAGTTAGTCTGGTTCAGTGATACAGGACTGGAACGAGGAGTGATCTCAATTCAGTAAGGGACTTTGTCCACTAAGATGGTCTTGGAAGAAATGCCGTGGATAATATGGAAATCATATCATGTGCTTAATGGTTTTACACAATTACATGTTTTATTCCAATTCTATTTTATCATAATTAATTTTCCTTTATGATCTATGCCTTATGTACTACCAATATTTATTTCTCAAGATTTTGATGGTTAAACTTTATGTTCATGTTTTTTTTAAGTTCAAATGTATATGATTTGTTTTATTTTCTCCATGCTTACCCTTACTGAGCATTTGAGTTCACCCTTTATATGTTTTCTTTTCCCCATGATTTAAATCAAGGTTTTAGGTATAAAAAAAGGGGGTAGATCTTTTTGGGAGATGTTGAATATCTTTCACCATGATTAGAAGATTATGTTATGAGTTTCCAATGATACTAAACTATTATGGTCCTTGATTGTTGGTTCTTGTTATGTATTAATTATTCTGAAAAAGTAATGTAATTTCAATGTACGTCAAGCTTGGGTCTCTACATGAATCTTCCAACACATATTTTTTCTATAAATGGTACATATACTTGATTCTCAACCCAGGTAAGCCATAAACCCCATCATGACATCCATTTATTTGGATTTATTAATCTAAAAGTTTTAGTAGTCTATGTTTGGATCATCATTCTTCTATATTGAAATTGTAATTATCACTTTATCAGTCATGTCTCATTTCACATATTCCATCATCCAATAATTTTTCAATAGATCTGGATATATAATAAAAACATCATTTGATTCTTGTTCAATATTCTTATTTTGGTTGAAAACCATCTGAAATGATGTTTTATTAGTAGAAGAAGATATTTTTTTGTTCTTCTTTCCA
The DNA here is from genome assembly GCA_963277665.1 of Viscum album. Taxonomy (NCBI): domain Eukaryota; kingdom Viridiplantae; phylum Streptophyta; class Magnoliopsida; order Santalales; family Viscaceae; genus Viscum; species Viscum album. The sequence continues at coordinate 1,707,991,373 of OY728150.1, forward strand.
CTTGATAGATAATTTAATCTTGGAATAATGTTATTTAACATTATAGAAACATGTTCATCTTTCAAGATCCTTCGAGAAATCTCATTAGATATTGGGGTTTGCATATTGTACTTTCATTAAAATATTTTATCATGAGTGTTAAACAGAAATCCAATATTAGTATCACATTCATGGATTGATAAATTCCATATTATTTATATATTTATCCCTTTTTCACATACAATCTTAAAAAAGATAAAATGTTCCATGATGAGGTATATACAACTAAAATATAATCAAATATTATATTTAGAGAAGGCATATACATCATTTTTTACATATACTTATTGGGAGATTATTATTCCATTTCATCCTTCACGGGATTCATTTGAAAGGATGATATGTCTTCATATCATTATTTCATTTTTAATTGTTCCCTATTCAAATATTCATTGTTTTTATATGGGTTTAGTTGAAATAATTTACAATATGGTGACTACCAGAGATATTTTTTATAGTAAATCATTAAACAATTAAACATGTTCATAAACAATCAAATCCTTTTTTTCTTTGTAATCAATTTCAGTCCATAATGTTTTCCCAAAATTTCATTAATTCTCCCCAATGGTTTATTTATTTCATTACATAAAATTATTTACATGTTATAAAAAAATACAGTGCAAATTTTCTCATTCTACCAAAAATATAAACAATGTCCATTAAATTAAGATCTATTTTCATTTCATTCAGGCATTAAGAGATTCTTATTTTTAGATTATTATGTTGTAGACTATAATTTTATGGATCTATTTGGGGATACTAATTATTAAAATATACTCACATAGAACCTAGATATATTGGATAGTTAACTGTTATTTTTCAAATTCATAGGTCTCATGTTTTTTATCTCTAAGAACATACATCAACACAAAATTATTGATAACATATTATAATTCAATTTTGTATTACATCTTCCATGATTTAGTAGTGTACAATTTTATAATTAATATCTATATCAATTTACCAAAATAATAAATCCATTTAATTAGTTAAAATACTCAAAATATGTATGTAAAAACTCTTGTTGGAGTATCCTGGGATATTCTAGATTATTTATCTTCAAGAATCCTCAATTTTATGTCCAATGCTTAACACATTATTTTGCGATAAATCCTTTTTCCTTATCTATTTTTATCCTAACATTAAAATAACTTGTCATATTTTATATTGAATACTTATGATTTTTTTCATATTATAATGAACTACCCATCTCAAATATATATATTTTTTATTTTCATATTGGGTGATTTTTACATCCATATAGACAATATTTTTTTTATTTAATGTATAAATTATCATCTTTTATTCCCTTTCAATATGAAAAGATGATTGTATTAAACTCTACGGTATGTATATCATGATATTCATTCACATGAGAGTAAAATTATCTCTGCGATTCTCCATACATGTACAGTTTATATACATCATAGAATAAAATTACATCATCGTAAGAACAATACAAAACTAATTTGTCATGACACTAACCATTAGGAAAAACTATTTCTATGGAATGTTCCTCTTATATTTTTTAGATTTTTTTGACTACTTATCCTTTTTTTCATCTTATTTTTTACACTAAATTATAAGAGAGGATATTCTACAATAACTATAATATAATTTTCCCTACAATATGTTTCTCTACTTAAAACAAATCAAACAAACACTTCATCAACATTAGATAAAGGTACAAATATAATAAATAAAATAAATATGGATAATTGTAACTTATGGAAACAAAAAATGAATTTTTTGTGAGGATCAGGTGAATAAACTAGAAATGGGTTGAATTTGGTTTTTCATTTTTTAATAAATTTTAATTATTATTCATTATTTTTTCGATATATAATTTATGAAAATATTATCTCTTATGAAAAAATGAATTTTTTATTCTTTACAAATTACCCATATTACATGAAATGTAGTAAGTAAATTAATATATAAAGAATTAATTTTTTTTAATGTTAAAAACTTACATTCGAATCTCACCCTATACGAAGATTTATTATTTTCCCTAATCACATATTATTTACACAATAATCTAATGTGATTTAGAAGGTATTTTTTAACCCCATAATTATTAACCCAATTTATTTACATATTAAAGTGAATTAAATATCTATATCTTCTCATTAATTTCATGGATTTCTGTTGTGATATCCATATATTGTAATAGTATCACTAGTATTATATCATTCGACCATGTACATAGATATTCTTTCATCCAATAAATTTGATGTCGATAAAAGGTCAGTACAAAGTTGTTACTGCGTTATCAAAATAAATTTCATTATTCTCAGAAAATATTCATTGAACACCTTCTAATATAAAATAGAAACACCTATTATTCTATAAGTTTTAAAATATTAATAAAATAAATAATTTAAAAAACATATTAAAAAGAATGTCACAACTCATACTCATTGTATCATGACATTCACAAATCCAAACAAACCCATCATAATAAGAAATGATTGAATCATAAAAATGAAGGTTATAATAACAACAAGCCTTCCGTCTATTTATTCCTCCCCTATAATCTCAATAAATAAACACAATATATTCAATAAATAATGAATAATCTAATCAAATTATCACTACATGTGTACCCAAATAATCATTATTTAGAAAAAAGGATCAAAATTTCATCATTTCATTAAAATAATTATATTTAAGTTCTTTTCAAAGAGATCATGAAATAAATTAGATATCTTTATATTTTTTTAAATCTTTTATCGTCTTATTTTTATATATAGGTACCCACAAATAATTTTTTTTATAAATATTTTATTCAGGATCCAATAGAATCATGTGGTGGCCATTTTATTTTCATAGTGTTTTATATATTGGTGTCTCAAATAATCTAATTTCAATTTTAATGAATTTCTATATGGTTGTATCCCTACTATATTTTATTATTCTCATTCTCTCAGATTGTTATCTCCTACAATATTAGAATATTTCCACTCATTTTCTTTATGTCTATTTTATATTTTAGAATATATATCTAAATTTTTATAGTATTCTTTGATAAAACTCTATTCTTTCTTAAACTATTACAACTGGAATCCACTGTAAAAAGTTAATAATGTGTATATATGATCAATTATAATTAGTTTAATATTCAATAACCATAATTATATGAGATCATCACATTTAAAATACAATGATTCAGCACATTTATGTAAACATTAGATAGATACAATGCTAGAAATATAATCATATTTATATTGAGTAAAATATTTTCTGTATTAAAAAACCATTAAAGGTTTTGGATGTCATCACACATTAAGATTACATATTTTCATAATATTATATTTTTCATTCCATGTGTCATTTATTTCTTAAGAATGCATCATGGTTTTATCTTCCGTTTCTCAATCAACTAGGATTCAACCACAATTTTTTTTTTGATTTATATAAAAACTAATATCCAATGAATTACCCTAATGTAAATTATTTAAAATATTCAATTTTATTTAAATAAAATAAATTTTGAGACTTAAATAAGAGTTTTACACTTTTTATTGATTTTTTCCTTTTCCAAATCATGAATTTAGTTCAAAAATATTTCATATAAATAGTCACACACAATTTAACAATATTTTGATATTTATATCTATAATAGATAGATTTATAATCATCTAAAATTCATTAGCATCACTCAAAATGATATATCTAAATTTAGTTTCTTTTAACATGAATGTAACGACATCCCATTACATTGATCTTGAAAAATTAGAATCTCTTTATGTCGCTATCAAAACCCTAAGAGTGATTTTATATATATCCATATACATGGATTCAGTGTCTAGATCCATTTACAGTAGTGATACTTGTGGATCACATTTATAGAATTATATTATATGAATGCCCTAAAATATTGAACCCAAAATATATATGGATCTATTATATATTGACATTCATGGATATCCTGATATGGGGATCCCCATATATAATTACTTATTGGTGTTTCCCCTAATGTGATGGATCATTTTGAATAACATTATATGGAATATGGTTATGGATACACCATTTTGTTTTAATCTATAACTACATAACTTTCCATGAGTTTCATTAGATGAATTCATACCTATGTTTATTAATATCGGGAATATCTTAAATCAGTAAAATCAACTCAAATAGAATTTTTTAATATAAAGATCATACTCAATCAATATTAGAATTATTTCACATGTACAATTTTATATTAAATACTTATTTTTGAGTATTTTCAATAAAAACCTCACTGATGTTAATAGTTTATCTTCAAAAATTTAGTTCATCCTTTATCCAATAGTTCATTATCAATGAATAATCGAACATAATGATTATAAACATTTGGATGGGTCCTCTATATCATTATCACCCCATAACATTAGTAATCCAATATATTAACCCTACTTATGATATATTCATCATGATTTTTACTTAGGCAGCCTATCAACTTTTCATTTTAATATTGTAGTAAATATTTATCTGTTCAGTACATATATAACATATTAGGTTACTCTCAATAAATGTTTTTGATGATCAAGGCTTCCCAAAAAAGCAAATATTTGTAAAATGATTTTAACAAAATGTGTTTAACTTATTCACATAATAAATTGATTCTAGAAGAAATATACATTATATAAAGGCATTTAAAGAATTCAAGTATTCATATAGTTGGAATTAATCCCCTAATAGCACCTTACTCCATATCCAGCAACTAATATATTTACAAAATTAATTGGCAAAAATATATACCAAAAACTAATACGAACATCTTTTTAAAACCCATATATTCTATAATTTCTAAAATATAGTTTTAATAATGGATTGATTAATTTTATTCTTTTATTATTTTTTATATATGACTTTTATAATTTTATAAATTCTTTTTATAGGGAAAATAAAAATATTATTATATTGTTGTTTTACACATAGAATTGATGAAACATGTTACATATTTGGTGAAATGATAATTTTATCATGGATGAATTTATAATATTTTTTATTCATGGGAATCTCATTTGATTTTATGGGAACCTAGACCATATATTGTATAGTAATTGATGATTCTCTCCCTAACCTTTCATGAAATTACTAGGTTTTGATGTTTCTCTTCCTAGTGTCATATATATCAAATTTTAATGGAGAATTGGAACTTATCAGCCAATTGGCTGTGAAAAAATTTTATTTTGAAGTTTTTTTCACATAATATTGTATGAGGATCATAGGATTAATAAAATATATCATCCAATATGTAAATTTAATGATGGTTTTTTTGAAATTTTTCAAAATATATATTTTCCATTCATCCTTATGATTATTATAAAACATGTCATATGATACATTTAATTAATATTTAACAATATATATTGATCTTATTGTTATTCACCACTATCATTCTTGGATTATGTAATATTATTTTCCCATGTAACACTTTGTGAGATATTTCATGGACAATTATGGTAACACTCTATATAAATTCATTGAGTGTGTCTAGAACCTTCATTAAAATATATGACATGTATAGTCAGCGATCAATGGTTGTCGATATCCATTCATGCTATGTTCTAGAAGTTGTAAGTGTTTTAATTTTATTTTTTAATCCAAGATTCAAATGGATACTAGTTTAGTTATTTTGGTAATGTTTGTTCTTTCATTTTACATTTTAGAAATATATTTTTACCACATCACTGAAATCCTAATTTTAACTTTTTTTATGATTTTTGACAATCCTTTATATTTTAATTAAATTTTTATTTATGTTTAATATTATTAATTGTTTATTAGTAGTGTAGTTTTGAATATGATTTCTTTTTATACATGTTAATAGATTAATATCCATCCATTGATCAACCTTTTAATTTTAACATAATAGATGAATCATTATATATATTCTCTTCAAATTTCCATGAGATAATTAGAATTCACTTATCTCGATCTCCACCTTATGTTCAAATTGAACTATATCCCTGTATCTTTTAGTTTCCCAAATTGGTTTTTTCTTCTCAAATAATTATTTTATATAACTAGTGGAGTATTATAATTTTAATTCTGGATTGATGGTAATATCGATCCTACAACCTACATGAATTTGGTTTATTCATTAAAAACCATATTTTATATCACAATATTTTCATCATTAAGAGAATTTCTACATATTTATTCATATAAAGTGTATGAGGGAAATATTATTTAAAAATATTCTCATTTAATCGAACCATTCCACTAATTTGGTTCTTTATAGGAATTATAATTTTCATGTACACTCAAACACCGATCTATATCTCATTAAATGTTATCAAAATGATGATTAAATTCTATCATAATGGATATTAGAGAAAAACATAATTTTAATTGATTAAAATAATTTATCTATGATTAATAGAATTAAATAATCCTTAAAATAGGGTAAAAATTGAGTTTAAATGAAATAAGAAAAAAATTTAATTCTTAAAATATGTAATGTAATATATATCAATAAATAAATAATTAAAACTTAATGATGTTGATCTAGTAACACTTTACAGTTCCTAACACCCACTATCATCATATTAGGATCTCATTAGAGATATTATTATATGAACAATTATAATAATTTTTGGAATGTTTATTTATATTTCAATTAATTTAAAATATAATGAAATTTCATTGTTGAAAATAATATAACAGATATTCAAGAATATAGAAAGTTATACACATAATATGAACAATTCAGGAATCATTATCATACCATAATATATAATTTCATATTTTTTTAAATATGATGTTTATGTGGTATTTATTATTATGATTCATAAATAAAAAATTGTAAAAATATTCCATTATATAATACAATCAATATTGAATAAAGACTCGTTGATATATAATATCATTTTAAACATAAAACTATAAAACAAATATCTAAAATGTATCGTTATATTTTTCTGGATATTAATTATATGATATAATATTTTCTTAACATGTACACATAATCATTTTATATCTTCATAAAAATAACCATCATATCAATGTTCTCTTATAAATACATTGGATACTTTATAGAGATTTTTAAAAAAACATGTGGGCTAAAAATTAATGAATAGGAACAATATGAATAAACATGAGGATCAATCATCATATAAGTCAACAATCATAACATAGATACAAAAATGAAAAGGAATACTAATAATAATATAAATATATTAAATATGGTATATATAGGTCCGAAATTAATTAAGATTAATGAATCCCTTAACTGTGTTAAATTCATAAAACACGTCATTATAAATATAGGATTTCAGAAAATCAACATACTTTTTAACATTACTCACTATGAACACTTCAGATTAAACATACATATTATTCGATGAGGTATAACAATTACTTACATTTATTGGTTTAAAATAGGATGTATCCCACTAATCAAACCTTCTATATTTCATTCTTAATCTTCCCCTATAAAAAATAAAATATATATCATGATTAAAAATGAAAACCCAATGAGGTGGAAATGGGTAAAATGATAATGATACAAAGTATAATATAATAAGATATAATATCATATTTAATGACAAAAATGTCGTATTTATTATTCAACATTAATAGGATATTAAATAATTATGTTTAATTAAGATACGGAATGAGAAAAATATAATTAATTAATAAATTTATATTAAATATAATACAATTTACTAAAAATTTAGGGAGTGAGTAAAGAGAAACATAATGTATCTAAAATAATAAATTTCCCTAAAAATTAAATGATACATTTTATTTCTAAAAAATTAATTTTAGAAATAATTAAAAAAATTATTATCATTATGAATGATTCATGTTATTATTTTGTGATGGAATTATTTCTCTTAAATTAATTATAAGGATTATAATAAAATAATTTTTTTTAAATAAGACTTAATAGAGTTTTATATTTTTATTATTCTTTAAATGGATCCTCACTTTCACACTAGATCCATAATTATAGACTAATCATATCAAAATTTTGTTTCCTACATTTCATCTTACATTGTTACGATGACTTTATTAACCAGTGGTAAGGGTGTCTTCTCATTGACCATAAAAAGGTGACGGAATGTTTACTATTACATAAACTGATTACACCATGTAGATTATTTCCAATTCTATGTATCAATTACAAATTGACTATATATTCACGAATCTCATTAATGGAAACATTTTTATGTGGGAAATGATTCATTTCATCACATATTGGCATAATCGAGAAAATACATTATTGTTTGAATAAATGACATGTGTTACGGATACATTACATTTTTTAGTGTATTATACATTTGGAATAGTGTATCATGTTGTAATGGAATAAGTAATCTCGGGCTCAAAAAATGTGGAATAATATTATCTCTATGATGGAATAGATAACTGGAACCTATTTGTTCCATGGTTATTCACATTGGGAATCTTTCTCTCATAATAATGTGTATCATTTTTATGTTTCCTAAGGAATAAAATTATCATCAATCCATGAAATACATTCTCATATTAAAAGGCTTCATAACCTCATCACATATGGAATCATGTGATCATCAAATATAATATTCATATTAGGAACAAACCCAATATGGATATTAATGAGATCTCATTCTCATAAAATAGTATTTTTATCATCATCCCTGAAGTATTACCATTGTTCCTATAACATGTAAAAACCAAGAATTTTCTATTATGTTGATGTAGAAAACATCTTATGATGATCCTATATGATTCATATGATCATCACCTAATTCTACCTAGACTTCCACATTTGTTGTAATACCAATATTTTTTTATGAAATATTTTTCATTCATATACATTTTATTACATTGATATATTTTATTAAACGCAACTCTATGTTTAAATAAAACATGATATACTATTAAGATTTTTTCATTTAATAAGATTGATGATTACTTTCCATTGGAATGGTTTATAGTAATATTATTCTATAAAGTATGAAAATATATTTTTTACACATGTATATATAATTTATTTTTTGGTTACCAATGGAAATAATTTTTTTGGAATGTTATTCAATAATTTTTATGAAAACAATTATAATTAAAAAAAATGTTTTATTTTAATAAATTAATAATAAAAAATTTACTGAATGTTTTAAATGAAATTTATATATTATGTTTTTAATAAACTATTTAAAAATCCATATTATGTGTCATCTAGGCATATAATAAGAAAAAATCCTTGTTAATAAATAAAATTAATGTTTTTTAATGAAATTTTTTTTACCACATTTGATGAAAATATTATATCCAATAATTTTTTAAAAAATTAATAAATTTATTTTGGAAATTGAAAACAATCATCTAAATATATTTTTCAAATTTATCATATGTTTCATTTTTGGATTATTCTGAGAATTAACATTCAATAATAACAGGTGAAAATACTTGTTTTTATTCATAACCGTCAAAAAATATAAAGATTTAAAAACATCAAAATTATTTTTATATGGTAATAAATATAATTTAATTTCATATATATATATTCATATAATTTATTTAATTTTAATATATTTAACATTTAATGTTGATATAAAAAAAATTATATTTTTTATATTTTCTATGTGGAGAACCAATTTTTCATCACACATACATGTTTAACATTCAATTGATTTTTTTACCATTTATTGATTTAAATTTGAATATTTGAATTACAAAGTATTAATTTGAATAATTTATATATTGAAATACCATAAACCAAATTTTTTTCCCATTATGAATAGGTTAAATTGGAAAAATTCATTACTGTGATTATGGTAAAAGTTGGTTTATAGAGGATTAAACTAAACTGATTAGGGGTAAAATGACATAGAATCATTTAAAACACCCACATTATTTGTTTACTTTGACCTTATGAAGCCTATTTATTAATAATGGTTTATTTATTATTATTTTTTGGAAAACATATTTACTCCTTTTTCATTATCAAAATTACAATTGATTCATTCACAACAGTCTAAAAGGCCACACCCTTTCTTATCCTCACCACACCATCAATGGAATTTGGTTAGTACAATACATCACCAACTATATTATATAAATTCCTCATCACATCTGAGACTTTTTTTATCATAAATCCAATCCAGGAAGACTTTAGGTAAAACCAAAATAGGTTATCCAGAGATGAGGTAATTTTTTTAACTGTAATATTTTTAAATAAATTTTCTTATTACTCCTTTAAATATTATTCAATTATTAAGATATAAATATATAATAATCTAAATTATAATTAAATTTTATTACTTTTATGTAATAATCTATGTCTATATCAACCTTTATTGTATTTTAAACTAAACTATCAATAATATGTACAAAAGAAAACAACCTCATGAATAGATATTATTATTTTTCAATGACCACAAATCCTAGATGAAAATAATGATTTATTAAATTTTTATATATGATATTTTTGATATTATTATAGTTGTTAAATTTTAATATCTCATATAACTTTATACATTCTATTTTATGGGAAATTGATATCGTTTCTCATGTATATGGTGGAATACCTCCTGGTGATGTTATATAAACCATTTTTGAAATATAATATACATGTGATATAATAAGGGATAAATTTGATGAATTTATGTGATATATATAAAAGATAATTAATTATGTATAGGTAATATGTTATTTACATTTATATCAATTCATCCATCAAGAAAAAGAAAACATTGTACATCTATACATAAGACATCCATTCTCCATAAATAGAAAATTTAATTTTCTATCACTATATTTAATGGATTACTAAAAATAAATATTTACATAAAATATATTATTTTTATATCATGTTTAAAATTATTAATATGATTTAACCATGATCAAATTAAGAGGACTCCAAAAATCGTCACCTACAAGAAAACGAAGTAGTTACTTAATGAAACATGAGTTTAACAATGATTTATTAATAAATAGAATATTAATGGATATTTGAAAATAATAAATTCTAATATATATATATGTGTGTTTAATTAATTGATTTATTATCAGTTTATATTTAATAAATATGATTTTCCAACATGCATTATTGAATTCGGGTCTTATGTTATGGTATTTTCGTTTTACTTCGATAATTATTTGAGAAACTTTCTATATTCACCACCTATTTATTTTATATGGGTTATATTCTACCAATGAATATATTTTCTTTATTATTCACCTAAATGATATTTTGATTGAAATATACATTTTTGGAATCCTTAATCATGTGGATAATGGTTCAAAAGTTACCAATGTGGTAAGGTAATTTTTTTCTCAATTTGCATTATTTGAGTCATATGATATGCTATACACCTATCATCTTTTATGATGTCTAAATAAATAGTTGTTTCCATATAATATAATTAATTCATATTAACATTTAATAATTTGTGTTTTATTTAATGTTTTTTTCATGGTCATTATGATACAATGTTATAATTTTGGTAATGGTTTTATAATACAATCACATCATTTGTATAGATTGTTTATATTTATACTTATGATGATTAAATATTGTAATCCATATATCAATAAAAAATTTGTTTTCTTCTCCTATACATATGTTATGAGAATAATTGTTTTAAATTTATTTTCCACCATTTATATACTCATGATTTTATAAGAATATTTTTCTGAAATAATATATTTCATTTTTTCCCAAGAAAAAAAAAGATTAATCTTTCTATCCGATGTTTTCTAATCATTTATTAAACATTTTTCTTCAATTTCTTAAAAAATTATAATGTCAATTTTTATCATTTTTTAAATTTTTTAATGTATTAGTCCTGTCAAATACCAATAATGGTATGTTTGAAAGTTACTGAAAATGTGATAAAAATTATGATTTTAATATTTATAGAATATATGGAATTTCCATTGTCAGGACTACTAAATTATTTAAATATTTCTTTATATGTTTCAAAAATCATTTAAAAATATAATTATTTATAAAAAAATTATATGTAATATTTTTTTATTTTCAATTTGGACTACACATTTTCTTTAAATTAAGGTTTTAATTGAAATTAGAATATTTTTTTAACATGAATCCGAGGTTATTTTAGTAGATTTTTTTTGAAAATGTTATATGTTCTTGAAAAAAATATATTCTAATGTAGAAAGGATATTCTCAAAATGATATGTTCCATGTTATCATGTAAAATATATTTCCATCTAACATTATATCCATTGTTTTTTCTTATGATATAATAAGGATATAATCTATGTATACCTAAATTTTAATATATCATGATTTATTTTGATGATAATGAAACGATGTTTATGAATCATGTTTCTCATCCAAGGTTTACTCCGTGAAAAAGTTATGATGAAACCCATTTATCATCCACTAATGATAACATTATCCAATTTTTATGAAACACATTTTATTTCCATGAGTTATTTTATGATTAAATTATACATGAAACCCATTTGTTTTCTTGTGTACTAAAATGATGAAATGATTATAAAAACCATTCATTTTCCTGGGTTCTGATATGGTTAATGTTTTTTGATTTTACACCATATGTATGATCGATTTTCATTATGTGGAGGATCAAAAATTTATTTCTCTACAATGAATTGGGTAATGATTGATGTCTTATGAGATAAAATGGATTTAAATGGGGAGTAAACTGTGATTAGAAAGTTACTTTGTCCACATAGACAATACTTGGAGTTAACCATATGATGTGGCTCAATGTTTACTTAGTTTTTCCACATCATTAATTAATTTTTATCAATTTTATTACTTATTTTTACGCTTTTTAATAAATATTGGAACTTTTGTAATTTAATCAATACATCTCTTAATTAATCATTTTTTATAATTAAATATGTGTTTTTAGTCCTTTTATATAGTCTTTTAAATTATTCCATATTTATTAACTCACTTTTTAGTTTAATAATCTTAATTTGGTTTAATTTGTAATCATTTTAAATGTTTATTATTTAATTATTTTTCATTTTTATTTGCCTTAATATAATTTAGATTTTAATTGAAGACTTTACCATTTAATTCTGTTTTATTTAAATAAACTAACCTTACTTTTTAACCGTTTCAACTATTCTGCTAACTGTATAAGAATAAAAATTAAATTTAATAAAATAATGCATTCTTTATTTTATGTTTTCATTTTTTCAGTTAATTAACTAACTTAGTTTATTAATAACTTTAATTATTTTAAATTTCATGTTTGCAGATAGTTATTTGTTTGAGTTTTTTATTTATTTAGAAATTTGTTTAATCTTAATAGTTATGCACTTAGTTAATAATTAGTCTCTTTTATTTTTTTATTCTGTTAAATAATTTAGTTACTGCCTCGTTATAGTTAATTATTTAGTCTTAAACAACATAGTTAAATTCTATTTTGGGTTAAATAATTAATGTTTTACCATTTTATTTTTAGTTATAAGTTAATTCTTATTGTTAACATTTTTAATTATGTTATATCGGTGAGTCGTCACTACGATATTGTGACACACCTATCTTTTGTCACACAGAAGTTTTTTTTATAACTATCGGTGAGCCATGACACACTAATGTTGCAATGCACCAATCATTTACATCGGTTTCGGTCTCTCTTTTTAATTTTTCGGTGAGTCGTTATTTTCTTCCATCGGTGTGTCACACACCGATTTCTTTTATTTTAACTAACTTTTTTTTATGATGCGCCGATGTTGCTACTCACCTATCATTTTATTTTATTTTGTCCCGTTGCGCGTTTTTTATTCCTTTTACTGGTGAGTAATGACTCACCGCTGCAAAACTTCCATCGGTTCCACGTCACATTGATTACTCTTTAATTTAATTATCTGTGGTTCATCTTTTTTTTACTAGCAGTTACACTTTTAACTATATGTGTCTTATTTTTATCTTTCACTGAGACATTTTATCGGTGCCATGTTGTTTCCCCTTTGTTTCCATTCTTGTTTTGTTGATTCAATGACTCATTAATCCATTTCCTCCAGCCTCACTCACAGACGCCGATCATTTTTCTTCTATCGGTGTCTTGTGACTCAATGTTAGTTCACCAATTTCTCACCCCTCTGGATCCATTCTTCTCCTTCCTCCCTCAGACTGATACTCATTCTCCTCGTACGAACATCATCCTTTTCACAAGACACTGACTCCATTACTTCTTCCCATAATCTCACCATGAGACGCAACAACCCACTAACTCAATTTCCTATCATCCTTCTAGTGATTCTCAATGACCAATATTCCTTCACCGGTGCTTCGCAACCCATTCTATCACTGAAGATTGCTCATCCTCATGTTGTTCCACAATTTCAGTCAAGAAGAATTTATAAGATCAATTCATTTATAAAACAAAGAGCTGAATCAATTTTGTGAGACCTGAAATTCATTGCTCTAAAAACACACCATTGGTATGCTGAGTAGATCTATTGCGCCACTGTGAATAAAAATCAGGCTCTCCACCTTGAAGCAACTGTGTCGGATTTGTAGAAAGAGGAATCCTACTCCCCTGCTTCATTCTAATTTTCCGCACCTACTAAAGGATAAGGGTTTTGTCATTGTGCGAAGAGGTCTGGATTCTGCCTTGCAGAGTTGCATCACTGATATCAGAGCAACCCACAGATCTTGAATCATTGTATTTTGTTGTTGTTGAGGGATTTCATCTACGGAGATATGTCACCGCAACTCCTGTTGCATGGCTGAGGAAGAACTAGGTGCTGGTCTCTCTTACAAAGTCCATCGTTGGCCTCCACGTGCTCTGCTTTAGTGGCGCCGAAGATGACCCCCTTCCCTTGTTGTGCCAAATTTGGGGGGGGGGGAGATAGCCTAATTTATTAAAATAAATAAATAAATAATAAACTTAATAAGTCAATAAATGATTAATAAATGATAATTATTAAATAAACTACTGAAAAATAATAATTAATAGTATTTAAAAGAATAAATATTAAATCTGATTATTATATATTTTATTTAATTTAAAATAAGTATTTAATTTAAACATTCCAATTAATAACAAACTTAATATTTTAAATTTACATTAATAATGTTAATTAATAAAAATTAATAACTTAGTAACAATTTAACATTATAAGTATCTATTAATAAAACTTTTTATACTTTAAAAATAATAAGAACTGTTACTCAATCAACATATAATACGTAAATTATTATCATTCATATTTTATAAATATATAAAAACTATTTTAATAATAAATTTTATTTCATTTTAGTTAATTTTAAATTACTAATTATTAATAATAGTTTCACTAATTGAAAAACTTAATTAATTATAATAAATATAAATCATATTTTATTGAGAATATATAATAAATTAATAATCATAATAATTAAATTTAATATTAACTATTAGCTTAGTTATTTATTAATTAACTTTAATTACTTTTTTATAAGTATTATAACAGTAAAAAAATATAAAATATTAATTAACATTCATCATATTTTAATTATTATACTTTGTTTTTAACATGTTTTGGTTCACACTGAAGCCTAAAAATTGTCCATGGTCATGCAACTAAATTAGCAGGAGTTAGTTATGTGAGTATAATTAGTGTGACATGCCTGTCACGAAAAAACGCACGTGTGCGGTGTAACAGGAAAAATGAGTCCATGTTGTTGGAAGCGAGTGGTGACATGCAGTATATGAAGGAGGGTATTAAAAAAGAGATACAACATAATTTTAAGGGGATTCATTCCAAGAACACACCAAACACGGGAGTGGAGCAAGAACCTTAGAGGTGAATTCTGGAGCAGCTCTCAGAGAACCATTCCTTATTGACCCGAGGTCCAGGAGCCGGAATTCTTGCCAAGAGAGGGAGTTTTCTTCCTCTGTTATCTTTCAATTCTTCTCCTTTGTAATTGAATTATTTTTCTTATAAAAAATATAGATTATGATAGGCTAAATACTTCCAGTCCGGGGTTAGAAATCGAATCTACTGGTTACTTTCTTTTTCTCTTCTCACTATAATTTTAAAGTGATCGGAATTGATCGGCGAGGTCAGTTCTGATTACATTCAATTGAAATGTACCACCAGCTCTTAATCTAAAAATTCCACATTGATATAGAGAGTTTAAATATGGATTAATTTTCTTGAACATTTAAATCGAAATAAAAGACTACAGGACAAACTGCGAGTTTGTTTTGTGATCTTTTCAAACTAGAATTCTCAAGTTGATTAACCGAGGAGTAGCGAACTACAAGATTTGTCAGCCTGAGTGATTTATCTCCTGGTGGGGGAAATAAATCACTAATTTTCAATGGTATTAGCTGTAATCACTTTTTTGTAAAGGAATGTTTTCAAAACTAGAAGAGTTGGTATTTTCCCCAGATGTATTTCTCTAGATTGTTTACTCATCAGCATATTATTTCCCTGTTACTAACTGTTTTTATCCTGTCTCTTTCTTTGATATAGATTAGAACAAAAAATTAAAAATAGTATTATGTTTCATTTGTTCCATATAATAAACAAAATACAAAAATACAAAAAAATGAAAGTCAATTCCATTTATGACAACAATGGGATCATTTTGTTAATTTTTAGAAGACTAGTGGTCAAAATAGCCTTCCATATGGGTTCGACCCTTCTTGCCACATATACTGTAGTTTGAGGAATTATAAATTTTAAACATTAATGGGCTTCAAATATTGTTCATGTCAAGTTTTTGGTACTATTTCCGGGGAGGGAATGAGCCATTACATTAAAAAACACTAAGAAACACATATATAAAAACTTTCAAAATATGTAAAATTTGAAAACTGTAAAAAAACGATTACTTATCATTCTGAACTGTAACTACTGAGTGCTATTACTATTATTTTCATGAGAACAAGAACTTATGGTGCTATATTAGAGCCATTGAACCTATAATTAGATAAACATCTCACTACTCTATGATAAAAGAACAAAATTGAAATTGAAAACATAGATAATAGAGTTCTTACACTTAATAACAATCAAAATCAACTAGAAATATTAGATGAAAATTAAAGGCCTAGGATGAGGGAGTTCCAACTCCCACAATATTCATGCAATCCATCATCCATCAGATTAAGTCGTAGGGCCAGAAATAATGATTTTAAACAATCACACTTTTCACTACTGCCTTCTTTTAATGGGATCTCTAATGAGGACCCCTTAGACTTCATTATAGATTTCTAAAATACTATGCAGCAATTACCACTTCTACAACTCACAGATAATGAACTAAGAATGACATTCTATCCCTTTTCCTTTAATGGGAGTGTTAGAAATTGGATTCTGAGTTTAGATGAGAACATTTTTGAAAACTGGGATCAAGTGTATAATTTGTTCATTATGAAAATTTATCCACAACGATTAAAGCGTGAACTTAGAACAAAAATCACTATTTATTTTCAAGAGGATGGAGAAGCTTTTCATGATGCTTGGAATAGATTTAGGGATCTTATTAGGCAGTTTCCACATTATCCACTACCATCTCACCTTCTTTTGGATACTTTCTATGAAGGGTTGTCCTCCTCTGGACAGAATCCAGTAGACCATGCTCTTGGGGGTAGTTACAATGATAAAATAGATGATGAATGTAGACAAATCATTAATAATCATGGACTAAATTCATAATATAAATATTCAAGAATAAAAAGAGTCAATAGAAATGTTAACCCAAACACTGGTTCAATGAATGAAACTCAAGCTCAACTGGATGAAATCACCAACCAACTTCAATCTTTAATGAAGAAGAACTCAAAACAAAATGTTAACCAACATGGCTATCAAAATACCAACCAATCATTATAGGAACAGTGTTTCCAGTGTGGTGTGTTTGGGCATACTGAAAACATTTGTCCTTTTATTGATATGCCATCTCAACAACAAGAGAACTAAAACATTGCTAACTATGCTCCAAGGAAGCCTCCTAAAGAAGATCCATTTTCAAACAATTATAATCAAGGCTATAAGAACCATCCAAATCTGTCCTTGAATGATCATGGCTTACATAAACAATCCATTTCCCCTAATTACTTTAATCATCCAAGACCAAACATTCAAAATCAACAGAGGGGTGAGTCTTCAAATGTTCAAGGAAATAATGATAATCACTTGTCTTTTATGCTTGATCTAATCTTGAAAACAATCAACTACCAAGAGGAATGATACATGACTCAGTTGACCAAACATCAAAATCAATACGAGTCTGATAAAATGAAAACTGATGTTAGAATGCAAAACATGAAAACACAACTTGGCCAACTTGCTTGAGATTTTTTGTCTAAGTAAAAAGGTATACATCCAAGTTCCACTAAACATAATCCTAGGGATAATTCCATGGCTTATGTCACTAGAAATGGGTATAGTACTAAAACTATTGCTAAAAAACTCAATAAAAATGCTCAAAATGAAAATTTTCTTCAAAATGGTAATAAAAATATGCTTTACACATGTGCTGGAAATTCACAGAAAAGTAATGTAAATGATCAAAATCTGAATTTTTTATCTGAAACTCAAGATGAAACTTCATCTAAAAATCAAAGGAATAAAGGAAAAGAAAATGTTGAAGAAAAGGTGTGGGATATACCTACTGTTCTGAAAATATTTTCCTCACCAATCCCATTCCATGAGAAGATGAAACCTCAAAGTAACACCAAGGCAGTACTTCTTCAGTTCCTTGGTCTCCTTACTAATCATAAAGTGATCATTCTTTTCATACATTCTTTAATTCAAATTCCATCTTATCTTAAATCTCTTAAGAAAATCGTTTCGAACAAAAAAACTCTAGAATAATTTGCTACTTACAGCCTCACTGAAGAGTGCAGCGCTATACTCCAAAATAAAATCCCACCTAAACTGAAAGACCCTGGTAGTTTTGTCATACCTTCCACACTAGAAAACCCTGAACAACATAACTATTTGTGTGATTTAGGTGCAAGAAATAATCTTCTCTCATACTCATTGTTTCAATAGTTGAGGATGGGTGACCTTCAACCCACCATAGTCATACTAAAGTTAGCTGATAGATCTTTCACTCATCCTGTGGTTAGGGTGGATGATTTGATAGTTGGTCTTGGGAATCTGTTATTGCCTACAGACTTTTTAGTCTTAGATATGGAGTGTGATTAAGAGGTGTCTGTCATTTTATGCAGTCCCTTCTTGACTATAGGTGGTGTTGTTATTGATGTATCTATGGGTCAATTAATCCTTAAAATTGGAGAACAACAAGAAGAGTTCGATGTGCTTAAAACTGTTGAAGGACCAACTTTTCCAAAAAAAAACTATTCAATGATATAGTCCTTTGAAAATGAGAACTCAACTAGAAATATTAAAAATTATAAAAATCAATCCTATATTAAAGTAAATAATTGTGAAGCTCAAAATCCTATTGAATCTGTTTTAAAAATTGAAAATTCTAATCAAACTGCAAATCTGGAAAATTTTCAAGAACTGGACAACTGTCCAGTTTCTGCTGAAGAAGGGTCCTCTGTTTCTGAACTCAGGAGCTATTTGAGTGAATTTGAGGGTGTTTCTGTCAACTCCATCCTTTTTGAACACTTTGATTTTGCTGACGGAGAAATTATAAGACAACTAGATGATTCTATTCTGATAAATTTGTAGAAATCTGATTTGGAAAATCTTGAGAGCATACTGCCCACTTCGGAGAGTGGTACTGTTACTTCTGAATCTGAGCATGAAATTGAAAATCTTTCATCATTTCAAACTCCTTACAAGATATATGTTGAATATCTTGGACCTTCTAGGCCTAATAGTCTTTATTCGAGTGTAGAACCACCCTCTCTTGAACAGAAACCAATCCCTGCTCATCTTAAATATTCATTTCTGGATGAGAACTCCACTTTGCATTTAACAATTTCTATTGAACATAAAGAAAACCATGAGGAAAGATTGTTCAATGTTTTAAAAAATTTCAAATCTACCATAGGTTGGACAATAGCTGATATCAAGTGTATTAGTACCTCATTTTGTATGCATAAAATACTTATGGAACCTGATCATAAGCCTATGGTAGAATATCAAAGAATATTAAATGCTAACATGAAAGAAGTCATGAGAGAAGAAGTGATTAAGTTGCTGGACACTGGAATGATATATCCCATTTCTGATAGTTATTGGGTCAGCCATGTCCAGGTTTTCTCCAAGAAGGGAGGTTTCATTATAGTTAAAAATGAAAAAAATGAAGAAGTCCAAGTTAGGAAGTCCAAAAAATGGAGAGTCTGTATAGATTATAGAAAGCTTAATGCATCCATAAGGAAAAACAATTTTCAAATGCCCTTCTTGGATCAAAATCTTGAGAGGTTCGCTGGAAATGAGTTTTCCTGTTTTTTTTATGGGTATTCTGGTTACAACCAAATTCCTATTGATCCAGAGGACCAGGAAAAGACCACTTTCACATGCCCCTTTGGAACATTTTCCTACTAGCGGATTCACTTTGGGTTGTGTTGAGCTCCAGCAACCTTTAAATGGTGTATTATGGCCATATTTTCAGATATGATTGAGAGAATTATTGAGGTTTTCATGGATGAATTTTCCATTGTGGGTAGCACTTTTGATACTTGTCTTGGAAATCATGAGTTAGTCTTGGAGAGATGCATTGAAACTAACCTTGTTCTTAATGGGGAGAAATATCAATTAATGGTTATAGAATGTATTATGCTTGGTCATAAGTTTTAAAAAATAGGTCTAGAAGTGGATACTTCTTGGATTGATGTTATTCGAAAATTTCCACCTCATGTAAATGTCAAGGGTGTTACATGCATCCTAGGACATGCCAGTTTCTACTAGAGATTCATAAAATATATTTCTAAAATAACTAAGATCTTGTATTCTTTGTTGGTCAAGGATGCACCTTTCAATTTTGATGAAAACTATTTGAAATCATTTAATCTGCTTAAAGAGAAACTCACTATATCACCTGTCTTCACTACACCTGACTGGAAACTACCTTTTGAACTTATGTGTTATTCTAGTGAAATGGATTCAGGTTATGTCCTTGAAATGAGGAAAGATAGGAAGTTGAATGTGGTGTATTATTCTAGTAGACAGCTAGATGATTCCCTAAAGAACTATACCACCACCAAAAAATAATTTTTAGTTGTTGTGTTTCCTCTATAGAAGTTTATATAGTATCTGTTAGGTTACAAATTTATCATTTTCACTAATCATTCTGCTTTAATGTATTTTTTGTCTAAGAAAGAAACTAATCCCAAACTAATTAGATGGATTTTGTTGCTACAAGAGTTTGATTTAGAAATTAAGGATAGGTATGGAGCTAAAAATTTAGTTGTTGATCACCTATCTAGGCTTCCACATACCCATTCTGAAGATCCTAGGGAGATAAACTCTTCCTTTCCTAATGAGAAGCTTCTTAATGTGTCAATCAGGTAATCGTCTTGGTTTGCAGATTTTTCCAAATACCTTACAGAAGGTGTTTTTCGAAAAAATAATTTCAATAACCAAAGAAAAAAATTCATTTCTAATCTTAAGTATTATTTTTTGGATGATCCCTTACTGTTTAGAAGGTGTGATGATCGTATTCTTAGAAGGTGTGTGCCTGAGGAAGAGATGCTACCTACCTTAGAAAGTTGGCATTCTTCACCTTGGGGAGGTCACCATGGTGGTGGAAGAACTGCTCAAAAAGTCCTATAATCTGGTTTATATTGGAATAACCTTTTTAGGGATGTTAGGAGCATTGTGGTTGGCTGTGATATGTGTCAGAGGCTAGGCAATGTTGGTAGAAAGTAAGAGTTACCCCAAAAAGGAATTCTGGAAGTTGAGATTTTTGATGTCTGGGGTTTAGATTTCATGGGTCCATTTCCATCATCTCATGGTAATGAGTATATTCTTGTTTCTGTACACTATGTTTCAAAATGGGTTGAGGCAGTTGCACTACACAACAATCAAGCCAATTATCTAATAAAATTTGTGATGAAGACTATCTTTACAAGATTTGGAGTCTCATGAGCTTTTATAACTGATAATGGAACACACTTTAAGAACTATAAATTTAAAGCTTTGTTGTAAAAATATGGTTGTGTTCATAAAACTAGTACTATGTATCATCCCCAGTCTAGTGGACTTGTAGAAATTTCAAACAGGTAACTTAAAAAAATACTTGAGAAAAAATTGTCAAATTCTAGGAAAGAATGGTATCTTAAATTGGATGATGTTTTATGGGAATATAGAACTGCTTTCAAAACCCCAATAGGTATGTCTCCTTACAGGCTGTTGTTTGGGATATGCTTTCATCTACCAGTGGAGTTGCAACATAAGTCTTATTGGGTAGTTAAGGCTCTAAAATTTTATTTTAAGAGTGTAAGATGAGTGAACTAGATGATATTAGGAGAGAGAGTTATGATAATTCAAGAATTCATAAAGAGAGGACAATATTTTTTCATGATTCTATCATTCAAAACAAGGAATTTAAACCTGGACAGAAGGTCCTACTCTTTAACTCTAAACATAAACTCCTTCCTAGAAATCTAAAGTCCCAGTGGTCTGAACTTTTTACAATTGTGAGAGTTATAAATATTGGAGCTATTGAAATTTTAGGTGAAGAGAATAAACCCATTTTGGTTAATAGGCGGAGAGTGAAATTGTATTTTGAAGGACAGCCGAAGGGCTTGGCCACCTTCACAGTGCTTGAAAACTATTCTTGAATAATGTCTGGCGGGGGACTTTAAATATAGCGCTACATGGGAGGCAACCCATGGGTTTTTTGTCTTTATGTTGTTTCTTTTTTACCTTGAATAAAATGATGCTTTTGTGCTCTGTTTTTGTGAAATACCTGTTTCTGCTTGTTCGTTGTTTCTTGGTTCTGTCCTAGGATGCTGATGATGTGTAATAAAGGAGTGGAATTCCCATGATCATTTTTGGACAAGAACCTAGTCAGGGCAGTACTTCAACTATTTTCATCTATTTTTCTAATCAAATTATGCTACTTGTGTTGCTATTGAACTAAAAATTCATGCTTGTATAAGAAATTCTTCTATATATTTTCTGAAAATCTGCTACATATTTTTTGAAAATTTGCTGCATGTCATTCATAAAAAAATCCTACTCTATATGTTGTGGCTCGAAAATAAATTTTTCTTTGAATATTCAGTTGCATGATTGATGCCACTACAAAACACTGTTTTTTTTTTAAAAAAATCGGCATGTTCCTGTTGCTGTGAATTGAAATTCATTGTTTAAAAACAATTCACTTAAAGAAATTAAATGTGAATGGTTACATGCTTCTTAGTAGTTGTGTTTTTATTGGAACCGATTAGTCTATAGGTTGTTTAGCATGCATCTTTCTGCTATATTGAACATGCAATTGAATCATAGTTTTGAAAATACTTACACCCTATCCACTATGCACCCACAAGTTTCTTTCCTTGTTTGAACTCTAATGGAAAATCATTTTCACTAGAATTAAATGTTAATGTTTCTACTTTTTAATGAACCTATTGATTATTTATTCATTGAGGCGAACAATATCTTTTAACTTCAATGTGACCTCTATACATTCCATCAATCTACGTAATTGAAAATATGCTTTGAATCATAATTGATTAATTGTTCTTCTCCATATTTAGAAGTCAACTATGGGGGAAAAGATGGGTTTTAAGTGTGGGGGAGGGGGTCAATTATTGACTATGCTATATTAATCATAATTGAGATCTCATCAACTCCAACCAAAACTTTAATCTTTTGATTAAAAATGGGTAAATTTCTTAAAAATTCTTGTACAATTTTAGGTTGTTAACTGTTTTCCAAATGGTTTTGCCTATGAAAAATATTTATTTTGTAGTTAAGTTGTGAATTGAATCTGAAATTAATGAGTTTGGATTATTACTGAGTGACATTTACTTGGTTTTTGAAAGGATATCTTGGTTTAATAACTACTACTGAAAGTGATTTTGGATACATGTTTGTAGAATAATGATCATAACCCTCATAACTGGAAGTTTCATTCTGATTCCAGGGGCCTCATTCATCTTTAATTAATAAAAATAACCCTCTTAATTAGCCAACATAAATGATTTTTATATAAAACTTTTGAAACTAGATTAATTTGGGCATTTGGGATCCCACAGTGAGTCTCTGTGGACCTAGATGCTGGGTGTGTTTCTGTTTACCATAAGCCCTCTATTCAGCTTGAATTAGTGCTTATGCACAGTTCTTAGCACAATGAAACATGGCTTGGGAAATATTAAATAATGTTTCCATGGTCAAAAATGCGTTCATTAAGGTGAGGGGAATGCTGATCGCTAAATGATGAAGGGGAAAATTGGATTATATAGAAATTATTTTGGTTGTATCAATAAGGTGATTTAAAAAAATATATTAATTTTTGGAACATAGTTTAAGAATCTATGTAAAAAGATCCTCGGTTAAGGTCTTAATTCCGTTATTTTTTTTACCACTTTTCATTTTTGGATTAGAATATGATCCTAGATTGAAGTGAATAATTAATTAGTATCAAATATGAGGCATGAAATCTTCATTAGTTGATGATTAATAGCATTCTTGATTACTCTTAGATTATTTGTTCTATGAAAAACACCATTTTAAATCATATTTTTCAAAAAAACAAACATGTTGATAGATTTTGTCCTCTGTTTTTAAATGGTTGAACATGTTTACAATGTGATTGTAATAATATACACTTCACTGTTTTTAAAAGAAAATAATACATGGTATTGTTTGGGGACAAACAATGCTTAAGTGTGGGGGAATTTGATGTTGAACTATTTGGACTTTGTTTTTCCACATAGTTTATTCAATTTTTATCAATTTAATTAATTATTTTGATGGATTTTAATAAATAATGGCACTTTTTAAATTTCATCACTACATCTCTTAATTAATCAGTTTTTATAATTAAATAGGAGTAATTAGTCCTTTTCAATAGTTTTTCAAATTATTAAAAATGTATTAACATACTTTTTAGATTAATAATCTTGATTTGGTTTAATTTTTAATAATTTTAAATGTTTATTATTTCATTATTTGTCATTTTTTGCATTAATATTATTCAGTTTTTAATTTAAGACTTAACCATTTAATTCTGTTTTATTTAAATAAATTAACATTAATTTTTAACCATTTCAACTATTCAACTAAGTGTATATGTTTAAGAAATTAAATATATTAAAATAATGTGTTCTTTATTTTAATTTTTCATTTTGTCAGTTAATTAATTAACTTTGTTGTTTAATATCTTTAATTACTTTAAATTTTCTGTTTGCAGATAGTTATTTGTTTTGGTTTTTCATTTAGTTACAAATTTATTTAATCTTAATAGTTATGCAATTAGTTAATAATTAGTCGCTTTAATTTTTTTAGTTTTTTAAATAATTTAGTTAGTTTTTAGTTATAGTAAATTATTTAGTCTTATAAAACATAGCTAAATTCTTTTTGGAGTTAAATAATTAATGTTTTACCATTTTATTTTTTGTTATAAATAAAATTTTATTTTTAAAGTTTTTAGTTTTGTTCTATCGGTGAGTCGTCACACCGATGATGTGACAACCTGATATTTTGTCACACCGCTGTTTTTTTATAATTATCTGGGAGTCGTGATGCACCGATGTTGCAGCTCACTGATCCTTTGCATCGGTTTCGGTCTATGTTTTTAAATTTTCGGTGAGTCGTTATTTTCTTCCATTAGTGTGTCACACACCGATTTCTTTTATTCTAACTAACAGTTTTTCATGATGTGTCGATGTCGCTACTCACCGATCATTTTATATTATTTTGTCCAGCTACGCGTTTTTGTTATTCCTTCTACCGGTGAGTTACGACTCACCGATGCAAAACTTCCATCAGATCCACGTCACACCGATTACTCTTTATTTTAATTATCTGTGACTAGTATTTTTTTAAAGTAACGATTACAATTTTAACTATCTGTGTCTTATTTTTATCTTTCGATGAGTCATTTTATCAGTTCCTCATTGTTGCCCCTTTGTTTCCATTCTTCTTTCGGTGAGTCAATGATTCACCGATCCGTTTCCTTCGTCCTCACTCACAGAAGGCGATCAATTTTATTTTATCGGTGTCTTATGACTCACCATTAGTTCACCAATTTCTTACCTCTCTGGATCCATTCCTCTCCTTCCTCCCTCAGAACGATACTCATTCTCTTCATACAGACATCGTCCTCTTCACAAGACACCAACTCCATTAATTCTTCTCATAATCTCACCATCACACGCAGCATCCCACTAACCCAATTTCCTATCATCCTTCTAGTGTGGTTCAATGACCAATCTTCCTTCACCACTGCTTCACAACCCATTCTCTCACCGCAGATCCCTCATCCTTGCGTTGTTACACAATTTCAGTCAAGAATCATTTATATGTTCAAATCATTTCTAAAACACAGAGCTGAATCAATTTCGTGAGACCTAAAATTCTATGCTCTAAAAAACCACCATTGCTAAGCTGAGTAGATCTATTGTGCCACTATGAAAAAAAATCTGTCTCACCTACTTGAAGTCGTCATGCCAGATTTAGAGGAAGAGGCACCCTACTCGCCAGCTTCGTTCGAATTTTCTGCACCTACTGAAGGAGAAGGGTTATGTCTTTGTGCAAAGAGGTCCGAAATCCACCTTGTAGAGCCGCATTATTGCTGTCAGAGCAACCCACAGATCTCGAACCATACTATTTTGTAGATTTTGAGGGATGTCGTCTCCTGAGCTGAGTTGCCGCAACTCCTGCTGCGCGACTAAGGAAGAACCAGGCGCTGGTCTATCGTACGAAGTCCACCGTTGTCCTACACATGCACCGCTGCAGTGGTGCCAATGAAGAGCCCTCCTTCCCCTTTTGCGCTGAATTTGGGGGTGGGGAGATAAACTTATTTATTAAAATAAATAAATAAATAAATAAACTTAATAAGTCAATAAATGGTTAATAAATGATAATAATTAAATAAAATAAAGAAAATACTAATTAATATTATTTAAAAGTATAAATATTAAATATAATTTCTATATATTTCATTTAATTTAAAATAACTGTTCAATTTAAACCTTCCAATTAATAACAAACATAATATTTTTAATTTAAATTAATAATGTCAATTAATAAAAATTAATAACTTAATAACAATTTGACATTAAAAGTATTTATTAATAAATCTTTTTATACGTTAAAAATAATAATAACTATTACTCGATCAACATATAGTATGTAAATTATTATGATTCGTCTTTTATAATTATATAATAACTATTTTAATAATAAATTTTATTTCAACTTAATTAATTTTAAATTACTAATTATTATTAATAGTTTCACTAACTGAATAACTTAATTAATTATAATAAATTTAAAACATATTTGTTTTATTTAAGATTCTACAATAAATTAATAATCATAATAATTATATTTAATAACAACTACCAGCTTAGTTATTTATTAATTAACATTAATTACTTTTTAATAAGTATTATAACAGTTAATTTAAAAAACTATAAAATATTAATTCACATTATTTGTATTTTAATTATTCTACATGGTTTTTAACATGTTCAGGTTCACAGTGTAGCCTAAAAATTTTCCAAGTTAACACAACATACTTAGCAGGAGTTGATTACGTGAGTAAAATTAGCGCGAAGTGCCTGTAGAAAAAAAATGCACATGTGCGGTGAAACAAGAAAAGTCGAGTCAAAGTAGTTGGAAGTGAGTGGTGACATGCAGTAGATGACAGAGGGTATTAAAACAAAGGTACAATAGAATTATAAGGGGATTCATTCCATGAACACACCAGACACGGGAGCGGAGCAAGAACCTTTGAGGCGAATTCTGGAGCCACTCTCGGAGAACCATTCATTGGTGACCCGAGGTCCTGGAGCAGAAATTCATGCCAGTATAGGGATTTTTCTTCCTCTGTTATCATTAAATTATTCCACTTTTTAATTGAATTGTTTTTATTATACAAAATAGAGATGATTATAGGCTAAATACCTCCAATCCAGGGTTAAAAATCGAATTTACTGCTTATTTTCTTTTTCTATTCTCACTATAATTTTAATGTGATCGGAATTAATCAGTGAGTTCAGTTCTGATTACATTCAATTTCAACGTACCACTTGAAAATAATCTCAGAATTCCACATTCATACAATGAGTTTAGATGTGGATTAATTTTATTGAACATTTAAATGGAAATAAAAAACTACAAGACATACGACAAGTTTGTTCTGTGATCTTTTCAAACTAGAATTCTCAAGTTTATTAACTGAGGAGTGGCGAACTCCAAGATTTGTCAGCTTGAGTGATTTATCTCTTGGAGAGGGAAATAAATCACCCATATTCAATGGTATTAGCTATAATCACTTTTGGGAGATGGAATGTTTTCAAAACCCATAGATTTGATATTTTCCGTGGATGTATTTCTCTAGATTGTTCAATCTTCATCGTATTATTTCTCTGTTACTTACTATTTTTAGCATATCTCTTTCTACGATATAGTTTAGAACAAAAACATATAAATATTGTGATGTTTCATTTTTGCTATATAATAAACAAAATAAAAAAATTGAAAAAAATAGAAACTCAATTCCACTACTGACAACAGTGGGATCTTTCAGTAAATTTTTAGAAGTCTAGTAGTCAAAATAGCCTTCCATGTGGGTTCGACCTTTCTTTCCACATATACTGTCGTTAGTGGGATTATAAATATTAAACATTGACCTACTTCAACGATAATTTAGGTCACCATAACTACTATGATAGTTCATGGAGTTGACCCATTCAATAATGTAGCATTGACCACAAGCCTTGAAGAATAAGTAAGTTATTTTATTATGATTTTTTTCACACAATCATGTCTTATTTCATTCATATTTATGGATCATATTATTTAACTCCATTATGTTTCATGTCTTGTTAAATGTTAAAATTAATTCCCATACTCACATTTATGATCCTTGATATGTATAGTATTGTTTTAAAAGGTTATTATCATGTTATCATGTTCATATTATCATTTTATATTGATATATCCCTTTTTTTACATACTGATCTTATGCTATCATCCATTCATATGTTTATCTTAGATAGTATTTTAAAACAATTATTATGTATGATATCTCTATTTTGGATTATTATAATGAATATATAAGGAGTTTATTAATCTCAATTATGGTCCATTTTTTATGTTTCCATGCCTTAAAGACAGTAGATCTCAATGATTCTAGAATGGATCATTAGGTTGTGCAATGAATAATTATTTATTGAGTTTTAGTATTTATACTTGGGATGCTCAGGTGACTACAATTTAAATCATAGCAAGGATTACCTGAATGTGAAAATTTTTGTGAGATCCTTTGTTATATATCTATGGATATTTCTATGGATTATTGAATTGAGGATTCCATGTACGAGTCATATTATAATAAAATTCATTGGAAATCTTGTAAAAGATATTCTGAGTAGTTTCTAATAAATTAAATTCATATCATGATATTACATGAGGATATGGGTTTGGAAAAGAGGCACTTTGTGGATATAATTATGAAATAGGAATATTTATATGGACTCAATTTTAGCATGTTTCAAGAAAATGAGTCCAGTTCACACATGGTTTGACATTCCAAAGGGATATTTTTTCAATATATACAAATTCATTACGAACCATCATCAATGATTCAAATAATGACCATTGATTCCCTAGGATATGAAAAATTATTCAATTATTGAAAAAAGGCATCAACATTTTGATATCATAGAAGTGCTTTTTTATTATTATGTTGTATTAGATTTTGAAAATTGATTATCAAAAAGTCAATTATTATCATGAACTAACCCAAGTTGACCCTGAACCGGTCACCCAAAGGAGACAGCAACATGGCCTGAAGGGCATGTCCAATTCCCATGAGATAGTAACTAATGTCTGGCATCAAGATAGAATAGTATGGAATGATGGACAACACATATAAGAAAATTAAATAAATATCAAGGGAACTGAATTAATAAACACTAGCTACAAAAAAAATATAGTCCTATAGAGAAGCATACCTCCAAGTGACATTATGAGTCACCACCAAATATATAACCAAGCTCGCTCCAAGAGATATCCTATGCTAGAGGAACATGATACTAAAAAGATAATGTTGGGGTTAGCCTCGAGATGCCTTGTAGGAATTCCAATTATAATCCATGTCTACCCCTCCCCCCACCTCTAATTTGAACTCCATTCATTCTATTTTGAAAATATGATAGACAAAAAAATAGATTTCCAATGTTTTATCAAAATATTAAACATGCACATTTTTTGGGAAACCCCCTCATTCATTTAACTTCCCTATCATAATTTCCAAACAGTAAAATTCATTCCAATTGATTCATTTAAAAAGGAAACTAATTCTACAATAGGAATTTTAATCCAAATGAAAAGTAAATGTATTATGGGAAAAATTAATCATAAGTTCCACAAAAGAAATAAAAAACAAACAAGTATGAAACCATGGTAATTTTTTAATCATCCCTAGAGAGATCCATGGATGTACTTGGTTCAGAACCACCACCTGTTTATGGGGACTCCCCTAAGTCTATATCCAACTTGTCGTAGTCAACATGCCAAACCAGTGGAACATTCCACCTGGCTTGTTTCCAATCAAGGGGGTGCTAACCCTTCTAACCAGGTTTAATATACAAACTTCACTCAATCTTCTAAAATATGCCTTTGAACCCATCGAGAATATACCTATATTGTCTAATTTTGAGGCCGCCACACACATGACTCACATTACCTTCCATCATTGCACTTGCATTCCCCATTCATAGACACCCAATACGATAACCCATAATTGGATATCCCTTCTATAGAGGTTCCATATATATATATATATATCAAATCATCAATGGTATAAACCAGGCCGTCAAATAATATGAATATTCAATCCATTCTAGAAAAACACTTCATGTTGCCAACCAAGAATTCAAATTTTCCAAACCATATTCTTTATCAAAATCACCAAAAAAATTCCATTTAAAATTCACATTGTTAAATGGTCCGTTAATCTATGCATTCACCAGAAGGTGGTCCAAATTACATATGGGATTTAGCTTTATTTAAAAAAACAACTATCCTTGTTAATGTTCCAAACATGACATGGTTTAAGGTATGCACATATTTGGAACCATTTCAATTCACCCAGTATACAAACATTTCATTTAAATAGTAATGATACACTATTTTAATGTTCTATATTCATTTCTATAAACATCCTTGTGTGCACTTTGTGCACTCATGGGTATGAAACATCCAAATGAACAAATAGTGTTTCCAAAAAAATATTTTGAAACCATTTTTTCAGACATCATACGTTATTAAACTAGAAAAATAACCCGCATGATACCAAATCCACTTATAAATGTTTAATGAAATTTAACCTTTACAAAAAAAATTTAATTCAATGTTAAAAACGAACTATACACTTAAAATTTTCTAAATGGGCCATCATGTCATTCAATTGTCGAACTACCTTCCAAGGTGCCAAACATTCTATGTAGTACACAACACAATTGATCAAAGACATTTAGACTGACAAAGTTACACTTCACAAGTTAGGAATAATTTAGTAAATTATTATAAAACATAACAAATACTTGAAATTTTAATGTAACATGTAGATATTCTTTAAGAAATTATGAAAATAAGTTGGAATCAAATTTTAAATAATCGTAATCACTTTTAAAAAAACCAAATAAATATTTATATAAATAAATATCACATGAATAAGAAAAAAACGTTTAAAATGATATGAATTAATGGAATCCAAACTATTAGGGAGGGAATAGAGAACCTTCTTTGAAAAGGAAGAAAACCAGGTTGAACACATTGACACTTGAAATATTATGTGGTTACAACTCAAAACTGGCATGCACTCGCATACACACACACACACACACATACATACATACATACATATATATATATATATCATTTACTCTAATGTGTGTATTCATTGTTCCATGATGGAATACTCCCAAAGGAGATATAAATATATATATATATATATAGATACATACATATGTATTCAAGTGAGCACCACCAAGGATCTAATGAAAATCCTACAATTAAGTCTTAAGAACCCTAAATCATCCGAGGGACCCAAAATAAAGGTTGAAAATTAAAAAATTGAAGATGAACATTACCCCATGTAGTATTGGATAGATGAGATGTGCCAATCCTCTTAAACATCCATGGAGGATGTTAGAACACTCATGAAGACTACCTAAGAGATGTTTTGAATAACCTAATGATTAAAGAAACCCACAAAGACCATATTAAACCATGAACTAGGGAATGAAGAAATAGAACTGGTTGATGGAAGAGGACAATCTCCAAAATAGATGGTGATGATTAGGATAGGTGATCTTACCATGAGGAGTCGACCGCAAAACAATGAACATTCAGGGGACATCGCTGGATGGGAAAGGTGGTGGCATGATGAAAGTCCCCTATCAAGGAAATTTGGAAACGAACATTGAAATGTAATGGGGGCTTGAAAACATGGGATGTCATCATCATCATCAAAGGGAATTCTGAAATAGAGGAGGGACTCCGAGGGGAGAATGTCAGAGGGTGGGAGCAGCGGTAGGGATCACGAGCATGGAGAGGGGAGAGGAAGGGGCTGGATAACTCAGTAGAGGGGAGGGGGAGGGTGGTGCGACCCATATAGGGAATATCCATAAAAACTAAAAAATAAATAATAATAATAATAATATACATAATAATATTCTGATCAAAACTAATAATAATAATTATTATTATTATTATTATTATTATTATGAAATATTATTATCAGTTTTATTAACACATTTATTTTTCCTTTTTTCGTTTTATTTTATTTTTACCTAAATTTTATATTTATATTAATTTTATTTATTCTGAATATAGGGAAACGACATGGTCACCAAGGCCAACTAGATGATTATGACTAACTGTGTGGTGCCGGTGTGCCATCATGAAACCCACAAAAAAATTCAAGCATAAAAAACTAACACTCAACTCCAACCTCGATGAGAATATCAAAATCCATAAAATAATAAAATAAAACAAATTAAATGGTCTAGGAATGAAAATTCTACCATACATATACACCTTATTCCCCCAGAATTTCACTAAGCCCAATGATATCCAAAACTTGAATTCACGCCAAGCCAAAATTAAGAGAAACTGAGACTCTTAGGGTGACCATGAACTCCACACGTCACACCTAACTGATAAAAAAAAATCCACAACCTCAAATATCCATTGAACTAGAGGGTGTTCTCCACACCACAAGAATTTAACCACAATATAAACATGAAACCCAAACACTCCACCTCGAGGAGGGCCCAATGTTGGAACTCCCAACTCGAACATACCTAAGTTCTCCACATGAGCAATACAGAACACATAGAATTAAACAGAAAACTAATACAAGGCCACCACTTATACTGGGGACCCATAACATGGAAAAACCCCATGAAAACACTGATGGCACTATGAAGTTCCAACAACTATCTAAAACCACCAACACAAACACATCCATCTTCCTTAGCATGAGCGAGACAACAACTCTGCTGAAACCTAGAACTTTGGACCCCAGCTAAAAGCCCATGTCACTAAGGAAACACCATGAGAAAAACTCAACCCAAATAGAAAATATGAAACACCATTCGACAATCCCAAAAAACAAAAACATCTACAAATGAACATATCTAAACATAGACAAACCCATGAGAGGGTTAAGCACAGTCATGGAAAACGAACTATTTAAAAGGCCACATTTAGAATAGATGGAACTAATTGGAATGTGATATAATGAGTTAATTACACATGTAAAACAAAATCAGTATTTCACTATAGTATGAAAAAGATGGAAAAAGAAAAATTATAGGTCTCAATCCCAAAATGTAAGATTAAAATTGGCCATGGGATTCACACACCTATAGAAATTATTAACTGTTTGTGAGATTCAACTTGAGACATGTGGATAGGGATAAAAAGTTTAAAGCATATCCAACCACAAATTAAACCAGTAGATTCACATTATTACAACATCTTCTTTAGTCAATACTTACTAAAAAACATCTACAAATGACTGAAATAACCTGAACGATAGAAAATATGTGGAGGGATGTGACATGACATCTTTGAATGCACTGATCCATGACACTGATGGCATACCATTGAACAATCTGATGTAAAAAAATCATGAACCAGTAATGTATATTCTTTAAATACATGTTACTCTAGTATTAACTTTTTTCTAGCTGGGGAACTGTTATGAATGATAATAAACACTAGATTTCTAACTTCCAACATTCTAGAAACCAACTCATCCTGAAACGCTTTATCAACAAGCATCTCAAAACAAAGGACCATAGAAGAGAGGGACACTACTTGATCAATGAATGAAGACCCCCAATAAAAATACATGCCTTCATCTAATCATATGATACCACCCTATGAGAAAAGGGATCCAGATCCTTGAAACAGTTAACGCAGGCCTTCACCGTCTGTTGACCTTTTTGAATACGAATGAGCTATTCCATTTTCATCATATTCAAAAATTCATATATGAAAAATCAGATGTAGATAGAGTTAAATAAATCCCACATTATCCCATCTTTCATTGACAGTTGTGTGGAAACCTTTCATTTTTCTATAGTTGTACCATCGAACTGACAAAAAAACGACCTACACTGTGACAGCTTTGAGAGTTCCCAACACCTTGAAAACATGATGAACATCTTCAAGACACATAACTCTCTCTAACAAACCTTGATCACCACAAATAAAAAACATTGTTGGATATGGACTAAAAAACTGGGAATGAATCAATAGAAACATTGTTGACATTTCAAGGAAGCATTATCTGAATAACATGAAAGCAGAAACCAAAACCAAAATCAAATCAAAAAACTATCAAAGGAAACACCATGATCCAAGAACAAAAAGCTCAGAATCCATTCCAACAATAACTAAATATAAAATATATCATTTAAAAATACTCATTGTCATTTAAATTCCCAAAAATCATTCATAAAATAGAAAAACAATGATAAAAAATGAAACCCATACTATAAAATGAGAACTAATTCCCAAAACCAACAGATTCTAAAACCTCACCTTAATAATCCTATTAACCCCCCATGGGTGTACATATATTCCACTCACTTCATCCATGAAAAAATTCCCCCACCCACATTTTTTACACACCCTAGACACGGGTTACCTTACATAGAGTGTAAAAAGGGTATCATATCTCTATTTCTTATCAAATCCCAACATATGCTGAATATTCATAGAGAAACAATTTTTTCTAAAATGAATTTTAACCTTTTAAAATAACTTATAATAAACCATTTTCATTTTAAAAATCTATTTTCATTTTAAAGTCCAACCTTCCAATTTGAAATGAATCTAAATAAATCATTTTTATTCTAAATAATTTTAAATTTTCAAATTTATATCCCTGCCAACCAGGAGAATATAGAGCACAACTTACAACAAATCATAGGATTGAGGAACATGCAATGATGCTTAACTTGTTGACATGGTAGGGATCCATGCACTATGTAAGGATCAAAATCTATGAGGAACATTAATCACGTAATCAGACTCCATATGGGTCTCCACTCCTTGTGAAATCATGACATAACACCTACTTGCTTCAATAGTCACCCCTCAATCCAAAACAAACTAAGATAGGACAAGGAGTCAATTTCCAAAATACACGTGGTAGGTCAGGATTCATCATGAGTGGTGGTGATCATTCCCCAGCCCATGAACAATAGCCCGAGCCCAAAAAAATCTAATATCTAATTAATAATCACACAAAATAAGAATGGAATCATGTGATACCATTTTGTCACGAACCATCCTGGGTCGACCCTAAAAAGGTCACCTGAGCCAACCTGTGGCATGGCCTGAAGGCAGTTTCAAACCCACATTGGATGTAAACTAGTTCTATGGAATCAATATAGAATAGTTGGGAATGATTTTACCCACAAAAAGAATACAAATAAATAAATGTAAACTAAACGTAATAAATAAACAATATTAATGAAAAAAAATTTGAGTTACAGAGTGAAACAAACATCCATGTGACCTCATGTGTGCCCACCAAATGTAGATCCACGATCGCCCGAAGAGAGATCCAAAAAATATAGGAACATAAAAAAGAAAAAAATGAATGAATGGGAACACAGTTGATTAGTTTGAATTCGAATGATAAACAACATCTAATGCCGCACCACTATAATGAATTCAATTTGTTTTAGTTTGAAAATAGGACATATTAAAATATGGTTTCCCTCTATTATTTCAAAATAATAAATATGCTATTATTTTGGAGAAATCCCTCAATTTATTTCACATTCAAATAACAATTACAAATGTTTTTAAATAATATCAATGATTTCTTTGAAAAAGAAAACTAAGGATTCGATACTCATTTTAATATAAAAGAAATATAAAGGTATCATGGGATAAATTAATAATTAATTCAAAAAAATAATGTAGGAACATACAATTGTGAATCCATGTTAATTTACCAATCATCCTTAGAGTGATCCCTGGATGTACTCGGTCTATATCAAACAATTGACGTATGGTGAAGACCCTGTGTTTATAACTAACTAGCCACCATCAACATGCCAATCTTGTAGAACCTCCCACCTAAAATGTGTGATATCCTACGGTACCAACCAATATATTTTGGATTGATCAATAATCGTCCCTCTATCCTATAAAAGATTCACATGAACCCACTATAAATATACTTAAACATTTTATGTAGGATGCCCTCACACGTGTCACTAACCTTACTTAGCATCACCACACGTTCCTACCCCGAAAACAAACACCCTATACAATAACTCATAAGGGTACATCCCTTCTATAGAGTTTCCATATATATATATATATATGTGTGTGTGTGTGTGTGTAAAATATTTAACGTTTCCAACTAGGACATCACATTATATAGATAGTAAAATCATTCCAAAGAATCACATCCAGTTTACAACTGAGTGTTCACTGTTGTGTCAATAAGGTTTTCCTTATAACTTTTCCATTCTTGTGTTGAAAATCACAAACACCTTATCTTTAAGAAAATATTTTTTATTCTATGCTTTGATTTTATAAGGAAAATTTCCTTCTCTAAGTAAATTTATTCTTATCATATTTTCATTGTTCATATTTGGACTATGTATAAAATTCAGATTCATATTTGTAAACATGAAATCCTATAAATACATAGATATGAAGCATTCTGTTTTAGGATCCGAATTCTGGATGTGAACTGTAATGAAGATCCACTCCGAATTCTGGATGTGAACTGTAATGAAGTTCCACTCTGAATTCTGGATGTGAACTGTAATGAAGTTCCACTCCGAATTATGGAGGTGAACTGTAATGAAGTTCCACTCCGAATTCTGGATGTAAACTTTAATGAAGTTCCACTCCAAATTATAGATACGAACTGTAATGAAGTTCCACTCTGAATTTTGGATATAAACTGTAATGAAGTTCCACTCTGAATTATGGATACGAACTATCATATAGTTCGACTCTGAATTCTGGATACGAATTCTCATGTAGTTCGACTCCGAATTCTGATAACGAACTTATCTAAGTTCGGACTCTGAGTTCCTTGAATTTAGACTCCGAACTCTTATGTGTTCTGACTTCGAATTTCCATGAACTCTGACTCCGAATTTTTTATGTTCTAGTTCCAAATTCTAATGAAGCCAGATTACAAATTTCTACAGAATTCAGGTTCCCAATTCCTATAAAACATAATCCGAATATCTCTTTATTATAGACTCAGAATTTCATTTTTGTTAGACTCTGAACTATTATTTTCTTTCATTCTGAACTTTATTTTTTCTTATTCTTACACTCATTTCTTTATAAAACGATGTCGTGCCTTCAGTTACACATGTTTTGTTATAAAATTATGTTGTCAATTATATTTCTAACTAAATTTTGGTTTAGTGACATGTGTATAGGTCCCTCTGAAATTTAAGGAAAATATGACCGTTGGAGGAGGGAGCCGACACTGGGAGCTTCACCTATAAATAGGAGCTTATTTGAAATGAAGCTACAACTTTGACACTGATATTGGACTAAGTTCTGTTGAAGTGATTTCTAGAGATAGAGTCTCTTATTAACTCTCAAAGCTTTGTGCAGAAATTTTGAACAGCTTGTTTAAACATTGCCTTGTGCAGATTGTTTCGTGCGACTCTGATTGTTGGTGATTACAATATAGTGCTCCAGGGGACAGGAAAATAGAGGTTCCAACACCATGAAATTGAGGGCTTCCTTGCTGAGGAAGACAGGGATTCCAACTACCTTGAAGTTGAGGGCTTGTGGGGATAGCAAGATAGATACTCCGATCTTCATATTGAGGGATTACCCGGGTGTGGGTAAGACATAATTTCATGAAAGTATAAATCAAGGGACCATTATCCAAGGTTGTTGGGTACCCTTCTCTTTGAGTTGAAATATTTATATCTTGTTACTTGTTTTTTTACAATTTTTTGTGCTGTATTTTGTGTTGTAAGGAAAATATAACCTTCTTATATTTCCCTACACTTGTACTCTGATTAATTTAGATTCTATACGCTTTAAGGTAGAATCTCATATTTTAAACTATGGATAAGTTTTAATTTCTAGATCCATATTTCTGGAACCAGTTTTTAGGAATCACTTTCTAGATATAAGAAAGTTTATAGAACTAGAAGTATGTAACTTCATACTTTGTCCCAATATTTCAATTGGTGTTAGAGGTGTTGTAAATTTTCGTAGTTTAACTTTGTTAAACATAGATCTTTCCTTGTTTAAAGAAATTTTTAAAGTGTACAATTCACCCCCCCTCTTGTATATTGAGCATCTACATCGTTATTTCGATCATACAATTGGTATCAGAGCGAGGTTTCTAAAATACTTATATTCACATATATGTTTTTCTTGCTCAGTTTTTCATTGTTCTATATTTTTCCTTGCTTTGGAATATTCTCCTTGAATTTGAACTTTTGTTATTAACATGTTTTTGTGTAGAAAGTTTTTAAGATGGTAGGAATCAATGTTGGTTCCATCGACAACCAAAATCCGACAAGGCCACCAATTTTTGATGGTAATGATTACAAGTATTGGATAGATCGAATGAAGACATTCGTTATCAATACTGGAGTAGAAAATTTCGTTATTCTTACTGGAGGTTACAAAATTCCTGATAAGGAAGTAAGTACTTTCACTAACCTAGAGAAGCATGATTATCAACACAACTATAGGGTATTCAATACATTACTATGTTCAATGAATAGGAACACATATAGCCAAATGTCTTCTTGTGAAGCAGCTAACTGTATATGGAAGAAACTTGAAGTTACACATTTTGGTACATCTAAAGTGATTGCAACTAGAAGAGCCATGCTTAGAGCTGAGTATCCTGGTTTTAACTTTCCTTATGGACAACCCATTTTTAAGGTGCAACAAAGATTTATGACTATCATGAATAGCTTGAAATCTATGGGAGAGAAAGTTCTGGATGATAAAGCTCTTGTGGACAAGATTATTAATATTATGCCCAATGAGTGGGAATAAAAGAGAAAAACTATTTATGAGAATAGAAAGGTTACTCAAATCTCCTTAGATGAGCTGTTTGGAACTCTTCTCCAACATGAAACAAGAATGAAGAGAGATGCTGACAACATCAAAAAGAAGAATGGGAATGGTACTATTTCTTTTACTACAACATCAAATCAAATGAAATCTAATACTACTAAGAGAGTTACTAGATCCAAGTCCAAGAAAGTTGTTATACAATATGAATATAGTGAGAGTGATGTATCAGAGAATGAGTTTTCTAATCTTGCTCAGAGGATGAACAAGATAGCTGGACAAAGAAATTTCCAATCCAAGTAAAAGAAGAAGGAAAGGAAAGATAAGAAAGATTCAGAGGTCACATGCTATGAATGCAAGAGAAGTGGACACATACGACCTGATTTCCCTATGCTTAAATAGAATGAAAGAAAAGAGAGGCATTCTGAAAGGAACAGGAAGATGTTTTAAAAAGCCAAAGCCAAGAAAAGTCTGAAAGCTAATAATACATGGAGTGCTAGCTGTGGAGACTCTTCAGAAAGTGAATCTTCAGAATATGATTCATCAGCTTAGAAGAATATGGGATTCATTGAAAATACTTCTTTTCCACATACATGTCTTATGGCAAGGTATGCTCTGTCGAGGAATTAACAAATTTATCTCTTGATAAGAATTACTATTCCGAAAATAGTACTTCTAATGAAGATACTTCATCTTTAGAAAATGAAGAACCTTCATATGAAGAAGTATCTGGATTTTCCAAGTTACAAAAAGAAAAAAATTGTAAAATTTCTATGAAATTAGACAAGGAAAATACTAGGGAATAAATTCTTACAAAAGAGATTTCATATCTTTCTTCAGATCTTAAAGATAAAGAAGATCTTTTAGAAAAAGTTTCTAATGACTTTGAGAAAGAAAATTTTGATAAGGAAGATCTTTTTAAAGATCTTAAGAATGCTATTTCAAAAATAAATTTTTTTTAGGAAAAATATAACTCCAAGGAAATGATTCCTGAGAATAAGAATTTAGTCATTAGACTGAAATCCGAAATATTTTCTCTTAAAAAGATTCTTGCAAAATTTACTTCTGGGAAGGAAAATTTGGACAAGATGTATTCTCAAATTAAACCTCACGGAAATACTACTAGAGTAGGTTATACTCATCAAAAACCAGTTTTCAAAAACAAATATTTTGTTGCTTCTAAATCCCCTTTTTGCACTAAGTGTCAAAGTGGTGTGCATTGGAAGAAAAACTGTTCTTTTAATAGAGTTCAATATTTTGGGTTTCATAAAGCATATTTCTCTAAACAAATGTGGATACCCAAAATTTTGTTATCTGAAAATCTCGGATCCAATCAAGTTTGGATTCTGAAAGTCTCATTCTTTTCTTATTTTCAGAAAAATAAAGGAAGTACCAATAGAAATACTTGGTACATGGATAGTGGATGTTTTCGGCATATAACTGGTAACAAAAACTATTTTGAAAAGATTATCAAGACGAAAGGACGAAAAATAACTTTCGGAGATAATACTCAATGAGAAATTGTTGGTATAGGTAATATTGTTCTTCTTGGTAAAACTTTGATTTCAAAAGTTTTGTTTGTTAAGGGTCTTAAGCACAACCTCATTATGATAAATCAGTTATGTGATGAAGGATACCTTGTGAAATTTAGGAATGACAAATGCTTATTTCACAATTCCAAGGAAGAGTTTATTCTTTCTACCAACAGGCAATAGAATGTTTACACTCTGAACATAGAAGACCTAAAGAGCCAAGACTTACCTTACCTAAGTGCAATGGAAGATCATTCTTGGTTATGGAATATAAGGTTAGGTCACTGTAACCTTAGAAACATATGTAAACTCTCTAAGAAGAAACTAGTTAAGGATCTACCGGAGCTTAGATTTGATTCTTATGAAGTTTGTGATCCTTGTCAATATGGAAAGCAAAAAAAATCTAGTTTTTAATAAATCGGTGAAGTCTCAACAACTGATGCGTTACAGTTGGTGCACATGGATCTTTTTGGCCCAACAAAAACTAGAAGCATTAGTGGAAAATACTATGTGTTTTTTTCTAGTTGATGATTACACTAGATTTACATGGGTCTATTTTCTATCAAATAAGTCTAAATATTTTTCTTATTTCAAAAGTTTTAGAGCCCATGTTAAAAATGAGAAAAACCTTCCATTGAAAACTATTCATTGTGATCATGGAGGATAATTTCAAAATTATGAATTTGAAACTTTCTGTAGTAGAAAAGGTATCACTCACTTCTTTTCAGCACCTAGAAATCCTCAACAAAATAGTGTATTTGAAAGAAGAAATAGAAATCATCAAGAGATAACTAGAACCATGTTGAGTGAGTAATCTATTGCTAAACATTTTTGGGTTGAAGCTATAAGTACTGCTTGTTATACTATAAATTGAGTTATGATTAGACCTTATCTTAATAAAACTCATTATGAGTTATGAATGGTAGAAAACCTAGACTTTCCTACATTAAGGTTTTTGGTTGCAAGGTATTCATTCTGAACACCAAAGGTAATTTACACAAATTCTCACCAAAATATGAGGAAGAAATCTTATTGGGCTACTCCACAACTTCTAAGGTATATATAGTTTTCAACAAAACACTGTTACTGTTGAAGAAACAGGTTGATGCACCCAATTTGTGTATAAATTTCCATATATTTAATTGAAGATAAAAATAAGTTTTCTGCAAATATATGTTGTTTTATGAACATATTCTTTTATTCTGGTGATTTTGTTTACTATCATGAGCTTTCTGGATAAATACACGAATCAAGGGATGCATGTGAAAATTTTTAAACTACACGGTGTGTACTTTTATACACGCCATGTACTTCCAGGCAGGGACACGGACCGAGGGAGGGAGTACACACCCATGTCACCAGGAAGAACATACACGCCATGTGTGGTGGCACTACAGGCCGTGTACTACTTTCTAGAAGCGGTGGTTTCTGAAGAAAAGTCCAAATTCCCATGTGGCCTTTGATGAAGACACGACGTGTTTGAACTTTTACACATCGTGTCTGCTTTT
Source organism: Viscum album (assembly GCA_963277665.1). NCBI lineage: Eukaryota > Viridiplantae > Streptophyta > Magnoliopsida > Santalales > Viscaceae > Viscum > Viscum album. The sequence continues at coordinate 1,708,034,046 of OY728150.1, forward strand.
CTAGAATGGGCTGGCAGCCAAACTATTGATACCACACGCCATGTATGGCGGCACTACACGCCATGTACACTCAACTTGCAGGTGGTTCCGTGTTTAAAAGTAAAAAACGGCGTGCTCGGCCACCTGCCATCTGAGAAACTAGCGCCAAAGTGCGTTGAAGAGAAGTACACGGCGTGTACTTTCTATACATGCTGTGTACGTTATTTTTCTATAAAAAGAAACCTTGGCATACGGATTTGAGAGTTTAGAACCATTGAGAGGAAAGAGAAACTCTGCTATCACCATTCTTAAAGCTACTATGGTCACTCCTCCATTCCACCTTCCAATACTCTACCTCAACGACTACACGATGAATCCGTCAGGTATCACGTGGGTCGTTTCTCTCCTAAATTCTATGTGTAACTAAACCCCTCATGTTGGGGATGTGGATGATAGGATCATAATTTGTATGTTGTTTTATATAGTTGTGATGCAATCGTTGTAATTCATCTTACTCTTCTTAAACCACTATCTAATATAACTGAGAATTCTTAGCCGGACCAAGGGAAGGATTTTCAGCGATACAATAGAAAAGTAACGGTGAAAACATCCATGACCATTGGAAGGTTTTCACCGATTCAAATAATGGACTGGACGTAATAAATAATTAAGGACATTGACTACCGGACCAAGGAGTCAGCTACTCTAATTCCAAACAAGAGGAACCAGACCTAGGAAATCTTGTAACAAAATGAAATCTTGAATGATTAAATTATTATGAACAACACAACCATTTAAACAATCTACATAAAAACTCCTTATTCACCATAGCCCCGACACGTCTTTTCTTTCCATTTCTATGAACTCTTTAAATTTACCTGTTGTTTTCATTCAAAATGTATCCATTATTCAATGTAAATCAATTTAGTTTTAATCAAACCCCAAAACCAACCCAATCATTTCTAAATTTTTCATACTTTACCTAAATTAAGTATTAACTCAATTGAATTCATGCATTCCACGATTCCCTGTGGATCAACCCCGAACTTATGCTATACTAAAGTACTAAGAACGGGTAATTAATTTGGGATGCATATAACTTCAATCAACGACATGCGAGACCAAATTTTGGCACCGTTGCCGGGGACCCTGTTTGGTTTTAGTTCTAAGATTTAAATTTTGTTAATAATTGATTTAAGTGAAAAAAAAATCAAAAAAAATCAAAAATATCTTTTCTAATCTCATTTCAAATTTTATTTTTTATTTTTACCTTTTATGCCTGGTTTTCGTTTTTGTGTTGTGTAGATATTAAAGTGTATGTTTCGACATTTTACAGGATCCAGAAGTGCCGAGTCTTCGGAATTAGTTCCGCTTGACACGGAAATCAGACGGACCTTGCTTCATCGTCGGCGTACACAGACCGAAACTCACAACCATCAACCACAACCAATGGAGAACAAGGAAGAGGGAGCACCGACCATAGATGTTGCGACTGAGCATCAGTACCAGGATTAGCAGCCTCCCTCTGCTGGTCTACTGGAGCAACCTCTTGGAGCCTTCATGGAATTTCTCCCAAGGGATTACCAACGACCGCCGCAACAACTCTTCCCACGACCATAATTTTCCCCTCAGGAGCAGTTTATGCAAGCTCCACCCCATCAACAACAACCTCCAAGATGTACCCTTATGGAGTACGGACTTCCATCGATTCACGGAGCTGATACGGGCATCGTTCGTCCTCTGGTCCAGGCCCAAGACTTCAAGATCAAGCCTTCTATCATGCAGCTGATCCAGAACATAGTTCAATTTTGAGGCCTGGCTAGTGAGGACCCGAATGCCCATCTCTCCAACTTTCTGGAGATCTGTGACACCTTTCGGTACTATGTTGTTTCCGAGGACGCCATCCGTCTTTTCATATTCCACTTTTCTCTACGGGATAAGGCGAAGGACTAGATCAAGGAGTTGCCACAATGATCTATCCTCACCTGGGAGGAGATATCCCAGGCGTTCCTGTCCAAGTACTTCCCACCATCCAAGACGGTGACACTCCGGAATGAGATTCATAACTTCCAGCAGCATGACTCCGAGTCGTTGTATGAGTCCTGGGAACGCTTCAAGGAGATGTTACGAAAATGCCCCCATCACGGACTCCCACTATGGATGCAAGTCCAGAACTTCTATGGAGGACTTACCACGAATACCAAGTCCGTGGTGGACGCTGCTGCTGGAGGTACGGTGATGCGGAAGTCCCCCTAATAAGTATTCGAACTATTCTATCTACTGGAAGACATGTCATCCAATAACATCCAGTGGCACTCCGAGTGGGGGACTCAAAAGCGAGGTATGCACAACATTGATACTACCACTATGTTAGCTGCTAGTTGGAAGTTGTGTCCAAGAAAATCGACGCATTGAACCTCAAAAGAGTATCTCAAGTTCATGCGTGCGAACCATCCAACATGTGGTGACTGTGGTGATAACCACATCATGGGAGTATGTCTGGGTTCGGATGGAGGCCCCTCGACGAGCGAGGTGAGTTATGTTGCCCAAAATCGAGGGCCCAACCAGTACCAGCAGTACCAGAACCGGCATGGTGAGATCAATAGAACACAGGCTGGGGCTAACAACAGCAGAATCCTCCACCCCAGCGACCGCCCAACTACAACCATCATCCATATCAGAACCAATTACAAAGGCTGCAACAACCCTAGAAGGGTCTTTATCAGCAACAAGGGTATCAAAACCCTCGTCCACAGTAGCCACGGCAGCCACCTACTCCACCGGGTCAAAAACCACCTCAGCAGAAGAACACCTCATGGTTAGAGGATCTGATGACTAAATTCATGTCTACAGCTGAGACTCGGTTCCAGAATCAGGAAGCATTGATTCGAGGCTTGGAGAATCATATTGGCCAGCTGGAAAATCAACTCTCAGGGAGGCAGCCCGGTACACTACCGGGGAACACTTAAAAGAACCCAAGGGAGGAGGCCAATGCTATCATGATCCAGAGTGGAAAAGAGCTCCACCATAACTAATCAGCATAGCAAGGTTCATCCACACCCACTGTTGATGAAAAAGGTACCAATACTGACCCCTCCTCGTCCAAAATCCCGTAGAAGAATGCTTTACAAAATAATGAAAAGGAAGTAAACCAACCATTCAATCATGCCTTACCCTTTCCAGAAATATTGAAGCAGAGGAAGCTGGACCACCAATTCAGAAAATTCATGGATGTTTTCAAGAAGCTACATATCAACATACAATTTGCGGAGGCCCTGACACAAATTCCAACATACACCAAATTAATGAAGGAAATCCTCTCAAATAAGAGGAAGATAGAGGATTGGGGCTTTATTTCACTAACGAAGGAGTGCTCCGCGGTGGTTCTACATTCCATTCCTCCCAAACTCCAAGATCCAGGTAGTTTCACCATTCCTTGTACTATTGGATCCTACAATTTTGGGAAGGCCTTCTGTGACTTAGGGGCCAGTGTGAACCTCATGCCCCTTATATTTTTCAAGAAGCTGGGACTCCATGAGCTCATGCCTACCCGCGTCGCCCTTCAAATTGTTGATCGATCCATCCAGCACCCGAAGGGACTACTAGAGGACGTACTGGTCAAGGTGGGTAGGCTGATTCTCCCTGCTAATTTCATCATCCTCGACATGGGGGATGACCAAGAAGCACCTCTTATACATGGAATACCTTTATTGGAAACAGGGAAGGTACTGATTGATGTGCACAAAGGGGAGCTTTTTTTTTCAGGTAGGTGATGAAAGAGTTTCCTATAACGTCCTCAAAGCCGTCAAACATGCTTCCTTGTTAGATCATGAAGACTGTTATGCAGTGTCCATCATGGTTAATCATTTTAGAGACAAAGGGGATGAACTGGTATGTTCTTTTATTTCAAATAATTTAACTGATCCAGATATTCTATTAGAAGAAGCGCCAGAAGACTTGTAATTCATAGAAGGCCAGGGCGGCCACTATTGGCAGCGTGCAGTTGTTCCTGATAGTTTGGAATGTGACAAGGTGCATCCAATTGTGCCTTCGATTTTAAAGGCACCTGAACTCGAACTGAAGCCTCTTCCATCTTCTCTCATTTATGGTTATTTAGGACCCAATCAAACTTTGCCTTTTATACTTAATACAAAACTATCACAGGAGTAGGAAGATGCACTTCTGTAGGTTCACAAACAGCGGAAGCATGCTATTGGGTGGACAGTCGCTGACCTGAAGGGAATCAACCCTACCATTTGCACTCACAAGGTGCTACTTGAAGAGGGTGCCAAGCAATCTGGGAAACCACAACGACGCTAGAATCCTCCCATGAAGGAAGTTGTAAAGAAGGAGGTGATCAAATTATTGGATGCAGGCATCATCTATCCCATCTCAAATAGTCTGTGGGTGAGTCCTCTCCAAGTGGTACCCAAAAAGGGGGGTATCACTTTAATTTCAAATGAAAAGAACGAGCTCATCCCTACACGCACTATCACAGTCTGGTGAGTCTGTGTGGATTACCGGGAGTTAAACGATGCAACAATAAAGGATCACTTCCCCTTGCCATTCATGGATCAAATTCTAGAGAGGCTAGCAGGGCACAACCTCTATTGCTTCCTCGATGGTTTTTCCGGTTACAATCAAATCTCCATTGCTCTAGAGGATCAAGAAAAGAGCACATTCACTTGCCCCTACGACGCATTTTCTTATCGAAGGATGTCTATCGGCATGTGTAATGCCCCCGCCACCTTCCAGCGCTGTATGCTGGCCATCTTCCACGACATAGCGGAATGAATCCTGGATGTATTCATGGATGATTTTTCCATTTATGGAAAATCATTTACCATTTTTTTACGACACCTAGATCTTTTTTTGGAAAGATGTGAGCACACTAACCTAGTCTTGAACTGGGAAAAGTGTCATTTCATGGTTCAAAGTGGCATAGTCCTTGGCCACAGAATTTCAGCGAAGGGGATAGAGGTGGACCCGGTGAATATTGAAGTAATTTCACGACTACCAATACCAACTTCCGTCCGTTCCATCCGCAGCTTCCTGGGGCATGCATGATTTTACAGGCGGTTTGTCCACGACTTCTCCAAAATAGCCCAACCTCTCACCAATATTCTAACCAAGGATGCCATATTTGTGTTCGATGACCATTGTATCAGATCTTTTGAGCATCTAAAGCAGAACCTTTTGGAAGCTCCAGTTATGATTTCTCCCAACTGGGAGGAACAATTTGAGGTGATGTGCGATGCGAGCGACTATGCAGTGGGAGCAGTCTTGGGCCAGCGACTTGACAGGATTTCCCAACCTATCTATTATGCCAGCATGATGCTCAACGAGGCACAAATTAACTACACCACCACAGAAAAGGAGATGCTCGCAGTGGTTTTTTCATTGGACAGGTTTGGTTCTTACTTAGTGTTGTCTAAGGTTATTGTTTATACTGACCATGCAGCACTAAAGTACCTACTCAACAAGAAAGACGCGAAGCCCCGATTGATCCGCTGGGTACTCCTCCTACAAGAATTCGATCTTGAGATCTGGGATAAGAATGGGAGTGAGAACTTCATTGCTGACCATCTCTCCCGCCTAGATCTGCCTCACTTGAAGAAGGAAGAAGATCGGGAGATCAGGGAGGATTTTACTGATGAGCACCTCTTTTCGATCAGTGAAACATCTCGACCATGGTATGCTGATATCGCTAATTTTCTTGGTTACAGGTGTCATTCACCCCAACCACTCCTTCCAGCAAAGGAAAAGATTTTTCTCTGATGTTAAAAGGTACTTCTGGGAGGATCCTCTGCTATTCCAATCCTCTGCATATGGAGTGATCCGCCGTTGCATCCCGGAGAATGAAGTTCACAGTGTCCTGGAGTTCTTTCATGCCTCACCAGTAGGAGGACATCATGGGCCGGACCATACCATAGCTAAGACCATGCAGTTTGGATTTTTCTGGCCCACCATGCATAGAGATGCCCTAGCCTTTGTTTCCTATTGCGATCGGTGCCAGAGGACAGGTAATGTGGGACATAGAGACAAGATGCCTCAACACCCCATCATAGAGGTAGATATTTTCGATGTCTAGGGAATAGATTTCATGTGTCCTTTTCCCTCATCTTTTGGGAACACTTACATCCTAGTCTGCGTTGACTACGTCTCCAAATGGGTGGAAGCTACTGCTACAGCTCATGACACAGCCAAGGTAGTCATAAATTTCTTAAATAAAAATATTTTTAGGAGGTTTGGAGTTCCATGAGTACTGATCAGCGATAGAGGGACCCACTTCGACAACACACTGATGAGAGGAATATTGTCGAATTATAGAGTAAATCATCAGATGGGGACACCATATCATCCCCAGTCCAGCGGAAAGGTAGATCTCTCCAATCGTGAGATCAAGCAGATCCTAGAAAAAATAGTGAACACTTCACGGACGGACTGGTCCAAGAAGTTAGATGATGCCCTGTGGGCATATCAGACTGCTTTCAAAACACCATTGGGAATGTCCCCGTTCTGCCTCGTCTATGGAAAGCCCTGCCATTTTCCAGTAGAATTGGAACACAAAGCCTACTGGCCGTCAAACCCTTGAATTTTGATCTAAAGGAAGCTGACGAGAAACGAATGTTCCAACTATCAGAACTAGATGAGATTCGATTAGAGGCAGACGAGAATGCCAAGTTGTACAAGGATAAGACAAGAGCCATTCAAGACCGGATGATATCACAAAAATCTTTCCAACCTGGTGATCAGGTACTTCTATTTAATTCTCGTCTTCACTTGTTTACAGGGAAGTTAAAGTCACGCTGGTCGGGACCATTCCACGTTATCCTCATATTCCATCACGGAGTGGTAGAAATTTTTGGAGAATATGGTAAACCATTCAAGGTTAATGGGCAGCACTTGAAAGCTTACCATCCTACAGATAACATGGTGGGAATGTTGTCCACCATACTCCTTCGGTAAGCAAGGTAAGTAGGTCGAGCCAACGACCTAAAACAAAGGCGCTTCCTGGGAGGCAACCCAGAGGTTACACGTCGTGTCGCACTTATTTACACGACGTATACTTATCTTTTTAATTTGTAATCTTAATAGTATAAATCAATAGAATAACAAATAACTAACCAGGGATGATGTCGGTGCCGATGGCAAAGTCACTGGAGTTTATTCGAGGCATCCTCGGTTCGAATCCTCCTGACCTACCTTTGGCATGGGGTTCCTCCTTTTAATTACACAACGTGTGTGGTATTTTCAATCTATATATATATATGTGTGTGTGTGTTTAATAAAACCCATGGTGGGGATGGTCCGGTTGGCTAGAATCGTAATCCGGTTTCAAAAGACCTAGGTTTGAATCCAGACAATCGTCCCATTTCCATAATTTGTTCTTTTAATAAAACCACATGACGTGTACTCTGATATACGCCGTGTGCGCCATGATTTTTCAACTATAAATGAAAACCATTTTAAAAATAAGAAATTACATGCGGGTGAAGTTGGCGGATTGGAAAAGTCTCTGCACCAGGTTCACCAGACCCGGTTTCGAATCGCGCTAATCTCCCCTCTTCACCCCCATCCTTTCCTAAATAAAAAACCACACATCGTGCTTTTCTTTCTTTCCGTGTGTATAGGCCGTATAGAATAAATATATATATATATATATATATATATATATAATAAATATGAACAGCAGAACAACCTTTGCTCTAGTGGGTGAGGGTGTCCATTCAAATCGGCCGATCGCCGGTTCGAATCCCGCCCCAAGCACCGGACCAAAGGTTGTACTACTCTTTTTCTTATTTTAAAATACACAGTGTGTATTTCCCGATATATGTCGTGTATAGGTTTATGTATAATAGAATTTGTCGATATATTTATTTTTAATTATTAATAATAATTATTATATAGTTTACTATAATAATTATATTTACTAATAAAAAAATCGTGATACACAGCGTGTACCAAAAATACACGCCATGTACCGCTGCTATATCAGCCGCGGGCCACCCAACTTGAGGCTGTGTCACATGGCCACCCCATTCTTCCCCTTCTTCCCGTTTCTTCTCCCAAAATCCATCCGAACCCCCTTTTCCAGATCCGTTGATTTGGGGCGTTTCACGTTCTGATTCTTCTCATATTGTGATCCTCAGTCCAGGTACGCCGTTCTGCACCCTCTATTTCATGTTTTTAGAATCGTTTAGGGTGTTAATCGGATCAGCCGACCATTCGGATTCCGCCTGTACACGGCCATGATATGAAGAACACACGCCGTGTACATCTGTACATGACCACACACAATATATTTTGAAATTTGAATGTACACGGTGTGTATGTTTGGTACACACCGTGTAGACCATTTCCTTTGGCCCCTTCCTGTGTGGCGCATAACACGGCCTATCACCCCATGTTCCAGAACATGGCGTGTATGTTTAGTACACACAGTGTCCTTTATATCTATAGTCGGCCCGTGTCTCCCCCTCTACACGGCGATGTTCTTCATCTACAATACACGCCGTGGAATGTACTTACACGGTGTGTATTGTTTTCTTAGAACAGATAGCAACATGGTCGTGTCCTTTTTGTTACACGACCACCAGCACTTTGATGTGAACACGACATGTATGTTCGGTACACGCCGTGTCCTTTTACATGGTCTCTTTCCAACCTCGGTGTGTCTTTCCAAAGAACACGGAATGCTCTCCATTTCTGACTACACGCAGTGTACTCTGGAGTACACGCCGTGTACTTTAATTTTCCAGTCTTCTCACATTTTTTTGTTTTATTTTCTTCCTTTTTCTTTTTCTTTTTTTTCTTTTTCTTTCTATTTCAGGATATGGCAGATCATGATCCTTCCCGTGGGAAGCATCCAGCCTCCGCCACCGAGTGTGAGAGGCCCAACTATCATTGGATCCTACTCTGACCACCTACGCAGCTGGACCCCGATGCTCCAGTCTTTGAGCTCCCTCCATTGGCCATTCTGCCGCCACTCACTCCCTTAGATGCGGCTGGGCCTACTTCTACTGCACCAACTGCCACTTTCCCTGTACCCTCATCCTCAGCAGCTGGTCCCTCTTTGAGGACACCTTCCACCGAGCCACCTTCTTCTTCGGCGGATCCACCTCCAGAGCCAGATGTTGCTGTTGCACCGGCACCAGGGCCGGGACCTGTAGGTGCTCCCTATCCCTTCACGGTATTCCCAGTCACCGACCTCGCATACGACAGGATCCGATACTTCTCTCGTCAGATGATACCATTGAGTGGTCGGTACCTTGATAGCAGCATTCCGCAACGGCTCGGTATTTGGGAGGAGTTTTAGGTACTTCTCAGGCACAACGCACTCCTTGAGATTTTCCAGGTTAGCACTCATGTGTTCCGAGATTTATTTTTGGAGTTTGCGGCCACCTTTGAGTTCGATGGAGCGGAGTACCGGGAGACACCTGGCGATGCGGTGCCAGTAGTTCGATTCCAGCTAGGCGGCCGACATTTTTATCTGACGATGACAGAGTTTGGCCGAGGGTGCGGCTTCTACACCCATTCTATCACACCACCCCCTGTTTCTGACTTGACGCAGCCTGAGCGCTCTGACCTTATTTCCATGTGGCGGGAGATCGCTGGGCCTGACCACCAGTACTCCCCACTTCCCAGAAGATCACTCTTATAACTGACCCTGTCCTTCTCTTCACCCACCGGTGCTTCAACGCCATCCTTTTTCCCCGCCATTAGGATATGGGGGTCGTGACTGGACGTGACATGGAGCTTCTTACTTGTGTCATCCGGCACGCCTACCCGGACCTCCCCTATTTTACTGCCTCCTATTTCCACTCCATGTTTACCGGCCGTTAGGGAAACCTGAACGGCGGGTTTTACACCACCTGTCTTGCCCACCACTTGGGGGTATTCAATCCCTCATTACCTCATGACTTGATAGGTTCACCCCAGCAGATGGACTTACTCATGCTCATTCGCATGGGATTGGTCCGAAAGCCAGAGGGTGCCTACATCCTTGCTGAGGCTCGAGCCCCGCCACCTACTGACCATGCCCTAGCTGCTGACCCCGCTCCTCCTTCCCCACCCCCTCCAGCTTCTCCACCTCACCCACCTCCTACTGACCCCACTTCTTCTGAACTTCTTTCTTCTGTCCCATCCCCCATCCCACCGACCCCCACACCCTCGGTCGATCCGACCCTTTCCCTCCACCTAGACACAATGGAACAGAAGTTAGCTCGTATCATCAGCCGCCAGGACACCATTTCATGCCATTTGATTCGTCTGGATGGCCGCTAGAACTGGATGGAGCATCTGTTGGTGCATATTGCTCAGCATCTTGGTGTTCCACTGCCTCAGCCACCAGCTTCTACCTCCGTTCCTGGCCCTTCTGTTGTTGCTCCACCACCGTCTCCTGCGCCGGCCACCGATTCTATTCCGATGACTACGGTGAGCTCTGCTGCCACTTCTTCTAGGCCAGGGCCTGATGTTGATCTTCCGATCCTGAGTCTAGCACCTGCGGCTCCTACTTCTTCAGCTACCCTTCCCGATGCCGAGTCAGATCCTCTCCCATCCACACCTCCTGCGCCTTCTCTACCGGCTGATTCTGTACAGGATGATGCCTCCCCTGAGGCGACCCCATGATAGTGACATTTTCCTTTATCTTATATATCTCTTCTGTCATTTTCTATGCTGTGATGTTATGCATGTTTGTAGGTTTCTTTTTTCTCGACAGTCACATGTACGGACATGGAGTGCCTTGGGAATCACTTTTAACGAGGGGAGTATTTTTCCATTTCTATTTTCTTTCTTTTTTTGGATTTACATCTTCCACTTCTTTCCCTCATTTTGTCCCCCATTTCTCCCTGTTTCCCACCCTTTACCATGCTGTTGCACTTGGTGGACCATGTGCAGTATGAAGTGTGGGGAGCATCTATATCTTTCACCTTAGTCATTGCCCTTAAACTACCCTAGAATACATCATTATTAGACTCTATATTTGAAAATGTAAAGCAATTTTGGTTAATAAATTTTATAAATGCTAGAGTTATCAGTAAGAACTTTGGAAAAGGTTACATGATTTTTAGTTTTTAAGTATTTTAAAATGATTGCTGATATAGTTTCAATTGCAACCTTTCATCCTTGATTAAATTACATTAATTAGGATAATCATTTATATGCATGACAGGACCTGATTGTCCCTTTATTATTTTTCCACTCCTGAGAGGTATTCTAAACCATTTTTCGTATTTCTTTTCTAATACCCTCTTTCTTGAGAGATTATTAGGATATGAATCACTACCAGAATTTGCAAGTTTTTCTTTTCGAAACATGAAGAAATTTTTGAATTACTTTAACATGGTTGTGGCATTAGATTGTTTCAACCCCTTTATCTTGAGACCTACCCTACATTTAATCTTTTTTAAGCCCATAGAATCCATGAAAAACCTTTATAGGAAGCCACATTACAAGCCTATTTCTCTTCCTACCCTATTTTTTTTAAACATTTCATGATTATTCATTTAAGAATTAAAGAGGGAGTTGGAAATACATGACATATTTTTTTGTACAGCCCTGAAATAAAGTATGGGGGAGTTCCTCTTGATTATTTGGGGCAGAATGGGTTCCAAAAATCTACTCATTGTATTCATAAGGGATTCCCTTGTGTTTTGTTGTTTAAAAAAAACAACAACAAACAAACAAACAACAAGGGGACCTTATGCTTATTTTCCCATAAACCCTACTTTCCCAAGGAAGTTGGTGACGATTACAAAAGCATTTGACTGAGCTTTTGAAGGATTTATTTTCAGTGAGCTTTACGTTGAATATCATGCAATGTTGTTTAAAGGAATTATCCATCCTTTTTCAAGCCTCAGAATTTATTTTCACATCTGAACCTACCTACCCTTAGCAGCAAAAACATCTGAACCTTATTGATAAAGACCTCATGATTTTTGTAATTAAATTTTTCTGAAGTAGAGAACAAGATATTTGCAAACCTATGGATAGAGTGTACATGCCTTGGATTGATAAAAACTTTGATTAAAAACATCTTGAGTGTGGAGTGTAATTTTAACTGGTAAGATAAATCATCAAGTGGCATGCTTATTTTTGAAAGGTTGAGAAATGTGTTGAAAGAGGATGAGAGTAGTTAATTACATTATATATGAGGCATGATTTAAATATCTTATGAATTGAATTTTTTTTATGCCTTTCAGAATTTTTCCTCAGTAACTTTATCAGTTATACATTTGATTAATTAAATGCCTTCCTTTTAAAGTATAGGCTCTCTTAATTAGATGTTGAGATTTTACTTGAGGGCAACAAAAAAACTAAGTGTGGGGGAATTTGATGCACCTAATTTGTGTATAAATTTCCATATATATAATTGAAGATAAAAACATGTTTTCAAAAAATATCTGTTGTTTTATGAACATATTCTTTGATTCTGGTGATTCTTTTTACTTTCAGGAGCTTTCTGGCTAAGTAAACGAATCAAGGGATGCATGTGAAAATTTTGAAACTACACAGCGTGTACTTATATACACACCGTGTACATCCAGGCAGGGACACAGACCGAAGGAGGGAGTACATGCCCATGTCACCAGCCAGAACATACACGCCGTGTGTGGCGGCACTACACGCTATGTACTACATTCTATAAGTGGTGGTTGCCGAAGAAAAGTCCACACGCTCATGTGGTCGTTGATGAAGACACGGCGTGTTTGAACTTTTACACGCCATGTCTACTTTTATAGAAAGTGTTGGCGGCTAAACTTTTGATACTACATGCCGTGTTTGGTAGCGCTACACACCGTGTACACTCAACTTGTAGGCGACGCCGTGTTAAAAAGTCAAAAACGGCGTGCTCGGCCACCTGCCATCGGAGAAATTGGCGCCAATGCGCGTTGAAGAGAAGTACAGGGCGTGTACTTTCTATACACGCCTTGTACGTTATTTTTCTTTAAAAAGAAGCCTTGGCCTATGGATTTGAGAGTTCAGAACCATTGAGTGGAAAGAGAAACTCTACTATCACCATTCCCAAAGCTACTATCATCACTCCGCCATTCCACCTTCCGATACTCTACCTCAATGCCTACACGATGAATCCGCCAGGTATCACGTGTGTCATTTCTCTCCTAAATTCTATGTGTAACTAAAACCCTCGTGTTGGGGACGTGGATTATGGGATCATAATTTGTATGTTGTTTTATATAGTTGTGTTGGAATCATTGTAATTCATCTTACTCTTCTTAAACCACTATTTAATATAACTGAGAATTCTTAACCGGGCCAAGGGAAGGATTCTCAGCGATACAAAAGAAAAGTAACGGTGAAAACATCCATGACCATTGGAAGGTTTTCACCGATTCAAATAATGGACTGGACGTAATAAAGAATTAAGGACATTGACTACCGGACCAAGGAGTCAGCTGATCTAATTCCAAACAAGAGGAACCATACCAAGGAAATCTTGTAACAAAATGAAATCCTGAATGATTAAATTATTATGAACAACACAACCATTTAAACAATATGCATAATAACTCTTTATTCACCACATCCCCGACAAGTCTTTTCTTTCCATTTCTATGAACTCTTTAAATTTACCCGTTGTTTTCTTTCAAACTGTATCCATTCTTCAAAGTAAATCAATTAAGTTTCAATCAAAACCCAAAATCAACCCAATCGTTTATAAATTTTGCATACTTCACCTAAATTAAGTATTAACTCAATTGAATTCATGCAAGCCATGGTTCCCTATGGATCGACCCCAAACTTATGCTATACTAATGTTCTACGAACGAGTAATTAATTTGGGATGCATATAACTTCAATCAATGACAAGCAAGACCACAGGTACATGTTAAATTTTATAAAACTGGTCCTTTTTTTAACAACCTCATCCTACATCTTCAGATGTATTTTCAAAAACTGATTATCAACTATTGATGTAAAATCCTTCTGACAAGGAAAATGTTCAAGGAGATACTTCTGAAACATTTACCCTAGACGATTTCCTACCTTATGTTGATGAACAAGTTTTACAAAACCCAAACAAGTCGTTCCTTAAGAATCATACTAGTGATAGCATCATTGGTGATGTCAATCAACCTGTAAGGACTAGAAGTTCATTAAGAAATGAAGTAGAACATCTAGCATTTCTTCCCCAATTAGAACCAAAAATCACTGATGAAGCTTTAGGGGATGATGATTGGATAAAAGCCATGAAAGATGAAATAAATGAATTCAAAATGAATAAAGTCTGGACCTTAGTTGAATAAACTAAGTAATCTTCTGTTATTGGAGTAAAATGGGTCTTCAGAAATAAATGTGATGAAAATGGAGTCATTATTAGAAATAAAGCTAGACTAGTTGCTAAAGGCTATAATCAACAAGAAGGAATAGACTATGAAGAAACCTATACTCTAGTAGCTATACTTGAATCTATTCATATCTTAATTTGCTTTACAGCATTCTTCAATTTTAATCTTTTTTCAAATAGATGTGAAATGCCCTTTTTTATGGTTATGTTCAAGAGGAAGTTTTTTTTGAACAACCTCCTATATTTGAAGACACATAATATCCTGATCATGTTTTTAGACATACCAAAGCTTTGTATGGCCTTAAACAAGCCCCACGAGCTTAGTATAACGGACTTACAAGATTTTTGCTTCAAAATAAATATGATAAGGGAAATTCATATCCAACCCTTTTTATAAAGTAAGATAAGAAAAATGTTTTGATTGCTCAAATTTATGTTGATGACATTATATTTGGTTCAACCCATAAATATTTAACTAATTCTTTTGCAGATCTAATGAAATCTGAGTTTGAAATGAGTATGATGGGCGAGTTAACATTTTTCCTCGGTTTTCAAATTTCGCAAAAACCAGAAGGAACCTATATATTTCAACATAAGTATATTAAATATCTTCTTAAAAAGTATGGATTTTACAATATTAATAGTATTAGTACACCCATTGGTACCTCAATCACAGTTGATCTTGATGATGCTGGGAAACCAGTGGATCAAACATCTTTTAGATGTATGATAGGAAGCCTACTATACTTGACAGCTAGTCATCCAAACATAATGTTTTCAGTGTGCTTATGTGCCAGATATCAATATAATCCTATGGAATCTCATTTAAAGGCCGTGAAAATAATTTTTCACTACTTAAAGGAAACCGTGGATCTAGGATTATTTTATACATCTGGAAATGATTTTATCTTAAAAAGCTTTTTGGATGCTGACTTTGGTGGGTGTAGAATGGATAGAAAAAGTATATCGGGAACATTTCATTTCTTAGGGGATTCGTTAGTTTCTTGGTCATGCAAGAAGCAACACTCAGTAGCACTCTCCACTACTAAAGATGAATATGTAGTAGCGGGAAGTTGTTGTGTTCAAGTATTGTGGATGCAACACACACTCACAGACTATGGCTTGAGTTTTACTAAGACTCAAATTTTGTGTGATAACACAAGTTCCATTACCCTTAGTAAAAAACCTGCACATCACTCATGTGAGAAGCACATTGATATTAGGCATCACTTTCTTAGGGATCACACACTAAAAAGATATATTATTCTTCAATTTATCAGAATGCAAGATAAACTTGCTGACATTTTCACGAAACCATTAGCCTCCGATAGACTTGAATACATTAAATAGAAGTTAGGAATGATAACCGTAAGGTGATATTACTTAATTATCTTCTTGTTGAAACAATCTCCTTACAGTAATAAACTCCTTTTCATAGGGTGAGTACATTTGCTGGTTTTCATAATCAAAATTTTCATAGTTAGTTTCTTTTTGTTTTTATAATCAGAAATTTTCATAGTCAGTTTTCAATCTTTTTGTAATAATAATTTTCGAAGTCAGTTTTTCAAACATTTATAACTAAAATTTTTCGTCATGAGTTTTTCAAAATTTTCGTATGGAAATTTTTGTAATGAAAATTTTCAAAAACGAATATTTCTTAATGAAGTTTTCGTACTGAGAATTTTTGTAATGAAATTTTCGTACTGAAACATTCATAATGAAATTTTCGTACTGAAAATTTCATAATGAAATTTTCATACTGAAACTTTCGTAATGAAATTTTCTTTCTCGAACTTTCGTAATGAATTTTTCATATTCGAACTTTCATAATGAAATTTTTGTACTGGAACTTTCATAATGAAATTTTCGCAGTGGAACTTTCATAATAAAATTTTTGTACTGGAATCTTCATAATGAAATTTTCGTACTGGAACTTTCGTAATGATAATTTTCGTACTCGGATTATTTGTAATGAGATTTTTTTCGTAAACATACTTTTCATACTGAAATTTTTCTTACTCAAACTTTTCGTACTGGGATTTTCGTACTCATACTTTTCGTACTGGAGTTTTGGTACTCAAAGTCTTTTCAACTTAATGTTTTTCATAGTTAGATTTTCATAGTCAAATTTTTTTTTCAATAAGAATATCACATATTACGAATAATCTTCCTTGCCAATATGAAGGGTATGATTTCCTTACTTATGTTTTCGTAGTCATATTTTTCCTTCTGGTATTTTCCTATGTGTTTTAAATTTTTTGGATTATAGTTTTCTTAAAACCGATTGTTTTTCTTAAAACCTCAAAAGATCATAGTCACGTTTTTTTTCTTACGACTTGTTTCTCAACCGTCATATAAAATATCATTGTATCTCAATCGTTCGATCAACCATGAAAGTTAAACCACCACCTCAATTACTATATAAAAGGGTCCCCCGAGGGTCGTCCCACATTGGTTTTTCAAATCTCTCGTGTCTCGAAGCCCTGCCTCTCTTCTTAAGGTCGTTCCGATCTTTGTTAAGACAGTTCTGAATTCTTCAGAAGCTTTCAATTCTGAATGTCTGTAGAAGCCACCTCTTAAGAAATTTAATCTGTGAAGCCTATCTCCAAGTGGTTAATTTACAGGGAGAGGTTGGTGCATCAAAAATTTTATAATTATAATTCTCTTATTTCCAAGAACATCAAGCTCAATGTATGGGAAGATGTTTGCATATCCAAGGCATCGGACCAGGATCCGGTATATTCGGATTTGATTATTGAGTTTTATGAGTATACTTCCTTCTATGAGGAAGATAGAAGTTAAAAGTTTTCATTTAAGTCTTATGGGAAGACCTACAAGATTTCGTACACCAATGTTGCAATCTTGGTGGGTTTATCTAATGAGGGAGAAGCCGAGTTTTTCTCCCATAAGTTTCCCGATTAGCAAGGAAGTTTCAACAAAGAAAAGGACATGGAATGCCTTGGACTTTCAGATGATATAACAGAAAAGATTTCTCATCTCACCCCCAACAATCGAATTCTACAACTTTTGGTGCAAGGGTTCTTCATACCGAGAAGGGGAGACACGGATAATCTCAAGAAGAGTGAAATTTACATCCTAGATTTCTTGGTAAATCTAAGGAAGATAAATCTAATGAAGCATATTCTCATTACAGTTAAGAATATAAAATAAGAGAATTTTAACGCTCAAATCATCATGTATCTAGATTTTCTCTCAAAGTTGATTTTTCAAACTCTTGATTCATTCAAGATTGCTTGCACATCCAAGAAATGGAATTGTAAGGTAATTCATGTCAGCAATGACACATTAAAAAGGATAAAAATGAGTTTTTCAACTGAATCTGGAGAATTCTATCTTTTACCCCAGGAAGAGATTGATGCTACTGAGATGGAGAATGAAGCTCTAGAATCGTCTATGAAAAATGAGAAGAAAAGGATGTTGAAGAAAGTTTTTGATGCTGAAGTCTAAAGAAATCCATTCCGCACCTCCCAAGCTGAAAAAAAAGTCCTATCTAGATGATGTGGTTTCCAAGTGGAGGGAGGAAAAAGAGAAAAGGAAAGAAGGGGAGCCATAGTTTGTCTTGGACCCTGCTCAGGTTAAGGCCCTAAAGGAAGAATCGGGTGAAGAACTTGAAAAAGAATAAAAAGAGAAGAAATTGAAGAAGAAGAATATGTACGAATCCATGGTTGTTAAAACGCTATTGAAATTCACTGAAATCGCTTCAGAGAATATTCTCGTTCCGAAATCTTTTCTGGTTGAAGATTTTCCTGAAACTCTGGGAAATAAGACTCCAGAAAATTATAAAGATATTGCTCATGAAGAAAGGGAAGTTGAAATAGATGCAATAGTTCAACAAGTTGTGGAGGAAGACCAACAAGATGAAGGGAGTGGATGTTCTTATGATATAATAAGTAAAATCTATGATTATCATGATAAGGGGACTCAATCCAAGAAAATCTCACTATGGACTTCTCAAGCCAGATCTTCCAAGTTAGCTACTCCTGTAGATGATGAGAAAGGTCAAGAAGAAGCCAACAAGCCTTCTCAGGAAGAAATCTCTCATCATGATTTCCTTGAAGAATGAGCTGGAAAAGAAAAATTTGATGAAGATAAAATTGTTCAAGTGTCTGACAGTAAGAAAGAATCTCCAAATGAGGAAGAAGTTCCAAAAGTTGACAAGAAAAAAAGGTGATTTCTGTTACACCTAGAAATCTTAATGTAAAAAAGAAGGTAGTTGCAAGTTCATCTAAAAGAAAGTTGGGTGAGTTAGAGGAAGAACCATCTCCTACCCAACTATCAGATTCGGAGTCATCTGTCTTTGGACATGACTTTGTGGAACAGTCCCTAAAGAAGCTGGTGGACATCATTCCAATTTTTCTAGCAATAGAATCCAGATTCCAGATGCTTCAGCATAGCATAAATCAAAAATCAGACTTTGTATCCATGGTGATTGATAAATGTACTAATCTTGAAGCCTATAATAAAAACTTTCTTATCAATTATGATTCTCATAGATTTTATTGAAAGAAGAAAACCAAGTGCTCTAAGAAATTTGTTCAAGACATGGAAGATTTTTATCAATTCCAAGTAGATGTTAAATATACTTTTGATGCTGAAGATACTAAAATCATGAATCTTACAAATTCTTTTGAGAAGAAGTTAACTCTTGAACAAGATGTTTGGATGCATGAGGTTAAAGATCTGAATGGGATGTTAATTTCTCTTGTCCAATATTACAGATAGGAAAGAGATTTTGGGATTCAGTTGGAAGAAAAAGTTTTAAAGCAAGATGAAACACTTAAAGCTCAGGCAGTGGCAATAGAGGCTCAAGATGCAAGAATCATTGCTTTAGAGAAGAAAGTTGAGGAAGACTATAAAGAGCTGAAGAAAATTAAGACCATTCTGAAAATCCTGTTGTCCAAGGAAAAAAATCAAAATAAAATCAAACCCGATCTTTTGTTGTACTGTTTTCATTGTACTATTTATTTTTAATAGTATTGAAATTTTGGTTACCTGTCTTTTGGTTGGTTTCATGTACTAATATTCCAGGTACATTATTATCTTTTCCATTCACTCAAACTCTTTTTGAAAATCACAATGGGGGATAAGGAAAAATAATTCTAAGGATACAAAGAAAAGTCCTCTAAAACATAGTATGAACTTTCCTAAGTAAGGGGGAGTTTATCTAAGGGGGAGTGTTCATTAAAGAAGATTTCCACATTTATAAGGAAATGTCCATTCCAGAAATCTAGAATATGATCCTTAGGGTTTCAAAGCCTAAGGGGGATTTAGTTGTATTCATCATTATCCATAAACAATGGGATAAAAGATTTAAATTCAAAGTCTATAATTTTATTACAAGTTCTTATATTCCTTTTCGTAAGGATGTTTGTGCTTTCCAAAAAGGATGAGATTGTTGAGTCAATAAGGTTTTCCTTATAAATTTTCCATTCTTATCTTGAAAATCACAAACACCGTATCTTTAAGGAAATATTTTTTATTCTCTGCATCGCTTTTATAAGGAAAATTTCCTTCTCTATGTAAATTTATTCTTACAATATTTTCATTGTTCATATTTTGACTAAGTATAAAATTCGGATTCATATTTGTAACCTTGGAATCCTATAAATACTAGGATATGAAGAATTCAATTTTAGGATCCGAATTCTAGATGTGAACTATAATGAAGTTCCAATAAAAATTCTATATGTGAACTGTAATGAAGTTCCACTTTGAATTCTAGAGGTGAACTATAATGAATTTCTAATCCGAATTCTGAATGTGAACTGTAATGAAGTTCCACTATGAATTCTGGACGTGAACTGTAATGATGATTCACTCTGAATTTTGGATGTGAATTGTAATGAAGTTCCACTCTAAATTATAGATATGAACTGTAATGAAGTTCCACTTTGAATTTAGGATATAAATGTAATGAATTTCCACTCCGAATTATGGATAATTACTCTCATATAGTTCGACTCCGAATTCTGGATATGAATTCTCATGTAGTTTGACTCTGAATTCTGAGTACAAACTTATCTAATTTCTGAATCTGAGTTCTTTTAATTCAGACTCCGAACTCTTATGTGTGCTGACTTTGAATTTCCATGAACTATGACTCCGAATTTTGTAAGTTCTGGTTACGAATTCTGATGAAACCAAATTCCAGATTTCTACAGAATTCAGGTTTTGAATTCCTATAAAACAGAATCCGAATATCTTCTTATTATAGACTCTAAATTTCATTTTGGTTAGACTCTAAACTTTTATTTTCTTACATTCCGAACTTCAGTTTTTCTTATGCTTACACTCGTTTCATTATTAAACGATGTCATGCCTTTAGTTACACATGTTTTGTTATAAAACGATGTCATCCATTCTGTTTCTAACTAACCGTTGGATGAGTGACATGTGTACAGGTCCCTCTGAAATTTATGAAAATATGACCATTAGAGGAGGGAGCCGACTGTTGGAGCTTCGTCTATAAATAGGAGCTCATTTGAAAAGAAGCTACAACTTTGACACTGATCTTGGACTATGTTCGGTTGAAGTGATTTCTAGAGAGAGTGTCTCTTATTAACTCTCGAAGCTTCGTGCAGAAATTTTGAACAGCTTGTTCAAACTCTGCCTTGTGCAGATTTCTTAGTGCGACTCTATTTTTTTGTGATTACAATCGAGGGCTTCCAAGGATTGGAATATAGAGGTTCCACCACCTTGAAGTTGAGGGCTTCCTTGCTCAGGAAGATAGATGTTCCAATTACCTTGAAGTTGAGGTCTTGCGGGGATAGCAAGACAAAGACTCCGATCTTCGTATCGAGGGATTACCCAGGTGTGGGTAAGACAGACTTTCTTGAAAGTATAAATTAAGGGACCTTTATCCAAGTTTGTTGGATACCCTTTTCATAGGGTTAAAATATTTATATCTTGTTACTTGTTTTTGTTACAAGTTTTTTCTGCTGTATTTTGTGTTGTAAGGAAAATATAACCTTCTTATATTTCCTTACACTTGTACTCTGATTAATTTAGATTCTATACGGTTTAAGGTAGAATCTCAGATTGTAAACTTTAGTTAAGTTTCAATTTCCGGATCCGTATTTCCGGAACCAGTTTTTCTGAATCACTTTCTAGATTTAAGCAAGTGTATAGAACTAGAAGTTTTTAACTTCATACTTTGTCCCAATCTTTCGATTGGAATTAGAGGTGTTGTGAATTTTCTTAGTTTAACTTTGTTAAACTTAGATCATTCCTTGTTTAAGGAAATTTTTAAAGTGTACAATTCACCCCCCCCTCTTGTATATTGAGCATCTACATCGTTATTTCGATCCTACATTAACTTTTTCCAAACATATTTTATTCTCTAAATCAACACAAAACAACCCTTTTAAGTGAACAATTCAAAATGGGCCCTTGATCCAAAATTTTAACAAAACATGCTCCAAATTCCAAACTATATTTGACATCATTTTAAAAAAAATCCTTGTTAACATTCCAAACATGCCATGGTTTATGGAACACACAAACATGGATCCATTTCAAGTAACCAAACCCATCAATAAATCATTTAAACACAAATGAACCAATATTTAATTGTTTTATATTCATTTTAATGAACATCTAGGTGTTCACCTTCTGTAGTCATGGATGTGACACATCAAATGCAACTCTTAGGGTTTCCACAAATACATTTTCAAACCATTTTTAAAATTATCACAGGTCCTCAAACTAAAGAATTTACCCACACAATACCAAATCATATAATAAGTGTTTAAAAAACAAATGACCCTTTTCCAAACATGATTCAATTATATGTTGAAAATTCACAATACACATAAAAAAATTAAATGGGCCTTCTTGTCGTATAATTTTCTAACTCCATTTCAATGTTCCAAACAAGTCAAATAGTTCACAACACATTTAATCAAAGACTTATAGTTCCAAAACATTAAACTTTACAATTTATGAATAATTTAATAAAATATTCTAAATCATTTAGGTTGCTTCACATTTAAATGTAACATTTTGACATTCTTTAAAAATTTATGAAATTAAGTGGGAATCTAATTAACAAGAGGTTCACTCGATTTTAACAAAACAATATATATTTATATATATATATATATCCAACATGAATATTAATAAACACTATTAAAATGCTAATAAATCAGGGAATCCAAATTAATGGAGCGTGCATAGAGAACCTACTTTTAAAAAATAGCTGACCATGTCGAACAATTTGACCCTTGCAAAATTAGGAAATAAAGACTCAAAACATTCCCACACTCGCATGCACTTATAACCATATATATAAATACATACATATATATATATATATATTATTTATTCCAATGTGAGTATTCCCTACTCCATTGGGGAATATACCCGAGGGAGATAAATATTTATACATAAACACAAAGAAATATATACATGTGAACACCACCATGGAGTCTAAGAACAACTTATAAATAAGTCTTATGAACCTTAAAATCAATAAATAGAGGGAAAATAAAGGTGAAATAATAATCAAACGAATAAAAATCATACCATGTGGAGCATCGAAAATTCAATACGTGCCAATCCACTTCACAATCGGCAGTGGACATCGAAACACACATAAAAACGACCCTAGATACCTTTCACAAAACATATCAGTTGATGAAACCCCCAAAAATTATATTTACCCCTGACCTAGGGTTTTGGTGAATGGAATCAGGTGATGGGAGAAAAAAATATCTGAAATAGAAGGGGGATATTAGGGTCGATGTTCTTATCTCGAGGATTCAACCACAAAACGTTAAATAATTCAGATAAATCACTGGGCGTAGTGGGAGGTGGAATGCCAGAAGGACCCGTCCTAGGTAGGTCATCTGGGAAACAGAAAGGGTAATTGGGGGGCACACACAAATATGGGGTGTCATCCTCACCAGAGGAGGGAGAGGGGAAGGTGCGAGTCAAGTCACACTGGAGAGTGGAAGGGGAGGGTGGCATGAGATCTTTAGGGTTTTCCAAAAAAAACTATCTAAATAAAAATAAAAAAATAATATAATTTTATAAAATAATTTCAATAATATGAATAATAATATTATTAATACTAATATTCCTATTAATAGTAATAATAATAATTATTATACTCACAATATCAAAATATTATTATCCTTATTATGAATACAATTATTTATAATTTTCAATATTAATTTATATTATACCATGTTTTACATTTCATTTAATTTTCTTTATTTTATATAAAGGGAAACCACATAGCCATCTTGGAAGACCACCTGTTATTTTTTCTAACTGTTTGGTTCTTCTGCAGCAGCCAATAACCCTAAAAAATTTGTAATCATAAAAAAAATTTACCTAACAGTCAACTAAAACCACAATGAGAATATTTGAATCCATTAAATAGTTAAATAAAATAATTTTAATGGTAAGGGTGTGACAATATTAGTGTTTGAATATGTGATGTTGATAAAAAAAATGGATTGATCACTAATGTGAAGGATTTTGGGATTGTACTTAATTAGTTAACATGATGTACGACTATAAACTTGCACCTTCACTCAATCATAGAAACACTAAATAATAGAAGTATATAGTTCAGTTCGAGATCACAAGGTTGATACCATGGAATAATGAGGACATAATATCCTTAATATTGATAGTGTGGGATGAATCATTCAAGAGAATGATTAAAAGGGATGGTAACATGTTTATATGTAGTGAAAACGTGTAAAGAGTTACCAACAACCATTGAAAAATGAAATTTCTAGATAATGCAATGGATGAAAATAATGGTTTCCGTAAGGAATAAAAAATATTTAAATTTTGTAAATGTCTATATTATGGGAATTATTTAAATTTAAGTCTTGGGGGTGATTTAGATGAGGATCAACAAGCTATAACATGAAAATGGTTTTCTAATTATTAAGATACTATAAATTTTAGTGAAAAGGATTAGAGTATTATTTAATAAGTTGATGAACACCATAAAATGGTTTAAGAATGAATTTCATTGATTAAGTTGTTTTAATGTGAAATAATGAATTTTTTTATATAAATCATGAAATATATAATGATAATTCTATACATTTTTTTCATTATGGATCGTCTTGAAAATGTGGAATAAAAATGATGACCATGGAAATTAGTATAATGGAAAAGATATATTTTAGGAAAACACATGATTAATGAATGTTAACCCTTGATATGAACATGATGTTTGGAAAATGGTGTTTATTTTGTATTCATTGATGATTGATATGGATAATGTATAGTTGATAGTTTTGATGACCTAAAAATGATAAATAATTTGTTGACATAGTGTTATATGTTATCATTGATGTAGTTTATTGTATTATTGGATCTATGAAATATGATGAATAAAATATGGTTTTATTTATTTAATTTGGAGGCATACATGTTTTCCCTAATGTACTACAGTGATTTAGGATATTTCTATGTTTTAATAGAATACATTATGAATGTATTAAACGATTGGTATTTGAAAATTATGAGATACATTATAATATATGGGTTTTTAATGGTATGTTGATTTTAAGAAATTTAGTGACATTATTTATAAATAATTTATTTTGGAAGGGTCTTAAGGATAAACACTTAAAAAGGGTTTATGTTGAAGTATGGATTTGGTTTTATAAATTATTATATTACATCAATATAGGACAATTTAAGGTAATCTAATAACCTTTCCAACCCTATTTATTTCGAGGAAAATTAGAGTGAGAAATAGTGACTTATCATTCTATTATGGATCCATTGATCTGGTATTTCTTTAGAGAAAACAAATCCATCATCATTTCATGGATAAATTGATGAAGTATAAATTGATCAACGAACAACCGAATTATGGAATTATTATTACTATATAAGGAAATCCTAATCCCAAGGTATATCGTTCAATTTGAAATTTATAATTATATATGTACTGTGGCATATCATTTGTAACATCCACTGAACCTATCATAGGTTCACGATATTCTCCATGTATATATCTTAAGGATGTATATACAAAATACTTAAAATTTAATAAACTTGGATGTCATCATGTAATATCATGATCATTATTTTATAGATCAATCATTTGTGATTTTGGATTATATAGATAATGTTCTATGAAACAAGGCAAGTACCATATTTAATGTTGTTTAGTGAAACCACCATCTTGAATAAGTAACACGGAAGCATGATAATGTTATAAAAATTAAGTGTCATCAATTTTTAATAATATTGAGTAATTTTTATTGTGAAATTTATTTTTTGTAGGTAAAATGAAACTCCACAAGATTTTATAAAATACAATATTCTATATAATTTTAATTTCTTCGATATCAGTTGATGTAGTAAAAATGAGTATTAACAAAAAAAAATGAATATAATTAAAATATAATTATATAATATAGTAGTTATTGCATGGAAATTGGAATGGTATCTATGAATATTATTTACCAAATTATGAACATATATGTTTTAATTTTTAATATAAAATTACTACTTTGGTTACCCATGAATATAAAAAAATAAAAATAAATGAAATCATATTCTCAAAAATTATGTCATTTTGGGAAAATATATTTTATATAATTAAATTAAAAAAATATTATTTGTAATGATTTTTTTAAAATATAGTTATTAAATATTTAGTTAAATATTTTAATATTATTCTGACCTTCATTCTAGGAATTAGATATGAGTAAATACAATTTTATGATTACAATAACATTTTACTAAAAATATGTTTTATCACATTTTGGGAATTATGTTTTATTATTAAATTTTGAATATATTAGAAAATTTAGTTTCTATAATTTATTAAATTTTATAAATTAGTTTTACAAAAATATCTTATTGTAAAT
Source organism: Viscum album (assembly GCA_963277665.1). Classification (NCBI taxonomy): domain Eukaryota; kingdom Viridiplantae; phylum Streptophyta; class Magnoliopsida; order Santalales; family Viscaceae; genus Viscum; species Viscum album. The sequence goes on from OY728150.1 coordinate 1,708,060,212, forward strand.
TACTGAATATTTTCTCAGATGATAATTGTTTTGAATAATTGTAAAAAATTCTAGGTTTTATATTGGATTATCATATAATTAAAAACATTAAAGTACATGAAATTGTATTGTGTTTATTTAAAATTAAAATTAGTTCAGTTTTTTATCTATTTTACCCATTTATGTTATTGGATCCAATTTTATGTTGATTTTTTAAAAATATATATTATCTTCATTTTAAACTTTTCTCATTAGGAAACCACATTTCCTCGCTTCTATGGGATTAATTTTAATTATATATTTCTACATATATGAATGGAATTTTATAAAATTGTTTTCTTACATTTAGTAATCATAATTTATATTTTATAATATATTATAATTAATTTTTGAACATTACGAATAATTAGACCTATAAAAAATAACTACAATAATTAAAGAGATAATGGGTTTACTGGTGGCTTAATCTAAATAGATTATGGTTAAAATAAGAAATAAAAATTTCCAAAACCCACTATATGGAAAATTTAATAGCGTAAAATATAAAACACTATATAATTTTTCTTTTGGTTCTTTTCCTGTTGAGAATGATATGGTTATAAATTTTACTTTTTAAAAATGAAATTTTTTCTACTCACGTCCCATATAACAGGCCACACACTCTCATATTCTACTAAAAAAATCAATGACCAATTCATCATCCAATATCTACAAAATTAAATTCTCTATATACTTTATCCCATCCAATATTCCTTGTTGAGATCATATATCCAATCAATGATTGATTTAGGTTATTCCTAAAGTCGTGGTCTAATGAAAAGGTAATGTTTTTAACAATGTTATTTTATTTATTATCATAACTACAAGAAATATTATTCAATTATGATGTTATAATAATTCCGTTTCATTTCATATTTTGTTTCGTTATTATTTTAATTTAATAACTTATATCAATGTCCACCTCTATCAAATGCGAAACAAAACTATCAATTATGTGTATGATAGACTATTGCCTCGTATACTGATGTCGTTCATTCTACATCACCACATATCCCTACTAGATATAATGATGGATAATTTGATTAAATATAATATTTATTATACTATTATATTTTTTAAATTATTATATCATATATAACATATTCCATACCATTATGTGGGAATAGGATAATGTCGTTCGTTTGTGCGAGTGACTACCACCTCACAAAGTAATGTTATTCATTTTTCGCATATATATTAAACTGAAGTTAATGAGGGATAAATTTAATCAATATATGTGATATATATGAAATATAAATTTTTATTTTATAGTAAATATATGTTATTTTCCTTTTATTCGATATAAAAGTAGAGAAAATGTAAATAGTGCTCATGTGTATATGCTTCCTACCATCTCTATGAAAGGTGTATTTAATTTTCAATTTCCAAATTTTACAGAATTTTATAAACAATTATATAATGAATATATAATTTAGGTATATCATGTTTAATGTTATTAATAGCATGGAACCATGATATATGTAATAGGATAGAAATTACAAATCAAAATGAATAAGAGAATGGAAGCACTTATTGACCAAAACATAAATTCAGCATGGAATCATTAATAAAAAGAAAAAAAGGTCATAATTAAATAATATATGGTATTATATATTTAATTATACTTATTTAATATATTTTTAAATAATATTTATTTATTATAAATTTGTTTTTATCATGTAACCATTAGGTCAAGAGTTATGGAAAGGAATTTTTGAATCACAATTTCAATTATGTGACACATTCCATATTCACTAATAATTTATTATTTTTTGTTTATATAAAACAATATAATTAATTTTATTATTATTAAAAAAATATTATTATAATTTAATAATACATTTTAGGATATCACTTTCATAGAATTTTTAGTAAAAAAATTCCAATGTGTTAAGAGATTTGGGTTTTAATGTTTCTTTTATTGAGCCAAATTTTGTGTAATGTCCGGATCATACCTTCTGAATTGAATATAAATCCCTGTTGATATTTAATAACATGATTTTATTTTTCCTCCTAATATTTTCTATTTTATTGATTTTTATTCTTTCATTGTGCTATCGATTCAATGTCTCCAAAATGGTATTATTTTTATGATATAATCCCATCATTTGTGATTATTTATCATGATTATTCTTCTGATGAAGAGATATTTTGATAAATAAATCATGAAAAAATGAAATTTATTTTCCTCTAGTCATGTCATGGGAATAAATGGTTTTCTATAATTTTCCATTCATTATGTACTCAATAGTAAAGAATTATTTTTCAATAAACATTTTCTTCATTTTTTTTTTCAAATAAAAAATTCCATTTCTCCAAAAACATGTTACCTAAAAATGATTATAAATTTTTAATATCCTTAAAAAACATTTATATATTAAAATTTTTCCCATTTTTATTTTTTTTTAAAAAAATTGAATGAAACATTCATGTCATGTTATTTGAATGGAATGTTTGTCTTTATCCATAAATGTGAAAGGAACTATTGTTTACCATGTATGGAATATATTGAATTTCAACCACCATGACCATGATTGAGATTTAATATTTTTTTGTAATTTAAATAATTATTTTAAAATTGAAATATTTCCAAAATAATTGATGAATTCATAATGATGTTCAAATTGGAATAAATATTAACATAAAAAAAATTAAATTCTTTTTAAATATTACTATATATTTTTCAATAGATATATTCAAAGAAAAGGGTTTTGAAAATGTTTTTATTTTTTAAAACAAAGGTTTTAATGTGTAAATGACGTTTTTCCCATGAAATTTTCCAAGTGGTCAATTAAAACAACATTCCATATAAAAAGGAATCCTTTCATGGTATTCATGCTCTAATGGGGAAATAATTAATATATATGAATCTTATTGATTTATTTAATGGTATATATTTATGGTTACTATAATTTTATGAAAACAGATTATGATCCATGGTTAATACCATGATAAAATGTATATAAAACCCACTTATCCTTGATGGGTTATACCTATATAAATGTTTATGAAGTCCTTTTATTTTCAATTGGTAATTAATTGATTATTTTTTTATGAAACTCATTTATTTTTATGTGTCATGATATAATTGTATGATTATAAATACCCTTTTATATCTTGGGTTATTATATCATGAATTATTGATTGTCTTGTGAAACATAAATGTATGATTATCATTATATAAATGGAGGTAACTGTGTATACCTCCAAATCATTGGTAATTGTAACACCACAAGCTTCTACGGTATGCTTCTCTTTGAATAATGCAGTAGCGTGTGTTGTACGCAACATCGAGTTCTAACACCCCACAACCAAACAAACTAACCGTTATAAAAAGTAATACCCACTTTTTAAAATTTATAAATTTTATTTTTTAAAATGAACTTCATTTTTGGATTCGGAATATCGAAATTAGCCTAGGGTGAATTTTTGGTATTTTTCTGAAAAACATCATTTTTTGATGAATAGTGAAACCACTAAGTGGTAGTTAACAAAACATAATTTTTCATAAAACATATTTTTACCACCTCTGTGAGTGGAATTTCAAAAATCTGAGAGAAAAGGTTAATATCAAAGAGTAAAATGTGGTTCAATGAGATGAAAATAATTTTTGGTGAATAGTAACTTTTTACTTTTATTTACCACAGTTAAAAGTAAATAGGGTAATTTAGGGTAAAATTGATATTAATATTACCATAACACATGTCATAATTCTATTGGACAAGTTTATATCGACCAAAAACAACCTTAGGAATAAAATATTATCATTTAGGCTCACTTGTATTAGATTAGGACAATTATTATTATTTAATTCAAAGAAGAGTTAAAAGAGTTAAAATCAAGGTTTATTTACTGAAACATTTTTAATATATGGATAAACATAATATAAATTCGATTATAAATATTCATTAGAAAGATATTAATATTTCCTAAATAATGATATTTTATTTATACTTTTTAGACATTAAATAATTTAATTTATTTATGACACAAGTATGATGCAGTAATTACCATAATAGTGAAACATTAAACTAATTGACAATATAAATAACCAAATAAATATAATTTGAGACTTTTTATGAATTACACTAACTTTCTAGGTTAATATGACATGTTAGGAATGATATAATTAACTTTTTTTAAGTAGTCATTCTGTTATGATTTTCACAAAATTCAATTTTCCAAATAGTGTCAAAATTGACATAAAAGAGTTTCTAAAACAAATATTATATTATTAATTGATATTCAATTCCTAAAAATATATGGTTTGGCCAAGAGACTTATATCATTATATTTTTATCATTAATGGACCACTTGTGGGTCTCTTGGATGTATATAGTAAGTTTATTAACCATATAATATAAAAATACAAAGAGACATTATAAAAGTGAAACTAATTAACTAAGAGTTATTACTTAAAGATAAGGTTAATATAGTAACACAAACCTATCTAAATCCTATTGGTTGAGTGGTTTGAGACCCATCCCTACCTTAAAATTTAAATAATATACTTTGGAGACATTAGAAAACGAATATTAATTTATTATAAAAAAATATTTCTAGCTTTTCCAAAGGTGCCCCTCACCCCTCTTATAAAAGGGCACTCCACCTTCTCATTAATTCACACCTTCAAAGCCTTTTGGTTTGGAAAAACCCTGACCAGATACTCTCTAAACTTCCATCACTACAACATAGAGGCCTTATTTTTTTCAGAAAGCTAACCTACAGAGCCCTTTTGAACAAAACAAAAGGAAGAACCTGAAAAAGAGGTAATGATTTCACCACCCTTTTTCAAGTTCCTCTCTTCTTCCACTTCTTCTTTATTTGTTATTACCATTCTAAAATAATGAATACATTATATCATATATAATGTAATATTATTATAAATATGGTACAAACATATTCAGTATTATACCCATCCTTTGAATGAAATGTCACCATACGTGCGTACGTACGGCTTACCGTCTCCATGTCCTGGTGTAATTGTTATTCAATAAATTATTATTTGGATGGGTATAATAATGATGTGTAATTCATGTAAATAATAAATACAACATGATAATTATTCTGTATATATGATATACCATAAAATTATATATTATTTTAATATCAAAAGAATGATATTGTCGCTCGTGCATACGTACGGACTACCGTCTCCACGAACGCGATGAGAGTCATTCCCCATCGTATCCATTCAAGTATAATTCTCATTTGATGATTAATAATAGTATCTATGGAATTAATATCTTTTGGGATATGAATAATATAAAACCTATCCATAACAAACATGGCTTACATAACAAAACATATAAATGAAAATGAGTAAGTTAACACCCGAAACGACGATAATTCTAAAATATTATTAACAATGAAATGTTAAAAGATCATGTATGATATCATATTAATATATATGATTATTGTATAACATAATAACAATTATTTCACCATTATACAATAGTTTAACCTACCCCAACCAAGGAAAAGTACAAGTTAAGGGTTTATTTCGCAATCTCTTCATTATCCGAGGTTGTTTATACGTAAAAATATACTGGGATATCTTTATCATCCACATCCATGGTTCTTAAAAATGTATTTCAAAACATTTTTTTAACTATTTACAAGAATATGGGTTAAAGTCATTTATACCCTTGTTTTACATTTTATAAGAGGTTAATAAAGGAATCTTTCCGTCGTTTTCCAAACAAGGTGCTTTTTAACCTTTTCGACAGAATTAAGGTAAGAATGTTTTTTTAACTTATACGGCGGGTGCGGCTATTTTCCGCCATTATAAAATCCTCAAATATTCCCTTACAATATTATAAGAATATTTTCAAAGAAAATGTTTTATTCTATAAATATATGACTCTTAAATGATTTCAAAATATAAAGAGATATTCCTCTAAAAAGAGTTTTAATTTCATCTATGTCAACATCCTTTGATTGATTTTAAGCTTATTTGTAGTTGATTTATTATGAAACAAAACATCCATATTTTATAGATAGGTTTTTGATATGTTTGACTATGGATGTGCTATTTTTATACCATTCATGGTTTATGAATAAATTATTGACATTTCGTATAATAGTTTTAATACGAATGTTTAAGTTATGTTTAAACCTGTTCATATGAGGAATGCATTGGACTTAATATGTTACGGGTGGAGCCTGCTATAGCTCCTCGACGCATTGGTAGGTATCATTAGAAAAACTAGTGTATTGGCACAAGGCCTTGACACAATATTATTTTTAGTCTTGGAACGAGGCCTTGGCTATGTGGTTATGATAGTCTGGAATTTTGCATTCCATCATTATGAAAGTAGTTATTGATATTGCATGTGATTATTTGATTAGTAGAATATCCATGTGAATAAGTAAGTGGAATTATTTAATTTTCTTTTTTCCATACTATGTTGAAGTTAAAGTTTAAAAGTCTTTTGTTTTAGTTATACATTGCCCTAAATGTTAATTCTTATTTATGAAATTTTCCACTATATTGTTATCCTTACTGGGCATTTGAGCTCACCCTTTTTCTATGTTTTATTTTTACCATGATGTAAAGAAGTAATTTATGAATGATCTGCATGAATACTATGAGGGGATAAGAGTGTGGACTATGGAGACTATTGTTTTAGTTTTCATTATTATGATGAAATGTAAAACTTTATGAATATATCTAGTGTTTCCAAGGCTACTAAACTAATTGGTCTTTCAAGATTTGATCATTCTTGTGATCATTCCAATGCTATGTAATAATGCACCGACTCTGGGTAACTGGGGTCGGGGCGTTACAGTTGTTATCAGAGGATGTTTAGTACAAACCTTGGTAGTTAGATTTAGATAAACTCTGATTATAGCACATAGACCTAAGATGGACTTTGAGGATTAGTATAGAAGAACATCCTATAATTTTGGTATTGTAGAGATTTTGTGAGTTTTCCGAGCAATACATCCATGTCTGGATACGAGAAGGTAGAGGCGGCTCTGGAAAAGATGTACCTAGGGGTAAAACCCAAAAACTCCACTTTGAGCTAGACTCGAACGGGAACTGGTGCACAACAACGGGCCTTGCTTCACTCTTGGTTACGACACTCCCGGGGGATATGCTTAGGATAACTCTCATTTTCTTTACAAATCATTATGAAGTGTTTATGAGTATATACATCCTCAAAGAAAACATTTTTTATGATTATGTATTATATCCATAAATAATTCAATTTATGTTAAGTGTTTTATAAGTACGGAATTATGTATTTTTATTAATAAACTGATCTATTTTATGCCATTGTTTAGAAATGGTGCCTAGTGGAAGAAATGGAAGCCGTATCAATGCACACACTCCATGAAGGGATTTCCCTCCTGGTCAAGATAATTATAGTGGAGGTGGTGATGCAACTGGCACTGATCAGCTAATCACCATACTGGGAAAACTCACTGAGGTTATGAATAATAACCTTACCCGTATGGAGCACCCTAATCCGCAGCGTGGAGGATCAATGTTAGATATCTACATGAGGAAACAAACACCAACGTTCAATGGGAGTAAAAATACCTTAGTAGCTGAGTAATGGATAAATTCCATAGAGAAAATATTTCAGGCTTTGGGAAGTAGTGAAAGGGAAAAAGTTATCATGGTAGTTTACCACCTCACTAGAGATGCTGATCAACGGTGGTCATTGATTCAAAACATGAAGGAAGATGATGAAGTATCAAATATATAATGGAGGGAACTAAAAGATCTATTTTTAGAAAAATACGTTCCCTGTGACCATCGAGCAGATATGGAAAGGGAATTTCTGAGTCTGAGACAAAAGGAGGATGAGAATGTCGCAAAGTATGAGGATAACTTTACAAGGTTAGCAAGGTATGCTAGAGATTATATACGTAACCCAAGAAATAATATTGATCATTTATTTGATGGGTTAAAAAAATTTATCCATCGAGCATTAGTCTCACAATCCTTCTCATCGTACGAAGACATTGTCTCATGTGCTATCAAGACAGAAAAGGAATTATCTAAGTCTTATGAATTTAAAGCAAAGCAAGAGAAGAAGAGATCTACTGATCAATCTAGGAATAGAAGTAAGGGGAAGAAGGTAAATATTGAATATCCATCCTGCAGTAAATGTGGGAAGAAACACCCCAGTACTTGCTTAAAAGGAATGGGAGTCTGTTACAAGTTTGGTGAAAAAGGCCACCAAGCTCGTGATTGCAAGGGGAAGAAGGAATCTACTGATGTTCAATGCTACAATTGCAGGGAGATGGGACATTATGAAAATGAATGTCCTAAGCATCACAGGAACTTAGCTCAGAAAAGGCCAAGGGATCAAGGCCAAGCTTATGCTATCACTACTACTAAGGTAGAAGCTCTGAAAGACGTGGTGGCAGGTAATTTAATGGTTTCCTCAAGTTTAGCAAATGCATTATTTGATTCTGGATCATCGCGTTGTTTCATATCTTCCCAGTTTGCTAAGAAAATTAGATATTTCCAATTTGATTTAACATGGGAGTTGTCAGTTAAAACTCCTAAGGGAAGTATCATTGCAATAATGTTTTTTGAATCAGTCCCCATTACAGTACATAAATGTTCTTTATCCACTGATCTCATCGCCATACCTATGATTGAGTTTGATATAATCTTCGGTATGGATTGGATTTCAGACCATGATGCGAAGATTTATTGCAAGAAGAAGGAGGTTACAATTTCTAATGATGATGATAAGGAACACCTTATCTTTAGAGTACAATCATCACTGCCTAATTCTTATCTAGATACACCCCCAATAGCTCAACTAAATTCATTTATTGGGGAGGAAGAGGATGAAATTACAGTGGGTGAAGAAAGGAATGTTCAAATAGAGGATGTACCTATTGTGAAATAATATGTATATGTGTTTCCAGAAGATTTACCTGGACATCCTCCAGAATGAGAAGTTGAGTTTTCCATTGATTTAATTCCTAGATCAAGGCCTATATCAAAGACCCCTTATAGAATGGCCACTGTAAAATTAGTTGAACTAAAGAAACAACTAGAGGAATTGAGTAATAAGGGATTTATTCTCCCTAGTGTTTCTCCATGGGGAGCCCCTATTCTTTTTGTTAAAAAGAAATATGGATCTATGAGGTTATGTATCGACTACAGGGAGATCAATTCTATAACAATAAAGAACAAGTATCCCCTACCTCACATTGATGATTTATTCGACCAACTACATGGAGCTCAATAATTTTCAATGATTGACTTTCGATCTGGATACCATCAGTTTTGTGTGAAGAAGGACGACATTCCGAAGATAGCATTTCGAACCAGGTACGGGCATTACGTGTTTACAGTAATGCCTTTTGGTTTGACTAATGCACCCTCTGTATTCATGGATCTGATGAATAGAGTTTTCATGGAATATCTCGATGAATTTTTCATGGTATTTATTGATGATATCTTGGTTTACTCAAAAAGATACGAAGATCATGAAAATCACTTGTGCATTATCCTGAAGACTCTGAGAAGACATGAATTATATGGAAAGTTTAGCAAGTGTGAATTATGGCTTCAGGATATTTCTATTCGTGTCCATATTGTCTCTAAAGATGGAATCTCTATTGATCCTTCTAAGACCAAGGAAATCCATGAATGTCCAACACCTATGAGTATAACTGAGGTACATAGTTTTACTGGTTTGGTAGGTTATTATCGACGTTTCGTCCAGAATTTTGCCCGATTGGCTAACCCATTAACGAAGCTCACACGTAATGGGGTTAAATTTGATTGGACAAAAGAGTGTGAAGAATTTTTCAAAGAACTGAAGAGAAGATTAGTCAATGATCCTATATTGACTCTACCATCAGGGAATGATGGGTTCTTTATTTATAGTGATGCATCGAAGAAAGTACTTGGTTGTGTTTTTATTCATAATGATAGGGTTATTGTCTATGCATCACGACAATTGAAAATTCATGAAAAAAACTATCCTACTCATGATCTCGAGTTAGCATCTTTGATCATTTATTTTATGATATGGAGGCACTACCTCTATGGTGAAAAATGTGAGATTTATACTGATCACAAGAGTATGAAGTATATTTTCTCACAAAAAGAACTCAACATGAGGCAAAGGTGATGGCTTGAACTACTCAAGGATTATGATTTCACGATACACTACCACCTGGGGAAGGCAAACAAGGTGTCAGATGCTTTGAGCAGAAAAGATCAGGGAGTTTTGAACAACATGAGAATTGAAAGGGATCCAATTTTTATGGATCTAGTGAAGATGGAAATGGGAATAACCAGGGAAGGTGAAACATCAATTCTTTTTCAAATGGTTGCCAAACCATCTTTACTAGAAAGGATTAATAGTTCTCAGACCGATGATGAAAAATTTCAAAAGATGATTAAAGTTGTGAATGATGAGAGATTGAGAGACATTGTGTATAAAGATAGAATTTTGAAATTTGGAAAGAGAATTTGTGTTCCCGATATACCTGATCTAAAAACGGAATTTCTGGATGATTCTCATACTTCCAATTTCTCTATACACCCTAGGATCACCAAAATGTATAGAGATTTGAAGGAACATTTTTGGTGGGACAACATGAAGAGGGAGATCGTTGATTTTGTTTCAAGATGTATGGTTTGCCAAAAAAGTGAAAGTTGGAAGGCAACAGCCTAGTGGAGTATTGAAACCTCTTCTCATACCTGAGTGGAAATGGGATAATGTCACGATGGACTTTGTCATGGGACTACCAAAGACTCCTAGAAGGAACGATGAAATATGGGTCATTGTTGATCGTCTTACCAAGTCAGCACATTTTCGTGCTATAAGGGATGATTTACCACATGAACGACTATGAAGACTATATATTAATGAAGTTCTGAGACTTCATGGAGTACCTTTATCAATTATTTCTGATCGTGATCCTCGTTTTACTTCATGATTCTAGAAAAGTCTTCAGAAATCCTTTGATACTGAACTTCATTTGAGCACTGCCTACCACCCTCAAACAGATGGACAATCAGAACGAACTATTCAAACCTTAGAAGACATGTTGAGATCCCGCTCACTTGACTTTCAGGGTATGTGGGATCAATATTTACCTCTGGTAGAATTTTCCTATAACAATAGCTTCCATTCGAGTATTCAGATGGCACCATATGAAGCGTTATACATAAAGAGATGTCACACACCAACCTGTTGGGATGACGTTGGTGAAAGAAAACTTATAGGCCTAGAACTGGAGGAGGAAACGATGGAAAAGGATAAGGTAATCCAAAACAATATCAAAGCATCTCAAAGTAGGCAAAAGAGCTATGTCGATAATCGAAGGAAATATTTGGAATTTCAAGTCGGTGATCATGTTTTCCTGAAGGTATCTCCATGGAAAAGAGTCATACGTTTTGGTAAGAAAGGTAAATTGAGTCCCAGGTACATCGGACCTTTCGAAATTCTAGAACGAATTGGGGTTGTAGCTTACCCATTGGCAATGCCGCCAAGTCTCTCCAAAGTTCACAATGTGTTCCATGTATCTCTGTTGAGAAAATACATGCCTGACCCAACGCATGTACTCACCTATGAAGAATTAGAACTAGAACCCAATATTTCTTATTGTGAAGAGCTCGTCAGGATTCTTGATACGAGGGAACAAGTACTGAGAAACCGGATGACTCGTCTGGAAAAAGTCTTGTAGAGAAACCATAAGATGGGAGAGGCAACGTGGGAACCCGAGGAACTTATGATGAAGAACCACCCGAGTCTTTTCTTGAGGTAGTATTCTAGAAATTTAGAGGAAGAAATTATTTGAAGGAGGGGAGAATGTAATACCCCAAGCTTCTACGGTACGCTTCTCTTTGAATAATGCAATAGCGTGTGTTGTACGCAACATTGAGTTCTAACACACCACAACCAAACAAACTAGCCATTATGAATAGTAATACCCACTTTTTGAAATTTATAATTTTTTTTCAAAATGAACATCATTTTTGGATTCGGAATATCGAAATTAGCCTAGGGTGAATTTTTGGTATTTTTCTGAAAAACTTCATTTTTTTGATTAATAGTGAGACCACTAAGTGGTAGTTAAAAAAACTGAATTTTTCATAAAACTTAATTTTACCGCTTCTGTGAGTGAAATTTCGAAAATCCGAGAGACACGGTTAATATCCAGAAGTAAAATGTGGTTCAATGAGATGAAAATAATTTTTGGTGAATAGTAACTTTTTACTTTTATTTACCACACTTAAAAGTAAATAGGGTAATTAAGGGTAGAAATGATATTAATATTACCCTAACACATGTCCTAATTCTATTGGACAAGTGTATCTTGACCAAAAACAACCTTAGGAATAAAATATTATCATTTAGGTCCACTTGGATTAGATTATGACATTTATTATTATTTAATTCAAAGAAGAGTTAAAAGAGTTAAAATCAAGGATTATTTACTAAAACATTTTTAAAATGGGGATACACATAAGATAAATTTTATTATCAATATTCATTAGAAATATAAAAATATTTCCTACATAATGATATTTTACTTATAATTTTTAGACATTAAATAATTTAATTTATATATGACACAATGATGATGCAGTAATTACCATAATAGTGACAAATTAAACTAATTGATATTATAAATACCCAAATAAATTTAATTTGAGGCTTTTATGAATTACACTAATTTTAGTGGTTAATATGACATGTTAGTAATGATTTAATTAACTTTTTTCGATGTAATCATTCTGTTATGATTTTCACAAAAATCAATTTTCCAAATAGTGTCAAAATTGACATAAATGAGTTTCTAAAACAAATATTATATTATTAATTGATATTAAATTCCTAAAAATCTAAGGTTTGTCCAAGAGACTTATATAATTATAGGTGTATCATTAATGGACCACTTGGGGGTCCCTTGGATGTATATAGTAAGTTTATTAGCCATATAATATAAAAATACAAAGAGACATTGTAAAAGTGAAACTAATTAACTAAAAGTTAATACTTAAATATAAGGTTAATATAGTAACCCAAACCTGTATAAATCCTATTGTTTGAGTGTTTTTCGACCCATCCCCACCTTAAATTTTAAATAATCCAATTTGGAGCCATTAGAAACCGATTATTAATTGATTATAAAATAATATTTCTTGCTTTTCGAAAGGTTCCCCTCACCCATCTTATAAAAGGGAACTCCACTTTCTCATTAATTCACACATTCAAAGCCTTTTGGTTCGGCCAACACCTACCCAAATACTCTCTCAACTTCCCTCACTACAACATAGAGGCCTTAGTTTGATTAGAAAGCCAACCTATGGAGCCCTTTTGAACAAATCAAAAGGAAGAACCCGAAGAAGAGGTAATGATTTCACCACCCTTTTTCAAGTTCCTTTCTTCTTCCACTTCTTCTTTATTTTTTATTACCATTATAAAATAATTAATGCATTATCTCCTATATAATTTAATATTATTATAAATATGGTACAACCATATTCTGTATTTTACCCATCCTTTGAATGACATGTCACCATACGTGCGTGCGTACGGCTTACCGTCTCCACGTCATGGTGTAATTGTTATTCAATAAATTATTATTTGGATGGGTATAATAATGATGTGCAATTCATGTAAATAATAAATATAACATGATAATTATTCTTTATATATGATATACCGTACAATTATATATTATTTTAATATCAAAAGAATGATATTGTCGCCCGTGCGTACGTACGGACTACCATCTCCACGAACGTGATGAGATTCATTCCCCATGATATCCATTCAAGTCTAATTATCATTTGATGATTAATAATAATATCTAAGGAATTAATATCATTCTGGATATGAATAAGATACAACCTATCTATAATAAACATGGATTACATAACAAAACATATAAAATAAAATGAGTAAGTTAACACCCGAAACGACGATAATTCTAAAATATTATTAACAAAGCAATGTTAAAAGATCATGTATGATATCATATTAATATATATGATTCTTGTATAGATTAATAACAATTATTTCACCATTATACAGGAGGTTAACCTACCCCAACTAAGGAAAAGTACAAGGTAAGGGTTTATTTCGCAATCTCTTCATTATTCGAGGTTGTTTATACGTAATAATCTACTGGGGTCTCTTTATCATCCACATCCATGTTTCTTAAAAATGTATTTCAATTTTTTTTAATATTTTCTAGAATATGGGTTAAAGTCATTTATACCCTTGTTTGAATTTTTATAAGAGGTTTATAAAGGAATCTTTTCATCGTTTTCCAAATAAGGTGCTTTTTAACCATTTCGACAGAATTAAGGTAAGAATGTTTTTTTTAACTTATGCGGTGGGTGAGACTATTTTCCGCCGTTATAAAATCATTGAAGCTTACCTTAAAAGTTTATAAGAATATTTTCAAAGAAAATGTTTTATTCTATAAATATATGACTCTAAAATGATTTCAAAATAGAAAGAGACATTCCTCTAATAAGAGTTTTAATTTCATCTATTTCAACATCCTTTGATGGATTTTAAGATTATTTGAAGTTGATTTATTATGATACAAAACTTCCATATTTTATTGATGTTTTTTTGATATGTTTGACTATAGATGTTATATTTTTATACCATTCATGGTTTATGAAGAAAGTATTGACATTTCGTATGCTAGTTTTAATACGAATGTTTATGTTATGTTTAAACCTGTTCATATGAGGAATGCATTGGACTTAATATGTGACGGGTGGATCCTGCTATAGATCCTCGATGCATCAGTAGGTCTCATGAGACAAACTAGTGTCTTGGCACAAGGCCTCGACAAAATCATATTTGTAGTCTTGGCACGAGGCCTTGGCTATGTGGTTATGATAGTCTGGAATTATGCATTCCATCACTATGAAAGTGGTTATTGATATTGCATGTGATTATTCGATTAGTAGAATATCCATGTGAATAATTAAATGGCATTATTTCATTTATTTTTTCCATACTATGTTGAAGTTCAAGTTTAAAAGTATTTTGTTTTAGTTATACATTGCCTTAAATGTTTATTCTTATTAATAAATGTTTCCGCTATATTGTTATCCTTACTGGGCATTTGAGCTCACCCCTTTTCTATGTTTTATTTTTCCCAGGATGTGAAGAAGTAATTTTTGAATGACATGCAGGGATAGTATGAGGGGATAAGAGTGAGGAATATGGAGACTATGTTGTTTTAGTTTTCATTTTTATGATGAAATGTAAAACTTTATGAATATATCTATTGTTTCTCAGGATAATAAACTAATCGGTCTTTCGAGATTTGATCTTTCTTGTGATCATGGCAATGCTATGTAATAATGCACCGACTCTGGGTAACTTGGGTCAGGGCGTTAGAGTAATAATTTATATAAAATGAGATGAACTGAATTAAAATGGGTAGAAACCCTAGTTTAGTAATTGAATCTGTCAACTATAATAGATTAGGGAGTGAACCATGACTAATGTGATGGTTTGAGATGCTTCATCATTCCACCATGATGGACAATAAGATGATACTTAGCTAATAATGATATGATATTATGTTGATATTGTGTATTCAACAAATTAATGTCAAATGAAAATTCTATATTCTCCTGGATCCTATTATTGTACTCCATTATTAGGATTCTTGTCTTATGTACTGCTATTATTTATTCTATAAAACATGATTATCATATATCATTTACTAGAAATGGATTTCAAATATTATTCTAATTTTTTCATACCCATGTTCTTATTTAATATTTATATCTACATTGTTTACCCTTAATGGGCTTCAGATCTCACCATTTAATATATTTCAATCCCCTAAGATGTGATTAATGGTATAATGTATGATATGTGTAAGAAGTAAGCCATTTATGATGAACATTTTGGGAGGTTATGTATCACATTTATTGATGAGTAATTTATTTGTCCAATATTCCAAAGGAACTAAACCTAAATGATTATCAAATGGATCATTAAATAATGTAATGGAAATTAATCTGAAAAATTAATAAAATATATATGAGATGTTTTGGTCTCTATATTGGGTAGTGTTTATGGTACTTCATGTGGGGTTAAAATATATTAGGTTCATGGTTGATTTTGAGATATTTGATTCAGTCAATTTTATATTTCGAATCTAATAGATATGATCCCATATATACCCTTCACATATTTATCATTCAAATATATAAATTATACATTGGATGGTCCCATATATAATCATCATAAAGTTTTCAATAAAAGTATTAAATCCTTGGTTTATGAGAATTTCCAATGGGGCTCCAGGATGGTATGGTTGGAGGCATGCTACACAATAGTATGATTACTGGGTTTTTGAGAGAGATCTGACCAAGGGGGGGTAAATAACAATGTTGATGGTTCCGGGCGCAGCAGAAGTGCATGGGTGGATGTTCCCACTTGGATTTTTGTCATTAGAAATGATCAATCCGGGATCAATATGACGATAAATGCCAGTCTCCACGAATCGAATCACAGAAAAAGACAAAGAAGATGGTTTGTCCCAAAACCACAAACAAGGATCGTTACAGGTTGATTATAATTAATTTAATTAATTATAAAGAAATACCTTTTGGGTGTTCTTTCTTCATTGATGTTCTCGATCACGTTGTCGATGTGATCCGTCGTTGTGTCGTAGAAGCCAAGTGTAGACTCCCTCTAGCGGTGATCCACACGTGTACCTCATATCTCTAGACGTCGCCAAAGGATTCTCTGGGTGCTAGCATGGAGAAGCCTTTGCTTGCGTTGTCCGCCTTAGATCGTCTTGATCTAATGGAAGAGGATCTCTCTCAGTCTTGAGAGCATTCTTGGAGGAAGAGGTTCTTTCGGTCTTGAATGAATTCTCCAGAGATGTTGTGCACAAAGATTCTCTTGTGTGTCAGAAAAGATTTGGGGTTGTGAGGATATTTATAATCGGGTGTGTGGGGTTATAGAGTTATGACAATAAATAAACGCGTTACGCGTTTTATTTATTTCATTGAATCTTTATTTAAAACCCCATGTCGAATAAATAATTCCTTGACATGCGCCCATGATGATTATAATAAATATCATTTAAAACAATATTATATCCTCAAAATCCTGACTGGAAAAACTACACGGCGTGTAATAATAAATACACGGCGTGTACTTGTTTTTCATTGAAAACTACACGGCGTGTACATTAAATGTACACGGCGTGTATATCTTGTTTTCATTTATTCATTTCCTTTCCAAAATAAAAACTACACGGCATGTAATAATAATACACGGGCTGTACTTGTTTTATTTTATTTTTCCTCCATCATTAAAAACAACTTAGGCTTCCTTGAATAATTATTAAACCACGTACGGGAATAATCTTTATTCAACTTGAGATACATGGATACACTTAGTGTGTGACCCTCTAGGCCTCTTTCCCGTTGTCATTAGTCAGGCTTGCCTAAAGTCCAAGATTATTTTCTAGCAATTGGTCAAGGCACCCAAGAGAAAGAAGTTGATGCCCCATTGACGTATCACCTCATACGAACACTTACTGTGTAATTTAATCAATTTCTCTCAATATCTCATCAACCAGGTTTCATGGTAGTGTCATAAACCTATATGCTTGATATGTCATTCTTTGACTACCTAAAATAAACACGTCGTTTACACCATGGACATGGAATTTAATGCGATAGTTCTATTTCAATCAATAGGCCGAGATATCAACTTCCATAAATGTAAGGGAAAAATCCTTCCTCGACTTATCCATTAACAACATGTCACTCGTGACGCACCCAACGTACCCTACTTCCTGCCAACTGTCTGCGTGACGATTTTCGTCAGTAAATCTAAGTGCGCGAGTCATGACATGAGTTAATGATAATCTTCCAATCTAAGGACCATTACACATGCTCATAGATAGCAATATACGATGACACCAAGACATGCGGAATTACTACTGGCGGGTCTGTTCTCATAATCTCCCATCTTGGAGATTACCAAATGCGAACTCCACGAGAGAGAGTCTCGTCTTCTTACGAGTACTTGCACATGACGGTCTGTATACTATGTGTCCTATCATAGTATGTCATCCAACCGCAGAACTTTATTTAAGAATATTGTTATAGCATTTCAAGGTTCTCTTCCTAGCGGGGATATGCTATGAACTTATTAATACAACAAATATTCAAGGAAATTATTATATTATAGTCATGCAGAACAATGAACAATATATAAAAAGTGAACATTTATGTAACCAAAGTACAAAACAGTTGGTTTTGAGGACACCAACCCTTAAAAACTCCCACATGGACTAGAGCCAACTGCCTACGACTTTTACTCCGCTAGACCTCACATGATGATCATGTTTCTACTGAGTCAAGTCTTTAGTCAATGGGTCTGCCACATTTTCTTCTGTGGAAATACTGCTCATTGCAACTTCACCTCTCTGAGAAAAATCCCTCAAGAGATGATACTTCCGAAATATGTGCTTTGTCCGCTGATGTGACGTTGTCTCTTTTGCAAGTTCCACCACTGCAGTATTATCACAATAGAGTGTGATAGGATCTTTACTGCTCGGTACAACATCCATCTCTTGGACGAAGCTTCGCATCCATACGTCTTCTTTAGCTGCCTCAGAAGCTGCGATATACTCAGACTCTCCTGTAGAATCTGCCACCACACATTCTTTTGAGCTCTTCCAGCTCACTGCACCTCCATTCAAACTGAAGATGTATCCAGTCTGTGACTTCATGTCATCTTGATCAGTCTGGAAACTAGCATCTACATGTCCTCTGATGACTAGTTCCTCATCTCCTCCATAAACCAAGAACATATCCTTAGTACGCCTCAGATACTTAAGGATAGTCTTGACTGCCATCCAATGGCGGTCTCCTAGATCATCTTGATATCTGCCTACCACACTTAATGCATAAGCAACATCTAGCCTCGTACATAGCATATCATACATGAATGACCAAATCTCAGATGTGTAAGGGATCCTTTCCATTCTCTTTCTTTCCTCATGTGTCTGAGGACACATTTTCTTGGAAAGATGAATGCCATGTGACGCTAGCAACAATCCCCTCTTAGACTGTTCCATACTGAATCTATTCAGTATCTTGTCAATGTATGTACTTTGACTTAGGAACATCATTCTCTTGGATCTATCACGATGGATCTTGATCCCAAGAATATATGCCGCCTCGCCCAAGTCTTTTATAGAGAAAAATTTATGAAACCATGCTTTAACTGACTGTAAGACAGGTACTTCTTTTCCAATTAGCAATATGTCATCAACATATACTATTAGGAAAACGACTGCACTTCCACTAATCCTTTTGTAGACACAAGGCTCACATTCATTCTTAACAAATCCAAATTCCGTAACAGCTTCATCAAAATGAATGTTCCATGACCTTGATGCTTGCTTTAATCCATAAATGGATTTCTGCAACTTGCATACCTTGTTGGAATCCTTTGGAGTCACAAACCCTTCAGGTTGTGTCATGTAGACATCTTCTTGGAGGTTCCCGTTAAGGAAAGCTGTTTTGACATCCATTTTCCAAATTTCATAGTCATGGTAAGCAGTAATGGACAATAGTATTCTGATGGAATTCAGCATTGAAACTGGTGAAAAGGTTTCATCATAGTCAATTCCTTGACGCTGTCTAAAACCTTTTGCAACCAGTTGTGCCTTGTAGGTGCTGAATTGCCCCTCCATGTCCAGTTTCTTCTTGAAAACCCATTTATTACCAATAGGATTTACATCAAATAGAGGATCTACCAAAATCCAGACTTAGTTTTGGTACATGGAATCCATTTCAGAATTCATGGCTTCTTGCCACTTCGCAACGGTTGTGCCTTCAACTGCTTGCTTGTAGGTAAGAGGATCATCATTGTCAACCAATAACGAGTCACCATCCTCGGTGACAAGAAAACCATATCGTTCTGGTTCTCTCACCTCTCTCATGCTCCTACATAGTTCTTGTGTCTCTGGAACAGATTGTTCTTCCACGGGGCTTTGTGGAATCTGTTCTTGTACCAACTCATGTGTATCTTGAGCCTCGACTTCATCGAAGTCTATCTCGCTCCCACTATCTCTTTTGGAGATGTGCTCCCTCTCAAGGAATATGGCATGTCTTTCCACTGTAACCTTTTTGTCTAAGGGGTTGTATAGGTAATATACCCTTGTTTCCTTGGGATATCCTATAAAGATACACTTTGTGCCTCGGGGGGAAAGTTTGTTACCTGAAGAGGCCTTAACAAATGCTTCACTACCCCACATGTGTAAATTCGATAACATGGCTTTGCGTCCACTCCATAATTCGTATGGAATACCATTTATCGATTTAGTTGGTACTTGGTTTAGTATGTGCACTACTATTTGTAATTCATATCCCCAAAAGGGTAATGGAATACTCGCATGACTCATCATTGATCTCACCATGTCCAACAGGGTGCGGTTCCTCCTTTCACTAACACCATTCCACTGTGGTGTGTAAGGAAGAGTGAGTTGAGATAGAATCCCAAACTCCCACAAGAAATCAATGAAGTCTTGATTAAGATATTCTCCTCCTCTGCCTGAGCAGAGTTTCTTAATCTTCTTACCAAGCTGGGTCTCAACTTCATTCTTGTATTCTTTTAACCGATCAAAAGAATCTGACTTATACCTCATTAAATAGATATATCCATATCTACTAAAATAATCAGTAAAAGTTATGAAGTATGAGAACCCACCCCTTGCTTCAACTAGAAATGGTCCACACACATCTGTGTGAACTAATTATAGAATCTCTTTAGCTCTTTCACCTTTCCCACTAAATGGGGCTTTGGTCATTTTGCCTTGTAGACACGCATGACATACACTAAGTGGTTTTAGTTCGAAAGAATCTAAATAACCATCTTGATGTAATTTTGTCAAACGTTTCTCATTGACATGACCTAGCCTGTGATGCCAAAGTTGGGTGTGGTATGAGTCATGTGAATTAACTTTGTTATCTATTGCCATTACTTGGTTTGTGTATTATAACACATAAAGGCCGTTATATAAATGTGCCCTACCAAAACAAATGCTATCTTTATAAAAGTAGCAACATTCATTTCCAAACTTGAATATGAATCCATCAGTATCTAATCTGGATACTGAAATAATATTTTTAGTAACAGACGACACATAATAACAACCCTTTAACACCAAGATAATTACAGTTGGCAATGTGAGGTGGTAGTCCCTGACAGTAACAGCAGCAAGTCTGGCTCCGTTGGCTGCTCGTAGATCTACCTCCCCTCGATCAATATTCCTGAATCTACTTGGTTCTTGTATTTTGATACAGATGTGAGCACCACAAGTAGTATCTAATACCCAATTAGTAGAAACAGATAGATTGCATTCGATAAAAAATGTACCTAAAGCTTCCCCTTGCTTCCTTGGCTGGGTGTAGTTTTTCTTCCAGTGGCCCTTCTTTCCACATGCGAAACAAACTGCATCCTGTTCCTTTGCCTCCCCTTTGATCTTCCTTTTCTTGGAAGGCCTTGAAGAAGATTTGGGCTTAAAGAACTTCGCCTTCCCTTTCCTTTTATTCACCATGAGGACAGAATGCTTTTCACGCTTCATGTCAGTGTCCACTTGGCGAATGAGGATGAGAAGATCAGACAAAGACTTATCAATGTTGTTCATATCAAAGTTCACAAAAAAGTTTGAGAAGCTCTGGGGGAGTGATGCGAGAATGAGATCAGTACCCAGTTATTCAGGGAGTTTAAACCCTAGAACCTCCAAGCGCTCAATGTAGCCAATGAGCTTGACTACATGAGGCCCAGCTGGGGTACCCTCTCTAAGTTTGCTCTGAAATAGAGCCTTGGAGATCTCAAACCTTTCCTGTCTTTCTCTCTCCTGGTATAGACCACGGAGGTGCTCGAGCATACTGTAGGCATCCATGTTTTCATGAGACTTCATGAGCTCACTAGACATGGATGACAGCATCAAACATTGAACGTCGAGAGCATCGTTCAAATGTTGATCATAGACTAGGAAATCTTCATCACTTTCCCCTGGGGCAGGAGAATTAGGAAGTGAGGACTCCAGCACGTAAAACATCTGTTCATGGCGTATGATAACCCGAAGGCGCCTAAACCATTCCTGAAAGTTACTACCGGTGAGGATGTTGTCTTTATCCAAAATTGATCACAGAGAAAATTTGGTTGATGTGTTTGTCATATTGATTCTACAATTTAAAAGAGCAGATTCATTAGTACTTTCTTGATTACATTTTATGATAAATAATAAATTTTATTAAGTCTCCCACTATTTTATCAAGTCCCAATGGCCCTCACCATTGAACTCGGAATGTCTAGTTGCTTTGACATTCTAGTGGCAAGGATCCATATTTCCCTTCGCATAACCCCAACAAGGGTTGGTCAATCTATTTGAAGGTATTTAGGTAGGAGGGTCTTTGCCAACTGTGAGCTTACAGTTCCTTGATCTGTTGAGTGGACTCCCCAATCCTGAAATCTTGACTTGGATTTCCTCAAATATTGCCTCCAATATTACATCAAGTCTAGCAAGGGATACTTCTCTTGATGTAATACGGTTAAGTCAACCCGAAACCTTTCATAAGGGCTTCCTTTATAAAATTAAGTTTCCCAAAAAGGGTTGGTCAAACAAATAGTTTTATTGAGTCTTTCCCTTAATCAAGTAACGGAAGGCTTGGTCTGACTTAATATGGTATTTGAGGGATTTTATTCTTTATGCGTATCTTTTCATTATCACATGCTTGTTAATATTAAGTGATGCTTTCTTAAGTGATTAACCATGTTCCGATAATGTTTACGCATAGTCCGGTTTTTATTTTATTCCATCTTTGCGTGCTTGTTCATTTTATTAATTATGTGATCACGACAACACATGCATAATAAATAAACCATGCAATCAGATAGAAATAAAATAAGATGGCATGATCATGAGCTTCTATTTGGTTAGCTTATCTAGTGGTTTTGATAAGCTAACCCTGACCTAGGGAAAACACCTTGAACCTGATGGTTCATGTTTTGTAGCTCCCACCTGTCCACCTTTTTATCTTCTTGTGTCGGTTTTGCCTCGGCTTCAGGATTTGAACCGTCTCCTCTGGCTTGGAAGATCCTCCATTACATGGGTTTACATTAAAGAAACCATGGGAACACAGGCCCTACATTTTATTGGAAGAAGGCTCGCAGGCCAACAAATTTAAATTAAATAAATTTAAATGAAACCATACAAATACAAAGGGTATTTGGTCTAGCTCATGATCATCCATAGTATGAAACGACATTTACGCATATTTAGAATTCAAATTCTTTAAATAGTTCTTTTATTTAAGATAAGATGTGCTCGAATTAAATTAATTATGATCTTATAATTAATCAATTATTTATCTTAAATTCCTTTCTTAATTTCCTTGAGATTCTTCTCATCCATATTCCTTGTACGGGTCTTTGTACATTGGAGGAAACCTGGTGAAATTCCATTTATGGAAAGTACACGGTGTGTAGTTTATAATTACACGGCGTGTATTTTTCTTTTCACCCTTTATCCAAAGTACACGTCGGGGCTTGGGTGTGTTTTCTGTACTTTGGAAATTTTAGAGTACACGACATGTAGATGAATCATACACGGCATGTACTTCCTTGTTACGCGGTAACCGGCCTGGCGATCCCGTGTACGCGGTACGCGGCATATCTTTGTACACGGTTTCACCTGGGTCGGAACGGACTACACGGCGTGTTGCTCCAACATACACGCCATGAATTCCGGTTTCCACGCTCCGTTCAATTCTAGTCAACACGGCATGATTAAAACTTAGGCATAATCAATTCACACGGCGTGGTTTTGCGGACCAGTGTCGGTTCATTGAACCTAAGTACACGGTGTGTAGTTTTAATTACACGTCGTGTAATCCCATGTTGTACAGACAGAAAGAGAGGCTCCTCCAGATGAGTTCCTCGTTTTTATTTTAATCAAAATTAAAATTAAAAGGTCGTTTCTGTGATATGAATCGAGAAACAAAGGAGGATGAATAGATCTCGTTAATTCAGATTTATAGAACGATTTATTTCGAATTGAATCAAATATAAATGCATAAATTATCAATGAAAATTAAATAACTATAATCAACGTTGCAACCTCCCTCTGATACCATTTGAAGGTTCTGGGCGCAACGGAAGTGCGTGGGTGGATGTGCCCACTTGGCTTTTTTTCATTAGCAATGATCAATCCAGGATCAATACGATGATAAACGCCAGTCTCCACGGATCGAATCACCAAAAAACACAAAGAAGATGGTTTTTCCCGGAACCACAAACAAGGATCGTTACAGGTTGATTATAATTAATTTAATTAATTATAAAGAAATACCTTTTAGGCGTTCTTTCTTCGTTGATGTTCTCAATCACGTTGTCGATGTGATCCATCGTTGCGTCGCAGATGCCAAGTGTAGAATCCCTCTAGCGGTGATCCACACATGTACCTCGTATCTCTGGACGTCGCCAAAGGATTCTCCGGGTGCTAGCATGGAGAAGCCTTTACTTGTGTTGTCCACATTAGATCGTCTTGATCTGATGGAATAAGATCTCTCTCGGTCTTGAGAGTGTTCTTGGAGGAAGAAGTTCTTTCGGTCATGAATGAATTCTCTAGAGATTTTGTGCACAACGATTCTCTTGTGTGTCAGAAAAGAGTTGGGGTTGTGAGGATATTTATAATCGGGTGTGTGGGGTTATAGAGTTATGAAAATAAATAAACGCGTTATGCATTTTATTTATTTCATTGACTCTTTATTTAAAACCCCATGTCAAATAAATAATTCCTTGACATGCGTCCACGCTGATTATAATAAATATCATTTAAAACAATATTATATCCTCAAAATCCCGATTGGAAAAACTACACGGCGTGTAATAATAAATACACGGCGTGTATATCTTGTTTTCATTTATTCATTTCCTTTCCAAAATAAAACTACACGGCGTGTAATAATAATACACGGCGTGTACTTGGTTTATTTTATTTTTCCTCCATCATTAAAAAAACTAAGGCATCCTTGAATAATTATTAAACCACATACGAGAATAATATTTATTCAACTTGATATACTTGGATACACTTAGTGTGTGACCCTCTAGGCCTCTTTCTCGTTGGCATTAGGCAGTCTTGCCTAAAGTCCAAGATTACTGTCTAGCAATGGGTCAAGGCACCCAAGAGAAAGAAGTTGACACCTCATTGACGTATCACCTCATATGAACGCTTACTGTGTAATTTAATCCCTTTGTCTCAATATCTCATCAAGAAGGTTTCATGGCATTGTCATAAACCTATATGCTTGATATGTCGTTCTTTGACTACCTGAAATAAACTCGTCGTTTACACCATGGCCATGGAATTTAATGCGACAGTTCTATTTCAATCAAAGGGCTGAGATATCAACTTCTATAAATGGAAGGGACAAATCCTTCCTCGACTTATCCATTACCAACATGTCACTCGTGATGCACCCAACGTACCCTACTTCCCGCCAACTGTCTGCGTGATGGTTTTCGTCAGTAAATCTAAGTGCGCGAGTCATTACATGAGTTAATGATAATCTTCCAGTCTAAGGACCATTACACACGCTCGTAGATAGAAATATCTGATGACGCCAAGACATGCGGAATTACTACTATCGGGTCTGTTCTCATAATCTCTCATCTTAGATATTAACAAATGCGAACTCCATGAGAGGGAGTCTTGTCTTCTTACGAGTACTCACACATGACAGTCTGTATACTATGTGTCCTATCATAGTATGTCGTCCAACCGCAGAACTTTATTTAAGAATATTGTTATAGCATTTCAAGGTTCTCATCATAGCGGGGATCTACTATGACCTTATTAATGCAACAAATATTCTAGGATATTATTATATTATAGTCATGCAGAACAATGAACAATATATAATAAGTGAAAATTTATGTAACCAAAGTAGAAAACAGTTGGTTCTGAGGACACCAACTCTTACAAATGTTCTATCCATGATTGAACCAAAATAAAACATTACATGTTTCCTGATTGATCATATGGATAATTACCCACATATATTGAGATTTATATTTAATTTTATTAGAACATGGAGTTAACCCATTACTATAAAATAGAAAATGGTGTCCTTTATATATAATGAACTTTTGTGAAGGTGTGAATGTGTCTCTTTCGATGAATCTCAATGATTGAATTAAACTTATTGTTTCAAATCAATATGGTTATGGAAACTCTAGATTATGTGAAACTTATTTAGTCCATATTATTTTTCCAAAAAAATATCTTCTATCGATTAAAAACATAAAAAATTTAGGGATGAATTATATGATTCAATCAGATGTTTTGTAAAATGGAGATGAATAAATTATTGAAGGATACTAAAATTATAACAACCATGGATTTAAGCACATTATAATTTTCTTTTTTATTTCTATGTTATATTATTATTGGGATATTTATCAGATGATTATAGATTATTGTGAAATATATTAATTTTTTTAAGGTGCCCAATTTTAGAATAGTTAATAGAAACCATTCATTATCTAAAGGAAAATTTTCAATGTTATATTTCCATAAATAGGGTAGGTTTATGTTTGGAATAAATTTTATAAAAACTATTAACATGGATAGGGTTACCAATAAAATATATATATTATAAAATCACTATTGGAACATGGTTTTTAAAATTGTGTGAGACATCGAAGAAACGATGTAGCCTAGTTAGTGTATCACAACATAGTTGGTGTAAAATTTTAAAAAATCACTGGCGCAAACTCTATCACTATCTGGATATTGTTCAGTTCAACATCCAGTATTAGTGCTTGAATTGATTTTTTTTGAATAAATCATTCAATTTGTAGTTAATGCTTATAAATTTGTGTACAAATTTGGAATGAACATTGACCATTATTGTTGTCAATTTCCCCCATGCTATCAACTGATTTATCATACCAAGGATCCCAACGAGATTTTCATTGATCCAAAAGTATATTTTTTATGAATAATAGTTCCTTCGATATACCATTATAGAACTGGTTCACTCACAAGTAACTAAAACTAGTCATTCAGATGTCCATAGGTGCACACATACTCTTGAGGCTACTGAATAGTAGTGTGTGTCCATGGTTCTATATTGGGGAGACTATTCAATTGTAATTAGAGTATCACATAAATGTAATAAATGAATAAATAGAGTACAAATAAAATCATCTATTAACAAAAATTAAATCCTCTAGAAAAACCATATATTCACCAATAGAAATTTCCAATACTAAATACAACATGATGTAATGTCATGTCACTACTCCTGAATGGATAATGAATCTTGGAAGTCTCCACACATATATAAAATTATATCAAAATTACCATAAATTATAAAAGGATATTCCCATATATAATCATGAACAAAAACACAGTCATGTGCTCCCCTGCTAAAATAAAATCATTCATATAGAACCATGTGATTTCCCCTATCCCTAATAGTATCAATGAATTTTGTCCTGGTAAAAATAAATGGCCAAATCATGGGGTGAAATATACATTGTATAATGTCAAAAATAGTATCTTTAAGAATCCATCCATTTCATATAATATTATCATTATTCAGAAATAAGAATGGTAAACAGTTTTTAAACTGTAATGTTCCAAATTGGGTTAAAAAATGAGACCAAGATGACATAACTTTCTCTATCGCATTCCAGGATAACCTCTAAATAGTTATCACCATGATCATATACATATAACATTATATACATGCATATATATATATATATTATCTATATACATAGTAACATTTATATCCATATTCATACGTACAAATCGACAACCAAGACCCAAGGCATACCTTAAGATTCTGAGTCTAGTCACCAGTGTCTCATAATTGAGTAGGGGATAAAAATCCCAATATTCATAATAATAGTGGAATGAAACCCCTATTTAACATGGATAAGGGATTTCATTCCCAATTATCACATGTATATGGGACCCCATGCTTATGTGTCACAAGTATATTGAACTCTATGCACAAGAATAACATGAATAAGGGACTGAATCCAGAGTATCAGTGTTATATGGGACTCCATGACCATATATCATATGTATAAGGGATTCCATTTCTATATATAACAATTAAAATGGAAATTAATCATGAGTCTCAAAAATGACAGGGTTCTTCATTCCCATGTATCATAACTATAATGGATTCCATATTTGAGTATCATAAATATATGGATTCTTGTATTTTCATTACAACTATTAAAATTGTTATTAGAAAATGGAGTAACAACTATATAAATTTAAACATATGATTGCGTCATACCACTCACATCTCATTCAATTCCACAATGTCATTATATATATTATTCAAGATGAAACCATATAGAGGATGATCTGGTCACATAAAAATTCATAAAACTAAGGGTATGTTCTATATTCAAGCCTCAATGGATTGAAATAGTCTATGGGGACCTATCTCAACAGTAATGTGGGGTAATAGGTCATTTCAATCAATGATGAAAATTTAAACAATGGTTACACATATTTTTATGGAAAACCATAACTGTTTTGGAGTGTGACATCAATTAACATAATGTAATTAAAATAGGACATGAGGGAAAAATAAAAGACCACAATACTTATGCATGTGGAGGAAGACTCTTATTGCATCAGCATTTGCTTTCGTCCATCATAGAATAAAATGGGAAAATAGACAAATTACTATATAATGGGTCATATTAACATTACCCAAATAACTCTATTTTTAAAATGTAAATTAGTATGGATATATTAAAATTAATACCTTATCTATGGCTAAAAAATGAGACAAACTCATCTCAATGTAGAGTCCTAATAGAAGAATGAGAATAAATTCATGATTTAGGGGTCAATGGAGATTAACTTGAGGACATCCACTATAACGAGATAATGATAGTATTTTATATAAAAATATAATAGGCCCTTCCTCCTTAAAAAAACAAACAATTTACAGTGTTTTTAAAATTAACACATAGTGAAATACATGATTTTTTCCCTCTAGGGAAAAACCAATAATTATAGTGAGGATGGAATGGCTAGATTAATTCAATTATGTATTCAATAAACACCATGTTATTAAATATATTACATGTGTTTGGACTATATAAATGATCCATAACCCTAAAAAAATCTTTTGAAAAACCAAAATTACTTTTTCTATGGCATACGGTCCAATATTATGTCAAAATAAATCCCTAAGAAAGGTTTTAAAAAAATCAATGGATCAACACCATTGATAAAATATTACATTAAAAAATTATTCCCCCATAAATAATCATCCACATGTTTTCATTATATGGATTGTAAAATATTATGTAATAATATCCACATCCAATGAGAACATATTATGGGTTTTCCCTCCATAGTGTTGTAATGTGTGCAACATTACTACCATAAAACCATTACTAATGGAATTTGTTTTCATTATAGAGGATTATTTATAATATCCATGATATAGATAGTCCACTTCAAAATATTATTCATCTACCTATAAATCAAACTTAATAGGATGAATCATATGAGAATAATCTAGATAGTATCGAAAATTATTTGCATCATTGAATAATTATTTCCCAGTCTGGTCCCTCAGATGTAAATACAACAAATAGTATTCTGGCCTGACTCTCTCCATAATCTCAAAAGGAAAAAAACCAAGAAAATAGATGTCAATTCAATTTAAACCATTTAAGAATCATTCTATGAAATATAAATAAGTATACCCAATCCCCAACTTGTAAATCTAATGGTCGACAAAGATTATTGGTTCATGAAATCAACAACGATTCAAACATAACCACTCACATACTGATTAACAAAACCTTCAATGAAGTCTCTCATATGAAACATGGTCCATGTAAGGATTCATTACCTACTTCTATTCTGCAAAACTATGAATGGAATGACACAAGATATGAGTCCTTAGTGTGTGACATCTGAATAATCACATGTAAGCTGTTATTGAATTCGAAGTCAACATTAGGTATACTTTATTATTAATAATGTCTAAAATTATTTTTTTATGTTCATAGAATGTAATGATGAAAATTTGTTTAATTTTGGGATTGAATGTTAGTCTGAGGGTGAATGTTTGTTCTAAAAAATACTTATATACCCAATGAACTCTATAACCAATAATATAACTCCAATTTGAAATGAGATTCCCACTCTGGAACAATAATTTGAGTCACCCTATGTATGAATAAAATATGGAATACCAAAAGACCCAAAATATTATCCAACTAGATGGTATCTCTAATAAATAAAAAAATGTGTGGCCTTCTTGAGTCAGTCTATAGTCACACGATCTACATCACAAACTCGAGGGGATCTTAGTAAGCTATTCAGAAAATCCATCTTCGAATCATCTCATCTTCACTACAAACTTGGTAATGGATATTGAATCCCTATTATCCACTGGTTTTCATCCTTCACCTTATGATAGGATAAACAACATGTATGAAAGAAAAATATCCCCATTTTGAAGAAGGATATCAAAATTGGTTATGTTTACAATGATACATCTTTTAAATCCAATGGTGTACCTCCCAATTAGATGGATGCAACTACCACATAAAAACATAAAGGATGTATGTTGGAACCACGCCGCATCCATTCATGAATAATATCTCATCTAAATCTATGACCCAACCTGGAGGTGGGTAATCACTTATAATATTCTCCCATATGGCTAAGAACATGGGATATGATATCTTCATCAGATCAACCTTTCTTGAAGTAAAGAGATCACTAATAGAAATGCATGAAAATTCATTCAACGATGGTCCTAATCCATATTGTGAAACTCAAAAAATTAGGTCATGAGCTCAAACCCATCTACAACCTATCAAACATCATTTATCCTAATCCTTCATCATACAGTTTCCTTAATGGTATTTCCCATCAAAAACATATATGAAAGAGAAAAATCAATGGATTGATGGAATTCAACCAAATTTATATTTATAAGATCATTAAAGAAATATGTGAATATATAAATAAGTATTTAATATTATTTTAACAAAAAAAATATCTCCCAACACCTAATGCCTCCAACAATGAAAGTATTAAACCAATGATTCCATTAAAAAATCATGACTTTGTTAATTTCTCTCATGTAGTCTCAACTGAAGACTATCGTATGCCACGTCTCACTAATTAGGCACCATAACATCTCCATGATAGTTACCTAATGCTTAATACTAGATGGTCTTACAACTATATTGCTTTGGTAGAATAATGATTTTCACTAAAGATAATATTCCTTCCCGATCCAAAAAGGATACCTAGTTGGCTCATAATAATATAAAAATCAAACCATTATTAGTCAAAATAATGAATGGTGTTTATAGGTGTGAAAAGTTATGAAAACAATTACAGTAATATCAAACACTACTTGAGAAACTAATTGCATCAAAAAAATTATTGGGATGATCCCATTAAACTATTAAAGTCAAAATGTATTGGTTAATAGACACTATGTCATTTGAAATAATAATACCCATGAACATTACATTATGTATATAAAAGAAATATTTTCTAATCATAGTACATATATTGTTATCTATCAGTGTAATAAATATGATATTAAGATGTTTGACATGGTAGTTTTTTAAGAGTAAAATGATCGTGCATTAACAATGAGAATTTAGGGGTTAATGTGGTGTGTTCAATTTTACTGAATTTTCATTCACCATTGAATATAAAAAACTACGACCAATTAAAATGAGTGGATCGTTCATTCAATGATGAAAGTAAATGAAACACAAGAAACCATATTTTTTCAAGGTTTGGTACTAATAACTACATTATTTACATGTTGGTTAGACCCACAAAATGGGATTATCCACTATAATATTATTATCAATAACTATGTTTTAGGTAGAAACTGGTTATATCCCCCAATAAATGATCCAATTGTTGATTCTGTTTATAAAACAACATGACTCCAACTATTCTTCCTCGATTGGTTAGACCCCTTAAATGTTCGACTGGTTAAACCCCCAGTCTATTTATCAATCCTCTTCAGTAATAGGTTATACCCCTCAGTCACAAACTCCACATTTTCAATCTAATCCATAGATAATATAATCACTTTGATCTCCCTCCATGACCATAATAGATCACACTATCTTCTATAAACTACAAGTACCTTTGCACTGATGCTGTTCATGATCAATAAAACTGATAACTGAATATCATTAACTTACTCAGTCAAAACCTTCTCAAGAAAATATTCTCTCTTCTACTGATGACCTGACCTCACTAAAAAACGAATATCTTGGATCCATAATTATTCATAAACACTGTAGATACAATGAAATTTGTTCCATGTACTGCTACGGGAATTGAAGATTGCATTCAATGCGTTGTGACTCAAAATGACCTCAACCTAGATAAAAAAGTTTTGTATATGACATTATATTTTATATGGGGGTCAGTGACTATAGTGAAGGCACCGGCCCATGATCCAGGACCACATGCCAGTAGTGATCCCATGTAGGGGTGCTAGGGAACAACCCTCGTAGTATGGAGAAATTTTCATGGCTATATACCCAAAGAGTCGCCCAAGGTACTTGCATGAAAAATCATGCACGCTACTATGTTAGAGCTAAATAACGTAATTATTTTTGTCTATGTCCTCGAAGCAGCGCCCCCGTTTCACAAAAACTACGTTGGCGTGCAAGGAACTTGACAATGACCATTATGGTGTACAATCCACTTTCATTCCCAAACATATATCACCCAGGGTCATATTGATTCCTATAAATATACCCTTGGGGCCTTCATTGGTATGGAAGAATTTCTATAAAGCCTAATTGATGCTCTGGTCAACCTAGTACATATCCCAAGTCTACCGATCATTCAATGTAGTTTTTAACACCTAAATTGAAGGAATTGATGGAAGATCATATGATATAAGTCCCATTAGTGGTATAAATCTATAACACTTGCACACCTAAAGATACCAACCATAGTAAATTAGAAACACTTAGGTGCCACCTATTCCTCTCAACAGAACTTGAGTGCCCCACTTTTTGGAATACCTATGAATACTCTTCAAGGAATGACACAATTCTCACCCAAGTATTAACATCCATGTTTTTCATCACTATTTTCAGCATCAAGTCACCCAAGAATATTTTTTTTCTAATACCAATGCGCCATATACATACATGGGTGCCATTCATTGATTCATCTTACCCCTTAAGTCTATACATTCCTTTCATCAGGTCTTCTTCAATTGCATTTATGGAAAAACATCTTCTTCATTGTATCCATTTTCAGATGGGATTATGTGGGAACTTCCAAAAACACCCCATAACATATCAAAACATTGGGAAGGTCGCATAAATGTGTCTCTTATTTGTGTTTGTATATCCGTAGTCAACGGTTTCCCAAATTTGTTTTGTAATAGGGTTAGGATTCAGGGAGTGTCTGTGGGTTTTTATATCTGTAGTCACATAGTCTATTGTCCTAGTAAGAGTATTATGGAGTTACCAGTTTGGAAGATTATGGTTTGGGTCCTGACCTCCCATTTTCATCTCTGAAACATGGAACCTTTGGTCTCAAGTAGGAATGGTACGGTTCACACCTACTTTTCCTTTTGAACAAACGATAAGTCTCACTCCCCTACCATGACCAATATTAGGTAACCATCTAGGTGTACGCCCCTTTCCTTTCATGTAGGAGGATGCAGTGTCAGTCCTCCCTACTTCATTCACCTTGATTCCTTTATTATATTGGATCCTTGAAAAATTTAAATTGAAGAGGTAAAAGGATTTTGGCCTCGGTCTAATCCATCGTCGTTATTGTAGGCATGTCCTCCTCCACCAACAGAAAAGGAAAAGTGTGTGTGTGTGTATTTTTGAATATTTCAATCAATTTTTATTCACCAAGCATTACTCAAGTGGGATAAGATATATTTGATGATCACATCATCTACACTGTACACCAAATGAACTATGTGAACTCTGATTCCCACAATAATTGGGATACGCAGAAATTCGTCGCCAGGGTCCAAGATCACTAGATATCCTCTTCAAGAATCCAACACGAATTCCCTTATTTGAGTCAATCTCCATAAGATTAATCCACTAACTTATTTCTCTAAATATACTACACACTCCTATGAGACTTAGAGATCTACTTGGGATTTGATTCACAACCAAACTGGAATCGTAGGAAGCATCCCTAGGGTTAAAAATCTATTATTCAAATCAACCATTTTATTTTTATTCCATATTACTAGAAAGGTCAAGTCAAACATGGTAACTCATATCATTTCCAAGTTCTTTGGGTTTTTTAGGCATAAGTCCCACAACTAGAATTTACAAATAATATTTTTTATTGATGTATTTACCACATGACATTAAATTGTATGGTGAGGTCATTATCACATGACCATAAAAGGTATTATGTACCATTCTCATAGGAATAGTGTTGAGGAGTTATCAGTTTGGAAGATTATGGTTTGGGTAATGACCTCCCATTTTCATCTCTAAATCCCGTTACCTTAGGTATCTTGTTGGAATGAAATAGTTCACACCTACTATTCATTTCTTTAAAAAAAGGAGATTTCTCCCTCCCCAACGATGTCCAATTTTAGGGAAACCTTCCTAGTGAAATCCCATAGCCTTTTATGTAGGAGGATATAGTATCACTCCTCTCTACATCTTTCACCATCAATCCTTCCTTACATTGAACCCTTGTCTAATATAAATTGATGAGTTGGAAGGATCATTGCATATGTATCATTAACCGTCACCATCATAGGATGGTCATCTTCCACTTTTAGAGGATGAATAGTGTGTGTGATTTGATTAATCATTGACATCCTCTTGTTTCTCACACCGAGGATGACTCACATCGGATTACAGATCTCTGATGATCACTACATCAACAAAATACACCACATGAACTATGAGAACTATGATTCCCACCATTATTTTTTATACGTATAAATCCATCACAAAGGCCCTAGCTCATGGTATATCCTCTTATAAAATCTTACTTTAATTCCCTTCATTTTGGAATTCTCCATAGGAGTAATCCCACAACCTATTTCCCTCTACATTCTAAACTATCCTATGAGATTCATTGAACTACGTGGGATTTGATTCCTATCCAAATGGGATACTTAGGAGGCCTCCCTGAGGCTCAGTCCCAATGCTTCATATCAGCCATGTTATTTGTAGGCCATATTACCATTAGGGTCTAATCCAACTAAGAATATCATATCTTATCAATGTTCCTTATGTTGCTTAGGAATATGTCCCACACCAAGATTTTACGAAGCATATTCCACTTAGATTCCCTTACAACATGACATTAAATATTACATTTATGTTCTTATCACATGACCCTAATAGGTATGATGGTCCCCACTAAGTGGTACTGAACTACAAGGGTTCTGATTCCTTTCACAAGGATAAGTAGGTATCCCATTCAATGGTACAATCCCAACCACAAAAACAATCATATATCTCCCTAGATGATAATAAATTCTATTGTGGTCTAATGAGTGGATTAAAAACTAGTATTATAATATACAATGGTTAAAAGACTCTCTCAATCGTATATAATAGGATAAAATAGATGGAGAACCACGAATAAACCTGTATATCTCCATTCATGAAGAACATATAATACATTTGGATGATTATAATTTTCACAAATGTTAACAATTGATTCCAAATTTCATGGGAATATTTTTCTATACAAGGTAAATTAGAAAGGACTTATATGAAATATCATAAATCTATATGAGAGCCCTAGAGTAGGAAATAATTCACCCTAAAAATGTGTGATGGGTCCAAAATCCCATCCTATTTAGAAATGTATGTTCTTATGTATCGTAGGTCCAAACCCAACAAACACCATCCTTTTGAAATCTGGTCTCATTGGATAAGGAACTATTGGATGTTTCTAATTCCATAAATAAATCCAATGGAAACCACTCTAAAGAAGTTATTTGAAACCAAAACACATGTTCTAAGGGAGAAAAGAAACAAAAAATAATAAAAATGTTGTCTAGGATTCAGTATCAAATAGTGAACATTTAATATCCAAAAAAATTACAAGCACTTCTTCAATATATAATGTATTTTTTTAGTATAATGTAAGCCTTTCTCTTTTTTAAAACATCATTCATTCTAAAACACATGTGCATAAATGCTTGTATAACACACACATTTAGATCTCATTTTGTTTCTATCATTTGAAAATGTGAATGCCATAATGCATGTTCATGAAAACTACCTGTATATCAATCATTTCATACAAATAGTTTCCACACACAAACATTCCTCCTTTTATAGTCACTTTTTTCCATCATTCAAAATATGAAAAAACTTTTTGTGCCATCTCTATTATGTGTATGAAATTTCACAAAAACTGATAACTTTTCAGGCTTCCTTGTTCCCACATTCATCATGCATGCACACCTAAATGTGTGTAGGTGTAAAGGAACTCAAATTACTGTGAACAATTCCTCTTGCATACAAAAATCTGGATGGATATCATCCTGGTAGTGCGCTAGATTTTCCACATGAAATAAAGTGAAAGTAAACATTTTCCATAGTATCTTCATGATTTCTTTTGCATAAACAATGAGGTATACAAATTCAATTCATCGTGTATCACCTTCAGTGTGAAATGTATAGATAACGAACTCATGACCTTCTAGTTTTTATCACATAGGTGCAGATCCTTCACGATCCAATGATGATCATGGAGCACACACTCTCTCTCTCTCTAAAAAAACAAGCTCAGATGTGATATGAAAGTCACACAAAAATGAACCTAATATCTTGAGATTATAAGTAAGGTAGAATAGTATTATACATTAAAGAACCATCTATAATCAAATACGAACTCGAGTATAAATAATTCATCACGAAAATTGAACAAAACCTTCTCTAAATTTTAATATCTTGCAC
Source organism: Viscum album (assembly GCA_963277665.1). Classification (NCBI taxonomy): domain Eukaryota; kingdom Viridiplantae; phylum Streptophyta; class Magnoliopsida; order Santalales; family Viscaceae; genus Viscum; species Viscum album. Next base: position 1,708,097,228 of record OY728150.1, read on the forward strand.
ATTTAAGATGGTCATTTTTTTCATTATTATATTATAAAAATGTAGTTTCATAATTATTTCCCTTAAATTAGAAACATCAAAATTTAAAATAAAGATTAGAAAGACTATTTTGAGTATTAGTTGATGTCACATGGATCTCTCGATGCATAATACCCTTCAGGTGAGATTGATGTTGAAGATGAGGCTAAATAGATGATCAAACATCCCTGAATAATCTCCAGGTTTTTTAAAATAGATCACACGATCTATAAAAAATGTTAAACAATGAAATAGATGTTATATTTCAAATAAAAATATCAATGGAAAATATTGACTCTGAATTAAAAAATGAATTCCCATATTGAAATTCACTCAGTTCTCATTTTCTCACTATAATACTCGATGTGCTACCATTGTTTCAATAATCTCTTATACCCTCTACTACAACCCCGTATTGTTATATAATGGAATTTTCGGTCCCCAAACTATGTTTCAACCAAGACATCCTTCACAATGGTTCTCTGATGCTTCTGTGTGCCTCATGTTGGTGCACCGACACAGAGGTCCATGGACGGCCTCCTACTGGCTGGCTGGCTGGGGTAAAGTATAGCAGCCCACTCAGTGGTGTGAGCTACTTAGTTGGGTGTCTTGACATTGTGTAGAAATATTTATATATAAATTCCATTATAATTTTCTCCAAAATCACATTAAAAATAGACAAAAAACATAAAAATTAACCAAACTAACCATGGAAACTTAATCATGAAAATTAAGCACTTTTTCATGCCACCATCAAATTAATGTAGTAAAAAATTTGCATTCATATTTTTACAAGTATTAAAACTAATTACCATCTCTCCAATCATCTAATTTATAATTTGTTGAATTTTTATTCTTATTTTCTAATTGACAAAAATTATAACATCACCAAATAACATGACTACTTCAATTCCCCCTTTGTATTTTTCTCAACACCCAATTCATTTTTTAAAAGTCAATTATATCTTATTCATGTTATTAGAAATAAATAAAAATCTAAAACCATGGGTAGGACTTATCATTTAATAAATTCAAATTCTAAAAATACATTCTTATCTTCTGACACATGTTGTCTAATTTACTTTTGAGAAGGATAAAATCACTACCAACATAGCATAAAAGATCAAATTAATATTCTCCTATTCTATGTGAGTAATGCATTATATAAAAAATGAGTGAACAAGTTTAACATAATTTATGTCAACAAATTTACACCATATGATACCTATCACTAAATCTTATTTTTAGGAACATCCCCATATATTTTAAATTAATAACATTCATTTATTTCATCAAATAAATTAAAAACATTATTATTTATGAATTATCAGATTCATACCAGAATAGAACCTATGGAAATCATAAGAGATCAACTGATGTAGAAATGTCTTAATGATGATCTTAGATGCCCCCACAAAATACACTCAAAACATTCTTATCACGATTGAAATTCTTCATTAATAAACACAAATTTTCATATGAGGTGATTTAAGATGTTTTAAAGAGATAAAATTGTGCCAAAAGTTTTCCATGATAGAAAACTATTTTAAATTCAGGTCTCCCCCTAAATATCTGATTCACCTTCAATTTCATGCGTGAAAAAAACACAATATATGGGAATAATGTTGTTCTTCAAAGCTCCACAATTAGAGAAACAGGGATGAGAGTTGATTCTCAACCCAAAAATATATTAAGATGAAAGATGATTCTTATAATTTGATAACATGGCAATTTCATATTTATTTTCTTTTTATAACTTTCATGCCTCATCCATTCTTTCCGGCCATATGTCCAAACACTCTTTAATATGATATTATGTCTTCAATCTATGTGTATATTTATTTTTACAAAAGTTTAAAATCACCTATGATTTCCCATTATTCTTTAATAATTATTTTTTGAAAAGATAAAAATGTTGAACACACGTTAAATGAATATCCATACATGTTTCACCTATCACAGACAACATTATAATTCAACAAGTTACCAATTTTAGGAAACATTTTAGATTTTTCATCAGCAATGTCATTCCCCAAATCAATCTTTTTATTTCGATTCTGGACTGATTCTTTCTTTAATTTCATAATGATTCCTTTAGTATATATATTCAAGGAAAATTTATAATGGTCCACGATTACGTATTTTTTACCCTAATAGAAACATATTTTCTTTTATTATATACTCATTGCATCATTTTTATCAAAAAATTTGTCTGTTCAGGGTTTAACAACCTTCTTCTTCATTTCACAATCCAGAATTTTCCTATCATCTTCATCTCATACCTTATTAAATTTATAATGTTTTCTACTATCTATATAAACAATTTTTTTTTGAATTATTCATAAATATCATCACTCTCATAACTGTGGCCACTTGTGTATCAATAATCAGAAAAAGTTTCAAAATAATCATATATATTCTTAATAAAATGATTCTCTTTCTGTGAATTGTAATTCTTTTTTGCAGGTTTCAAATTATCATCATCTTTTCTCCACCTAAATGCATGCATTCTTTAATTTTCATTTATTGAAATATTTTTCAAAAAATTATATGCATGATACCCAAACATCAAACAACACCAATAATTGAAAAAAAAACGTGATTTCTTCTTCCGTAACACATTCTAACAATCATTGAAATTATGATACTTTTGGGTAACACATTTATTCTACAATTATTTCATTAAATAACAATAATTTACACATTTCATAACATCTATATTTGATGAGGATGTGGATTCATAAGTGTTTTCTCACACCCATGATTGTCTGGATTTGAATGATGAAGTTGTTCAAGTCATCATGAAAACATTAGTACCAATATTTTTTTCAAGAAAAAGGATTTCCTTCTTCAATGTGCCAACAATAGATTTATATATTGTAAATTTTAGGATCATCTTTCCAATGGATTGATTTTTCTATTCAAAAATATGAATCTCATAATATGAATCCTTGTAAATACTTATTTTCTAAGCATCTTGGGATGTCACATATTGTATCTCTTTCATATATCTCATTTTCACTTCTCATTCTAGACACATTATGTTGAGAGTAATATTCTCATCATTAACAGATTTCATTCCTTATTCACATTGTAACATCATCTTCAAAATCTCATCTTCATGCATTTGATTTTACTTTAGTAAGAAATTATTAGGATCCTTGATCAGTTATCCTTTATTAATCAGCTAAAAATATTTCACATTCTTAGAAAAATTATGAATCTTTTCATGTGCATGTATACATTTTGTAAAAAAATCAAAAATTTATTTCTCACAAAAATTTAATTCCAATTCATTAATAGGGACATAATATAATTCTTTTCAAAGTTATATTTTTTACTTTTCTTTAGTAGAAATTTGAGAGTTTGGGAAATGCCATCCATTTTTATCAATTCATCATCCATATCATCTGCCTCTTCTTCTAGAATTAATTTTTCATCACATAGTTCCTTAAAAAAATGGTAAATCGTATGACCACATTATTGGGATGTTTAATTAGATTATTTATGACATCATAATTTAACATATCATCATCACATTTTGAACATGATTTATCAACTAATTTCAGTGAAAAAAATTCAATATTCTTGCCTTTAGAAACTAGTTGATTTTCTTTCATCTTTGAATTATTCGTCAACTTTTATGACACTCCTTTCGGCCTGTAATTCTCTAATTTGACTAAAATGTCAACATTTATAAAATTTGTAGTAGAGATAGTCTTCTCCATAGGAATCTCATCTTAATTTTCTTCAAACTCAAATATTCACTTCATATACATATGATATAAACGACTTGACCACTAGAGTAGATCAAACTATATGTATCCTACCTCTATTAAAAATTGATGTGTCTAATGAGCATGTAGTCACATTGAGAGGGATGGTGAATCAGGGGTGACCAATTTTACTAATTTTATGCACCTTCTAATTCATATCTATGTCATATGTTAATATGATTAGATCATCCATGTAATGAATAATTTAAATGAAACACAACACAAAGTATTTTTACAAGGTACAATACTAAGACCAAAATCATAGTCATGTTTGTGAAAACCCCAAACATGTAATACCCACTACAATATTTTTTTTAATTATAATGGATCAAGAATATTTTTTGTCACCCTAGTAGTTGGTCCTCCAGTTTATTTGGGTTATAAACCCTAGTAATAAACATTTTCATAATTGATTGATAGGCCACCCAAACATTCAACTTGTTAGAACCCCAATCTAATTATAGAGTCTCTTCACCAAATGGGAATGCCCCACCCAATCATAAAATCCATATTCTTTAATGGAATACATAAATACAATGATCACTTTGATCTTTTCTATAAGAATGTTGGATCACACTGGCTCGTGAACACATCAAGTAACACTGCACTAATGCTGGTATTACTCAATAAAACCAATCACTACATATAATTAGTTTACTCAGTAAATAGTTTCTCATTAAAATATACTTTCTTCTACTGATGATCTGGCCTCACAGAACACTGAAAATCATAGATATACAAATATTCATAAACCCTGATACAAATTTTGGCCCAGCTTCAGTCCCACACACTAAACACTAAATATGAAAAATATTTCACATTCACTACATTAATACATCATGCATGTATTTATTTTAAATCATGGACTTATCTCTTTTTCAATATCATTCTTGCTAAAAATACATGTGCATACATGCTTGAATAACACAATAATTTAGATCTATTTTTATTTATAGCTTCTTTATAAGTGGATGATTTAGTGCATCTACTTGAAGACTTTTAGTATATCATTATTTGTATACAAACAATATCCACACACACTTTCCTCCTTGTATACTGACTTTTTTCACACACATAAAACATTCACACTCTTTTTTATCCTTATGTGTACAACTCTTTCACAAACACTGATCACTTGGCATGATATTCCGCGTGAAATAAAATTCAAGTAAACAAATCCCACATGAAATAAAATTGAAGTAAACAAATCCCTTAAAATCTAAAATATGTCCTTCACTAAATTAGTGAGCTATGGAAACTCAATTCTCTACACAATTCCTTTACAATGCAATGAACATGTCAAGAACTCATGGCCTTCTAGTTTTCATTACACAAGCCTAGATCCTTTGCGATCGAATGATGATCACGCAACACTCTCTCGCTCCAAAAATCATCTCGGATGTGAGATGAACATTCCCCAAAAATTAACATGATATGTTCTATTAATATGCAAGTAATAATGACTCATAACATTATGGAACCTTCTAGAATCACAGACAAACCCCTGTAAACATTCTCTATTACGTCAACAGAAAAACAATGCCTCAATTTTTTAATCATCTACACATTGAAGATACATAGTTTTTCATCATTCTATTAAAATATAGAGTTTAAAAATTATATCAATAATATTAATAAAATCATAAACTCAAATGAAGATTAGAAGGATTGGATTGAACTTCAGTTGATGTCTCATGGATATCCTCGTGCATAGTATGCCTCAGGATAGATCAAGGTTTATGATGAGGATGTATGGATGATCAGACAACCCTGAATAATCTCATTGTTTTTTAAAAATAGATCACACAGTGTGGATAAATTGATCAATGATTGAACATTGTGATATTTAACTAAAAATGATCAATAACCGAGATTGACTCTACGTTGAAAATCTCTACCCACATCGAAACAAACTCGGTTTTCAGCTCCTATTTATAATACTCGATGTTATACCACTAATTTAATAATAAGTTCTTCCCTCTAGTACCACCCCATGCCATTATATATAAGCATTCTATGCACCTATGTTATGTCCTCACTGTGCCACCCTGCATGGGGGTGCTGCGCCGCTTCTATGTTCCTCATGTAGGAACTTCCACACCAACATCCATGGCTAGTCCCATAATGTCTGGCTAGCTAGGGTAATTTTTTTAAAGGTGGTGTCCAGGTAAAAGACCAAAACACAAACATTATTATAAAATTAAGAACATGAAAGGATTACATGAGTCTAATGTAAGGAATTTTTTGAACATCCCTGACATAAAGATGGAGTAACTCAAGAGGAAGGTCATACCTCCATGAGACCTTGTGATTAACTCCCATGTTGGCAAGTCCATCAGTGAGCTTGTTGGAATAATGGTAGGTATGGGTGACAATGAATTTGAGTTTTGATAGAGAGTGCAAATAGTCCATCCAACGGTGAGTGAGAGTCCAAGCTAGGTGAGCGGTGCCATTCCAAATGGCCTGGTGTGGGTTTCTTCCCTAACTGGCTAGCTAGATTGTAAGAAAATGATTACATAAAAAACATTAATTTTTTTCCAAACTCCCATGAAACACATGATCAAAAAAAATATAAAACACACCAGCAATAGAAACTTCATCATTCAATTAATCAAAATTATCATGGAACCTTCAAATCTATGTATTAACCATTGTGAACTCATATTTCTTCAAGTCAACGATATTACGGCCAACTCCGAAATCATCTGATTTAGAATTCATTAAACTTTTCATATTTGTGAAAAATTGAAAACAATACCAGTATCACCAAATCAATTGACCACTTCAGTTTTGAGCATGATAATAAACTAAGATATCATCTATTAAGGCTACCATAAATGAATCCATATATGGGTGGACACTCCAATTCATCAAATATATTAAAATAGTTGGCCCGTACGTAATTTAGAATGATATAATGATATATACATTACAAATATATCTTATACGAAATGACGTTTGATATATTTCTGAAGGACTTAATCATTCATGTTAGTAGCCTAACCATAAATGATATCTTCATGAAATCCCATTCCCATAGATATTTTCAAAAAGGTTTTCAATATGAGGAATGTGATATCAATTAATAATAGTATCTTTGTTAAAATAATGGTAATATAAAAAATATTTGAGGTTAATTAACAAATTCTTTTCTAAAAGAATATATGAAACCCATGAAGAAGTACTACATCATTTAAAATCATTTAACCTCCATTTCATCTAGATACCTATTGATCTCTTCCATCTCAGTAGTGTCCATCATTTACATATGAATCGATACTGATGAAAATCATGTAACTATATCAATAGAAAAATCCTCCTCTCACATATAAGGTAAACCATTAAAACCATATTGTAATAAATACCTCAATTGATATACCGCTAGATTGAAACCATTATAATACATTCCCAGATACTCTATGTACATATTAAAATCTAGAATATCACTCCACCTAGGACAAATTGTGTTTTTCAATATCAATATTATATAAAATCACATTAACCTTAGTTATGTTAACTACCACCATCTAGTGACGAAAATAATACCTTAAATCAAAATAATTCCACATAAAAAAGATAGGTAACTAACTTCTAGATCCTAAGAATGACATCAAATCCCATATTAAAGAGGAATAAGTGGACCCATAATAAATCATACCTTCTAAACTTCAGAAGGAAAAGATTATAATGGAATATACCATACCTTTTAATTCCCAATAGTTTATCAAATGCCATCATGATAAAAAAAACTCAATATCAAGACCACATATTTCTACATTTTCTAAAGTTATAATGGAATTAAAATATCCCATAGTAAATAATGTATATATGATAGTATAGGCTAATATAATAGCACCTCGAATAATAGATGATCTACACCCTACTTCTCAAGTATAGGATGAACTGAATAAATCAAGACAAATCCAAAACATTGTACTTCCAGATGAATAACCAACAAATGCCCACAATATCAGTGTAATGTATCTTCTATTATAATTAATCCTTAAATTCGTTTTATACTTGAATGGGAAATAATACTCCAGTGACCTATCAGAAATGGTAATATATATACCGCTCCTATAGGTGGAGATTGTATAGATACAATTCCACAATGAACATATTTTAAGGTCCTAAAAACAATGAAAGATCCCTAAACACACACATCCTCAACACACAATGGGTTCCTTTGGACACAGAGGACTCTCCCACTATAGAGTTCAAAAATGCTGAAAACCAATGTAACTATCACAATTTTTCATATAGCTATCGCTAATCCTATATGTAGTCCCATATTTATTTTAACCAATGGTCAAAGAACATCCATATATTTATTCTAAAATTATCTAACCCCCATTACCAGATTCTATCAGATTCAAGCAATATTGAGTTCTTGGTTTACTCTTAACTAAATGAAGGTGATCATAACAAAATTTTCATATTATTAGATAGCATAAACAAGCTCATTCCAAACTTCTTTTTTTCACTAATGCATAACTTTTCTGAGTTGGAGCAATGTTATGGAGCTCTATACACTATGAAAAATAGTCAATAAAATACATAGTATCCTACTTTTGCAACATAAATTTTCATTCCCAATCCTCATTCAATGTCTTTGAAAAGAAATAGTTATATAATTCTTTACAAAAACAATCCTATGAGATACCTGGATGATGATCTTTCTAGGTCATAATTTTCAACCATCTATTGTAATAATCTTGAAGAATATACATATATCACTTCCAAATATTCTAGGGAGGATTATCTAAGTTCTTCATGATTTTCAACATGGCCACTATCTTGGACATTATTTCCTTAGGGCCTCCAACCCCCAACAATGTGGGTGTATGCTACAATTGAATCTCTAGCTTTAGCTCCTATATAAAAGTGTAAATACATGGATATCCTAGTAATTCTACAACAATTGAAGAAAACCATTAATAAATTCGGTATTTGCACCCATTTTTAGTATAGTAACAAGTTTTATAGGAGGCACTATTAAAGGTATCAGTGGTGGTTCAAGGCCCACCACCTCTAGAGCATAGTCATTACCACCCTTATAATGCACGACTCGAGAATTTCATTGAGGAATAACTCCAAAAATTCCATGAACACACCATTTATTTGGTTTTCCTAATTTCATAATCCATAGATACATGAACTAACCATTTTCAGTTCTTTCTAATATTGTTTATCACAGCCATATGGTTTCTCTAAAAGCCATATATGTGAGATATATAGAAGATTATTCTACAAGAGATAATGACTACAACCCTCTACTAAGGATGTTCCAGGTTATTGTTCGACATGTTAAATGGGATTCTTATGTTTAGAGATTTACAAATGCAAGTTATAGAGGAACCGCCATTTATGTTTCAATTGGAATACCCATTTAACTGTTACCATATTCATTTCATAATTAAAATTAATTTAACATTGTCTTTATTTAGAAATAATTATTTATAATGGATGAAATATATAGACCACGACATACAATTAATAAAGTACCATAAATATTATAAATTGAAATATGGAATCCATTTAAACATAATGGTCAACATGTTCCATCTCATCTGACCAATGGGTCCTGAATAAAAATTTAATAATTGACTATATAAGGTGTTGACATCAAGATAGGTAGGAAAAAACATTTAGTATTATTCATAAAAAAAATGTAAAAAATTGGGTTTCTCTATCAACTAAAATGACATTAAATCAATTCAATTTATAGAAACCATGGATCTCATTTTAATAATAAGAAATATAAGCAATGAGATTTATATATATGAAATGAAAAATTTACTGATATGTGAATCTATATGTACCTTTGAAGATTCATATTCCAACACATCAATTCCATAATGGGGATACGATAAAATTATATCAGTATCATCAATAAATATTATACATCACATATCATGTGCTACACTAAATACTAGAATCAACTAAATTGTAATAATCACTATCCAAAATAGAAAATCACATCCCTAGAAATCAGGATTTTCATTATTCATGGGTTACATACTCCCATGATTAGTATCATTACCACAATTACAATTCATCCTATACTCTATTATACCATTCCAAAATAGTATGGAAAAGAATTTTTTAATACCAAATTGTAATGTCTCAGTTCCAGTTCACTCAAAAGTAACAGAACAATGTTTGTCACGTGGCCTTATGGATACCTCCCTATATGATAGAGGCTTGTTCCATGCAATGAGGGTCATGATTTTTATAGTGGGGAGACTATACCCTCATTATCAGTGTATCCTAGTTGAGTGATAAATGTATAATTTTTAGAAGAGTAATATCATCAAATAGTATAAGTCATATCATCTAGATAAACAATACACTCATAAATGATAATATCATTTACCATATACAATAAGATGTATTTTCATGTCACTACACAAAATAGAACAAACAAACATTGTATCAGCACCCATACATACAGGTATACCAAAAGAAAAAAAATTAAAAAATTAAAATATAAATATTGAATCGAGAGTTATATCATGGTTCTATGCACACCATCTCCCGTGCTGTAATTAAATCAAGAATAAAAAACTGAGTACTTCCCCAATACCTATATCCATCCATGATGCCTTCATAGGCACAAAACCATGTATACAAAAGTGATTAAGTTATAATCAATAGGCCACAACCAACGTTTAGTATAAGAATCATGATATTTCATATATTATATGAAGTGTGTATATATAATAATGTTAATTATTAATTATCATAGAATGATTTAGCACTGGTACCTACAGGACTTAAGGATGGCACTACCTAATTTGGCCTATGCCGAGATAACCTATGAAGAGATATCACCATGAACATAAACATATAATTTTATTTTATTTATATATATATATATATATATATATATATATATTTCTGTTTGTCTGTCTGTTTAATAAATATAATGTAATATTTATAGATTAATTTAAAAAAAAATAGTGCAATCCATGAGCCAAGGTGTAACTGACACATCTCTCTCTAGAAACAAGAGTTTCATAATATAGTAGGAGACTCCATGCTTGAGTATCATAGGTCATAAGGGTCCCCATGAACATGAATCACATATATACATGAAATTATTCCCAAGGATCACATTTATATGGGATTACATTCCTGAATATCATAGGTATAAGGGATTCATGAACTGATTATCATTGGTATAAGGGATTCCATGCCCATGTATCATATGTATAAGGGGAACAATTCATTAGTATCATAAGTATAATGGATACCACGCCTGAGTATCATACACCATAAGGGACTCCATTTCAATGTTTTATAATTATAAGTGATGTCTTTCTTAAATATAATACGTATAAATACTCTATATATTCTTTAAAACAATTAACATTTCACTCTGATGTGAGGAAAACCATTTTAAGTAATTAAAAAAGTGACATTGTTGAATAACTCACATCATAGTAAATTCATTATAGGAACTATATTTACAAGTTAAGAAAAAACTATATAGGGGATGGTATGGTCAACTATAAAGTTATAAAACCAGGGGGAAATTCCATAGTCACACATATGGGGTTGAAATAGTTGACAAGGACCTATCCAAAAAAGTACAAGGGGAATTAAGTATATTTTTATAAAGAGAATAAATTAAAAAAATGCATAATTTTAATTTTTATTAAAACAAAAAAGGCATTTTGGTGTGTGATAACACATGACACTGTATTATGAAACAAAACTAGTGGTATAATCACTAGGCGACCAAACATATTCATATGGAGGAGCACACATCTAGTATTACCCTTCAGTTTGGTTGAGATCGTAAAAAATGAAAAAATTGATGAACTCCCTAATAAAAACGAATATGATATTTCACAAAAATAACTCTATAGATGGTTAGATAAATTATGAATGAGGAAATAGTAATGATCATTATTCTAGTAGATAACTGAAATGAAAAAAGGATCTTAATTTAGAGTCCAAAGCGAAAAATATGAAAAATCATATCATTAGATTTCAAGGGAACTTCATCTGGAGGAGCATTTAGTATGAGGAATAAATATATGAGAATTGGTAAAAAAAATATAAAATTAAGAGTACATCAAAAAATATATCTTGGTGTTTACATAGAATGTAAACATTATACACCACATAATTCTCTATTTTTTCCCTCTAGGGTGAAAACAATACTCTTCATTAAAATTGTCTAGCTAGACCATTACATCTTAAGTATGTAATTCACACTATGTATTAGGATAACATCTAGTATCTACCACCTATAACATTACATCCATTAACAAAATCGAAATTCCTTACATAATCGGTTCTCGTTTTATTCCAAAATCCATCCAAAATATTGTTTTAACCAAAATTTAATGGTTATAATCTTGATTTGAAACACAAGGCCCCTACATTAGACATAAAAAATATTTAGAAAGTCCAAGTACATCATTTTTATTCATTTAGTTACTCATATGCACTCTATCTGTGAGATACATATAGTATCTTATAGATTTATCTATATGCTCTAATGTCAGACTTGTTGATATATTGTTTGATCTATTGAATGTTGTGTTTTCTTCTAATAGAACATGAATTTCTTAGTTTCATTCATATTTCTGTGTTCATTTAGAAGTTGTAGGATTATCTATCATGTCAACTTATTCTACTAGATGAATTTATTGTAATACTATAGGGTTAATATTGGATTTTATAAATAATAGATGCGTGATTTCTTATAAGAAAATATTTTTGGCTCTATATTGGAATTTTGGAATATGGAATGGCTTCTGGAATATGGTCATTGACTATAATATTGAAATGATGAATTTAAAATATTGAAATGGTTTTTATACCAAAAATAATTTTATGATATTTGTTAAAATAATAAATTTGTTTTAATAAAATTATTCTCATGAAATTTGGAATAATTGATTTTTAATTGGTTAAAAGTAAATGGTGTATGGTCACTAAGTTCCACCATTGATGTTTGATGAATTATAGTCATGGAGTATCACTACCAATTTAATCAACAATAAATAGTTTATGGACAAATTTATGGATGATATTTTATATATTGGTGTGTTTATGTGAGGCTATAAATTTTCATTCTGATCTTATGTAAATAGTGACAATCATTCTCATGGGTATTCTCACATAGACTCTTCTTAAGGATTAATATAGAGTATTTAATAATATTATAATTCTTTTATATATATTGTTACTAGTAATTAATCTTATGGAATGTATTGGGATGTCATTGTGGATAAACTACTAAGAGGTATGCACATACCCTCTATGGAACATTAGTGCATTTATATACGGTGTATACCATAAACTATGAATGGGAAATGTATCTGAATATTCTTGTGATGCATCCTGACACAAAGATAAATGAATTTGGGTATGTACTATGGATCTAGTTTGGGTGTTTGTTTGATCAGGTCACATTGTTTTCATAGAGTCATGTTGTCTTTGGGTTAGTTTTTTTGTATGAATCATTCTATTGTCACTCTAATTTTGTTATTAATTTGTGTTTTTATTTCTTTTTATTAAATACAATCATGTAACATATGGGTGGATTTGGTGTTTATATTTTATGTTGATGGGGTTTTTCAATTTATAATGTGAATACAATATACCATTTCATTCTTATTCCCATGGGATTTATTTCAACCCATTTATTTTTTTGTATGTCACATTTGGAATGTAGCACCATTTCTCTCAATAGGCTAATCTGTTGTCTTGGGATGTTATAAATGGAAATAGTCCTGGTCATCCTACATGAAATTTTGTGTTAGTATCAAGGAGATCAGAATGTCATAACTAAATAATAAAATCATTAAAAAATGAAACATTCCTTTTATGTTCTATATAATGTTTCAATAATGTCTAGGTGAAAAAGTATTTTATAAACATTTTTTTCATCTCCTTATCATTGGTTTAAATGATGAGTTTTTTATAGAATAAATTATTAATGAGTCATCCCACTAAGACTACACTAATAATTTATAGATGGTTAATTATAAAAAATGTAATAAATATTTATTTTTTGAGATGGTTGTTGTAATACATGTTTAATATAAGAAATTTAAATTTTCTAGACCTCATTTTCTAGCGATTGATATTTAAAATTTTGTTTTGTTATAGTTAGAGAAAATAAAAGTAGTTATACATTCTTAAAATTAGAAAATATACGTAATTTAAAATGGAAATTTACCTGATCCACATGTGAAATAACAACAATACTAATAAAGAATTCATGATTTTCAATATATAGTGAGAGGACATAGAAATGATCATCCCCAACCAGTCGACCATTCAACCATATTTTGGAAACATAATCCACATATCTTATAAGGTGATTATTAGATGATGAATGTAGAGGTTTAGATGAATTAAATTAACTGAATCTTCAAATTACTGTTTATAACAATACAGTGGAATAGTACATTACAAATGATATATTGTAAGATTTACCATCAAATGGTGGGATTTAGTTTTCAAATGAAATTTTTACAAATATAGACATGGGAGGACATTATTGAATTTTACTTTTCAAAATAATACCCCCTAGCATTCATGATATAAAGAATGACAAAATTCATTCCAATATAAAAAGAGAATAAATATATCATATATTGTGGATGTATGTTTAATAGTATAGTTTTATTTTCTTTTATTGTTGTTTCTAGTCTGTCCATAATGGTTCTAATCCTCGATGATGATTGAATATACAATCAAAGTAAATTGTTCATTTTATTATGGGATATATATATATATATATGATAAATTGATTTAGGATAGAGTAAATATATAATTCATGTAATCTATCTAGAGGGTGTATTTTTATTAACATGGGTACAGTTGGGAACCCAAAGGATCTGATTATGTGTAATATGATTACCACATTTCATGGTGATAGATAATGTAAAAAACAAACTAAATGATAGTTAAATATCCCAACATGACCTAATATAATGCCTGGTTGTTCCCAATGTGTTAATAATTCTCATAAAAATAATGATTGTAAGGCTCCACATAAAGTTGTAAAAACTGTAATCTAATAGGACATCACTAGTGTTATAACTATATCATTCCAATGAATAGTGTGGGAGATGAATCTTTTATTATGTAGCCATCATATTTCCCATTAGTTTGATATCATCAAAATAACTCTCGCCCTATTAATTGACTGATGAAGAGAGATTATTGGAATACCATGACTGATAAAGTTATGTAATCTCATCGAAGAATCAAGGATCATGCATAGGCTATTATGTATACTTATGGTTGTGAGTAGAAGATTTGTGATGATCAATATAAACTAGAAATTATTTTATGTAAAATTATATTTAAATCCTATATCATGAAAGCCTTTTTGATATGGGTTTTCTAACACTACAATATTTTAACAGAACAATATAATAGATATAATATACAACACACTAAGAAGAGACTAAATAAATCATAAAATATGATTATATAAATATTTCCATAATAACAAAGACATAGTATTATATGAATTTTGAATTATATATAAATTACCTACTAAATGCATATTTATTAATTTTATGCATAGGACATTTTTACTAATGTTTCATTAAATCCCACATAAGATTCATAAATATGATTTCTTCAAAAAATATTTTAATGTATTTTTATGATAAAATATTATAAATAATTTCTAGAACACAACTAAAATGTATTTTCTAAAAATATTATCATTTTTTAATTTAATATAAAAAATTATAATAATTTGAATTTTTAATATTTTTTATAAATGATTTATTATCCTATGAATAATGATAATACTTATTTTTATTAAAAACGTTGTTTTTTATACAATGATTTAAAATTTTTATATTTTTATTTTGATTTAAAATAAAATATTTTAATATTATTTTATTAATAATTAAATTTTGTTTTCTAGAATAAATTTTATGATTTGAATTGGAATAAATTCATTTTGATTCAAAGAAATTCTTTTTATATTATTCATTTTTAGTGTATTTTATGATTTTATTTTAAATTGATTTCTATAAAATATATATATTTATATCGATAAAATTAATTCCATATTTTGATTTAGGGGAATAAAATTTGGTAATAATTCAAATTTAATATCTGAAAATTATGATTAGTAATTCTGGTTTTATTTATTACCTTCATAAACATTAAATCGTGTTTATTTTTTTTAAATGTAAAGCACATAATATATCCTAAATATTCTTATTGGATGATGTAAATTAGAAATTTATCATCATAGTAATTAATGTTTAGTCAAAAAATATCATTATATCATTTCCATTCCTTTATGGTTTGAAAATCACAAACACATTTTCTTATGAAATATTATCTTTCTCTTAGAATTATTTTCTTAAGGAAAATTTATTTTCTCTAAGGAAATATATTTTCTTAATCCTTACATATGATTTCATATGTTATGTTTGAAGATCATTATCTAAATATATCCATGTTTTTATAGTACTGAATTTTCATAAGAATAATCTGATCCTTATCTAAAACCACTGAATCTTATAATTCCCTGGATAATTAGTTTTACTATTTTTTGACATATATTTCTATGAAATTTAGAATATGAATTCTATTAAATTAAGACTATAAATTATCAGAAATTCATACTCTAAAATATCAGAAATTTTGACTCTGAATTCTCAGTAATTTGGACTCTGAGTCCATCAAAATTTAGAATATGACTTCTATGAAATTCCAACTCTGAATTCTATAAAATTCGGAATCTGAATTCTCTGATATTCAGACTCCAAATTCATTGAAATCAGACTCTAAATTATCTAGAAATTATACACTTAACACTTTTTTCAAGACACTAAAATCTTCATAAATCATATTCTTGAATCCTAATATTTCATACCTCAAATATCTGTTATTTCAAGAACTGATTGTTCATATTTTTATACTCTAATTCTCTATTCCTTAAGAATCTGATTAAATATTTTTCATACGGTTACTTCATTTCTATGAATTTTCATTTCAGTTTATCATATCCTATTATAATTATGATTTTTAAATACGGTATTGTTTTTCTTACATTTTATAATTCCTTTCATATGAATATTTTACCCTTAAAAGAAGTCTTTCAATCTGTCTCTAACTAACTATTTTATGTGTGACACTTGTATAGGTTCCTCTGAAATTAAAGGGAAAATATGATCATTAGTGGAGGAAATGAACATTTTTTTCCCAACAAAACCATAGAAATTTGAATAATTCAATGTGATGAATTATTGAATCAAGCAGTGATATTGTGAGGTAATTTTTAGAGAGATGGAGACATAATATCATGATTTTTTTTTATATGTGAACATCTTGATCAGTCCTAAACAACATGTTCAGCCAAATGAAACTCCAATTTTTTCTATGTACAATCATGTTCTTCTAGGGATAGGAAGAAAGATGTGTTGACGACTTTAATATTTGAGGTATTCTAGGGATATAAAGATAGAGGTTCCGACTAGAAAAATGTTTCTGTGCATGTCGAGATAGAAAAAATGATTCTAATATTCTTATCTAAGGATTACCCTGTTGTGGGTAAGAATTTTTTTTTTTGAAAGTATAATTCAAGGGACCATTATCTAAATTTTTGGGGATTCCCTTCTCTTTGGGATAATATATTTCTTACCTATTTACTTATATGTAATATGTTTTTTCTGCAACATTTTTTAATGAAAAAACTAATAACTTTATTATAATTTGTTATACTTTTACACTCTATCAAATATAATTCTATACACATTAAGGTAGAATATATTCCTAAGTAAAAATTTCATAAGTTTCTTTTTCGGATCCATATTTTTAGATCATAAGTAAGATTGTTTCATTGTTATGATTTATCCAGTGATTGTGAATTCAACTTGTTTAACATTGTTAAAAGTAGATTTTATTAATAATAAAAACAGAAGGTCTTAATCCAATAATTCACCCCCCTTTTGTAATTGATAATCTACATCTATATTTAGATCCTACATATGGTATTAGAGCAGATCTCTAAAGTACTTATACTTACCTATAAGTTTTCTTTCTCAAAATTTCTTATATATCATTACTTGATCAATTTTTTCATAATTGTTTTCTTTTAAATTATTTATTCTAATTATTTTTGTGGAAAAGGTATTTTCTTATAGAATAGTTGGAGTGAACATGGTTTTAAAGAAAATTTAAATCATACTAGACCACAAACTTTTCATGTTAATAATTTTATGTTCTAGAGTGGTAGGATAATGAATTTTTTTTATAACACTAGATTTGATAATTTTGTGAGGATCTCTGATGAATACTATATATTTGAAAAATAAATCAAAACATTCACATACAAGGAAAAACATGAATATCTACTAAACTATAAGGTAAACAATACTCTTTTATGATCCATTACTAGGAATATCTATAGTCAAATATATTCTTGTGAATTTTACAATAGTATATAGAAGAAACATGAAATAACACACTTTGGAAGTTCAAATGTGATATAAACTAGAAAAGATACAATAAGAAAGGAATATCCTGGTTTTATGTTTCTGTATTGAGAACTAGTTTGTAAAGTGAAATAAACAATTGTGACTACCATCAACATTCATTATTCTATGGGATAAAAAGAACATGATAATGAGGTTCTTGTGGAAAAGATAATTGATATTAATCCCAATGAGTGTGAACCTACATGGATATCTATTAATGAGAATAGTAAAGTATCTAACATTACTCTTGATGAGTTTTTTGGAAATATTTTTCAGTATGAATCAAGAATGATGAGAGAAACATATATTAATAAAAATAGAATTGTTCTGGAAGTGATTATTTCAGTACTACATCAAAATACAATACTATGTAAAGGTTAAGTGTATCCAAATCTAAGAAAGAATCACTAGTGCAGAAAACAACTTTTACGGCGGTTATTTTTTATTTTTAAAGTCATATTTTGGCCGACGTTATTACATGAGACATTATATAACTGACATCACAATTCACACTTTCGAGGAGTTTATCACGTCGGTTATTTTTTAAAACTGACGTGAGAAACCTGTCTCCCAAGTAGGTTTCAATGACGGTTATATAATAACCAACATAAAAACTTTTCTACGACGTCGGTTATTTTAAAACTGATATAAAAAATATCCATTTCAATTTATTACATCGGTTAAGAAATAACCGACTTAAAAACCATTTCCCGTGAAGTTATTACGTCAGTTTCCAAATAACTGACATTATAACAAATAAAGATGCCTTTTTACGTCGGTTATGAAATAATTGACCTAAAAAAGAATTTTTTTTAAATAAACCCAAACCACTGCTATGCCCAACCAAATAACCAAAAACAGAGAAAAATCATACCAAAAATAGACCAGAACCCCCCCCCCCCCCAGACCCCTGGACACCCCCCACACCCCTAGACAGCCCACACCCCCTGGACAGCCCCCCACACCATTGAAAATCCCCACAACCCCCTGGACAGCCCCCCACTCCTCTGGAAAACCCCCACCCTCATGTATTCCCCCCACCTGATGGACAACACTCCCACACCCCTGGATAGCCCTCCCACACCCCTGAAATAAACCAAAAAGTTATCAAAAATAGACCAGAACCCCCTCACCCCACTGGACAACCCCTACCACACCCCTGGACAACCCCACACCCCTGGTCTGCCCCCACCCCCTGTACAGCCACCAACACCCCTAGACAAACCCCCAACCCTCATGGACATCCCCCCACACCCCTAGACTTCCCTACCACCCCCTGGATAGCCCCCACACCCCTGGAAAACCCCCACCCTCCTAGACACCCCCACACCTCCGAACGGCCCCACCCCACCCACTGGGACTGCCCCCCACCCCCTCTTGCACACACCGCACACCCCTAGGACTTCCCCCACCCCCTGGATAGCCCCCCACACCCCTGGACAACACCCCCACCCTCTTGGACACCTCCCACCCCTGGACTACCCCCACCCCCAAGACTTCCCCCCACCCTCCTGGACACCCCCACACACACCTGGACTGCCCCCACCCCTAGACAGCCCCCAAACCCCTGGACAGCCCCCACCATCCTGGACACCTCCCCACACCCCTGGAACTGCCCCCCCACCCCTGGGACATCCCCACGCTCTTGGACAACCCTCACACCCCGGGACAACCCCCACCCCCTAGATAGCCCCCACACCCCTCGACAACCCCCACCCTCCTGGACACCCCTACACACCCCTGGACCTGCCCCCCTAGGTCTTCCCCACCCTCCTAGACACCCCCCACACCCCTAGACATCCCCCACCCCTCGGTACTGTCCCCCATCCTCCTAGACCCCCCCCCCACCACACACCCCTGGACGCCCCCCCCCCCCCACACCCCTGGACTGCCACCCCACCCCTGGGACTGCCCCACCCTCCTGTACCCCCCCACCCCCCACACACCCCTGAACTGCCCCCCCCCCAACCTCGGAACTACCCCCTACCCTCTTGGACACCCCCACACACCCCTGGACTTCCCCCACCCCCTGGACGTCCCCCACACCCCCGGAAACCCCCCCCCCCCCACACACACACACAAACACACCCTTGGACTACCCTCGACCCCCGTGACTTCCCCCAACCTCTTGGACACCCCCACCCCTGGACTGCCCCACCCCCCTGGACAACCCCCGACATCCCTGGACAACCCCCCACCACCTGGACGCCCCCCCCCCCACACCCCTACACTACACCCACCCACTGGGATTTCCCCCCACCCTTCTGGACACCCCCGAGACATCTCCCCACACCCATGGGCAACCCCCCACCCTCTTGGACACCCCCCCACACCCTTGTACTTCCCCCCCACCCCGAGACATCCCCCACCCTATTGGACATCCCCCCCACACCCCTGGACATTCCCCACCCCTTGGACAACCCCCCCACACCCCTAGACAACACCCCCACCCTCCTGCCCCCCCCCCCACCCATGGACTGCCCCCCACCCCTGAAACTGCCCCCCACCCTTCTGGACACCCCCACACCCCTGGACTACCCCCAACCCCTAGAGATCCCCCCACACCCCTGGACACCCCCACACCCTTGGACTACCCCCACCCTCGAGACTTCCCCCACACCCCTAGACACCCCATGGACATCCCCCCACTCACCTAGACATCCCTCTCACCCTCCTGGACACCCTCCCACCTCACTGAACAGCCCCCACCACACCCCAAGACACCCCCACACCTCATTGGACACCCCCCATACCAAAACCCGACCAAAACCAGACCAGAACCCCCCCCCCCCCCCACCCACCCCACTGGACAGCCCCCACTACACCCCTGGACACCCCTCCCCCACCCCCACCCCTGGACTATCCCCCCACCCCATGGACAGCCCCTGGACTGCTTGTGTTGGGAGAGGAGGCGCCGCCATCCCTCGGTTGGGGAATGCCGCTAGAAGGTACTCATCACTCCCACATGCGAAGCTTGATATCTCAAAATGTTTCACATGTTGGAGTGATGAGTACCTTCCAGTGGCGTTCAGCCTGCCGAGGGGTGGTGGTGCCTCCTCTCCCACCCACTGGACTGCCCCCCCCCCCGCTAGACATCCCTCCCACACCCCTGGAAACCCCCCTCACCCCACAGGACACCCCCAAACCCCTAGACACCCCTGGACAACCCCCCACTCCCCTGCACAACCCTTCCACCCTCCTGGAAATGCTCCCACCCCCTAGACTGCCCCCTCCCCACTCTCATGGACACCCAGGATACCCCTCACCCTCCGAACATCCCTCCCACACCACTGGATAACCCCCACCCCATTGAACACTCCCCAGCACCTTTGGAACCCCTCCCCCCAGACCAGAATCCATACCAGAAAAGCCATCATAAGTTTACCAAAACAAGAAGTAGAGAAAAAATTAAACATTCACATATATAACATTCAAAACATACAATTTCAACTTAAGAAAAAACTAAATCCAACCTAAAAGAATACCAAACTACACAATTACGATGACAATATTCGAAAGTAAATTTTACACAACAAACAAACTAAAATTTAATCAAAACTATAAAATAATTTGACCATTCTACTTGTAACGTGTTTGACATCTTGAGCACTATCGGGTTTAGGGTCATCAAATAAATATAAATTAATAGGATATTAGTTAACGTGTATAAATGAATAAATCAAATGAAATATAATGGAAAAGTTTAAAAAGAAAATATTACCTGGTAAAAGTTCACAACTATCTCAGTTGTTATTATTTCATACATAAATCTTAACATATAATATCATCATTCGATGATGCCTTGTTGTTCATGACAATTCTACTTGAATGAGTGTAAATTAAATATAATATTTTTATGTAATAAATCAAAAAGTACAAATTATACATGGATATTTACATTTAAATTTACATATTTGATCTTCACACTCCTTTTCTTTTTGTTTTTTCGAAAGCAGACCCATCCCCTGTTAGAAAATAATACGAATGGGATAAATTTAAAATTAATTATAATATATAAATCTATTGAGAAATTGAAACATACTTTTCCAACATTTTCTTGAAACGTTCCCACACCTCACCATGGACAGAGCATATCCAATAAGGTGTCTTCTACCTTGGGAAAAAAACCCCTAACATCCAATGATCACTGATAAAATAAAATTTAAGGTTAGTGGTTTTTTATGTTAAAAGATAATGAACTCTTTGATGGAGATGTGTTTCATACCTCTCACAAAAAGGAATCATCCAACATTGTGTGACTATATTATGTTAAAGTATTTCAGAAATATAATGCATTCTTTGTTCCTCGTCCAATGCACATGCTTCAGAGGAAATCAAATGCGGGTCCATGAACCCATATACATATGTCCGCTCATTTTTCTCACAAATATTATAATGATACCTGATACAAAACAAACATAAGTATACATTTTTAGTAAATATAACACAAGGAAATGATGTTAAGACTTACATGGAAAAAATTTCACCATGTTGATGCCCAACTTATCTCCAGTAACAAGCGCCATGATATCAGTTTTCACAATCCACACAATTATTTCACATCCACAAACATGAGCTTCCATTGGAAACTCATAATAATCCACCAACAAATTTGAATATCTTGACAATCTATCAAAACTACTAGAATATGTATCTGATTTCATAGCCATTCGTCTTTGTTGTTGTCTATATATTATTTTTTTTAGCTTTGAAATATTCCTATAAAAATAAATAGAAAAATATTTTTTTTCAAATGATAAAACAAATTTAATAAAAAAATAAAATAAAGGATATGAAATACATACCTCTATGATAATGAGTTGAAGAAGTCTTGATGGCCAAATTAGAAAATGGCCGATATTATGTCCAACTTTCGTCACCTCATCTGTAGGTAATGGTACTCGAGTAGATCTATCTATAATATCATGTACAATGACCCTTTGACTCTCTACCTCTAATTGTTGATGATGAACTGTATTTCCTATACAATATACCAACCCATATGAGACAATATGATGTTGAGGATCATCAACATACAACTCGCAATATGTAGGAAGCTGCAGAGGAAGAGTAGGATAAAAAATTGGGTCCGCAATCTGAGGTGGGGGAGTGGGAGCTACTGGAGGAGGTGGAGGATAAATAATGGGGTCTGTATGGGGAGGTGGAGGAGTGGGAGATGCAGTCTGAAATTGTGTTTTCATGTCTGCAAACGTAGACTGTACTGACGCTATAATCCTTTCTTCCATCATCGCATTAATATTATGAACTTCAACCTCCAAGGATTCTATTTTTTTTAAACACCCTCATCGTAAGTAGTTGAAGAACGTGGAAACACTTTTCTTACCAATACACCTACTGAATATCCTCATACACGACTAGGATGTTCAGGATTTACCAATGTTGTAGATAAAATATCTTGCCTCCCAGCAGCTGTAAATACCCCCTATGAGCTCTTCTCCTCAAGATAATCATGTATTAATTAATTGAACATTTCTGTAATGATTAACATTATATGAAAAAATAGTTAACTTAAATTAATAAAATAGATATCTCTCAATCCTCTCAGTTATGATTCTAAAATCTTCTGAAAGATATTACCCTTTTTTCCCATCCAAGCACTCTTCCATTTTTCATGTCTATATGGAGGGTATGGAGGGGCCACCTCTCCAAATCTTGAAGACTCAGCTGTTAGTTTTTGTAATTTTATCCGCCATCATTTTTTCTTCCAATAATGTTTACCCTCACTGAGATAAACTATGAGGGTATACATTTTAGATTGGATATCCTTATGAGATTTCCTTGTTTTCTATAAATTAAGAATAATAAATCATTATCAAAACATTAATAAGGTCATTTATTTAAGAAATCATATAAAATTTTACATTTCCCTTACAAAAAATGAATCTTTTCTTCTACATTCAACAAACGGTCTCCATGTGTCTTCATCTATGAAAGGATATATACGACATGGATTGTCTTGACTGCTATGACAAAAAATGAAATCAGATGTGAGGGTTGATTTGAGATCCCTCAATCTCATGGCAGCTATCGATAAGCATTTCTTCTTGACTCCTCCAGTGTTAGGAATATCAAATGCCATCTGATAAAGAAGAGGTTAAACATATTATATATACTAGAAACATTTAAAGAATATGAAAACAATACAAAAAGATCTTACCAAAATTGTCTCCCACAACTGAGAGATTATCACTTTGTCCACACTTCTCTAGTCATCATACAAAATGCTTACTTTTCTCTTACCCATAGTTGATACAAAACTCATAAATATTTTTGCATTTGGACCACTAGGAATATCATCCTCATCAAATTCAATGAGTATCCTCTGATCCAGCGTATGGGCAGGTGATAATTTTGGTAAACGTGGGCACCCACGTTTACCAGATATTGAACTCTTTGTCGTAAAAGGAGCACATGAGGAAGATTGGGGAACATCAATAGGAGCATGTGAATGTTCCTCCCCAGAGGTATGACCAATGTGCTCTTCTCCAGAATCATGTGTTTGATCAACTAATTGATCTATCATTATCCTTCAAATAAAAAAAACATTAGTTCACAAATATAAAAATTAAATTATTTTAATACTAATATAATCAGAAAATAGAAAATTGTACTAAGTTATATAATAGTAAACATAGTTAATATGGTAAGCATGTTAAACAATGGTAAAGATGGTAATGATTATCAAGATGGTAAACATGGTAAACCTGGTAAACCTGGTAAACATGGTAAAGTAATTGTCATTGAACAAAAATAATTTATATATAATTTATGTAATGGTAAACATGATAAAGTAAAATAAAAAAATAAAAACATGTTAACCTGTTAAAGCTGGTATACAAGTTAAAGTAATTGTCACAGAAGAAAAATAATTGATATATAATTTATGTAATGGTAAAAATAATAAATTAAACTAAACAAAATTTAAAAAAACAAATACTTATACTTATTTTGTTTTAATACATGTTTTAATAAAGAAAAAACTTACAATGTCTAAAATTTTATGAAAATAATAAATGTTAAAAAGAAATAAACTAATGTTACCTATAATTTTTGGAATGTACAAATGGATTTTTTTCCAAAATTTCTTCATCATAATCGTTCCTTATGGAACAAACCATGTCTTCAACATGCTCATCATTTTGTTCTGTGAATCATTGCATGGATGTAGGGATCTCACATAAATTAGCATCTTCATCATGTTCATCCTCAAAAACATATTTTTTCCCTTGTAAAACAATAGCCCATTGCATATCTGATTGATCTACTAGATAGAAAAAAAATTTAGCATGTGTTTCCACTATAAAAGAATCAACTCTATCTTCCAATATATTTAGATTAACAACTGTCATTCCAAATTCATCGTGTCTGACACTATTGTTATCGATAAACCATTTACAGTTAAAAATAGGAACTTTAATTTTAATGTAATCAACCTCCCATATGTCTTCAATCACTCAATAATATGCACTTGATGTGGAAATTGGGATTTTTTCCTTAGCACTCGAAAAATTAATTGCTTCTACAAACAGCAATACACCACTTTTCTAAACTGCACTTCTGTTGTCCTGAGCTTTCGTATGAAATGTATAGTCATTAATGTCATAACTAGAGCATGTTATCAAATTTAAACATGGACCACCCACTATCCAATTTACTGTCTCTGATACATCTGATCTACCATGCAAGGTATTTTAAAACCATGACAAAAATATTTTGTTGTGCTCATTCAAAGTCCACATTTATTTCTTTTTTGGATGACATTGTTTCAACTCATTAATATGCAATGTGATATACAGTTGATCATCAGTTATGTTATTCAAGATTTATGATTCTAACTTCATCATCTGTTCAACTGCCAATGATTTTAATTTCAAGCCATGAATACCCTTTCCCTCATTATTAACTCGTTCATGGTGAGATGGAGGAAAACCAATGTGTTGTGCTGTAGCCAAGTAGCTCGTACAAAACACTTCAAACTCTTCATAAATATAATTTTCAATAATGGAGGCTTCAGGTTGATATAGATTCTTAACACACCCCTTCAATATTTTCATATACCTTTTAAAAGGATACATCCAACAAAGAAATACAGGTCCACATGGTTTTATTTCTCAAACCAGATGAATCATTAAATGTACCATTATATCAAAAAAAGCTAGAGGAAAATAAATTTTCAATTGACAAAGTATAAAAATTTAATCCTTTTCCAAAATGTTCAAAGCATTCACATCAATCACCTTATTACAAATTGAATTTAAAAAATAACGCAACTTCATTATAGTCATTCTAACATGGATGGGAAATATTCCACGCAATGCAACTGGTAGATGTTGCAGCATCATGAAGTGACAATAATGAGATTTAATACCT
The DNA here is from genome assembly GCA_963277665.1 of Viscum album. Taxonomy (NCBI): domain Eukaryota; kingdom Viridiplantae; phylum Streptophyta; class Magnoliopsida; order Santalales; family Viscaceae; genus Viscum; species Viscum album. Next base: position 1,708,123,893 of record OY728150.1, read on the forward strand.
ATCAACATAAAGTCCTTTAATGAGATTTTTTTTACATTTGAAGAATAACCTTGAGGAACTTTGATATCATGAAGACACTGACAAAAGATAATTTTTTTCCTCTTCGATAATGTATGACAAGAATGGGGAAGAAATGTTCGTCTTCCATTAGGAGTGGGAGATAAGTCCAAACGTATTCCCATTGATAGTAATTCTAATGTTGCATTCAACCCATCTTTTTTCATTACTTTAATATCTAAAAATTTTCTAATCATACTATCACAGATATTCTGCTCCACATTCTTGACATCAATATTATGTTTAAATTCATGATATCTCTAATATGGTAGCTCAAAAAATATTGACATTTTCTTCCAAATATGTCTATCATTACCAGATATTTGTGTCTTTCCCAATGTCACATCAAGGTTTTTCACCCTCTCAAAATACATATCAGGGGATAAAGGTCTTGGATAAATATAAAATTCTAGTGAGCCATTGAATGCCTTTTTTAGTATTCTATAAGAGTGATCCATATTCAAAAACATTCAATGACCAAGGTACACTGTTTTTATCCCATGATGAAATTGACAATATAACGTCTGTTGTTCGCAAATTGGACATGATTTATTCCTTTTAATACTTTATCCAGACAAATTTCCATATGCTAGGAAGTCATTTATAGTGAAAAAAGCACTGCATCTAGTTGAAAATATTCAATTTTATAAGAATCATACACTCCAATACCATCCTCCCATAAAAGTTTCAAATCATCAATCAACGATGACAAGGAAACATCAATATCACTGCCGGTTTGCTTCAGACCAGAGATCATTATAATCAACATGACATATTTTCACTCCATACAAACTTCTGGAGAGAGGTTGTAAATTACCAATAAAACAGGACATGAACTAGTGTGCTACTGAGGGTTTGGTATAGATTCATTCCATCTGTTGACAACCCTAGTTTGAGATTTCTAATTTCATTTCCAAATGTAGGATACTGCTCATCAATTTTCTTCCATTGTGGACAATCAGCTGGATGACGTATTTTTCAATCACATAACCGCCCATCAGTATGCCATCTTAACCATTTTCATCATTTGGATTAGCAAATAAACGTTTGAAATGATGAATTATAGGAAGATACCAAAATACCATTGAAGGGATATTTGTAATCTCTACATCAGCCTGTGCTTTTTCTTTCACCTTATAACGTGATGTCCTACATTTTGGAAATTCTGAAAGAAATTCATATAACTTCCTATATATTATACAGTCATTCGGACATTCATGTATTTTCTTGTATCCCAATCCCATCAGGCATAAAATTTTCTTGGCCTTATACTGTAAATCTGAAAGATTGTTATATTTTGGAAGAATTTCTTTCATCAATTTTAGCAGCTCTATAAAACTTCTGTCACTTCATCCATTGTTCACCTTTAGGTTAATAAATCTTAACACTGTCGACAAAACCGTAAAATCTGTTCAACCAGGATATAATGGTTTTTCAGTATCACTATATACACGTGCAACTATCAGTTCTATCTCAATTTTTTCTGCTGCAATATTGAGAAGCATTTCTTTAATTCCATCGGAGTCACCATCTTGGGAATCATCATCATTAGTGACATTCTGTCCAGTTTCACCATACCAAATCCATGGGTCTTAACTCGGGTTAAAACCATGAAAAATCAGATGATCTTTTATCTATCTACTTTTCAACTTCTTCATATTTAAATATTTTAGTCATGGACAGAAAAAAAATGTCACTACTTGGAACATTTCATTTAGCAAATTCAAAAAAGGCATCAACACCTTCCTCATATTCATTTCTCATTCGATGTTCCGTAATCCAAATTTTACTCATTATTACCTATAACAAATTTAAAAATTATAAAACTTCTTATGATAAGATAAATATATGTTTATATCAAAAAAATCATAATTTGAATGTAAAACAATTTTGAAATATAAAATAAATCTATGCGTATTTAAAAAAATATGCTTGAATATGATTTTAAAAAGAAAATATTGTTAGATATAATAGATTTAAATTCATCTTGGATCAATTCTTATTAAGGTTCACAAAGAATACATCCTAGTGCAACTAGATACCAAATTCACCCTTCCGTAAAAAAGAAATATGATTTATAAATATTAAAATATGTATTCATTCACTATTAAAAATTACAGAGATCATAACGATTTGAATCCTCTGGACAGCCCCCACCCCTCTGGACAACCCTCCCACCCTTTTGGACACCACCCCCACCCCCTGGACATCACACCCACCCCTTGGACACCACCCCCACCCCTGGACACCCCAACCCTCTTGGACAACACCCCCAACCCCCTTCGACACCAACCCCCACCCCCTTGGACACCCCCCCCCATGGACACCCCGTGGACATCACCACCCACTTGGACAGCCCCCACCCCCTGGACACCACCACCCCCTTGTAAACCCCCCCCTCCCCCCCCACCCCTCTAGACAACCCCCTCACCCCTTGGACAACCCCCACCCCTCTAGATAGCCCCACCCCCTCCCCATCCCCTTGGACACCCCCACCCCTCTTGGACACCAACCCCCACCCCCTACCCCCTTGGACACCCCCTGGACACCCCAAACCCCTAAACACCCCCACCCCCTTGACACCAACCCCACCCCCTTGGACACCCCCTGGACACCACCACCCCCTTGGACAACCCCCACCCCTCTGGATAGCCCCCACCCCCTGGACAGCCCCCACCCTCTAGATACCCCCCCCCCCCAACTCCTTGGACACCCCACCCCTCCTAATAACCCTAGAACACATCAATTACTATTAAACTGTCACTTTAAAAATTACCAAACATCCCTAATAATATAAGGAATTAAAGAGAAGAAGAAGTGGACGATGAAGAGAAAAAGAAACCAAGAATAAAGAAGAAGAAAATGGAATAGGTAACTTATTTAAGAAAATTCCATGGAATCCAAGAAAACCATGGGGCATCCAATGGTTGATAGAAAATTGGAGAAAATGGAGTAAACCAGATAATCAAATCAAATTTAAAATAAAAACTCGGATAGAGAAAATAATAGTGTAAAGCCTATCATCACGGCACAATGGGGTCAGGATAACTATGCATCATTGAAAACCATGACATGGTCTTCCCCATAACCCACAATTTTCTCACAGTCAATGACTGGTGAAAATATATATTACCAAATAGAATCATATTGAAACACCCTCATCTTTTCATAATTCTTGAATCCCTAAAAAACATAGTGGAAACCTCAAACATAGATTGTACCAACCCCCATGGACCCCCCATCACCTTGGACACCACCCCAAACCCCTTAAACAACTAGAATAAATTATAGCCTAATATCCATGAAACAATAAATCATCATGTCATAATCTCACAAACCCTGATGAAATAGTCAATCCCAACTAACACTTATCCCCCACCCCCTTGGACACCATCCCACCCCCTTGGACACCCCTGGAAACCACCACCCACTTGGATATCCCCCCACCCTCTGAACACCACCACCACCACCTTGGACACCCCCTGGACACCACCACCCCCTTGGACAGCCCCCCCACCCCTCTAGACACCCCAACCCCCTGGACAACCCCCACACCTCTGGACACCCCCACCCCTCCTCGACACCACCCCCCACATCCAACCCCCTTGGAAACCCCATGGACACCCCCCCAACCCTCTATATAGACCCCCCCAGACAACCCCCAAACCCTCTGTATAGGCCCCCACCCCCTTCGACAACCACCCCCACCCACCCACCCCATTAGACATCCCCCACTCCCTTCGACACCCCCACCCCCTTGGACCCCCCCCCCCCACACCCCTGGACTGCCCCCCCCCCCCCACCATAGACACCCCCAACCCTCTGGACAGCCCCTCAAACCCTCTGGACACCACCTACCACCCCCTTGGACACCCCTAGACACCACCACCGCCTTGGATAGACCCCAACCCTCTGAACAGCCCCCCACCCCCACCCCCTTGGACACCCCCACCCATCTTAGACACCACCTCCATCCCCCGACCCCCTTCGACACCCCCCTGGACACCCCAACCCTCTGAAGAGCACCACCCCCCACCCCTCTCACACACACACACCCATGGACAGCCCCCCACCCCCCTGGACACCGCCCCCACCCCCATTGACATCCCCCTTACCCCCTTTGGACAACCCCAACCCCCTTGGACATCCCCTTCACCCCCAGGACCCCATCCCCCACCCCCTTTGACACCCCCTGGACACCCCCACCCAACTGGACAGCCCACCCAACCCCCCTGGACAACCCAACCCACTTGCACAGCCCCCCACCCCCTTGGAAACCCCATGTACGCGCACACACATGATAGAACACTCAAAAATTATAACCTTTATTGATATCACTTCCATTGGTTTATTTTACCAGAAAATAATTTAGCGTGGTATAGATGAGCACTATGAAACTAACCTTGATTGCAAGAACAATGAAAAATAAAATCTGAACAAATTCATTTAGGGAATCATGGAAAAAACTGAAAAGGAGTCATGTGATGCTTACTTGAGTGTTGTGAGTCGACCTGATAGATCTGATAATAATAAGTATGATGATTGATGTTGGGAAAATCAGGCTAGAGGGCACGACTTCGACGAATTGATTCTAGGTTTTCCGCGCGAGAGAGAAGAGTCGCAGGTCGGCCGATCAAAGAAAACAGAATGACTGAATATGGGGTGCAATAAATCATTTAAAAGATTTATCACGTTGGTTATTTAATAACCACCGTGAAAAACTATTTTTTTAATTTTTATAACGTTGGTTATTTAATAACTGATGTTGAAAAAAATTTATCACGTCGGTTATTTGTTGACCGACATGATATATGTTGTTTCATACTGAAGTGATAAATTGCTGATACTGGCTTTATCTCATTGGTTTTTTTATAACCGAAGTGGTAAAGAGATGAGATTTCCTTAATCACATCAGTTATTTAATAACTACCATGATAAAGCACCGAGATTTCCTTTATCATGTCGGTTATTCTATAACCTATGTGCTAAAGCGCGCCAGATTTGATTTGCACGTCTCTTATACAATAACCGATGTAAAAAAGCTAATCTTCGTATATTTGACGTCGGTTATAAAATAATCGACAGAAAATATGGATCCTAATCGATATACCATTTTAGTTATAATATAATTGACGTGATATATCGATCATTATAGCTTTACAAGTCGATTATATAGAACCGCCGTGACAAATGCCGACCTGTTAAACGTTTTTTCCACTAGTGATGTTGTAATATCTGAATCAAGTTATAGTGATCAGTCTAAGAAAGAAAAAGCCAATATTTCTTAAATAATGAACAAGATGGTGGGAAAGAAATATTTTCTGTACATATATATGATGATAGATTGAAATGATGAGAAGGATTAAGATATAACATGTTATTAATGCAAAAGTGATGGTCATATTAGACCGGATTGTCTTATGCTCATATTAAAATAGATAAATGATAATATTTATGATAGGAATAGAAAAAAGTACTAAAATATTAAGGCTAAAATTTTTTTGAAGGCTAATGACACCTAGAGTTCCAATGGTGGTAATTTATAAGATTAATCCTCATAATATGATTCTTCAAGCCAGAAGAATATTGGCCTTATTACCGTATTACCAATTGAAAATCATTGTTTTATGGAAATGGTACACAATTCTAAATTTGTAACCTATATTTCACTAAATTCCAATTTTCCCAATATATAATATTATGAATAATCAGATGTATAATCATCCTCATGAGAAGATAATAACTTACCTTTATTTTAAGATGTCTCTAAATTTGATAAAATATTTGAGAAATAAAACGCTATGGTAAAATATAAGTTAGAGAATGAAAATTATATAACTTATATTTTAACTAAAAAAGTACCATAACATTCAAAATATCATTGAATGAAAACTATTGATTTTGAAAATTTTCCAGAAATCAAAAGGATTTTAATTATGAGATGAATATACTTTCTATAGATCATGAAAATGTTATTTACATGATAAATGTTTTAAATAATAACTCAAAATCTAAGACTAATGACATTGAGGATATGATTTTGGTGATAATATTAAAATATGAAATCTTTTTCTTAATAAACCATTCGTCAAATTTTACTTTGGGAAGGAATGAATTTGATAAAATGTATTAACAACTTCATCCTCTAAGGGATAGTTTTAGATTTGGTCAAACTCACTCCAAACCTATTTTTAGCAATAACTGTTTTGTTCCTCAATGTGCACACTATTTCCTGAATTGTCTATGTGGTGGAAATTGGGAGAAAATTTGGTCCTTAATTAAAACTCAATCATTAGGTTTTCATAAAGCATATTTTATTATAATATGTGGATACCTATTATTTTAATTTCTAACAATTCGGGATCCATGAAATTTTGGATCCAGAAAGTCGACCTCTTTTATTATATGAAAAATAAAGGAAGTACCAAAAACAATACATGGTACATCGATAGTAGATGTTCCTGTCACATTACTGGTAACCAAAAATTCATCGAAAATATAATCATGATTAAAGGAGGAAAAGTTTCATTCAATGATAATAATTTGGGAGAAATTCTTGGTATAGGTGACATTGTTCTACTTGGAAAATCATTAATTTCAAATGTATAATTTTTTTAATGTTCTTAAGCACAAGCATATAAACATAAGAAAATTATGTGATAAAGGTTTACTTTTGAATTTTATGAATGATAAATTCATAGTACACAACTTCAAAGAAGAGTTTAGTCTCTCTACCCACAGGCATGAGAATAGTTGTACACTGAACATAAAAGATCTTAGGAGCCAAGATCTAACTTGACCTAATGTAAAGGAATAACAATCATGGTTATGCCATAGAAGTTTAGGACAACATAATTTTATGAACATATGAAAACTCTCAAATTAAAGACTTGTTAAGGATCTACCATAGCATAAATTTGATTCCTCAAAGGTTTGGGATCCTTGTCAATATAAAAAGCCACAGAATTCAAGATTATAACAAATCAGTGATGTCTCAACTTTTGAAGCATTACAAATAGTTCATATGGATCTTTTAGGTCCAACAAAAACAATATTTAGTGGAGATAAATATTAATTCATTGTTTTAGTTTATTATTAGCAAGATTTATATCAGTTAACTTTCTAGCAAAGAAATATTAATCTTTTTAAATTTAAAACATTTTTCCGCTAATTTCAAAAATGATAAAATCCTTCAATTGATAACTATTCATAGTGATCATGGTGGAGAATTTGAATATTCAAATTTTAAATCGTTTTTTAGTGTGAAAGTAATTAATCATAACTTTTCTGCTCCATAAACTTTTAAAAAATGGTGTTGTTGAAATAAGTAATAAAATTCATCATGAGATATCTAGAACCTTGTTGAATTAATATTCTATTTGTAAACCATTTTGGGTTGAAGCTATACATATTAATGTTTTATACTATAAACCCAGTTTTAATCAGACATTTTCTTAATAAAACACATTATGAATTATTTAATGTTTTTAACATAATGTTTTTTACGTCAAATTATTTGGATGAAAAGTATTAATCATGAATACTTAAGATAACTCACATTAATTTACACACAAATCTAATTAAAAATTTTCATAGGCTATTCCACTTTTTATAAGTAATATAGAGATTTTAACAAAAAAATATTCTACTGTTAAAGAAACAGTGCATGTTAAATTTGATGAAACTGGTCCTTTTGTTTTTAATCAACCCTAATATACTTCATCAGATGTATTTTCATAAATAAATTGTCAACCATTTATTGAAGATTAATCTAATAAGGAAAATACTCAAGAAAATGTTTCTAATGATTTTACCCCAGGTGATGTTTTACCTTATGTTGATGAACACGTTTTACAAAAACCAATCCGGTTGTTTTTTAAGAATCATCCTAGTGATAGTATCATGGGTGATGTTAATATAAATTTAAGGACTATAAATTCATCAATAAATGAAGCATAAGACCTATAATTTCTTTCCCAATTAGAACCTAAAACCACTAATGATGATTTAGGGGATTATCATTGGATTAATGCCATTCTAGATAAACTAAATGAATTTGAATGGAAAAATCCTAGACCCTTGTTTAGATACTTAATGATAATTCTACAATTTGTGTAAAATGGGTATTTAGAAATAGATGTGATGAAAATGTATTCATTGTAAAAAAATTAAGCATGATTATTTTAAAAATTATATAATAATCAAGAAGGAATACACTATGTAGAAATCTACACAGTAGTTTCCAGACATGAATCTATTCGTATTCTACAATATGTTCTAGAATTAATTAATTTTAATCATTTTCAATTGGAAATTATGTGTGCTTTCTTTAACAGATATGTTCAAGATTATTTTTATGTTGAAAAACCACATTGTTTTTAAGACACAAAACATCCTAAACATATTTTTAAACATACCAAAAATTAATATAGACATAAAGAGGCCCCTATTTCCTGCTATGATATACTTACATGATTATTTTAACACAAAAAATTATTGTAAGAGAACTACTCATCCAACTCTTTTTATTATTAAAAATAAAAAAAATTATTGTTCAAATTTATGTTGATGAAATTATATTCAGATTAACTATGAAATATTTAACTAATTAATTTTCTAATCTCATGAAAACTCGGTTAAAAATGAGTATGATGTGTTAGTAACCATTTTTACTTGGTTTTCAAATTTCTAAAAAACTATAAGGAAACTACATATCTCATCATAAGAATATTGAATATCATTTTAATAAGTATGGATATGAAAATACTAAAAGTATAAGTACTTAAATCGGTACCTAAAATTCTCTTGATGTTGATGATGTTGGGAAACCAGTAGGTAAAACATCTTTTAGAGGTATGATATGAATCTTATTATACATAATATATAGTCATCCATACAAAATGATTTCACTATTATTATGAGAAATATATCAATATAATCTAAATAAATCTCAATTAAAAGCAGTGAAATGAATTTTTCCCTATTTTTAGGAGATATATTAGTTTCTTGGTCATGAAAGAAGTAATACTCATAAGCACTTTGCATTGCAGAAGCTGAATATGTAGTAGAAAAAACTTGTTGTGCTCAAGTTTTGTGGATACAACACACACTCTAAGATTATTGCATGAGTTTTACCAAAACAAAAATAATGTGTGGTAATACTAGTGACACATCCCTAAGAAAAAATCTTTTACATCTCTCTAGTTCCAAGAATATTATATTAGGCATAAATTTCTTTGGGATTATACATTTAAAAGAGATATCATTCTTTAATTTATCAGAACAGAAGATCAACTTGTTGACATATTTACAAAATTAACACACTAAAATAGATTTTAATACATTAAAAAAAATTAGGAATGAAAATGTAATCATAATATTAATTTTTTTTGAAGACCTATCTCTTTACAGTAAGATACTCCTTTTCATAGGGGGAGTGAATTTGTTTAAAATAATTTTTTATCCTAAAAATTTATTTCATTGAAATTTTTTTCACGAACCTAAAATTTTATTTCTTTAAGAATTTTTTTTTGAACCAATGTTTTATAAAAATATCCTTCTAAATGCTACAAATTATTTTAATGAAATTAAAAAGGTTTGATTCCTTACATAATTATTCGTAACTTCATTTTTTTTACTTCATAGTATTTCTATCATGTTTTAAGAAAACATTATTGGATTCACATTCCATAAATCTGATATTTTCATAAAAACTCTAAATATTGGAATCCTTAAATCATTATATTGTATTATTATCAACTATTAGATCATATCATGTTAATCTCATTGATTAGATATATTCAATAATTCTAACTATCACTGCAAAACCTATTTAAACGGACCCTCGGTCTGTGTCCCAAATCCTTTCACATAGCATTTTGCATTGAGGATCTTCTGGTATTTATGTTGTTTGATAAAACACTATATTATTAAATATTTATTGATGATAGATGATATAATTTTCCCACATTGTGGTATATATATTAATTTATCGAATTCTTGGGATTAGACCATTCATTGGAAAATTTGATGAAAATTCTAGTTTAACCCTTTAAACAATCAATGTAGTATTTCAAACATAAAAATTTAATTTGAATTATATGAACGTATTATTTTTTAAATGTTTTCCTGGCATAATTTTCTAAAAATTTCATTTATGAAATTGGAGGAAAATAAAGCATTTGGTTCGTGAACATGGCCCATGAAGTTAGAGTCTGGCTAAACTCAGCAGAATAGACATGGGTTCTATATTTGGTGCATAAAATCATCACCAATACATGGTTTAGGCCCTAAATATTACAGGAGATCAATGATTAATTTTTTCAGAAATCATCATTCTGGAAAGGGAGATGAATCACATGTTTATATAGAAAATTTCTGTGCAATTTGGAATAGAATATTGGGGCGAATTTCTCATTTCACACATGAAACCACTTGTAACCTATCCTCCCCTCAACTATATAAATTTGTATTTTATCATTTAGAGGGTTTGGATGTGCCTCAGAGGATTGGGAGAAGAGATGAAGAGGTTCTTTTCCATTTCAATTCACCATTGAAGGACAGAAAATTTCAATCTAGGATCTCCTCCAAAATGCACTTATCTTCTTATTCTTTGTAGTAATGTTTTTGTTAATAATATAACATTCTTATTTTATCATTCATTACAATTATTTTGGTCAATATTATTATTCTTTTATCTTCCACTATGGGCTGAAATTCTTGAGTTGAAGCATGATTGGGTCTTACCCTTTTAATCATTTTCTCATGCAATTTGCTTCTACGATGATTACACCGCCAATGGAATGATAGTCTTTTTAGTAATTGATCCATCTCTTACCCTCTTGATTTAATTATATTGAATAAATGAGATTATGTAATTCACATAATATAATCTATTAATTGAGATTTCAATATAAATGAATCTTATCAAAAAATTGTACAATTGACACAAAAACAAGCGAGGTTGAGTATTGTGTGAATTTTGAGAGTGCAATCTTAATTGGTTATACAAGACCACATGGGATAAGTTAATAGTTCTATAAATAAAAAATTGATAATTTATTAAAATAATTTTTTCATATATTAATTCAATGATATTATAATATATAAATTGGTCATAACAGATAGTGTATTGTCAAAAATATCATCGCATTATAATTTAAATGTCCATAGTTACATTATATGAAAAATATACAACCATGTAGAATGAAAAATATAGTACAGTAGTTAATGTTAATATAGGTTTTCTAAGGGGTTCAACAAAATGATACGGATTAAAACACCACATTGTCTTATCCAAATATTATTTTTACTTCATATTCCATATATATCATATACTAGGTTCAAATTAATCTCAATTATATTTAATTTTTCTATATAATGAATTTATTATAATTTTTTATTTTAAGATATTATAAAATTTCCCCTCACCACAATTTAAAAATGGAACATCCTCCCTAAGTTATCTACAACAAAATTATACTTTTTTCTCATCCAAAACCTATAGAAATTCATTATGAACATCCATTGACATGTTATAGAGAATATGTTAATATATAAATACATACTCTATAACCATTAAATGTATATTTAAATGAGTTCCTTTAAATGAGTTGAAATTACCATAACATATCCCATTTTTAACATTTTCTTTACCTCATATAATATATGATTTTTTTCATAAAATAACAGGTCTATTATCCAAAAATATGTAAATATCATTATGATTATGAAATCAACATTATCCACCATCTTTCTCAAAAATGTGATGTAATGGTATCGTTCATACATACTTACGACATACCATCTCTACGTAGAGGTATATTTCATTTTCCAACACCATATTTCCCTGATGGATAAAATAATGTGTCTCGTATATATATACGAAATTCATGGAGTAATTTCAACCCCATAAATTTTATATAAAATAAAACTTCATATCATCTAATATATTTAAATACAATAACATCTCTCGAGTTTATTTTTGGACTACCACCTCCACGAAGTGATGTGATTTTTTCATTTACATTATACATAGATGATAATACGGATTTATTTAATGAATATATATGATTTATGTTATTTAATAATTATTTTTAATGTTTATATATTATTTACCTTTATATTGAACCATCTTTCAGAAAATGAATTAAATATTCAAGCATGTGTACAACCTACTCTCTATATGAAATGTGTAATTAATTTTTGTACATAAAAATTATTGGAATAACCCTAGATATGTATATAATTATTATAAATCATAATTATAAAATTATTAATAATATTTATGTTGTCATGACCCCCATACCACAATGTATTTCCCTCCTATGATGGAAATTAGAGAAGATAGATAGAGAAACCTAAGTCCTATATCTAGTAGTAAGCAAGTGTGTGAGTAGCACCGAGGGTAAAATAAACATGCAGATGTGAGGCATTTCCCTATAATAGAAACACATGCAGGAGAGGAAGATATTAATGACATAAATAAACTCTTAATCAAACTCAAATATAGAAGAAAATCCAAGTAGAAAATTTGTATTTCATGCAAGAACTACTATAATAGAAGTGGAAAACTACAAGCACCAAAAGAAATGAAATGATGAAAATGGCCATGAACCCCAAAAAAATCCTGCTAAACCCCAAGATACATGTAACCAGCATGATCTAAAGCCTACTCCAACCAACCTAAAAAGTATTTTATATCTACTGTTGGTGAGAAAAATAGTATACACACCAGGATACTCTTTAGATCTTATAATGAAAAATGTAAAGAAAGAATGCTGAAGAATAGTAAACATTAAGTCGAAATAACTGGTCCACTAAACAAGTTTACTATATTCAAATCCTCACCATGAATAATATACCAAATTATAGAATACATGAGAATATAATATAATAAATAATATCATGGGTACCACACTAATACGTTCGCACTAGTTTTCCACTATTCCCCAACATCGTACGTCCTAGGAATATCTCTCCATAAATGGATATCCCTTAGTCAAAAGGGAGAACCACCACAACATGCACCTCATGAAACACACCACCACATACATGTAACCAAATGTATCAATGTAGTTTTTTGGATCCACCACATCCAAAATAATGTGTATCATACATCGAGTATTATACCTCAATCTATCACATGACCTAGACCGAGTAAAAATTCAAAAGACATCATAGCCCATACATGTTATTCATATAGTAGTCCATTAAAAAATAAATCTAGAATACAGGTGTTTCAAATTAACACAAGGCATTACATCCTATACAAACATATATGGGGATAACTATAAAATGTTCTACTAGTATATTTAACTACCAATAAAAGAGTGTGGGGATAAAGAGGATACTCCTCCATCCATCACCCCGCTGAGATATTGGGGAAAACAACCCATAGGGCTAAGAATACCCAAGTTATCCATTCCTCTACCTGAAATGGTGGAGAAGGATATAGAAACACAAATATTACTTGATATAATATAGCACAACACCACACAATGGGAATATCCATGTCTCATACAAAATTGCAGCTAAGGTATATCACACTCCTAGAAGCCACTGCTAATACTAGATATACTATAAGAACACAACCATATAAATAGATACAATTTTCTGTCACATTACTTTTCATAAACAACAATTTTTGATAATTAATTCCTTAAATATTAATTATAAATTATAAATTTTCACAATACATTTCATTAAAATCTCATCAATGATCCATTCTATCCAGGAATAAGGAAACAGAGTCCATGAAATCTCATAATTTCAACCTTATCATTGCATCCTAGTAATCTCAGAACCCATGGGTTAAACATTTATTAATGTATTAACAAATTTAGTTTCTATATCACTAGGAACATCATGAAATCATTCTAACTCCCCAAAAAGTTTGAACTTGACACAGATAGAAGTTGAACTACCCATTGAGTCTTCACCACATATAGTAGGAGGGAAAACATGTCCATCCACAAGGATCTAAAAATGAAAAGCACATGGTATACCCAATGAATCCTCTCATCCAATTGAAATATATTAACCAAACACATCTATGTGCCTCAAGAAGTAGTGAAATCAAAGTAGATAAATAAAAAATCAGGCTACCATCCAAATAACACATTCAAACAAGAATTCATCCTTTAGAAGAAAAATTATGACTTTATTAAACCTGTTATGTCATCTCCTATGTCTTCCCAGACACCCACATGAATATAAATTTGTATCTCACCATTCCATGTGTCAGATGATACCACAACCACCAAACATCCCTGCCCCACATGCAAAAAAATCCTTCCATGATCATTCATCCCATGATAATATCACATTTCCCCCCACCCCACATACCACAACATCTATATATGATCATCCATCCTAGGATCTCATCACATCTCAAGAAGTATGAAAAAATTTAATCCATGATCATGCCCCTAAACCAAGGAATTCAGCATTCACACCCAATGAGATCTTGTGGATCCAAAACACAAGTCACTATCACATCAGAGGAATTTAAAAAATTAATTCCCTAAAAGGAATTATCTTTTATCACACAACCAGTTATAATTCTATTATCAATTAATAGATTCATTAGTCATATGATCAAACTATTGAAAACCTACGAAAAAATATATATCAAGCTAACACAAATTAAATAGACAATTAATTTATCATATCGTGAATTCTTTTATCAAATAGAATCACCATGTTTTAGGTTCCTTATCAAATTAAATTAAACATGAAGTCATGAATTAATATGATTAACATAAAATTTCAACAATAATTGAATTCAATTAATATTCCTCTTTAATTATTTTAGCAAAATAATAAATCAATTAATTGTATCTATATGATCTCTAACAATTTCTATCTTGAAAAACATTCTAAAGCATGAACAGAATAAATAACATACTATCTAGAAAATCAAGAGGTGAATTGTTATCATGGTATAAATTGTCAACATCATGTATTTATCAATAACAATTCATTAATCTGGTAAAAATCAGTATGAAGAAATTTTCATTTTGATACAAGGGGTTAAATCATGATAACTCTACAATTTAATGAAAATAAATAGAGAATCAATGAATCCACTGCCTCAAAAGGTCATGAACCTTCTTCAGAGAATAACATACAACATAATGGATCTCCAATCACCCATCCCAAAAGAACATCATCTAACTGAGGATTCTAAGACATAAAGAAACCAAAAAACTACTTAGAATGACCCTATTATAAATATAAGATCTTATCTTCCATTTCAAGAAAATAAGAACATTAGTAAAAATAGATCATTATTTGAGAAACCACTCAAAAATGATGGAAAAAACACCTTGGGTAAACTCGGGTAACTATGGATCCATGTTGGAATCCTGAGATTTATACCCATCCCATGGATCTCCAATACACCTATGAGGGGACTTCTGGGTCACATAGAATGAGAGAGTGGGTAGATGAATTCATCGATTATGATAACCAGAGTGCAAGGAAAATTCATAAAACAGTGGAAATCTTGAGGATTAAATGATGTGTAAATCCCTTTCATGTCATTTAACTCCCCAAGGCCGGTTTCCTTAAAAAACACCTCCTTTTGATTTTATTTATTTTCCAAACTGAGAAACATTACATGTTGTGAAACCCTCTTTCATGTTATATTATTTTTTTACAAAGCGTGAAACCCACTTTCACGTCATTAAACATCCCTTCTCCCAGATCTCAGTACTTAAATTCTTCTAGACTTCATTCATTCCTCCATTGAGCTCCAAAATCCATAGATGCATGAAATGGTTCGATCCACATGGATCCAAACCCTTAAAAAATACCCCTAAAAACTTACACTTCCTTAACAATCAAAAACAAACATAGAGAGGAAACAAAAAGGGGGTATTTGAAAAATCACACTATAATATACCTCTCAAGGAACTCATCACCATAGAAGCACTACAATCACACCATGTGAATAATAAAAACCCAGGAAACAACCACAAAACATATCATAAACACTCTCATGGTAGAGATACGTATCAAAATAGAAAAAATGAACAATATGAAAGAGGATAAATACATCTTGTAAAAAAAGGTCTATAACACCAAAACAAATTGAATTACAAGAGAAGAGATAAATATAAAATAACATGGGGTACTGAGTGCATATCTGCGACTCATGTTTCCAGGTACTCTTCTCTTTTCCCTCATGTAGGAACATGACACAAAGGAAGGTGATATAACACCCATGAAACATCTTCTTATAGGAGTCCGAGATCCTTATAGGCCACTCCATGAAGGTCACATCATCGTCTTCATTTATCTCTTGTTAATCAATGAAGGGAGGATCGTCATTAAGATAATGATAGAAATGAGAACATGAAAACCATATTGTTTTCAGATTATCTATCTGGGAAGCACTATCCAATCCACTAGGGTTCCGAAATGATTCAACACCTTGAAAGGACCAACTATCCAATGAGAGAGATTAGCCCCACGACTAAACCATCACTACCCATTATATGGAGTTACCTTTCAGAACACATGATCTGCAATGTCAAAATACAAGTGTCTCTACCTATGATCAGAATATGATTTTTTTTCTCTTTTTCTGCCTTCAACCTCTCATGTATCTCTTAAACCATATTTTTCATATTCTGTACTAGTTTCGGCCATATAATTACTAACTCACCTACCTTATTCCATCATAATGGATAAATCCTTGGTCAACCATAGAAGGCTTCAAATGGTACCATAACAACGGTGGAGTGAAATATATTTTTTAAGGGAACTCTACCAAGGGATGGTGCCCCATACATGAACCTCCAAAATCATATACCCAATAGTGAAACATTTCTTCAAGTGTATATATGTTCCACTCTGTCGGATCATCCGTCTGCGGTTAGAAAGTAATGTTAAGGAATAGCTGAAGTACCAAATATATACTAGTGACCTCTCCACACCCGAGATGTAAAATGAGGATCTCGATTGGGAAATAACATCTCTGAGACTCTATGGTGTCTCACCACCACCTCTAGATACTATTTTTATTAAACCTTAACTGAGAACAAGTCCTTGATCACTATAATGTGGGTTGATTTCTTCAAACAACCCTTGATAAAAATATAGAGTCATATCCTCACTGATCTTCAGTTAGACCTATAAAATGTCCAATGAGAATTCTTACCACATCACTTGAGGAACATCTAATAGCAAAATTAAACCATCAAGAACATGATTCTCATCCACCACATTTTAACTGACCAAACATTAAGACATGAACATGTAACTATATCCTTCAATCTAGACTTACAAAAAAATCCTCCCAAGAATATTATATCTTTTCCATGCTATGATGTACTTCTAAAGGAGAAATATTGAACTCTATGTAAGACAACTCATTCATCGAAAAAGGAACAAAAATCATACCTTTAAACAAAACTTGACATTATTCATCCAAAAACAACCCATTATGGGTATTTCCATAAACAACAAGTCTCTCCAGACCTCAATCGCAAGATCCCCCAACAAGGATTACTACACCAAATACACATGATATAACTTCACCATCATATGAAAAGGATAACCACTACTCCCAAATTCTTCCATATCTTGAGGTAATGTAAAACGTTTCCATCATTTTTTATGATTTTCATGTTTCCTGCACTACATCACTTCACGAATTATTATTATGTGCATCAACTAGACATTACACATTCTAGGATTATACCAAATCATGATGTCATAGTCCTATTATTACTCCATCCACTCATGCTGGAAGATGTTCGTGTCACATTGGCAGAAAACATACCTAAGGATCATATGATCGATGAAGACAATAATGTGCTTCCAAATGAGGTAATTTATCCAAAACAACATGGAAACCACCAACATATAAATCTCAAGATAATGGGTGGAAACGTTACACACAAGGGAAATAACTCTTGAGACCCAAACGAAACTACCAATATATGATCCATTAAAATAGAGCCCATACTATGACATGAAGCATAAATTAAAGACTCAAACAGAACTCATTCTACTAGAATACAATGACCTAGAGAGATGACCATCTGGTCCTTCACGTTATCAAAACCAAGATGACATTATTATGTCCACATGAACTGCTAATCCTCTCTGATAAATGCTTTGAGAGGATTCACAACAAGAGATAAATAGGCTATGAACCTCTGGTAAAATTCTTCAAGAAAATGGAAAATTCACCTTATGCCACTGTCTGGGGGGATATCCAAGACACAACATTTCAACAATCACTAGATCCACCTCTACTCCCTGTTGTGATAGAACTTTCCCCATGAAAGAGAAATATCAAGCATAAAACTCAAACATCATAATATTCCCTAAAAACTACAGATGACAATGAAATATCAAAATGGAACTTAGATGTCCTTGATTCCCCTTTTTGGACATGGATTACAAATAAAAAATTCAATGAAAACCACCACAAACATATCTTGTAACTCATAGAACATATCTTTTATTATTCCCATGAACAGAGTGGGAGAATTCATCCCACCTAATGAAATCCCAGAAAACTCGTAATTTCCCTGATGATAATAGGAAATAGTGTTCAATATATCCTCATCCATTGCACGAGAAAATGATTTGATAACCGCAAATTGATCTTAAGAACCAACTTTCACCATTCAGCTGATCAAATATATCATCAACCTATGGAATTTTATTGAGTTTCTTTGCTATCAAACAGTTCAAGAGATGAAAATTAATTCACAATAGCAAACGTTCTTCATCCCACTTCATGAGAAAAATTAATTTCACCCCATAGTAACAAATTAGTCTGACCAAAACCGCATTAAAACATTCCATCATGATGTATATGTAGCTCTAGTAAATTACAATTTCTACAACCCAAGGAAATTCCCTTTTCTAAAAATATGACGATATCAGCCTCAGCTCATAAACCAATGTTGAAAATGACAGAACACATCTCTAACCCATTTGAGGGTCTCACTCTCCAGAAAACACTACTGGGTATCCATTATCATTTAAAAATACTAACTTCCTTTGGAATTAATCAATGGTAGACTAAATCAAATTAAATCAATCCTTACAAATGATGATGACATAACATTATATCAGTACAAATTGGAAATCACCCTAACATAAGTTCTTCCCCATCATAGTTCATAGTTTCTACATAATTCAAACACGTTACCTAAATCTCAAACTTACACAGATAGCACAGAGGGAACTAAATTTCTCCCTACATCAAGTCCCATAGAATTGAAAAGAGAAGGTGATATGAATGATTTCACACATACTTGATCAAATGATCCATGAAAACAAGTAGAAAATATGAAAATGGAACATCTAATGTTGTATGGATAACATTAGCATGGCAATGGTAAAGCATGAATCTTATAATGACCTGCTCCACGACCCCCTAACCCTGTTGATGTCAACCTATATGGTTTCACTCTACTGTATGAGGATATAGAGCATCTCGAGGATGTCCTCATCCATTACCATTTATTCTACATAGATCAATAAACATGAGAAACCTATAGCTAATGCATTGGTTAGAACTACCTCATTGGTGGAACCTGAAGTGGAACAACAAGTGCAAGCTGACTACTCAGAATGGTAAGACATTCCCGTCATGGATGACTTCATCCTCTATAATGAAAACATTGCATCTGATCCCTTGGAATATGTCTGCTAGACACTTCCAACATTTAAATGCGACATTGATGTATATTACCTAACCCAATATAATCATAAGTTCTATTATCTTATCAAATGGGAACCACATACCACACATCTTCTTTATGAAAAATCCTCACGACTCTCCTCCTATGATGATCCAATTTGGACTATCTTCTTTTTAGTGTCCTCTGATATTTCATGCACCTTGAGATATATCATATACATAAATTGTGTGACCTAGAGCTATATTTCTTGATGAAAATTCTCCAAATAATTCCCCTCCTAGACTTCCTCATCTAGTAATAGGTATAGTGCATATTACAGAATGTTTGTGAAATAGATCTTGAAGACATTCATAGTAGATCTCCACTACAGAAGGGTAAGAAGCTCATGGTGACTGACTTCCTTCATTGAAGTATAATGAAACTCAGCGTTGAACTAGTCTCAGAACTCCTCCCATGAGACAATTGACTCATCACGATACCCATAGATAAAGAACCATCACTACCTCACTACCCCATGAAACACTATCACAACTAATGATACCCAGTGATCCTTCTAAGAATGGATAAAAATAATGAAAATATCAACTTCTTTCAACCATTCTTCCATGACTACATCTGAAACAGATCCCTCATACCTCTATAGACTCCATCCCAAAAACACTTATAGTTTATTTTTCTAGGTTACATCATCGTGAACCTCCACCCACTAACCGGATGCTCCTGCGAAACAGTGATAAAAACAAATGACCCACATCCTGTTATGGTATTAGGATTTATAAAAATAAAATAAAAACACCACATATAAAACGAAGGAAAAGTAATTTAATAAATATACTGGAGGAAGCATTATCTGGCTAGTAGGGATGTAGCCACACCGGAGAAAGGAAGAGGCAGTGTGTCGGGGGTTTGGTTGTGCTGCTAGGAAGAGCAATGAGGCTCGGGGCCAGATGTTCGGTTGGCTGTCATAGGATGAAGGTGGATTAAAGGGTGTCAGTCAGAATCCCACCAGAAAAGAGGATTTGAGGGGGCTACTTGATGGGGACTTGAATGGGGTGCAGAGGCCACAAGGTCAGGGCACAGCCTGGCCGATGTCGCAGAAGGCAAGGATGAACTAGGGGTGGGGTTATCATCCTTGCTTAAGAGGGGTGAGGAAGTGTTGGGGATGGTAAGCAGGTCGGGACCTGGCATCTGGGATGGTGGTCAGATCGGGAGATTAGGTGCGCTAAGGCGCGTAGGGAAAGAGGAAGATGAGGGGGCCTGTGCGCGGTGACCTATGGGGATATGGATAGCTGGAGGGATTGAGGTGGGTGTCATGGGTGGGATTCGGGGAGAGAGATGGGTCGTGGGTGTGCGGGCTGAGGCATTCTGCTGGGGAGAGACAGTGTAGGAAACTATAGTGCGGGCGGGGTCTAGAGGCAGAGGGTCGAGGACCTTTAGGGGGCAAGAGAGGCTGAGGGGAAAGGAGTCGTGTAAAGGTGTGTGAGGTGAGGGGGCTGGTGCGTAGGGCTACGATGCACCGTGTGGGGAAGAATGATGAGGGGAAGGGATGGGTAGTGATAGGGTTAGGACATATCATTATCATTGCCATTATATTTTAATAACAATTATTATAATAATAAAACCAATAATAATAATAATAATATTAATAATAATATTATTATTATTAATAAATAAAATAATAATAATAATAATAATAATAATAATAATAATAATTAGTAATATCCTGACTCTTAGTCCGGTTGCATGGCTACCGCCAACCGTGTGGTGACCACACAGGGGTCTGAAACCCAATAAATTTATTAAACAAAAAAAATAAGTCAGGACCTTGGTGCGAGAACCTGGAGCCAAGAGATAATAAAATATAATTTAAAGGTCATGTGTGACAATTCTCCCCACCATAGACACTTTCTGACCCCATAAAGTCCCACAACAGAAAAATAGACAAAAAGGATCCATGTCTGATTGAAACAGAAGGAGACCACAATTAAGAGAGTGGGAGAACACGAGAGGGTTCTCCACACCAACAGAACTCAACTAGTGATGAAATGTAACATCTAAACACACCACCCCTAGAGGGGGGGGCACTGGAACTCCCATCCAATCAAACTAACTTCTATAGCATGGGTGAATAACACCATCGCTGAAACATGGAACTCTCGACTTAGACCAAAACCCCAAACAGTAGAAAAAATCCTCTATGAAAAACATAACCCAACCAGTGATCTCGAGCATAACCAAAATCATTGACTCATACGTAGGAACTTACATCTAAAAAAGAATACAGTTGTACCAAGATCAACTAGGATAAGGTCCAAGAACACTTTTATGGAAAAACAAGATATAGAAAACTATAATCAGAAAAATGGGATTTCATGGATTACAATAGAACATTTCCATCATTTCTTCATACAGAAAAAATGAACCTACAACGATGTCAAAAAATTTACAATAGATTGGCAAAAACAACAAGAATTTAAATGTTCCACAACCAACATGGAACACAAAACCCAAACCAAGGATTCACACCCCCAATAACTCTTAACAGCATGCGAGCTTCACCCCATGATATGTTTTTGGGGCAATAATGGAAGAAGAATCACATACCACACATTCTGGCACTATAATTCTCCAGTCATATCGTCTTATTTAGGAGATGCTTCCTTCAAATCTTCTCCATGTGAGCCACACAGCCTCAATAATAACACATGTTTAGAGGGACATTACATGAGAACTTCACGTCCCCAAACCGGCCACACATGTGGAACACCACTAAATTGTTCAACGAGATGGAAGACAAAACAACTGTAGATGAATATTTAGAAGTAGGCGCCTCAAACACACCCTGATATCTACATGGGAAAACTTCATAAGAAACTAGATACATAAGATTTCTGATCATTTTCTCTCTAGATACCGTGTCGGCTAAGAACATCTCATCCACCAGCTTCTCAAAATGATGGTGCCTAGAATAGTGGACCCTCTAATTTATCTCTGGATGTAAACCCCCGATTAATTGAGAAGTCATCATTAAATAAGGTAATGAAACCTCTATAAAAAATGACATATTTTCCTTGAAATGGTCAACATATTTTTTCACCGTCTATTGACCTTTTGAATACATATGAGATCATCCATTTTTTATCATCACCTCTTCAAGTATGAGCCACTAGACAAAGGCAAATTTAAATACATAACACATCATCACAACAAGCATTGATGATGGTGAGAACAACTCTCAATCATCTAGAATTGGTCATTTGAACAGACACAAAACGGCATGCACTCTGATTGGTTCAAGAGTTACCATTACCCTAAAGACTCCATTGAACCCTTTAAGCCACTCTGCAGCCTCTAACGGGCCCTGATCACTCTAAAGGATAGGAAAATTATGAGAATGACCCAAAACCTATAATGACTTATCAAAAACATTGGGGAACTTTCTGGGAGGCATTTTATTGACAATATTTAAAACATAGAGCAAAAACCAATATCAATCCAATGCAATATCATTGAAAAATACTTCATCCAAAAAAAACTAGCCCAAAAATAAATCATATATAAACACAAACCAAAATTCCCATTTCAAAAACCCCTTTTCATTTTTTATATTAAAACCACCTTTATTCAATGAAATGTTCAAAATACCAATCCCACTTTTCAAACGAAATTGAATTTCAAAAATCATTTCCCCTGTTAAAATTGCATTAAAAAAACATGGTTAAGAATTTAATTCTAAGTACACACCCTAGTAATCTTAAGAACCATTTCACATTTCATCCTCTTATTTCATTCAGAGGCACCAACAAACACTTTCCTTTTAGTTCCTCACATGTGAAAACGTTTATAAAGAGTACCTTAGGTTGCACCCAAACCATTTTTCTACCAATTCCAAACAAACACAAAATTTTTATACCAAGAGAATTAAATTTTAAAACACATTTCACGAATTTAAATCCATTTAAAATAAATCATTTTCATTTCAAAAATATTTTTTTAGTTTTCAAAATTTCACTCACTCCAACCAAAACCAAGACGACACATAACTCGCTTCAAACTACCATAGTGAGGTACTAGTAGTCCTGATTAACCAAGTGACATTGTAGTGGGACATACCCCAATAAGAATAAAAAAAATATGGAACTTAAACTGTGTACTTAGACTCCGCACGAGTCACTACTACTTGTGAAATACCGATGTAATGTTAGCTTTCCTCTATTGTCATCCCACAATCTAAAAAACCCAGAATGAGATAAGTAATCAATTACCAGACTACCCTTGGTGACTCGAGGATCGTAACAGGCGAGGGTTCATGATGTCCTTCCCGTACCATGCTCTCGAGTCCCGAATATACTAATCTTTATCTAATAAAAACCCCAAATAAAAAAACCTAATTCTAATACCAATTAGTCATCAACCAACCCTGGTCGACCCTAAACCGGTCACCTGAGTCGTTCCGCGACATGGCCTGAGAGGAGTTCTCAATCCTCTCAGGAAGGAAACAAGCACCAATGTATCAACATAGAACTATGGGAATGATTTGTCCAATAAAATATAAATAAATAAAAAATAATAACCCAAACAATATAACTAAAATTCAGTAGCTGAAAGAGAAATAAAAATAATTGGTCAAAATACCACCTCATGACCTTCCAGGTCACCTCCAAACTAAAGGTTAACCTTTCTCCAATGATGAGAAACTCATCCATCACTATTGGAAATATAGACAATACCAATGGTTCAAAACTGTTGGTATAGGATGGAAAACCGTTGGTATAAGATATATCAACGGTTTCCCAAACCGTAGGTAAGTAAGGCGTTGGGAAAGACCTTTACCAATAGTTTAAGGAAAACTGTTGGCAAAAGGTGGTGGAAGTTTTAATTTCCCAATAGTTCCTCTAAACAGTTGGCAAAAGGATTTACCAACGGTTTAAAACCTTGGGGAAATTCATATTTTCGAGCTTATACCAACGTTTTAAAACCGTTGGTATAGCATTTTACCAAGAGTTTAGATAAACCGTTGGTATATATTCATATATGCTCAAAGCATACCAACGGTTCTAAAATGTTGGTATAGGTTTTTACTAATGGTTTAGATAAACCATTGGTATATATTCATATATTCTCAAAGTATACCAACAGTGCTAAACCGTTGGTATTGGGTATTTTCACAAAAATCTAGTAGCCTGCATACAACTTCCTCCCCTTGATACACCTGCTTACAAAACATCACAAATAACATCTAGAAATAGACTTCAAACACCACAAAAAACATTGGAAATAGCACAAAAAACACATAAAAACATAACTCTTCCAACCATTCCATGTACTACAATTCCCCATTTCAATCTTCATATGACAAAAACTCTTCCAATTAACCTATTTAAATTTATTGGGTTCACACATATCAATTTTTTCTTACTCAAAAAGGTGATTATTATGATAGAAATTGGCATATGAGGGGTATATGTGATAAAGTGAATTAACAATGTGGTTAATATTTGTGCATCATCTAGAGTGAAGCATGACTTGCATTGAATGTGATGTGGGGGGATGTCCAGAGAGGGGAGGGGGTTGTCTAGGAAGAGGGGAGGGGCGATTTCCAGGGAGCGAGTATGAGGGTCATAGAGAATGTGCAACAAGGATTTGTATTCAAATTATAGAATATCATCACATGCATTTGATGAGCATGAGCTAATAAGATTACCAAGTCATTCATATAGTTCAAGACATACAAAAATGGAATAATCCCAAATAACATTGCATGATCAAAGAAATAAAAATAAGCATGTGAAATCAAAATGTCTAAATTTACATATCATCTATGAGGTATAAAATTTAATCAAATTGTAATATAATTATACATAAGGAATACGAGTCTCATTTACTTTCATACACTGTGGTACAAAAGGAAAATGTTATTCATGTCTGGGGGGGCTGTCCGGGGTCCATGGAGGAGGGTGGGTGGGGGGCTGTCCAGGGTCCAGGAAGGGGGGTGGGGGGCTGTACGGGGCTGTCCGTTCACATAACATTTGACTCATGGATTGTTGTCCTTATGTTTCAACAGAATTCGAATGCGTTTGGTCAGTTTGTCGTATGTTAGTTGTTGATTTCACTTAAAATTAAGTCCGTTTTTAACAAAACAGAGGCACATTGAGTGGTGTCGGCCACACCGGGCCTCGGATTGAGGTAGGGTTGACTCGAACACGTCACCTATGAGACATGGATCGTTATTCATGTAACAACCCAAAATTTTGAATAAATCTTGTTTCCTAAATTTTATGTGTTATTTTATTTTATTTCAAAAAAAAATGTTTCATTTGATAACATGAGTATAATTAAAATGAGACCGTTGGGTTTAGACGGTTAAATGACCATTGGTTAATATGACCATTGGAAACTAAATGTTTTGATTATTGTCTCTAAATACAATTAATCTTGGTTAATTATTATAGAAAGAAGATTTGATGGCCTCACCCAGTAGTCTTGGACCGATCGAAGCCCATCTAACAGAACTTGGGAAGGAGGTAGCACCACTGGGCTTTGCTCTGGACCAAACCCAAGCCGAACTTCATCGTGTGATGTCACGACCCGTCCTCGGGGCCCGTGTTGTGACTACCCCAAGCCCGCCTTCCATAGGCCAGGGGCTGGCGACTAGCACCAGGGCGTAAATCCCGGAAAAACGGAAGACATTTCCTTGTAAAGTAAACAAGCACCACAGAGTAACAAAGAGGAAAATTAGACACTAAGAAAAAAACTGTAACAAGCTGTGCTGAAAGTAAAAGGGGCTGGAAATACAAGCCCAACTATAAAGTACAACTGAAAGGGAAAAACAGCAACTGAAAAGAAGAGCCGCAGCGTCGAGCCGTCCTCTGGAAGTTCCTCCTGAAGGGTGGGTACAGATAGCCTCCACTGCTCCTCAGGTCCACCTGACCTCTCTGAGTACGTCCCGCCCAGTGGTCCACCTCCAGGTACCGTCCTGCTCCACAAGCCCCCACCACGATTCCGCTGCACTGTCTGTCGTCTGCAACCAACACAACGAAGTGCGGGCATAGCCCGTGCAGGGGTGAGTATAAGCTACTCAGTAGGGACCCCGAGACCCCCGAAGGTCTCCCGAAATCCACCATGGATAAACCACAAAGGAAAGATACAATCACGAAGTAACATCCGACAATGCATAGGTATTTGCCCATACATATACCCAAGTCATAAATTCCCGTTCGGCTCCAACATCCGAGCCCAAGCACAACCCAGTCCACACAGGAAAGCAAAACGTATACCCACACAGGATAGCACAACGCAATCCACAAAGGAGAGAAAAAGTAATCCACATAGGATGGCTCAACACAATCTACAAAGAAGAGTAAATAGTAAATCCACACAGGATAGTTCAACACAAACCACAAAGGAGAGTAACACAAGATTCAGCTCACACAGGATACTTCTTCGTATGACGTTAGAGATGATCAGATGTAACCACTAATTCATCTAAGCCGTCGGACCCACAAAGGATCTGTAGGTACTAACCCTCGCAATGACCCACATAGGATCAATCATGAAGTTAAACCCAAAGCTATTGGGAAAATCCTTCTCCATCAAGTACAGTAGTTATGCCGCTACAACCAAGCGCTTCCCTCTTACCTTGGACTGTTGTAGTTCTCCACCTATCGGGTACTGTGGGCCTGCTGCTACAACCAAGCGCTCTTCCGTCGTGGGTGTGCCGCTACAACCAAGTGTTCCCCTGTGCCGCTACAACCAAGCGCACCTCTGTCGTGGGTCTGCCACTACAACCAAGCGCACCTATGTGACGCTACAACCAAGAGCACCTCTGTCATGGGTCTGCCGCTATAACCAAGCACTCCTCTGTGCCGCTACAACCAAGCGCACCTCTGTCGTGGGTCTGCCGCTACAACCAAGAGATCCCCTGTGCCGCTACAACCAAGCGCACCGAGTCGTTCGATCAGCAGTCGTCAAGTCTCAACCGGCTCTAGGGTTTCTGCACACAGCATGCTCGTTCTGGGAGGGTCCACTCCATGAGTTAAGAGGTCGATGCATCAACTGACATGTAGTCCGGAGTTGATGTATCCCAAGATGTACCGTAGTGGTCACTGCCGAAAACACGGAGGATTCCCGTACTGTTTTCATCATCGTCGCAGTCGAATCCACCGAGATTCACTGTACAGTCGTCGTCGTCGA
Source organism: Viscum album (assembly GCA_963277665.1). Taxonomy (NCBI): domain Eukaryota; kingdom Viridiplantae; phylum Streptophyta; class Magnoliopsida; order Santalales; family Viscaceae; genus Viscum; species Viscum album. The sequence goes on from OY728150.1 coordinate 1,708,151,816, forward strand.
AGTCGCAGCCAGTACTAGGGTTTCCGCACATAGCAAGCTCGTTCGGGAGGGTCCGCTCCACGAGCCGAGAGGCTGATACATCAACTGAAACAAAGTCCAAAGTTGATGTATCCAAGAGTTCCGTATCGTCAACAGGTACTCAACGTCGCAGACGGCGCGTCAATTGGACGCCTGGTCTGAGAGTTATTGGATTTTTCGTCCCAGGGGCCCGGTTGGTTTTTAAGGCAGAACCAACCCGACCATACTCCACCTGCGTCCAAACCTCGTGTGGAGTATTCCAAAAGATCTGTCTCACTTAGAGGAATCCTCCAAAGCCGACGGCACGTCAATCGGACGTCCGTAGCTCAAGATATGAGCGTTTCCGCTCCGAGGACACGGTTGGTTTCGTGTACGAACGAACCCGGACGAACCCAAAGTATTCCGAAACCTTGAGTGCAATATACCGAAACGAGAATCTCGATCCAAGGATCGCGGTGCCGCTGACGGCGCGTCGTTCGGAAGCCCGTAGCTCATGTTACGGGAAAAAGACCGAATCGGTCTGAAGACGGGGGTTCTGGGCCCGGGCCAACCCGGCCCGACCCGGTCCGGCCCGGCGGGACCCGGTCCGGCCAGGCCAGGGCGCGGCCCGGCTCGGTCGGTCGGTCCGGCTCGGCTCGGCAGAGTGGCCGAACAGCGTGGGGGGGGGGGGCTCGCTGCCCCCGCGTGTCAGCTCCGCGGCCCCCGCGGGGGGCCGCCCTGGTCAACGGACGCGGCACAAGCCGCGTCCCGCGTGTGCGCCGAACTCGCGCAGCCGCGGGTCCGCTGGCGCCGCGGCTTCAGCCGCGGTGGCCTTGTCCAGCAGCGCGCCGGGGCGCCGCCGCCGGCCGCCGGCGCTGGCGACCCGTGCCGCCAGTTGCTTCCGCGAGCCACCAGAGTTGCTCTGATGGTCCGTTTTCCTTCCCATCTGCGCCGTTGATCCTCCCGGGTTCCGTTCTTCACTGCGGGATCATCAAATCGCCCTTGCGTCATGTTTTGTCGTCGCCCACCAAATCCGCACAACCACGAAGAATGGCGGAGGGTTGTCGGGCCGTGTTCGTTTGGCCCGCACCCTCTGTGTTAGATAATAACAACGGGAGAATTATTCAACACATGAATACATAACCCAAAACAATTTTTAATGAATCAAAATCGTTTTCATGAACCGGTTTCTTCATTTTGAATGGAAACAAACATGGGAATGTAAAACTTCCAAATAAAATCCCTACCTCGTCAAGTCGTCGCACGCGTGTTCTTCGCAGAAATTGATCGCCGCCGAAGGAGGCGATCGTCGCGTCGCGGAAGGCGTCGCGTCGTCGTGGAAGGGCATCCCGTCATCGCGGAATCTGGTGTTGCGTCGACAAACTCAATGGACCAAGAAACAACATATTTAATTATAAATAATTAAATCCGTGTTTTGTTAAAAACCACAAAGGAGATTAAAGAATCGAAAACTATCACCTCAACGGATGATCGAAGATCGGGGCGGTGAAGAACGTCTCGGATGAAGTATCATCAATCTCTGAGGGTGATGGCGTTCTTCACGTTCTTCGCGTTCTTCGCGTTCTTCGCGTTCTTCGCGTTCTTCGCGTTCTTCGCGTTCTTCGCGAAGGAGGGTGAAGGCACAAGAATTCCTGTCAAAAGCCTCTCAACCTGTAATCCTCAAGATGTCGTGTTGGTCTTATTATATTATTACGCCAACAGATTTCAAATCGGTTACGAAACGAATGAAATTAATTCATAGAATTAATTTCAATGAATAAACCGCCCATTTAATTCAATGAGTAAAACCGCCCAATTAAATGGTGCGTTAAGAATCTAAGAAAACGCGTCAGTTGACTTTCATAATGACGGGTTTTCGCGGGTGCATTACTTAGCGGAAAAGAAACAGTGGGGCTCGTGCGAGTCCCACCTCACAAATATCCTACCAAGAGGGTAGGATATTTTTGGATAGCACCCTATCCGCATCAACTCAGCTTAAGCCGCTTTAAGTGGCTTCAAGTGGCTTCTAAGTGGCTTAAGTGAAATAAAAATAAAATTGTCGCACAACTTTATTTTATTTCATAACTTTAAACCCAAAAAATTAAAAACCACAACCGAGCAAACGCAACTCCGGAAGAGGCATTTCTAAGCAAATACCGACACTGCAATTTCATCGGTGCCCTCAGAATTTGATTCCGGGCACCGGTTCAAAAGTTAGAATAACCCGCTCATCCATTCACTGAACGTACCCGATCCAATCTTCGGAAAATGATTCCGGGCACACCGGGCCTCGGAATCAGGTGCCGTCAGAAACTGCGCTCTTGTAAACTTCCAAAGAAAATTAAGGAAAAAATTTCCTTGAAATTTACAGGTCTTTACATTACTCCCACCACAGGGCTTTACGTCCCCGTAAAGCTTCACTACAAACTTAGGGATACAAAGGCGATTCTGAGCATGCATCGGAGCCTCCCGCTCCCTAGTGCTCTCCTGGAGGTTCCCGAGCTGCCATCTGAAGCACATTAGAGGAATCGATCGTCCATGTAGGACCCAATCCTGTTGATCCTCGATCTCCCCTGGGACCTCTGCAAAAGTCGTCCCATTATCAAAGACCAGCTCTCGATGGTCAAAGATCTACGTCGGGTCGTGCACGTGTCTGCTCTGCTGAGATACGTGGAAAACGTCATGTACCCGGTGCAACTGTTGTGGTAGAGCCAGGCGATAAGCCACCTTGACAATCCTGCTGAGGACCTGGAAGGGTACGATGAAGCGTGGAGACAATTTCCACCTTGGCCAAATCTCTGTAATCCATGTCGAGGTGAGACCCACAAGAAGATGTGGTCGCCATCCTCGAACTCTAGTGGCCTCCGCCTCCTGTCGGTAAAAGACTTCTGTTGGCTCTGAGCTGTCCTCATCCACTCCTGGATGACCTGGACCTTCTCTGTCGTGGCCTGGACCATCTCCGGTCCCACAAGAGCTGCTAATATTTCTTCTTTGCTGATAAGAGAAATCGGGTCTCATCCCCTAGACGAACCACTTCCTTTGCCTAATACAGTCAATCCCGACATGGATGTTACTAATCCATACCAAGGATGACATCGTAAGGCCTCGATGTTACTACCAAGAGATCCAGCCGTTACTCTCGCCTCCAAGGGTTGAGTCACACTGTCGGCATCAGTGTGTGGTAACTGGGTCTCCTCCAGTAGATGTCACACAAGTGAGGGTCAAGTCAACAGTCTAAACTGGAACCTCTTAGTAACAACACAAAAGAGGACAGGAATGAAAACATCACAAGGTAAGCATCTTTTACTATTGAAGTTCATAATACAAAGACACTACACAACAACAACAAGGAACTAGAAGTACAAAGGATGTATCCACTAGTTCCGCTCCTGTCCATCTGCTCCTAGAGCTCCATGATCGTTGGCCTCAGCTGCCTGAAGCTGAGCTCTCCCATGTCCTCCTATCCCCTGCGGTCGGGGTGGACCTCCTGGTGGTGGTGGTGGAAACACCCCGAAGCATCATCCACCTCCAGCTTCACGACCAGCTCCCCTGTCATGGCCACCTGCTCCTTGCGGACCGCCCTGATCGAACCTCTGCCTCTGCCTGGGGGGTCCTTCGTTCATCTTCTGGTCATCCGTATGGCGGGTCGGATAGTCACGAGCCATGTGACCAGTCCCGCCGCAGGAGTAACACTGCCCTCTCATGGAAAGTCGTTGTCCACCCCGAGTGCCTCGCAAAAACGATCCAGAGTCATGTTGTCGACCACCTGCAGGTCTAGTCCTCTTAGACCCCTGCGTCATCTGTCTACTGCCTGCTGCAGAAGACTCCGCCGCATGCCGGCAAGCGGTGGGTCCTGCTGCTGGAGACTGCTCAACAAGGAAACTCTCCACTAAGAGGACTCGTTCCAACACCCATGCCTGAGTCGGAATGTTGAGAGAGATCATCGAAGCCCTGATCTCGTGCCTCAGTCCCTGCTCGAAGGTCCGGGCCCGAAAGAATGGATCACGTACCATATCTGTAGAGTAGCGCGAGAGATCAGTAAATCTCGCCGAGTACTGGGCCACTGTCACGCTGCCCTGCCGCAGCTGTAGTAGCTCTTGAATGCGCACTGCACGGAGGGTGGCCGGGATGAACTCTGAGCGGAAGAGGCTCTCGAAGTCTGTCCAGAGAAGAGATGCCTCGTCGTGCACCTAGAGCATCAAGCTCCACCATCATCCTACTGCTGCGTGCAGTAGGCTCGCCGCGAGGATCTCCATGAGGTCTGCTGGTGTCCTCACTAGCCTGAAAACTCAAATGACCGCCTCCAGCCAGTCCTCGGCTGCCTGGGGGTCCGTCTCCCCACGAAACCTGGGTGGTCGCTGGTGCTGGAACTCGTGTAGAGCTCCGAGGCGACGTGCATCATCAGCGGTCGGTTCTGGAATCATCGGGGGCTCGGCGGGTAAAGTACCGCCGGTGCCTCTGCTGTCAACGGGCCCTGTACCGAGGCCTCGTCGCTCGGCGGGCTGTCGTCGCGCTCCACTCTCGGAACCCTAGCTGGCTGCTGTCGTGGGGCCATCATGAAAAGGAAACAAGTGCGCCATGGTCAGAACAGTATACCTGGTGAGCTGACACAAGTAATCACAAAGAAAACTTGAAACACACATGCAATCAATGTTTTCGTGCATTAAGTCAGAAATCAGAAGTCAGGGTCCTGGTGTACGAATACGTCGGATGCCGCACCAACACTGGACTCCCTGGACTGATAACCACACTCAATACGCTAAACACTATTGCTTCACATAGAAGAAAGATCAGAGTCTATGGTAGAACCGACCACCTCTAATACCAATTTGTCACGACCCGTCCTCGGGGCCCGTGCCGTGACTACCCCAAGCCCGCCTTCCATAGGCCAGGGGCTGGCGACTAGCACCAAGGCGTAAATCCCGGAAAAAGGGAAGGCATTGCCTTGTAAAGTAAACAAGCACCACAGAGTAAGCAAGCGGAAAAGTAAACACTAAGAAAAAACTGTAACAAGCTGTGCTGAAAGTAAAAGGGGCCGGAAATACAAGCCCAACTGTAAAGTACAACTAAAAGGAAAAAACAGCAACTGAAAAGAAGAGCCGCAGTGTCGAGCCGTCCTCTGGAAGTTCCACCTGAAGGGTGGGTACGGATAGCCTCCACTGCTCCTCGGGTCCACCTGACCGCTCCGAGTACGTCCCACCCAGTGGTTCACTTCCAGGTACCGTCCTGCTCCGCAATCCCCCACCACGATTCCGCTGCGTTGTCCGTCGTCTGCAACCAACACAACGAAGTGCTGGCATAGCCCGTGCAGGGGTGAGTATAAGCTACTCAGTAGGGACCCCGAGACCCCCGAAGGTCTCCCGAAATCCACCAAGGATAAACCACAAAGGAAAGATACAATCAGAAGTAACATCCGACACTACTTAGGTATATGACCATACATATACCCAAGTCATCAATTCCCGTTCGGCTCCAACATCCGAGCCCAAGCACAACCCAGTCCACACAGGAAAGCAAAACGTATACCCACACAGGATAGCACAACGCAATCCACAACGGAGAGCAAAAGTAATCCACATAGGATGGCTCAACACAATCTACAAAGAAGAGTAAACAGTAAATCCACACAGGATAGTTCAACACAAACCACAAAGGAGAGTAACACAAGATTCAGCTCACACAGGATACTTCTTCGTATGACGTTAGAGATGATCAGATGTAACCACTGATTCATCTAAGCCGTTGGACCCACAAAGGATCTGTAGGTACTAACCCTCACAATGACCCACATAGGATCGATCATGAAGTTGAAGCCAAAGCTATTGGGAAACTCCTTCTCCATCAAGTACAGTGGTTATGCCGCTACAACCAAGTGCTTCCCTCTTACCTTGGACTGCTGTAGTTCTCCACGTATCGGGTACTGTGGGCCTGCTGCTACAACCATGCGCTCTTCCGTCGTGGGTCTGCCGCTACAACCAAGCGCTCCCCTGTGCCGCTACAACCAAGCGCACCTCTGTCGTGGGTCTGCCGCTACAACCAAGCGCACCTTTGTGCCACTACAACCAAGCGCACCTCTGTCGTGGGTCTGCCGCTATAACCAAGCGCTCCCCTGTGCCGCTACAACCAAGCGCACCTCTGTGCCGCTACAACCAAGCGCACCTCTGTCATGGGTCTGCCGCTACAACCAAGCGCTCCCCTGTGCCACTACAACTAAGCGCACCGAGTCGTTCGATCAGCAGTCGTCACGTCTCAACCGGCTCTAGGGCTTCCGCACACAGCATTCTCATTCCGGGAGGGTCCATTCCATGAGCTAAGAGGTCGATGCATCAACTGACATGTAGTCCGGAGTTGATTTATCCCAAGATGTACTGTAGTGGTCACTGCCGAAAACATGGAGGATCCCCTACTGTTTTCATCATCGTCGCAGTCGAATCCACCGAGGATCACTGTACAGTCGTCGTCGTCGAAGTCGCAGCCAGCACTAGAGTTTCCGCACACAGCAAGCTCATTCGGGAGGGTCCGCTCCACGAGCCAAGAGGCTGATACATCAACTGACACAAATTCCGAATTTGATGTATCCAAGAGTTCCGTATCGTCAACAGGAACTCAACGTCGCAGACGGCGCGTCAATCGGACGCATGGTCTGAGAGTTATTGGCTTTTTCGTCCTAGGGGCCCGGTTGGTTTTTAAGGCAAAACCAACCCGACCGTACTACACCTACGTCCAAACCTCAAGCGGAGTATGCCAAAAGATCCGTCTCACTTAGAGGAATCTACCAAAGCTGACGGCACGTCAATCGGACGTCCGTAGCTCAAGATATGAGTGTTTCCGCTCCGAGGGCCCGGTTGGTTTCGTGTACGAACCAACCCGGACGAACCCAAAGTATTCTGAAACCTTGAGTGCGATATACCGAAACGACCGTCTCGATCCAAGGATCGTGTTTCCACTGACGGTGCGTCGTTCGTAGGCCCGTAGCTCAACTTACAGGAAAAAGACCGAATCGGTCCGAAGACGGGGGGTCTGGGCCCGAGCCGAGCAGCGGGGGGGGGGGGGGGGGGGGGGCTCGCTGCCCCCGCGTGTCAGCACCACGGCCCCCGCGGGGGCCGCCCTGGTCAACGGACGCGGCACAAGCTGCGTCCCGCGTGTGCGTCGGACCCGCGCAGCCGTGGGTCCGCTGGCGCCGCCGCTGCCGCGGCTTCAGCCGCAGCGGCCTTGTCCGGAAGCGCGCCGGCGCCGCCAGCCGCCGGCAACCCGCGCCGCTGGTGGCTTCTGTGGGCCACCAGAGTTGCTCCGGTGGTCCATTTTCCTTCCCGTCTGCACCGTTGATCCTCCTGGGTTCCATTCTTCACTGCGGGATCACCAAATCGCCCTTGCGTCACGTTTTGTCGTTGCCCGCCAAATCCGCACAACCACGAAGAACGGCGGAGGGTTGTCGGGTCGTGTTCGTTTGGCCCACACCCTCCACGTTAGATAATAACAACGGGAGAATTATTCAACACATGAATACATAACCCAAAACAATTTTTAATGAATCAAAATTGTTTTCATGAACCGGGTTCTTCATTTTGAACGGAAACAAACACGGGAATGTAAAACTTCCAAATAAAATCCCTACCTCGTCAAGTCGTCGCACACGCGTTCTTCGCGGAAATTGATCGCCATGAAAGGAGGCGATCGTCGCGTCGCGGAAGGCGTCGCGTCGTCGCGGAAGGGCGTCATGTCGTCGCGGAATCCGGCGTTGCATCGACGAACTCAACGGACCAAGAAACAACAGATTTAATTATAAATAATTAAATCCGTGTTTTGTTAAAAACCACAAAGGAGATTAAAGAAAAGAAAACTCTCACCTCAATGGATGATCGAAGATCGGGGTAGGGAAGAACGTCTCAGATGAAGCATCGTCAATCTTCGAGGGTGACAGTGTTCTTCGCGTTCTTCACGTTCTTCGCGTTCTTCACGAAGGAGGGTGAAGGCACAAGAATTCCTGTCAAAAGCCTCTCAACGTGTAATCCTCAAGATGTCGTGTTGGTCTTATTTTATTATTACGCCAACGGATTTCAAATCGGTTAAGAAACGAATGAAATTATTTCATAGAATTAATTTCAATGAATAACACGCCCATTTAATTCAACAATTAAAACCGCCCAATTAAATGGTGCGTTAAGAATCTAAGAAAACGCGTCAGTTGACTTTCATAATGACGGGTTTTCGCGGGTGCGTTACTTAGCGGAAAAGAAACGGTGGGGCTCGTGCGGGTCCCACCTCACAAATATCCTACCAAGAGGGTAGGATAGTTTTGGATAGCACCCTATCCGCATCAACTCAGCTTAAGCCGCTTTAAGTGGCTTCAAGTGGCTTCCAAGTGGCTTAAGTGAAATAAAAATAAAATTGTCGCACAACATTATTTTATTTCATAACTTTAAACCCAAAAAATTAAAAACCACAACCAAGCAAACACAACTCCGGAAGAGGCGTTTATAAGCAAATACTGGCGCTGCGATTTCATCGGTGCCCTCGGAATTCGATTCCGGACACAAGTTCAAAAGATAGAAAAATACGCTCGTCCGTTCACTGAACGTACCCGAGCCAAACTTCGGAAAATGATTCTGGGCACACTGGGCCTCGGAATCAGGTTCCGTCAGAAACTGCGCTCTTGTAAAATTCCAAAGAAAATTAAGAAAAAAATTTCCTTGAAATTTACGGGTCTTTACATGTGAATCTAGAATGGAATCGCCTTTGTGAGAAGTTCAAACTAATAGAAATTACTACTCGTGCGATGTTGGTCGAGCCTCCCTCAGATTCTCTCACCGTAGCACACCTTACACTTAGGTCCTATACTGGTGTGATAAGGGGCTATGTAAGGAGACCGTAACTGCCTTATGTAATCCTTTGTTTTAAATAAAAATTGGGATTTCTTCTTATGATGATGTTTATGAATTTTCAGATGACAGGATAAATATAGTATGCATATTTTTGATGAATTTTAGAAAAAAGATATTTTAAAATTTTTTATGTAAACCTTAAATAATTAAAAATGTGTAATGATTTTAAAAAAATGGTCTTCTACAATTATGTTCAGTACGAAATTTAGAGTCTAATAAGATCAACTTGATTTTTGATGAATAGTAAATTATGAATAGTGATTTTATGATTAGGATTAGTAATGTGTCCAAATGGATTAGTAATCTCACTTAAAGAAAGTATTAATATAATCTAGGCACCTTGATTAAGTAATGTGATTCAATAAAATGGTTAAATAACGGTTTCATAAATTATTTTTCAAGTATTATTTTTTTGTGTGAATAGTGTTTTTTAATTAAAAATTAACTTAAAATATTTAAAAATTTATTTTTATAAAATGGATTTCATTTTTGAACTCAGAGCACCGATATTATGTTATGGTAATTTTTGAGGTTTTTTCTGAAAAAAATGAATTTTCGGTGAACAGTGTATTTATTTAAAAAATAAATTAAAATTATTTAGAAAATTATATTTATAAAATGGAGTTCATTTTTGAAATCAGAGTGTTGATATTTGATTAAGGTGAAATTTTGGGATCTTTCTGAGAAAGTAGAATTTTCAGTGAATAGTAAAAATATAGAGTTAGGGTTTCGGTATGTTTAATGACATCATAACAGTGTCGTGATGATATCATGAGATATTTTAAGGGATGGTCGACCAAAGGTGATGAATTATTATATGGGGGGCCCCATGTGGCCTAACTTCATGGGAAATATCTTGGGAGAGCACATGGTTTTGAGAAAACCACTTTTGAGGTGTCCCTGGGCCATTAATGCCTTGTCCCCTCACTTCCCCTATAAACACCAACCCATCCTCTCATCCATTTCGACTCCCCACTATCCCCCAACGAAGTTCGGGTCTCATTACCTCCCAATGAGTCCTCCCAAGGTTCCCTCAGGCCCCCAAGGTCCCAACCTTTGAGTTTTAAGACTTGCGTTTTAAGGTAAGGGATCTGATCTCTCTCTTTCTTTTCAAGAAATATCTTTTATGTAATTTCATTTATGCTCCATGTTCATATGTTAAAGGGTGTTATTTTATACTCCTCTTACTACCCTTTTCATGTTCACATAATGAGAGATCCCCTCTTAGTCTAATTATTTCTTTTTATGAAGTTTTAAGTGGCGCCGTTAGGCTGCCGAAATTTTTGTAACAATTTCTTTCTCCTTTCTCATTTTTCAAGATCTATTTTCATGTAATGTATTTAAAGTTCCTTTTTATTATGTTGGGGTATGATCTCTAAATTCATCATACTGATCTTTTATGATCATATGATGAGATACCCCATTTTATCGCTTCAATTCAATATTTTGATGTTTTAAGTGGCGCTGTTAGGCTGCCGAATTTTTAAGTGGTTCTTCACCCTTCTTGTTTTGAAGTTCTACTTTCATGTCAATTATTTCAAGTTCCTTTTTGTTATGTTGGGGTATGATATCTATATCTATTATACTGATCTTTTATTACCATATGATGAGAGACCCCATTTGATCTCTTCAATTTAGTGTTTTGAAGTTTAAGTGGCGTCGTTAGGCTGCTGAATTTTTATGTGGTCCTTGCACCTTTCTCCCTTTTCAAAGTTATAATTCCATGTCAAGTATTGCAAGTTCCTTTTTATTATTTTGGTGTATGATCTATATATCTATCATAATGATCTTTTATGTTCATATGATGAGAGACCCTATTTGATCTCATCAATTCATTTTTGGTTGAAGTTTATGTAACACTGTTAGGCTGCCGAATTTTCATAAGAGAAATCTTATTTTTGTCTTCCTTCCATGTTCTTCATTTCATATGGTATATTTTCAAATTTTATTACCATGTTCTTAAATCCCTTATATTCTTTCCCTCTACTGTTTTATGGGTCATATATGAATGTTTGACCCATGTCCCTTCTCTTTTCAATGTTTTCTAAAAACCTTGTAAAACAGCCGTTATGCTGCAGAATTTTCGTCTCAAAATGTCTCTCTTTTTTTTTTAAAGATATTTTATTTTATTAAGTGAATACTCAAAGATCTACCTTCTATATGGGTATTAACATATATACCAAAATGTTCTATTTTAAATTCTGGGATTTACATACATGAAACCCGCTTTCCCTTTTCGTGGGTTTAAAGTGACGTAAAGATCATGTCTTTAAAGCAGTTTTTAAAACGTTATGATTATGAAATGAAACCCATTTATTTTATGCTATATGGGTCATTTATGAAATGTTTGATGATGATATATGTGGATCACATGATAATAAAGGAAAATTTAAGGCTGCATTCTGATAGCGCTCCAATGCATTGGGTAATGATGTAACCACTAGAGATTACAATTTTCACAATATCTTGGTGAATAACCTTGGTAATTTTCAAAAGACACCTTGGGGATGGACCTTGGTGATATGTTCATGATTTTCTATATTAAATGTTATAGCCACATCTTCAAGTTATGAAAAATGTTATTTTTATTATGATGTATCTCATGATTTCTTTCTCATTCCTTAATGTTCTTTTCATGACCTTATTGAAGTATCACAAGTTCACATGTAAAATGTTTCTCTTGTTTCCCTTACTGGGCCTTCTTCTCACCCTTTCTTTTGATGTATGTCCCCAGGTTATGTGATTCAGTAGTGAACCTAGGATGAACATGAGGAGAATACATTCAAGTGTTTAAGAAGAATGTTTTATGTTTTCATGTTTTAAGTTCCTGGTTTCCAAGACACTAAACCTTAAAGATACTCGGTTTTGTAAAATGTAATGAAAGTTTATGTGATAAAAAGGAGGGATGCTATAGTTGGTATCAAAGGATGGTTTAGTTATTTGTGGAAATTAGGATATGAAAACTTTAGGAAGAATCCTATAGAAAAGTTTATATATAGGAAATCTTCCTGGTATTTTGGTGAGTATTGAGTAATGGGTTTCCAAGAAAATACATCCTTGTCTGGATACGAGCAGGTAGAGGTGGCTCTGGCACAGTTTTACATAGGGGTAAAACCCGAAAACACCGCTTTGAGCTAGACTCAAATGGGAACTGGTACATAACAACGGACCTTGCTGCACTCTTGGTTATGACACTCCCGGGGGATATGCTTTGGTAAATTCATAAGCTTAGTATGAACCATTGTTAAAGGAACAAAGATAAAATAAAATAAAGATTCACATAAGAATATATGATCATGGATAACCTAGATGGGAACCTAGGGGATCACATGTTAGGGTATACTTCTCTTCTACAAGTTATCCTTATATGCTTTAAGTTTCTTTTCATGATTATTAGCTAAGTATTTAAGCCCCTAATTATAGTTTCTTTTCTTAGTTAATGGCGGGAAATGGAAGAACATGTCCCAACAACCAATGTGATAGGAAATGCTACGATTTCCATATTAATACGATAGAGATGATTATGGGATTAAAAGATGATTTTTATTTTGGAAGACGTTCATTATTTTGGGGACCCTATATGATCGAGGTAAATAGATTACAATAGTATTTTCATTGAGGAGTAAGGTTGAATTATATTTTGAAGAATCGATGAATTTAAGGTGGACTTATAGTAATTTAGGTTACTTATGGGAATGATTAACCTATCTTGGGTAAAATATGATTAGGTTAGATACTTTTTTTATAAGATGTTAGGAGTGGTTGATGTTGTTTGGAGATGGACAATGAAGTTTATTTTGGAAGACTATGTTATTAAATCCTTCTTGTATTTGGGTTTCAATCTTAGTTTGGTTTATTTTGAGGAATTTTAAGGACCGTTATTTATGGAATGGTCTATGATGAACTTTGGTTAGTACCATGGAACTTTGAAGATTTAATAGTAGTTTCCATTCCTATGGGATTATTTCTTTTTGAAGAGTTGTTTTACCTTACCCTTTCTGTTTTTGGTATAATGTTTAAAGATAGAAGAAATAGATAGTTAATCTTTTGTGGATTATGTGATTCTCTAGAAGATGATTCTTGTGTTTTGATGAGACCAAGTAGTTTTGAATGCTCATCGTTTGGAGAAAAGATTAGTTTTGGTAGAAAATTATTAAAGGATGAAACTCTACTTGACGGTAGGTATATTTTATTACGTTTTTGTTCTATGTAGTAAATGAATTCCTCAAAATTATGAAAAGGAACGTAAAACAAAAACTTTGTGGGTTTACGTTTCCTACTAGGTAATCAAAGACCATTTACACACATCATAAGTTTGGGATTTTCTTATGGTTAACTTTCTCCTAATCATGTTTTCTATCACTCTCCCTCAGAACTTGACCCTTTGTTTTCTCCTCCATGTCCATGTTTTACTACATTGAATCCTAGTGTGGGTTAACTCGGGTGACCTTTGTACTTCCCTTTCTTTCTTTTAAAGTAATAGTTTTACTGACTCCTTTTCTGATGTGGGACTTTCAATGAAATTTCAAAACCCAATTTTAGAAAAATTGCGAGGATGCAATTTCTTAAGGGGGGAAGATTGTAACGACCCAAAATTTTGAATAAATCTTGTTTCCTAAATTTTATGTGTTATTTTATTTTATTTCAAAAAAATTGTTTCATTTGATAACATGAGTATAATTAAAATGAGACCGTTGGGTTTAGACGGTTATATGACCATTGTTCAATATGACCACTAGAAACTAAACGTTTTGATTATTGTCTCTAAATACAAGTAATCTTGGGTAATTATTATAGAAAGAAGATTCGATGGCCTCACGCAGTAGTCTTGGACCGATCGAAGCCCATCTAACAGAACTTGGGAAGGAGGTAGCACCACTGGGCTTTGCTCTGGACCAAACTCAAGCCGAACTTCATCGTGTGAAGCTAGAACAGAATCGCCTTTGCGAGAAGTTCAAACTAATAGAAATTAATACTCGTGCAATGTTCGTCGAACCTCCCTCAGATTCTCTCACCTTAGCACACCTTACACTTAGGTCCTATGCTGGTGTGATAAGGGGCTATGTAAGGAGACTGTAACTGCCTTGTGTAATCCTTTGTTTTAAATAAAAATTGGGATTTCTTCTTATGATGATGTTTATGAATTTTCAGATGACCGGATAAATATAGTATGCATATTTTTGATGAATTTTAGAAAAAGGATATTTTACAAATGTTTATCTAAACCATAAATAATTAAAAATGTGTAATGATTTTCAAAAAATAGTCTTCTACAATTATGTTCAGTACGAAATTTAGAGTCTAATAAGATCAACTTGATTTTTGATGAATAGTAAATTATGAATAGTGATTTTATGATTAGGATTAGTAATGTGTCCAAATGGATTAGTAATCTCACTTAAGGAAAGTATTAATATAATCTAGGCACCTTGATTAAGTAATGTGATTCAATAAAATGGTTAAATAACGGTTTCATAAATTATTATTCAAGTATTATTTTTTTTCGAGTGAATAGTGCTTTTTAATTAAAAATTAGCTTAAAATATTTAAAAAATTATTTTTATAAAATGGATTTCATTTTTGAACCCAGAGCACCGATATTATGTTATGGCAATTTTTGGGGTTTTTTCTGAAAAAAATGAATTTTTGGTGAATAGTGTATTTATTTAAAAAATAAATTAAAATTATTTAGAAAATTATTTTTATAAAATGGAGTTCATTTTTTAAATCAGAGCATTGATATTTGATTAAGGTGAAATTTTGGGATCTTTCTGAGAAAGTTGAATTTTCAGTGAATAGTAAAAATACAGTTTTAGGGTTTCGGTATGTTTAATGACATCATAACTGTTTCATGATGATATCATGAGATATTTTAAGGGATGGTCGACCAAAGGCGATGAATTATTGTATGGGGGGCCCCATGTGGCCTAACTTCATGGGAAATATCTTGGGAGAGCACATGGTTTTGAGAAAACCACTTTTGAGGTGTCCCTTGGCCATTAATCCCTTGTCCCCTCACTTCCCCTATAAATACCAACCCATCCTCATATCCATTTCGACTCCCCACTCTCCCCCAACGAAGTTCTGGTCTCATTACCTCCCAAGGAGTCCTCCCAAGGTGCCCTCAAGCCCCCAAGGTCTCAACCTTTGAGTTTTAAGAGTTACATTTTAAGGTAAGGGATCCGATCTCTCTCTTTCTTTTCAAGAAATATCTTTTATGTAATTTCATTTATGCTCCATGTTATTATGTTAAAGGTTGTTATTTTATACTCCTCTTACTTCCCTTTTCATGTTCACATAATGAGAGATCCCCTCTTACTCTCATTATTTCGTTTTATGAAGTTTTAAGTGGCACCGTTAGGCTGCCGAAATTTTTGTAACGGATTCTTTCTCCCTTCTCATTTTTCAAGATCTATTTTCACGTAAAGTATTTCAAGTTCCTTTTTATTATGTTGGGGTATGATCTATAAATTTATCATACTGATCTTTTATGATCATATGATGAGAGACCCCATTTGATCTCTTCAATTCAGTATTTTGATGTTTTAAGTGGTGCCGTTAGGCTGCCGAATTTTTAAGTGGTTTTTCACCCTTCTCATTTTGAAGTTCTACTTTCATGTCAATTATTTGAAGTTCCTTTTTTTATGTTGGGTTATGATATCTATATCTATCATACTGATCTTTTATGACCATATGATGAGAGACCCCATTTGATCTCTTCAATTCATTATTTTTAAGTTTAAGTGGCGCCGTTAGGCTGCGGAATTTTTAAGTGGTCCTTGCACCTTTCTCCCTTTTCAAAGTTATAATTCCATGTCAAGTATTGAAAGTTCCTTTTTATTATGTTGGGGTATGATCTCTATATCTATCATACTTATCTTTTATGTTCATATGATGAGAGACCCTATTTGATCTCATCAATTCATTTTTGGTTGAAGTTTATGTAACGCTGTTAGGCTGCCGAATTTTCATAAGAGAAATCTTATTTTTTGTCGTCCTTTCATGTTCTTCATTTCATATGGTATATTTAAAAATTTCATTACCATGTTCTTAAATCCCTTATATTCTGTCCCTCTACTATTTTATGGTTCATATATGAATGTTTGACCCATGTCCCCTCTCTTTTCAATGTTTTCTAAAAACCTTGTAACAAAGTCGTTATGCTGCAGAATTTTCGTCTCAAAATGTCTCTCTCTTTTTTTAATGATATTTTATTTTATTAAGTGAATACTCAAAGCTCTACCTTCTATATGGGTATTCACATATATACCAAAATGTTCTATTTTAAATTCTGGGATTTACATACATGAAACCCACTTTCCCTTTTCGTGGGTTTAAAGTGACGTAAAGATCATGTCTTTAAAGCAGTTTTTAAAACGTTATGATTATGAAATGAAACCCATTTATTTTATGCTATATGGGTCATTTATGAAATGTTTGATGATGATATATGTGGATCACATGATAATAAAGTCAAATTTAAGGGTCCACCCTGATATCGCTCCAATGCATTGGGTAATGATGTAACCACTAGAGATTACAATTTTCACGATATCTTGGTGAATAACCTTGGTAATTTTCAAATGACACCTTGGGGATGGACCTTGGTGATATGTTCATGATTTTCTATATTAAATGTCGTAGCCACATCTTCAAGTTATGAAAAATGTTATTTTTATTATGATATATCTCATGATTTCTTTCTCATGCCTTAAAGTTTTTTTCATGACCTTATTGAAGTATCTCAAGTTCACATGTAAAATGTTTCTCTTGTTTCCCTTACTGGGCCTTCTGCTCAACCTTTCTTTTGATGTATGTCACCAGGTTATGTGATGCAGTAATGAACCTAGGATGAACATGAGGAGAAGACTTTCAAGTGTTTAAGAAGAATGTTTTATGTTTTCATGTTTTAAGTTCCTGGTTTCCAAGACACTAAACCTTAAAGATCCTCGGTTTTGTAAAATGTAAGGAAAGTTTATGTGATAAAAAGGAGCGATGCTATAGTTCAAATGTATCAACACAATCAGAAGCCGTTTGATCAGTTTGGCGTATGTACGAAAAATATTTTCCATTTTAAACAAAATACATACACATGGAGTGATACCGGCCACACTGTGCTTCAGATTGAGCTAGGTTTGACTCGTACACATCACATATAACCCATGGATCTTTTTCCAAAAGTGTAAACACAATCTGAAGGTGTTTGGTCGGTTTCCCGCATGTTAGTTGTTGATTTAACTTAAAAATAAGTCCATTTTTAACAAAAGAGAGGAAGTTTGAGTGGTCCCGGCCACACAGCGCCTCAGATAGAGGCGAAGTTGAATCGTTCATGTCACATTTGACCCATGGATCATTTTCCTTATGTTTTAACATAATCTGAATGTGTTTGGTCAGTTTTCCGTATGCAAGTTGTTGATTTCACTTAAAATTAAGTCCATTTTTAACAAAATAGAGGCACTTTGAGTGGTGTCGGCCACATCGAGTCTCGGATTGAAGCGGGGTTTACTCGTACACATCAAATTTGAGTCATGGATCATTGTTCAAAACTATCAACACAATCAGAAGCCATTTGATTGGTTTGGCGTATGTACGTAAAATATTGTCCATTATATACAAAATACATTCACTTGGAGTGATAACGGCCACACCACACTTTGGATTGATCCAAAGTTGACTCTTACACATCACATATAATCCATGGATCGTTTTCCTAAAGTTTCAATACAATCTAAAGGCATTTGGTCAGTTTCCCGAATGTCAGTTGTTGATTTCACTTAAAAATAAGTCCATTTTGAACAAAAGAGACGGAGTTTGAGTGGTCTCGGCCACAATGCACCTCATATTGAGGCTAAGATGACTCGTACACGTCACATTTTACCCATGGATAGTTTTCCTTAAGTTTCAATAGATTCCGAATGCATTTGGTCAGTTTGTCGTATGTCAGTTGTTGATTTCACGTAAAATTAAGACCATTTTTATCAAAACAGAGGCACTTTGAGTGGTTTCGGCCACTCCGGGCCTCAGATTGAGCTGAGGTTGACTCTTACACATCAAATATGAGTCATTGATCGTTGTTATAATGTATAAACACAATCAGAAGCCGTTTGATCGGTTTGACATATGTACGTAAAATATTTCCCATTTTAAACAAAAGAGGGATAATTTGGGTGGTTCCGGCCACACCGTGCCTCAGATTGAGGCAGGGTTGACTGTTACACGTCACATATGACCCATGTATCATTTTACTAACGTTTCAATAGATTCGGAACACATTTGGTCAGTTTTTCATATGCCAGTTGTTGTTGTTACTTAAAATTAAAGTTATTTTCAACAAAATAGATACATTTAGAATGGTACCATACACACCACACCTAGGATTAAGGTGGGGTTGACTCTTAAATGTCACATATGACCCATGGATAGTTTTCCCGTAGTATCAACAGAATCAGAATGCGTTTGGTCAGTTTACCGTATGTCAGTTGTTGATTTCACTTAAAATTAAGTCCATTTTTAACAAAATAGAAGAATTTTGAGTGGTGTCGGCCACACCGAGCCTCGTATTGAGGCGGTATTTACTCGTACATGTCACATTTGACTCATGGATCGTTTTTCTTAAGTTTCAATATAATCTGAATGTGTTTGGTCAGTTTTCGGTATGTCAGTTGTTGATTTCACTTAAAATTAAGTCCATTTTTAACAAAAAGAGGCACATTGAGTGGTTTCGGCCACACCGGGCCTCGAATTGAGGTAGGGTTGACTCATACACATCACATATGAGTCATGGATCATTTTGAAAATGTATAAACACAATCCAAATTTGTGTGATTGGTTTATCATATGTACGTAAAATATTGTCCATTTTAAACAAAAGAGGGACAGTTTGGGTGGTTTCGGCCACACCATGACTTGGATTGAGATGGGGTTGACTCGTACACATCACATATGACCCATGGATCATTTTCCTGAAGTTTCAATAGATTTAGAATGCATTTGGTTGGTTTTCCGTATGCCAGTTGTTGTTTTCACTTAAAATTAAAGTCATTTTGAACAAAAAAGAGACATTTTGAATGGTACCGTCCACACCGCACCTCGGATTGAGGCGAGGTTGACTCGTACACGTCAAATATGACCAATGGATCGTTTTACTATAGTATCAATAGCATCTGAATGTTTTTGGTCGGTTTACCATATGTCAGTTGTTGATTTCACTTAAAATTAAGTCCATTTTTATCAAAAGAGAGGCATTTAGAGTGGTGTCGGCCACAACGAGCCTCATATTGAGGCGGGGATGAATCATACACGTCACATTTTGGGGGTTTCCGAGGGGTTGTCTGGGGACCATGGAGGAGGGTGGGGTGGATGTCCGGGGGGCTGTCTGGGGACCAAGGAGGAGCGTCGGGGGCTGCCCGGGGTCCTTGGAGGAGGGTGAGGGGGCTGTCTAGGGGGTGTCCGGGGGGCTGTCTGGGGACCATCAAGGAGGGTGGAGGGGCTATTTGGGGGGCTATCTTGGGGGAAGTCCGAGGACCAAAGAGGAGGGTGGGGGGATGTTAGGGGGGATGTCCGGGGTCCAGGGAGGAGGATGACATGTCAGTGGGAGGGGAAGGGTCTAGTCAGGTATGCGGAGATGCTCATCTACCACTGGTACGAACCTCCCTCATACCATCAGCCAAAGAACTGAAAGAATGGAATAATGAAAAGTTCACATACTTATGTACCTGTAAAATCTACACATAGACAGCACATAACTGCATCATGTCATAAAAAATAACACCAACGACCAGACAAAATAGAAGCAGTCATGCAGAGTAATGAAAAGAGCACATACAGATCAGAAGCAACTAATTTTTTTTGCATACATGCCATGTTTATTTCCTAAAACAATGTAAAAAAAGAAAAATTATAAAACTATAGAACATGGGTTTCCTCCCAGGAAGCTCTAAGTTTTACGTCTTCATCCAGATGGATGGACACTGGTCAATCATCTTGGTCCATCAGCCCAGAACTCCTCTGCCTCTTACAAGAACTAGTGGCCGTGTCATCAAGCTCACAGGGACGCTTTGTGGGATTGATCACTTTAGGAGCGTAGCGGGAGAGAATCCGGTGTGGAAGTAAGAGAATCTGGCTCTCGTCATCAGTAAGATGCTTAGTGGGATTTATCACTTCAGGAGCGTAGTGGGCGTGAATCTGGTGTGGAAGTAAGAGAATCTGGTGCTCGTCATCAACTAGATGCTGAGTCACCCATCGTACGAGGTCAGATAGAGATGGTACGTGCACATCGATGATCATGGAAGAGGCAGACAAGCTAGACATTGTTGGTTAAGATGCATCCACAAATATATTCATTTTTATATATTAGAACCTTTATAAAATTTTGTCCCATTTTTACAAACAATTAATGTGTGAAAATTGTGAGAATATAACTTATCGGATATATAAAAATGAATTTACTCATGGACATGATGCATAATATCTCAAATATTCCTCATTGGATCCCAATTTGAAATTTTAATCCATTATCAAATGTCTTATATCAATTTATTTTTATTTGGATCCTTAAGGTTGATCTCTTTTTGTAAAATCTAGCCAAGGGAGGATAGACTAGTGACTTGGAATACAATTGGATGCTATGTGGTGAAAACCACATTATAAGCATTGTTTAGGATATTATTGAGGTGGTTTGAGGATCAAATCTATCTTTTTAGAGAAAATCCAGTATGTCCATGTTTGGTGGTCAATGTTTTGAAGTGCGGGGGTATTTGGTTGTTGAGGAGGGGGGTGAGGGGGATGTCTAAGGTCTAGGAGGAGGGGTGGGGGCTGTCCGGGGTCCAAGAAGGTGGGTTGGGGTTGTCTAGGGTCAAGGATAGGGGAGAAGGGGTTGTCCATGGTCCAGGAAGGAGGGGGTTGTCCAGGGTCCATCGAGGAGGGGGGCTATCCAGGGTCCAGGGTGGAGTGTGGGGGATTCCTAGGGTCCAGGAAGGAGGGGGGACTATACAAGGTCCTAGGAGGAGGGTGGGGGGGGGGGGGTTTTCCAGGGTCCAGGAGGGGGGATGTCCAAGTTTCAGGAAAGAGGGGGGCAGGATGTCCAAGTTCCAGGAGGGGGGGGGGGACTGTCGAGGGTCCAAGAAGGGGGGTGTCCAGGGTCCATGAGGAGTGAGGGCTCTATTAAAGGGATGAAATCACCAAATAATTCGTTGAAAATTAACTAAACATAATCCAAAAAACATCACAATTCCAATCCATCACCCAACCAACATCCAATTCATCCTCAATATCACTATCCTTCGCATTCCATAAACAACACAACCTAGTTTATACCAAATTAAAATAGAAAACAAAAATAATAGATGCAAAACATTAAAACTAAGGTAGTACTTACAGATTTAGAGTGTATAACTATAAAATTGTTTGATTTAAGATGGATCTATGAGTGGAACGAGTTTCTGAGTCTTTGTATAGAGAGATCCCTCAGGTTTAGGTCAAATCAAAATAGAAAATAAAAAAATAGATGAAGAACATTATAACTGAGGTAGAACTTATAGATTTGAAGTGTAGAATAGAAAAATTGTTTGATTGAAGAGGATGGATGGTGTTTCCGAGACTGGGTAATGAGAGAGCGTCAGGAGAGCTTCAATTTCAGGGCTGCAGTCGGGCGAACAGAGAACTTGGGGAGAATTTGGGGTTCTGTGTATTTGGAGGAACTTTTCCCCAACGGTTTTTTAAAACCATTGGGAAAACTATGATTTACCAACAGTTCACTAAAACCATTGGTAAAGGTGTTGGAATTGGGAGATATCCCAACGGTATTATCAAACCATTGGGAAAAATGGTTTCCATTGGGAGATATCCCAACGGTTTGATGAAACCGTTGGAAAAAAGGTGTGTACTCCATATATACCAATGGTTTTCTATAACCGTTGGCATCAATGTGTTGGTATAGCCCTCCATTTTAGTAGTGCATGAACACCTATGAAAAGGAATCTTGCGAATAAAATGATAAAAATAGGTGTGAGAATTATGAATTCTCATTAGGAATCCCAAAAATGAACCACAGAATCCATGCATTTTCTAATCCTAAAAGATACCAATAACACTACTTTGAACTACAGTTATAGAAAAAAAGGTTTTCATTAGTACAAAAAATTTTGAAAAATAATAATCAAAATTCCATTTCCCATATAATTAAAAATACGAGGAAAATAAATAAATAGGGGCTCACAAAATCTTTTCCAAAACTACTACATTGATATCCTTTTTAAAACCAACAACACATACAGCATTTTTCCAATAAAACAACAAAACCAAGTACAAGGGTATGATTACACACAAACAAAAAGGGAAATGGTACTATCAGTGCTCATTTTGAAGGATCACAGAAGACCTAGGAACTTGGAGGAAGACCATAACGTTCTATACATGTGACTCATCCTGAAGGCATTCTTACACTTGATGACATCATAATGCCCAAACTCTCGGTGTTTCCCTGCCTGGCCTAACCGAGGGGCCCAATCCCTTAGCAGAGAAAAGTCTGTAACAAGGGCCACTGGCCAGTGTGTAGTCTATACTAGTGCAGAAAAAGTTCTCAGTAAACTATCTTTCTGTGATAAGTTTTCCTACTATATTCACAAAGAGGTGTGCCACACATTCAAACATAATGATATGTATATATATATATATAACCCAGAACACGACACAATTTGGAACCACCCTGACCACCACAATATTAGTCTTATGCCTTAAAATAAATATTCTCAAAAGGAGGCTCATACTGTGGATCCTCTTATCTCATGATCAATTGATGAGGCAAGCGACGAAACCAGACATGGGTTTTCCAACATACAGTTTCAAATATAAAAAAATCATCTTTAGCTTTACATCAATATACCATTTAATAAAACATTTTTAATTTTTTTCAAAACAGTAATGAATGTCATTTTTTACAAACATGGTTAGACAGACTAAAACATGCCAATATTCTTTCACAAAAACATGCATTTAGCAAAACATTCTTTTACCCAGAAAATCCCAAAACAATATACATTTACCCACCATTTTATATACAACTTTAATCCACAAAACATTTTATAAACCCAATGGTCAAACCATAATGATCCCTTTAAAACAATGTTTTCATAAACACTTAAAACAATATTTTATATGAACTCATTTATAAATTTTCTTCAAACCCACTCAAGGGCTCCAAATTTATTTTCAAATTAAAACTCATTTATGAAAAACAAAAAACTATAGAAAAAATGTCAAATGTCCCCTTAAGTAGGTATAACCATTCACACACCCAAATACCTAAAAAATTTCAAGCGAACGGTTTTTCTCTCCAAACACACACCAAACCATATTCCCTCTGTCTTTTTAAAACTCTAATGTTATGGAAATGATATGAAACAAATCAAACAAAATTCAAAAATTACATGAAAAACTCTATCTATTTGTAAGAATTTTTAACAAGCTAACTATATTATGAACACTTTTTATCAGCTGTAAAAACCAAGTATAAATAAATTTAATGTAACCCCAAAAATTTCACTATCCATTCTGTAAACAAATCATATCATTCATTAAAAATTATATTAAAAAATTAGGAAAATTAAACCAACTAGAAAATAATATAACAAATGACTTTTACCAAACCTAACTAACTTTATAACACTATAGATGATTGTCTAATTATTTTCTGAAGATTCAATTCATGTAAAAGAATAAACTAAAAACACAAAATTATTAAATAGACTTATTCGAAAAGGGAAATATTTGATTCGACTACCTCAAATCGAGAGCGGATGGAGCAATACATCGACCGATGAAAATAAAACACCACGCGGACCAACCGCGCACACTAAACAATGAGGAAAACACCCAAAACACAACCCGCAACTGTAATAAAATTTATCCCAAATAAATAAAAACACCATGGATGAAATGGATTAAAATAAATTAGTAAATATTCTAGAGGAAGTGGTTATCGGCAAGGAGGGATGCGGCCACGCCTGAGAAGGGTAGAGGTGCCACATATGGGATTCAGATGCACTACTCACTGGAGAAATGAGGTCTGAGGATGGAGGTGGGTTTGGATGCCGGAGGCTATATGTGGAGTAAATGGTGGAGGTCAGAAGCCCGCTGGAAAGAATGTTAAGATGGAGCAGGCCGGCTGGGAGTTGAACGGGGTGGGGAAGGTTGGGGGTGGGGGCGCGGCCCAATCGGTGGTGTGGAAGGCCAGGGAAAAAAGTGGGGATGGTGGCATCCTAGAATATGAGGGGTGAGGCTGTGTTGAGGCTGATCGATAGGCCGGAACCATACGTGTGGTCAAATGGATGGAGCGGGAGGCTGGGTGCGCTGAGGCGCAGAGGGCTGGTGGCAGATGGGAGGGATTGAACTTGGAAACCTATGAAAGCGTAGAAGGCCAGATGACTAGAGGTGGGGGTCTTGCACAGATGTCGGGGAGAAATCTGGGGCTGAGGGAGTGAGGGCTGAGGTCCACCACTCGGGCGAGAGGGAGTAGGTGGCTGTAGCGCGGGTGGGAGGCCAGAGGCCGATGGTCGAGGTCCTTCATGGGGAGAGAGGGTTATATGGGTGAAGGGTGACATGAAGGGGTGTGTGGCGAGGGTGCTGGTGCGCTGGGCTGTGCCGCACCGTGGTGGAAAGAAGAAGGATGGGGTAGGGCTAGGTAGAGCTAGGGTAAGGTCATCTATTTTTCTGTTAATCTATTATAACAACAATTATATAAATAAAACCAATAATAATAACAATAATAGTCTTATTAAGAAGATGTATAATAATAATACAAATAATAATAATAATATGAATAATTAGAAATTTACCAACTCCGGGGCCGGCTGCACGGCTACTGCCAACCGCGTGGTGACCGCACGTGGTTCTGAAACCCAATAAATATATTAAACGAAAATAATTAAGTCGGCACCTTGGCATGAAAAATTGGATCTAACAACTAATTTAAAAAAATTAACAGTTGGGTGTGACAACTATCGCTACCATAGACACTTTCTTCCCCCAGAATGTTACCCAACCGAACAATAAAAAAAATAAGGACCCATGTCCGATTGAAACCTAAAGATACCACAATACAAGATACACTACAGAAAAATGGGCGTTTCACGGTGGTTTTTTCGTGGCGGTTTTTTAAAAAACCGCCGCGAAATTGTGTCTCTTTGGGTAAAACCGCCACAAAATTAAAAGAAAAAAAATAAAAAAAACATGAGAAACCTTGAAATAACTAAAACGACCATAACTTTTGATCCGAGTGTCCGTTGGAGCACCACGACCAGTCAAATCGAAGCTCATGAAGATATCTATAGGCACAAGTAATCAAAACCATGAGACGTTCTAAGGTAAGGATGGTATGATAGTTATAAGAAAGTTGAAAAAAGTTCTCCAACTTCAAACGACCATAACTATTGCTCCGGGTGTCCGTTTGGGCTCTACCACAAATCAAATCGAAGCCAGTGAAGAAATCTACGCACTATTTTAACACAAGAAAGCTATTGTCATGTTTTTCAACCCCAAACACCCCTCCGAAGTCCTCCGAAACCCCGTTTCTGTCACCGGTGTCCTGTCGAACTTGTCTTCAAACAGACCTAAATTTTGATCCACGCATCAGTTCAGACTCCTCCACCTGCCAGATTGTAGTTCGTTCCGTGTGCTTTAGTTTGACTAGTCACGACACCCACATGGACTCTTGGATCATAAGTTATGGCCTTTTTAGTCGATATCAGGTTTTTTTATGTTTTTCGATGCCTCGTTTCTAGCACCCATTCCTCGTCATTTTTTTAAATTATCGTAACTTTCGATCCGCCGGTCCATTCGGTCTCTTTCACCTATCAGCTCAAAGATCATTTTAGGATCTTTGATTTGACTAGTCGCGGATTTGGAACAGACTCTCATATCATAAATTTTCTCCATTAATATAAGTCCAATGTTTTTGTCACTTTACGACCGTTTTGATGGGTTTTAACGGTTGCTCCATTTATTACTGTTTATTTGGGTTTCCATGACTTGTTATCCTTATCAATGGGTTTTTGTGGGTTATTATGATGATTATATTGAATTGTTAAGAGGTTTTCCAGAGTTTTCATGAGTTTTCATGTGTTATCATGCTTTCTAATGCTTCCTTCTCCAGGCTTCTCCATCTGTTTTCAAGCGTATTCATAATTTATCAATCCTTATCACGCCTTTTCGTATGTTTTCAAGTTTTTTATTCATTATTTATTATTTATTAGTTATTATTTATAATATACTTTAATTTTCTTATTATCTATTATTTGTTACTGGTTATTTATTATTTATTATTTATATTTATTTATTTATTATATTTATTTATTATTTATTATTAATAAAAAAATTTACTGGTTATTTATTATATATTATATATTATATATTATATATTATTTATTATTATTAATAATAATATATTATATATTATATATTATATATTATATATTATATATTATTGTTTATTTATTATTATTTATTGTTTATTATTTATTATTTATTGTTTGTTATTTATTATTTATTATTTATTATTTATTTATAATTCTTAATTATGTGTCATTTATTATCATTATTTTTTATTTTTTATTTTTTATTTATTATTATTATTATTTATTATTATTATTTATTATTTATTGTTTATTTTTTATTGTTTATTGTTTATTATTATTATTTATTATTATTATTTATTATTTATTATTTATTATATATGAATTATTATCTATTATTAACTGTTAATTATTAATTATTAATTATTATTTATTATTTATTATTTATTTATTTATAATTATTAATCATGTGTGATTTATTATTATTCTTATTTAATCTTTATTCTTTATTCTTTATTCTTTATTCTTTATTCTTTATTCTTTATTATTTATTATTATTATTATTAATATTTTTTACTGGTTATTTATTATTTATTATATATTATTTAATATATCGTATTTATTATTATTATTAATAATATTTTATTTATTATATATTATAAATTATATATTGTATATTATATATTCTATATTCTATATACTATATTATTTATTATTATTTATTATTTATTATTTATTATTTATTATTTATTATTTATTGTTTATTGTTTATTATTTATTATTTATTATTTATTATTTATTGTTTATTATTTATTATTTATTGTTTATTGTTTATTGTTTATTGTTTGTTATTTATTATTTATTATTTATTAATTTATAATTATAAATTATGTGTTATTTATTATTGTTATTATTTATTATTTATTATTTATTATTTATTATTATTATTTATTATTATTATATATTATTATTATTATTATTTTTTTTATTGTTTATTGTTTATTATTATTATTATTTATTATTATTTAGTATTATTATTTATTATTATTATTTATTATTTATTATTTATTATTTATTATTTATTATTTATTATTTATTATTTATTATTTATTATTTATTATTAGTTATTAATTATCTGTTATTTATTATTTATTATTTATTATTTATTATTATTTATTATTATTTATTGTTTATTATTAATTATTATTTATTATTTATTATTCTTTATTCTTTATTCTTTACTCTTTATTCCTTATTATTTGTTTATTATTTATTACTTATTATTTATTGTTTATCATTTATTATTTGTTATTTATTGTTATATATTTATTATTTATTATTTATTATTTATTATTTATTGTTTATTGTTTATTGTTTATTCTTTCTCTTAATTCTATATTCTTTATTCTTTTAATTTTTTAATTTTATTATTTTATTATTTTGTTATTTTGTTATTTTATTTTCACAATTTTATAATTTATGTAAATATTATTATAAATTTTTTTTATCTATTATAATAAACTGCAAATAATAATAAATAACACAATAAATAACTAATAAATCAATAATTATTAATTATTAATTATGTGTTATTAATTATTGATTATTGCTTATTGTTTAATTATTATTGAGTTTATATTTATTAGTTTTGTATTATTTGTTTTTTCAATTAGTATATATAAGTATATTAAATTCTGTTTATTAGCCACATGACAAGCTTGGTGGAGTGTTAAAGTCTTTGGAAAATATTCAAGAGGTTTGGGGTTCAAATCTCACCAAACGTAGTATTTCTTTATATTGCATGGGCATGTGCATGAGCATTTGCATGGGCATGAGCATGCATGGATAAAGTAAACAAAGTAATGTGAATTAAATGAATTAAATGAAATAAATACGAAATAAATAAGAAAATATAAAATAAAATAAAATAAAATAAATAAAATAAATAAAATAAATAATTTAAATAAATTAAATTAAATAAATAAATAAAATAAATAAAATAATTAAAATATATATGAACAAATAAATAAAATACTAAATAAATAAATAAAATAAAATACGAACTAAATAAAATAAATAAAATAAATAAAATAAATAAAATAAATAAATTGAATAAAATAAATAAATAAAATAAAATAAATAACATAAATAACATAAATAAATTAAATAACATAAATAAGGGCCAAACAAAAATTTAAAGAAAAACATGATTCGAACTACTATAAGCTTGCAAATGGGATTGTTTGGATTTCAAGTGAACATGTCCATTACAACATCATGATAAAACAATGAACCTACAATGATGTCAAAACTATAATAGTAGAAAGAGATGAATAAAAAGATATTAAATGTTCCAACGCCTACATAGAACACAAAACCCAAACCACGGCTTCACACCATTGAAAACTCCTAACTGTGCGCGAGATTCACTCCATGTCCTGTGGCTGGGACTCTGATGGGTAAGCATCTCCTGCCTCATAGTCAAGCACTAAAATACATCAGTCACAACATCTTATTTAGGAAACGCTTCCTGCAAATCTTCTCCACGTGTCCCAAATATCTTCAATATTGACACATCTATAGAGGGATGTGACAAGAAGACTTCACGTTCCCAAACCAGCCACACAGGTTGAACACCACTAAACGGACTGACGAACTGAAAGCCAGAACCACAGTAATAGGCTCTTTAGTTAAATGTCGATATGGTACACCCTACTCCCCAGATGGGGAACCTTCAAGATCTACTAAAAAAACTGGATTTATGACTATATGTGCTCTAATGACCAACTAAGCTAAGAATGCATCATCCACCAACTTCTCACAATTATGGTCCCTAGATGGGATGACTCGATCATATATATCTTGGTGAAGAACCCCAATAAAAATAGAATTCATCATCAAATCATGTAATGCTACCTTTGGATAAAAGGTCATAAGTTCCTTGAAACGGTCGACATAAGACATCACCATCCATTGGATGAGTTGAATACGTATAAGCTCTTCCCTTTTTTCTATCTTCAACACATAAAGTATAAACCATCATTCACAGATGAATATAAAGACATCCCAAGTCATCCCAACTTGCATTGATGGTGGGGAGAAAAACTCTCATTCATCTAGAGTAGGTCCATCAAACAGACCCAAAATGGCACACACCCTGATAGCTTCGAGAGTTTTTAAAACTGTAATGACACACTTGACCCCTTCAAGCCCCCTTCCAACCTCTAATGGAACCAGATCACCATGAAGGATAGGAAATGTTTGTGAAGTACCAAAAACATGGCATGAATTATCAGTATCCATGGGGACCTTTCTGGGCGGCATTTTCGGAACAACATATAAAACACATAGTGAAAACTAATATCAAGCCGAAGCAATATCCATGAAATTTCCTTGATCTAAAATATACAACTCAAAAACCAAACAATTAAAAAAAAACCAAAATTTCTTTTTCAAAAACCCCTATAAATTTTATATTTTAATTTTTCTTTTTTTCACGACCACTTTCCAAATACCAAGGCCACTTTTCAAACCTAATTAAATTTCCAAAATAATTTACACTTTTTAACTCTCTTTAGAAAAACAATGTCAAGGATTTAATTGCAAGTACACACCGTAGGAATCCCATCAATAGTTGTACATGTCTTTATCTTCTTTCATTCAAACACACAAACATGCACTTTCCATGCATTCCCTCACATGTGAAAATGTTCAGAAATACTAACCAAGGTTGCACCCAAACCATTTCTCTACCATTTCCAAACAATAATCAAATTATATGACCAAGAGAATTCAGTTTTAAAACATATTTCATGAATTTAAAACCATTTAAAAGAAATAATTTTTATTTTAAATACCCTTTTACATTTATCAAATGTTCACACACACCAACTAGAACAAAGACTACACTTAACCTGTATCAAACTTCCAGATTGAGGGACTATTAGTCCTGCTTAACCTGGCGGAATGGTAGTGGGACATACCCCATGTAAGAATCAACAAATATGAGAAACTAAAATAGTGTTATCGGACTCCACAAGGGTCACTTCTAAATGTGAAATTATGATGTAACATCAGATTGCCTTTGTTTCCATCCCTCAATCTAAAACAAACCAAAATGAGACAAGGACTCAATTCCAAGACTACTCCTAGAGACTCGAGTTTTGGAATGGGCCAGTGTTCATGACTACCTTTAAGTACCTTCCTGTCAAGTCCTGATAGTCCAATTATCTATCTACAGGACACCCTAAATAACAAGAACCTACCTATGATACAATCTTATCACAAACCAACCTGGATCAACCCTGAACAGTTTACCATATCTGATCAGCTGCAAGGCCCAAGAGGCATTCCCTGTCCTCTTGGGCTGGGGAAATGTGCCAAGGCATCAATAGAGAAAAATTGGAATGATTTGCACCATTAAATATAAATAAATAAAAAAAGAATAACCAGAATAATAGAACTATACTCGGGTAGTGGAAAATGAAATAAACAGAATAGGTCAACATACCTCCATGTGACCTTCTAGGTCACCTCCAAACTAAAGACCATCCTTTCTCCAATGATGATAAAATCCTCCAAGAACACCAGAGAAAAGGAATACTACGTCTAAAATGATTAAAATATGTGTGAGCATTAAGAATTATAATTAGGGATTACAAAAATGAACCACAAAATTCATGCATTTTTCAATACCAAAATAGAACAAAAACACAAGTTTGAACTACAATTATAAAAATAGGGTTTTCATATATACAAATCATTTGGAAAACGATCAATCACAATTCCATTTCCCTTAAATTCAAAAAAAAGGAAAAGGAATAAAGAGGGGCTCACATAAACATTTCCAAAAGTACTACTTGGAAATTCTTTTTAAGACCAACCACATATACAATGTTCTTCCAAGAAAACTGCAAAACCATGTAGAAGGGTATGACTTCACACACACGACAAGGGAAATGGTACTGACAATGATCATATCAAATGATCACAGAAAACCTAGAAACTCATAGGATGACTAGAACGTATTATACATGTGACTCATCCTGAAGGAATGACTACTCTCGATGACTTCATAATGCCCAAATGATCGGTGTTTCCCTACTTATCATAACCAAGGGGCCCAATCCTCTATTAGTTCAATGTCCATAATAAGGTCCACTAGCCAATGCGTAGTCTAAACTAATGTAGAAATAGTTCTAAAAAAACTCCCTTGTTATGAATTTTTTTTGTGCTATGTTCATAAGGAGGTGTGACACACATTTAATAAGGATGCCATATATATATATATATATAAACAAGCATGTGACATAATCCAGAACCACCCTGACCACCTCAAGATTAGTTCCAGGACTTAAAATAAATATTCTTAGAAGGAGGCCAATTGTGAGGGCCCACTTGTCTCACAATCAATTGATGAGGAAAGAGGCCAAACCAATGATGTATTTTCCAACATACTATATAAAAAATACCACCGGGCCTTTACCTTTACCTCATCCAACCATTTAATAAACCATTTAAAAATATTTTTAAAATAGTAATGAACATCATTTCTTATAAACATGGCCAGACGACCAAAACATGCCAATGTTCATTCGTGAAAACATGAATTTTCCAATACACACATATAAAAAAACATTCCCTAAACAACAAACATTTAAGAACCATTTTATAAACAATTTCAAACAACAAAACAAATTTCAAACTCAATGGTCAAATGTTAAAGAACCCATTAAAAATCTTGTTTTCCATAACACTTAAAGAAATTATTTATAATACCTCATTTAAAACACTCCTTAAACCCCACTCAAGAGGACCAAGTTTATTTGAATATTAAAAATCCATTTATTAAAAACAAGAATCATTAGCAAATATGTCAAATGGCCCCTTAACCAGGTATAACCAATCACACCCCAAATACATTCAATATTTCAAGAGAAGAATTTTCCTTTCCAAACTCACACAAAACCAAATTATTTATTTATTTAGAAAAATCTTAAGTGATGGATAATTTATTAATCAAAGAAAAAAAATTCAACAGTTACAAGGAATACCAAACCAGTTTGTGAGCTGTTTGTTTTAACTAGCTAACTATTTTGTGAATAATTTTTATAATCATGCCAAACCGTGTATAAATAAATTTAATTTAACCCCAAATAGTTTACCATACTATCCATAAACAAATCAGAATGTTCATTAAATATTATATTAACAAATAAAAAAAAATACACAAACTATACAATAATATAATAATCTACTTTTAATAGACTCCACTAACATTAAAACACTATATAATATTGTCAATTATCATTCAAAGATGTGATTATAGTAAAAGAATTTATTAAAAACACGAATGAATTACATTAAATTATTCGAATAGGGAAAATGATGATTCTCTAACCGCAAATCTAGTGTGGATAGTGCAAGACTTTGACAGAAGAAGGGACAACGCCCCTACGGACCAACCATGGACGCTATACAGAGTGGAAAACATACGACACAAAACATATGATGGAGTAAGTATTTAGCCAATATAAATAAAAATCACACAGATTAAATGAAGGAAAAATAAATTAATAAATATACTAGAGGAAGCGGTTTCAGGAAAAGCGCGACACAACCATTCTAAAGCAAGGTAGAGGCACTGTGTAGGGTGTTCGAATGCGCTGCTAGTTGGAGCCAGGAGGTTGGAAGATGGATTTGGGGTTGACTGCTGGAGGATATTACTGGATTCAAGGGCGATGGCAAGAATCCCGCTGGAACCAAGGGTATGAGGGGGATGGATGACTAGGACATGAACGAGGCACAAAATGTTGGAAGGTCGGGGCGTGGCCTGGCCAATTGTGGGGAAGGCCGAGACAACCAGGGGCGGGGGTAGGTTCCTTGAATAAGTGGGTGGAGACTATGTTGGGGTAGGTCAAGAGGCCGAGACATAGTGTGTGGGCAGGAGGTCGGAGCAGGAGGCCAGGTGCGCTAAGGCGTGGAGGGAAGGAGGTGAACTAGAGGGCCTGGGCGTGATGACCTGCAGGATTGTGGAAGGCCAAATGGAAAGAGGTGGGAATCCTGGATGGGGTTCAGAGAGAATGTTGGGGTCAAGGGAGTGAGGGCGTAGGTCCACCAAATGGGCGAGAGGGCATAGGTATCTTTAGAGTAGGCTGGAGGCCAGATGTAGTGGGATGAGGTCTTTTAGGGGCAAGAGAGGGGTAAGTGTGAAGGTCGGTGTGGAGGGGTGTGATGTGAGGGGCTGGTGCGCTGGGTTGTGCTGCACCGTGGGGGAAAGGAGGAGGTGGTACAACTGGGTAGCACTAGTTTTAGGTATTCTATTTTTATGTCATTCTATTATCATAAAAATAATTATAATAATAAATCCAATAATAATAATAATAATAATTAAAACTATAATAATAATAATACAAAAAATATTAAGAATAATAATTAGAAATTGATTGAATCCTAGGCCGGCTGCATTGGTACTGCGAACCGAGTGGTGAAGACACACAGGTCTGAACCCCCTTAAATATATTAAACATCAAAAAAATGTATGCTAGGACCATGACACAAGAACCCGAAGATAGGAAAAATTAAAATAAATATAAATTAAATGATGGGGTGTGATAGTAGTTTAGTTACATTTTTTATAAATAGTTTATGATTATATTTTTACCACTTTTAGAAAAATTATTTATAAATATAAACATAATTTTTGAAATAATCATATAAATAAATTCTTTGTGTTAATTTATTTTTTATTTTAATGAATAGTGTCCTTTTTATTAATATTAAAAATGTATAATTTTAATTGAAAACATCATTTTACATTTGATAACTTATAATGATACATTAAATTTTAAATTTATTTTAATGTAAAACTAGATAAATGAAATCGATATTATTTCGGTTTCATTTATTGGATTCATTTTCATAAATAATTTGTATAAAAATCATTCTTATCATTTTAACATCCTCTCTTAGAAAATTCACATTTTCTTCATATTTACAAGATTAATTTAAATTAATTTTTTCTTAGTTTTCTGATGGAATTTAGAAAATTTGATTTCTTATTTTTAATGATAATAATTTATATGATATAATATAGTAATCTTAAAATCATTCCATAATTTTTAGTAAAAACTATAAAAATAATTTCATTCGGTTAAAGAAACATTTGATTTACATGGGGAAAAACTAAGAATATAATTGTTTAAAATTACCAAATAATAAATAAATCGAACTTCCATCAATATTTAGTCCATTTAATGTACAATCCTCTATAATACTCTTTTTTAGAACCATTTTAATGTGAAAAACGTGGGTATACATTATTGAATTCAAAAATTAGTAGTATTTTGCTCACCTAAATTACAAAAGGCCACCCAATATCAAATATTATTCACACATTAAAATCCTTTTTTTCAACCTAGAACTCAAAAATAAAATCCAAACATTTCTACCCTCATCATAAAATTATTTTCTTGGCCTTTAATCCATTCTAATAATTCTTAAGATATAATCCCAAAAAATTTGTCCGAGAATAAATACAATTTCTAACTATGAATTTATATTTCATTCCTACATCTACCTCATTGAAATATTATTAATTTATATTTATATAATAACAACATTATATTAATATATAGAGGTTAAATTGTTTTAAATTAATTATATATATCCATACCCTCTTCTCACAAATGAAATTGATAAAATCTCTCTTTTGTACAAAGGACTTCCACCACACGAATTGATATCACATGTTTTCCATCAACACATTTCTCAATTGAATATGTTGGTGTATCTATGTTATATATGTTATATTTATAAAATAGTTAAACAAATTTAGTCATTATATCTAACATGAAATTTTAATTTTCTATTTTATGGGATATGATAATGTCACATATTTCTATGGTGAACTACAAACTAGAAAGGGGATGTGATTCATTATACTAATTCTTTACATGGAAAGTTATAATTATAAATTT
Source organism: Viscum album (assembly GCA_963277665.1). Classification (NCBI taxonomy): domain Eukaryota; kingdom Viridiplantae; phylum Streptophyta; class Magnoliopsida; order Santalales; family Viscaceae; genus Viscum; species Viscum album. The sequence continues at coordinate 1,708,187,021 of OY728150.1, forward strand.
AATGATTTTTTTTAAATAAATAAATAAATTATTGTATTTATGATACTTTTTATTATTCTTAAAATATAATATATCTTTCTTGTTCTTACATTTTTACTCATCGCATGATGATAACATTGTTCGTGTACTTCTGAACTATTTCCTTCATGATGTGATTTTTTTATCATTGCATCACCATGGAAAAGAGATGATATATATGTATATTTAGATAGTTATATTTTATTTATTATATTATAATAATTATGAAATTATATAATATTACATACCACCGTTTCGAAATAGCCGTTGAAAAATAGAAATGTTACTCATGTATTAGTCAGACAAACTATCTCTATGATCGTGACCTACTACAATTATCAAAAACCATATTTCATGAATGGTTTTAAAATTATATTTTATTTTTATATATGATAACAATATCTTTAACATTATTCTATAGTTTCTGAAATAATGACTTTGTATACAAATAATCAACCTGCCTATGTGATTTTAGATATAGAAGTCAAACATCATCGAAACACTCTTCATAAAATTATAGTAATAACAAATAAGAAAAATCATATTAGTAATTAAAATAAATTATTTTATTTTATTATTCTATAAGATAAGGGGTTTCCGTGAATATTTTTACTCAAGGTAAGGTTTTCTCATCTCACCATTACGTCCGCGAGACATAAACCATATTAAATTATTATGACACTGTATGGTTCATATATAGAATATTTTTACATTTTTTCTTATGAATATATTTATATTTATTATAATTAATGTTTCAATAGAAATTATTTCCTTTAGGGGGCATATTATTCAAAAGATACTAATGTGTTACAGATTTTTTTAGAATCCCTTCATTGTTTGGGATTGCTTCTGTTAATATCTAAAATGGTGGAATTATTAGATTTTTTATTTTAAAATAAATATATTTTATTATCCTATATTTATTAATTTAATATATCATGTAATATTATAATTTCATTATATTTTTAATAGAAAATTAATAATGTTTTTTAAATAAATTCTTTCGTTGTTTTAATCATTATTCGATTATCCTTCTTCATACAAAACAATATTTTCCTTTAATGTTTAGAATTTTTTTTCACATTATCCAAATTTTTTATTTATGAATTAGTTAGGATATTTATACATTTTAAAAAACATTTTTAATGAAACATTATTATTTTTTAAATGATGAACTTTCTAATCCTTCATGCATATTGAATTTTCTTTTTATCTTATTGGTTATACTTGTAATTAACCTCTATAATAAATTTTATTTATTATAATATTTTAATTCATGTTTACATGTTTATTTTTAATCAAAATTGGTTTCCAAATATGCTTGAAAATATTATACATTAAAATAGTTTTCCATTGAAATTGATCATGACAATAATTTATTAATTTCTTATTTTAAAAATAAATTAGTTGATTTTTAATGAATGGTAATTTTCCATAGGTAATGTTCAATGTTATATTTCAAAATAAATATTTATATAAGAGTACAGCTAATTAATTAACTTATGGTTTAATAGAGATATACTTTATATATACCATCATCATTATTTTTTCGAATGTTTTATTACCAAATTGATCCAGGAAGTACAATGTTGATACCATTATTTTTAATCTATATGGATAATGAATATGTTTATAAATTTTGGCTTGTATTTAAATTTTATTTTTTTCATAAATATTAACGATTATGTGGATTATGTTTCACAAATTTAATATGTAGATTTCTTTGGACATATTATGTGACATGAATAGTCCTCTATAGACCCTTGGTGCATTAGTAGTTCTGATGAGACAAACTATATTAGGTTTTGGTTGAGTATTTTCAAATTTAATTAGATATATTAAAAAAATACATCAAAGGATTGTTTTAGAACTCTATAATTATACATTCTATCATTATTAATTCTATTGTTCATATTCCCTATGATTATTCGACTAGTTAGAATATCAATGGAAATTATTTCATGCTCATGATATTATTAATATTGAATTATTTGATAATAATATATATATTTTTTTATTATTTTCATGTTATTGATTAAATTTCAAAGGTTTCTAGTATATACCATATCATATTTATTATACCATACATATTCATAGCTTACATTGTATTGTTACCCTTACTATGAATTTAAGCTCACCCATTTGTTATTTTGTATTTTCCACATGTTAGTAGGATATTTTTTTTAATTGATATGTATAGAGACTCTAAAAGGAATAATACAATTCTCACTGAAAATACATTTTTTATTTCTGAATTAAAAGTGTAATAATAATTTCAAGTATATATGTATTTTACAAAGATGAGGAAATTAATTAGTAATTTGATTTGTGTTTCCACATATCATATTCTAATGTACTAATCTATAAACATGAATGGGGTTAAAATTAAAAAACCTATTTAAAAAACATAACAGATAAAATAAATGTTGAAATAAAATATCTATTTTAGGGTTATCATAATGAAACAATAAAACCCCATATTTCAATAAACCTAAATTCCTTATTTTTTACAAAAAGGGACAAATAACACAACCCCAAAAAATAATTATACTAATTTTCAAAGAGAAATTAGTTACATAGAAAATCAAATTGATACATGTGTACATCATCATTATTTAAACATTGAATCATTACGTTATAATCCTTAGATTTTCTCATACTAAAATTGAAAACATAGTGGGGTATATAAGAACAGAGCAATCTATAAATCCAAAAAATGGATTAAACATGACATATAATAAGGTATGTATCTACATGGGTACCAAGGGGCGTATCAATGTAACATAAGGTGGTTGAGGGTAATAATATTTATCAACGAGGCATGGTATAACCTGTCAATATAATGTAATCAAAGTAATTTGGGAAAAAATTAATACATTAAATCATAGAAATAAGTCAGGGCTAATAACCCTTACAATATAATGAATTGTTCTCATACCAAACCTTGACTCAAGGAGTGATCAAATACATGATAGAGGAATTAGGTATTACCTCTCATGTATCTCAAAACTGACTCTCAATTCCATTAATACATTACAATTCATATAATAATCTGTGAAGAATATGAATTATGTGTGGCCATACCACCTTTTATAAACAATTTCATTTAATCCTTTTTACTCATTTATGGAAAAAAAATCTATATAATCCATTCCATTCAAATTGTCAAATTCAATTTAGGAATGGAAAAAATCATATAGTAAAAAAGTATACTTAATTAATCCATTTTAATTTTTAATTGAATTGGAATTCTATTCATATGGTACAAATAGCCATTTAGATTGTTACGAGGTAAATAATGAAATTTACTAGGATGTAAATTCTTATTAAATTTTGATCCAAGACCAACGGAGGTGCCTAAAGTCATATACAAATTCATATATTATGGTAAAAAACATTTTATGTATAATATGATAACTAAATATGAGTTCTAGGTATTGGAATAATTAACCACAATAAGAAATTCAATAGGGAACACCGAAGCAGTGTCCATATGTGGGATCAATTCCCTCTATACATTTAAAAAATTATCAAAGGATGTGTATCATGGTTAAATTGTAGAGACCCAAATATTGACGTACATGGACATTACATTACTTTTTCAGAATAATTAATACATAAAAATAACACACACACAAGGATCGTAATAGTTTAGTGTCTTTGGAAACTCGGAATATAAACTTCTAATCATGTTGAAATATATTCAAAAACTCCCATAACGATCATTCCATTTTTTTTCCTTACCTAAAACCTTTCTTTAAATCTTGGGGAAGAGAAAACATATAAAGGGTGAGCTCAAATTCTCATTAAGGGAAAACAGAGAGAACATAAAACAATCCATAACATTTGAAAGAAAAAACTTGAACATAAATTTTAAACATCAAAATCTTGAGTAAAGACATAAATCGTGGAAGTACGTAAGGCATATATCATAATGGAACATCAACCATGATAAAATATAATGGGTGTAAAACATGTAATTGTGGAAACTATTTAGAACATGTCATGATTTCTATAGTAGCCAAGGCATTGCTGCCAAGAACATCTTAGTGGACAAAGTCCCTTTCTGAATCGAGTTCACTCCTCGTTTCAGTCCTGTAACACTGAACCAGATTAACTTACCATTCCAGCCATGTCTATCTCATGAGATATAAATCTTTACCCAATGCATTGGAGGGAGATATAGGTCCCACCCATCTCATAATGAAATAATTCTTACATGTGCCACAAAATAAATATACATCATTCATAATAACCCAACAAATAAAATGGGTTTCATAAACATCATCCCATCATCACATAATCCCTATAAAAGAAATAGATATCATTTCATAATAATAAAAGTGAAACCATATAAATCATAGTGACATTATACTTGAAACATACACATATGAAATAATGTCATCTTAGATGGAAAATGTTTTTGATAAAGCACTTGAAATGAATTCTTGAGGAAAATATCCTTTCATCTTGAAAATCATTTTCTTTTCACAAAATTCCATTCAATTTTAAAAGAAAATGATTTTGTTTAAAATAGTCATGGAATCTTTTGGATGAAGCTTCATGAAAATAAGGCTTTATAAAACCATAAAAATCCTTTCATGTCGTATAAGTTTAAAAAAAACATTCTGCACGTACTTCTGTCATAAAATTCATAAAGTACCTAGTATGGAAAAAAAGGTTCCTTACGTACCTTGTAGTAAAAGTAAAAAATGGGTAAAAATGACTTTAAATTTCCATGAAAACATTTTTATAATACTTAGACATGGATGATAGATATAACCCCAGTAAATACGTATGTATAAGCAATCTCGGATAAAAAAAATGAGATTGAAAATTTATCCCTTACCTTAGGTCCGATATGCTTCGTACGTATCTGAAAATCCTGCATAATGATTTAAATAAGGTCATGGACTTATTACAGAATCATATTCATTGTTATGATATCATATATGGTTCACTTATGACTTTATATTACCCGTTCTTTTGTAAATTCCATGTTAAAGAGCCTTTTGGGTAAAATCGTTTCATTTGTCGTCCGTGTTTTGACTTGTAATTATTCATATGATTACTTAGATCATGATTACAAAATCCCAGAATATAAATCATGATTTATATATAATATATATTCAGAATATACATATATATAATAGATCGATAAATGAAAAGAAATACACCGTTCATGGAGACGGTAGGCCGTACGTACGCATGAACATTGTTTTCGTTTCCTCATTGAATTGAATGGAATTAATTGAATGAAATACATATATATACATAAATACAGTATCATTATTATGTCATATATTTTCTGATTACATATTATATATAATTTATAATCTTTTATGAATGGTTATTCATTGAGAATGAATCTCATCGCGTCGTGGAGACGGTATTCCGTACGTACGCACGAGTGATGATATCGTTCCCATGATCATGGAATTTTGTTGTAGTGTATATATACTATAAAAAAATAAATATCACTTTACAATAATCATATATAGTTATTATTTACACCATTATACCCATCCACTTAAGGTGGTGGTGGAAAATAGATTACACCACGACGTGGAGATGGTATTTCGTATGTACGCACGTGTGGTGATTTCATTTTCCATAGGATGGATAGATAGTGAAATAGAGTTTTTTTATACTTATAATAACATATAATTATATGATTGATACTAATGTTATTACTTCATAATGAAACAACCTAAATAGAAGAAGTGGAAGAAGAAATAAAGCTGAAAGAATAGGTAACGGACATTACCTCTTCTTTGAAGCACATCTTTGAGACCTCCTCTTAGGGCACTAAAAATGGTCTTTGAAGAAGACCAGGACCTCTAGGATGTTTCTAGGGAAGTGGAGAAGAGAATTTTGCAGGGTTTGGCCGAGCTTCAAGGCTCAAAATGCTGTTAGGAAGAGAGGGAGGAGGTGCACTTTTATAAGGGATGAGAGGGGCACTATAGAAAAAACTAAAAATATTATTTTATTATAAAGTCATATTCTGTTTCTAATAGCTCCAAATAGAGTTATTTCGAAGCTAAGGTGGGGATGGGTAGAAATACTATCATCCAATATAATTTATACAGGTTTAGGTTTCTATTTTAACCTTATTATTCAGATTTAACTTTAAGTTAAATAATTTGTCTTTTACCGTGTCTTCTTGTTTTCTTAAACTATAAGGTTAATAAACATACTATAACAAGCCAAACGAACCCCAAGTTATTTATTATTAATATATAAAACCTTATCTAAGTCATTTTGACGAACTTTAGATTTTTTGGAATAAAATAACAAATAATAATATAATATTTGTTTTAAAAACTATTTTATGTCTATTTTGAAACTATTTGGTAATTGATTGTTGTGAAAATCATAACAGAAATATTAGTTCGAAAACAGTTATTTAAATCAATTATAACATGTTATATTAACATAGAAAATTATTTTAATTCATAAAAAGTCTAAAATTACATTTATTTGGGTATTTATAACATCAATTATGTCAATATTTCATTAATAATATAATTACTGCATCATCAATGTGTCATAAATAAATTAAATTATTTAATGTCTAAAAATTAAAAATAAAATACCATTATGTAGGAAATCTTTTTATCTTTCTAATTAATATTTATAGTCGAATTTATCTTATGTATAACCCTATATTGAAAATGATTTACTTATTAAACTTTGATTTTAACAATTTTAACCCTTCTTTAAATAAATTAATAATAAATGTCCTAATCTAATCCAAGTGGGCCTAAATAGTCTTATTTTATTCCTAAGGTTGTTCTTGGTCGAATTACATTTATCCAATAGAATTATTACATGTGTTAGGGTAATAATAATACCACTTTTACCCTTAATTACCCTATTTACTTTTAATAGTGGTAAATAAAAGTAAAAAGTTACTATTCACCAAAAATTATTTTCATCTCATTGAACCAAATTTTACTTAATGGAATCATCCTAGTCTCTCGGATTTTTGAAATTCCATTCACAAAAGCGGTAAAATTAAGTTTTATGTAAATTTGCAAATTATCCTAGGAGGTGGGTAAAAGACGGTCAAAAGTTCAATAAACTTTTTATATATCTAAAATTATTATAAAATGACTCCAATGAATTACATTGAACTTATATAGGTATTATGTGAAAATTTTTACCAAAAATAAATTTAAATAAAATAAATAATTATTTAAATAAAATGTCAGTTTTTAAATAGTAACCTAGTGTTTTCACTATTCATCAAAAATTGAAAGTTTTCATAAAAATACCAAAATTTCACCCTAGGCTAATTTCGATATTCCAAATCCAAAAATGAAGTCCATTTTGAAAGATGAAATTTACAAAATTTCAAAAAGTGGTCATTACTATTCATAACAGCTAGTTTTAATAATATTTTAATAGCATATCGTTGTTTAGTGAAACTCGGTATTGCGTACAACGCACGCTATCGAGGAAGGTCGTGATTGCGTGTAATGCTGCCAAGTTAGGGTTGCGTGTTGTGCAAGACTCCTTTTTTGTAGCGTACAACACAAGAAATCAATAAAATTAAAAAGAATATTTTTCATAAAATCTCAGGGTGTTACATTCTACCCCCCTAAAAAATAATTTCGCCCTCGAAATTTGTCGGGGGTTATAAATGGTTTACTACTCGAAAGTTTCTTTAATAGAAACCCACACCTTAAAAAGGAATACCAAAGCCAATCTTTAAAAACTAATGTATGAAACATAATGGTTACCCAAATTAACTAATCACTGGGTTTCCACATAGGAGAACATAGGTGAAAATATGGATATGCAAGAGAAACCTAACCATCATGTTCTGATAGAGAGTGGTAGAGAACATGGCTATGAAAAATCCAAAAATCACAAAGCCATAGGTTTGTGATGATCTAAGGTACCATCTGATTCATCGTATATAAGGGAACTAGGACAACCTTTTTGGTTTTCAAGATCATTTCCCTAATGTTGATGAATTAAAAGAAATTTATACATGATTTTGGTTCAATTTCACTGTTGTTCGTGAATTGAACAATTTCAACTTCATCCCTTAAAAAAATGAAGTTGAATTTGTTATTCGTGATGTGTTAGCAGATCATGTGATATAATGATGAGTCATTCCATCTGTTTCAAAAAAAAAGCTTAGCAAAAGTTATAAGTCCATCTTATGGTTAGATTAATCATATATGGTTCAAGAAATGAACTTATACTTCATATATCATACCGCTTAATAAAATAAAACTAGTTTCTACTAACCAGGGATTTACTCTAGGCCAGTGGTAGGCGATAAAGGCCAGTCGAACTTCGGTTGTGGGTTCGATTCCCACATCCTTGTCCAACGCGATGGGCTGTCGCTCGTCCTGCAGGCTGTCCTTTTTCTAAAACTACATTACTATAACATCCCATCAATAATATCGAAAAAAGTTTTATCCTTAAACAATAATAACTTATGTACAACATAATCCTTTCCAATCTTTAGGCTTATCCAAAATACTATTGTCCAATCTCATATTATAGTGAAAACGATTACCAAAGAGTTCATATAACAAGCATGTTAATACAATCGTTGATCCCCATATATCATTAGATATGTCTTGTTGGTCACATTCCAAACATTTGAAGGCCTTAATCATGTATTCTCTTGAAAAATGAATACCCATTGAATCTTAGTGAAAACATGAGTGCTGTAAAAAGTTAACTCTTTTCACATACCAAAACCTCAAACTATGATATAACTATTTCCTTATATCAATCATGAGCTCATGAATACTGTCAAACATTTAATTTTCTCCTTATCCCTTCATTATGCGCATATCAACTTTTTTATAAAAATATCTCAATCACTTTCCATGGTTACCGGTACCATAAAATTATTGAAAACCACAATAGACTAATACATAAATATTCCAATATTCCACGATACTATATACAACATTATTTTGGAATCCCATTACATAAACACATAATAATTCCACCACATCGTTGTCATATTCAACATCGCCAATAGTGATCGCATGTGACTTCCCTTTGTCCTTTGCCTTAAGTGGTTGCTCATGTCAATCATCACTAACCCTTGGATTAGGACATTTATTAGCATAATTCCCCATTTTCTTGCACTTGAAGCATTAATGTGTTGGTGGTGCGTTCTCTACAGTCTTTTCTTTATTCACATCATTAGAAACCCTTTTTCCATTACTTCGACAATCAGCTTCTCGATGACCTTCTTTTCCACACATAAAACATTTTCTAGTCCCTTTAAGACAATCTCCACCATGCTTCTTTCCACACTTTGAGTATGAGGAAACATTAATCTTCTTTTCACCATTATTCTGAGATTTCTCCTTGAACTCCATCTTTAGTTTCTTGTTAAAACTATGAGATGGATAAGTAACACCAACTTCCATTTCTACCTTGATAGAACACCTCACAATTTCTTCATAGCTACTGAAGTCTCTTATATCTAATGCCCTTCGAAGATTTCATTTTAAGCCACTGAAGAATCGATCAACTTTGCTTTCAGGTTGGATGATAAATCCAGATGCATACCTTGCAAGCCTTGTAAAATTCGCTTCGTATATACCAACAGATTCATCATCCTTTTTCTTTAGTTCAAGAAACTCCTTCTCTATCTTTGTTCGAAGAATACGAGGGAAGTACTTATTGAAAAATAAGTTCTTGAACTCATCCCATTCCATGGACTCAATTTCATCTCTTGGACTCGTATTCTTGATAAGATTCCACTATTGATCAGCTTCACCTTCTAAATGATATACTAATAAGATGACTTTATCATGTTCAGAACATTGAAGAACTGAAAATATCTTTTCAGTGGTACTGATCCATTGTTCTGCAAGAAGTGGATCAGAAGACCACTGAAAGAAGGTGGGCGTTGCCTCATGAAGGACTCAATAGAATATTGTTCCCTTCTCTACTCATTTGGAAGTCTCGAATGATTCATATATTGTGTAAGTATAGCAATAAGATTTTGCAATCCATCTCCCATAACATTTGTTTGTTCAGGAGGAAAATCATTGCATTTTCCATTACATTGATCAACACGGTCCCTTTGGTTTCCAACCATCGTCTAAAACCCAAAAAGAATAGTGTGAGAGGAAAAAATCATGCTAGGGAAAACAACATAATAAATGGGGAGTACCTTCAATATCTAACATCTTAGGTTAAATTTTAATATCATTACCGTAGTTCTAGGACTATATCACATATGTATTCTTATCCTTAGGGACATCCCTAGACATACCTTATAAATATCACTAGGGTTCTCACTAACGTTTTCACATCCTAGTTTCCAAAGGTTGACTAAACCTTTCCTCTAATACCAACTGTAGAGACCCAAAGCTTGACGTATATGGACATTACATTGCTTTTGCGTAATAATTAATACATAAAAAAAACAGACACACAAGGATCGTAATAATTTAGTGTCTTTGGAAACTCAGAATATAAAATCCTAATCATGTTGAAATATCTTCAACAACTCCCATAACAATGTTTCCTTTTTTTTCCTTACCTAAAACCTTTCTTTAAATCCTGGGGAAGAGAAAACATATAAAGGGTGATCTCAAATGCTCAATAAGGTCAAACATAGAGAACATAAAACAATCCATAACATTTGAAAGCAAAAAACTTGAACATAAATTTTAAACATAAAAATCTTGATCAAAGACATAAATTGTGGAAGTACGTAAGGCATATATCATAATGGAACATCAACCATGATAAAATATAATGGTAGTAAATCATGTAATTTTGGAAACCATTCAGCACATGTCATTATTTCCATAGTAGCCAAGGCATTGCTGCCAAGACCATCTTATTGGACAAAGTCCCTTTTTGAATTGAGTTCACTCCTCGTTTCAGTCCTGTAACACTGAACCAGATTAACTTACCATTCCATCCATGTCTATCTCATGAGATATAAATCTTTACCCAATGAATTGGAAGGAGATATAGGTCCCACCCATCTCATAATGAAATCATTCTTACTTGTGCCACAAAATAAACATACATCATTCATAATAACCCAATGAATAAAATGGGTTTCATAAACATCATCCCATTATCACATAATCCATATAAAAGAAATGGATATCATTTCATAATAATAAAAGTTAAACCATATAAATCATAGAGACATTATACTTGAAACATACACATATGAAATAATGTCATCTTAGATGGAAAATGGTTTTGATAAAGCACTTTAAATAAATTCTTGAGGAAAATATCCTTTCATCTTGAAAATCATTTTCTTTTCCCAAAATTCCATTAAATTTTAAAAGAAAAGGATTTTGTTGAAAATAGTCATGAAAACATTTGGAGGAGGCTTCATGAAAATAAGGCTTTATAAAACCATCAAAATCCTTTCATGCCGTATAAGTTAAAAAACATTCTCCTCGTACTTTTGTCAGAAAAGTAAAAAGGATCTCGTATGAAAAAAAAGATTCCTTACATACCTTGTAGTAAAAGTCAGAAATGGGTAAAAAGGACATTAAACATACATTAAAGCGTTTTTATAATACTTGGACATGGATGATAAATATAACCCCAGTAAATACCTACGTATAAGCAATCTCGGATAAAAAAATGAGATTGAAAATTTATCCCTTACCGTAGGTCCGATATGCTCCGTACATATCTGAACCTCCTGTATAATGATTTAAATAATGTCATTGAATTATTAAATAATCATATTCATTGTTATGATATCATATATGGTTCACTTATGACTTTATATTACCCATTCTTTTTTAAATTCCATGTTAAAGAGCGTTTTGGGTAAAATCGTTTCATTAGTCGTTCGTGTTTTGACTTGTAATTATTCATATGATTACATAGATCATGATTAATTAATTCTAGAATATAAATCCTGATTTATATATAATATATATTCAGAATATTTATATATAATAGATTGATAAATGGAAAGAAATACACTATTCACGGAGACGGTAGGTCGTACATACACATGAACGTTGTTTTCGTTTCCTCATTGAATTGAAAGGAATTAATTGGATGACATAAATATATATATACGTAAATAAAGTGTCATTATTATGTTATATATTTCATGATTACGTATTATATATACTTTATAATCATTTATTATTGGTTAATCATTGAGAATGAATCTCATCGCGTCGTGGAGACGGTATTCCGTACGTATGCACGAGCGATGATATCATTCCCATGATCGTGGAATTTTATTGGAGTGTATGTATACTATAACAGAATCAATATCACTTTACAATAATCATATATAGTTATTATTTACACCATTATACCCATCCAAGTAAGGTGGTGGTGGAAAATAGATTACACCACAGCGTGGAGACGGTATTCCATAAGTACGCACGCGCGGTGATTTCGTTTTCCATAGGATGGATAGATGGTGAAATAGGGTTATTTAATAATTATAATAACATATATATATATATTAGTTATATTGATGTTATTACTTCATAATGAAACAACCAAATAACAATAAGTCTAAGAAGAAATAAAGTTGAAAGAATCGGTAACGGACATTACCTCTTCTTTGAAGCGCCTCTTTGAGACCTCCTCTTAGGGCACTAAAATTGGTCTTTGAAGAAAACCAGGACCTATAGGATGTTTCTAGGGAAGTGGAGAAGAGAATTTTTCAGGGTTTGGACGATATTCAAGGCTCAAAATGGTGTGAGGAAGAGAGGGAGGAGGTGCTCTTTTATAAGGGAGGAGAGGGGCACATTAGGAAAAACTAAAAATATTATTTTATTATAAAGTCATATTCGGTTTTTAATAGCTCCAAATTGAGTTATTTAGAGTCTAAGGTTGGGATGGTTAAAAATAATATCATCCAATAGAATTTATACAAGTTTAGGTTTCTATTTTAACCTTATCATTTAGATTTAACTTTAAGTTAAATAATTTTTCTTTTACCGTGTCTTCTTGTTTTGTTACACAATAAGGTTAATAAACATACTACAACAAGCCAAAAGAACCCCAAGTTGTTTATAATTAATATATATAACATTATCATAGTCATTTTGACGAATCTTAGATTTTTTAGGAATACAATAACAATTAATAATATAATATTTGTTTTAAAAACTATTTTATGTCAATTTTGACACTATTTGGTAATGTATTTTTGTGAAACTCATAACCGAAAGATTAGTTTGAAAAAAGTTATTTAAATCAATACTAACATGTCATATTAACATAGAAAATTATTGTAATTCATAAAAAGTCTCAAATTACATTTATTTGGGTATTTATAACATCAATTATGTCAATATTTCATTAATAATATAATTACTGCTTCATCATTGTGTCATAAATAAATTAAATTATTTAAATTTTAAAAATTACAAATAAAATACCATTATGTAGTAAATTATTTTATACTTCTAATTAATATTTATAGTCGAATTTATCTTATGTATAACCCTATAGTAAAAATGATTTACTTATTAAACTTTGATTTTAACTATTTTAACCCATCTTTAAATAAATTAATAATAAATGTCCTAATCTATTCCAAGTGGGACTAAATAGTAATATTTTATTCCTAAGGTTATTTTTGGTAGAATTACACTTATCTAATAGAATTAGGACATGTGTTAGGGTAATAATAATATCATTTTTACCCTTAATTACCCTATTTACTTTTAACCGTGGTAAATAAATGTAAATAGTTACTATTCACCAAAAATTATTTTCATCTCATTGAACCACATTTTACTTACTGAAATCAACCATTTCTCTTGGATTTTTGAAATTCCATTCACAAAAGCAGTAAAATTAAGTTTTATGTAAATTTTCAAATTCTCCTAGGAGGTGGGTAAAAGACGGTCAAAAGTTCAATAAAATTTTTATATATCTAAAATTATTATAAAATGACTCCAATGAATTAAATTTAACTAATATAGGTATTATGTGATAATTTTGACCTAAAATAAATTTAAATAAAATAAATAATTATTTAAATAAAAAGTCGGTTTTTAAATAGTAACCCAGTGTTTTCACTATTCATCAAAAATTGAAAGTTTTCAGAAAAATACCAAAATTTCACCCTAGGCCAATTTCGATATTCCAAATCCAAAAATGAAGTCCATTTTGAAAGATTAAATTTACAAAATTTCAAAAAGTGGTTATTACTATTCATAACTGCTAGTTTTAATAATATTTTAATAGCATATCGTTGTTTAGTGAAACTTGGTATTGCGTACAACACACGCTATCGAGGAAGGTCATGATTGTGTGTAATGCAGCCATGTTAGGGTTGAGCTTTGTGCAAGAATCCTTTGTTGTAGCGTACAACACAAGACATCAATAAAATTAAAACGAATATTTTTCATAAAATCTCGAGGTGTTACATAAATGATCATTTTCATGCGAATAACATGATAAAAAGGGGATTCTCGGAAAAATCCATCACAAGACACAATGATATATGCTACCATGAATAAAAAAAATGATACCACCTACCCTAAGTCCATAGATGACTCCTTTCTCAATATCATCCTGAAATATGGAGTAACATGGATGAAATCAAAGAAATAGTCTAACATGATGAAAATAGGGAAAACAATATTGTTCCTCAATATCACGATGTATTCAAAGACACAATCTTGATAGTAATGTAGATGATATGAGAGGTCATTATAAATAATCCAACACCTTTGATATATATTGAATCAGAAAATAGACCAGGAATATATCATAATGCCTAGGTTCATAATATTTAATCCATGTTATAGGAGAAGAAGGGATACACATTGGAAGTGGGGGGAGAAAAATGAATTAAGTTTATGAGTTAAATGAGGGATAGGAAATGTAATTTCACCTAAAAATACAAGGTTTTATGTTTTGGACACATGGTTGGCCAAATCATGAACCAACCATGTGAAATTAACTACTTCGAAGGGAAAACCTACACGGTTAGATGAATATTTGGCTAAACATGTAAAAATATTAAAAAACCCACTATCTATGAATGTTTTTATAAGCACATGATCCTTGACCATGGGTTTCACAATTTTATTAAAAAAATTGTCCCCCGGGTCTCCAATGTCATCACCCTCAGAGTTTAGGTTCACCGTGTGGACTGGGCCAACCGATTTTTCCAAATCATCTAAACCATTCATTTGTTCCCATTTAAGGGATCCATAATCCGAAAAATCCCTGAACACAATATTGCCCTCCTATCCTTGATTAAAAATAATTAATAGTCTTGTTTAAATGAATTCAAACAGAATCAAAAAATGATATGGACTTTCATTAAAAGTATGACCATTACAACCTCCCCTCTTTAATGAAAATCAATCCTCGAATTAGGATTTTGTGGGTAAATAGGATCCATTAGAAAAAAGTTCAAACCACTGAGATCATATATCATCTTCCCACTCCATGGTCTTTTTCTAATGTCTACCATGATTCCATAACACTTGTACTAAATGAATATACCTACCTCATAGTGTCTTCACAACCAAATAAACAAAACACCTTGGATAATCCATGAAGTAAGAATCTACATCCAACTCAATATCATTTGGATTAAATAATTATGATGGGTGTATATAAAATCAACAAAGCTGAACCACATGAAATATGTCTTGCATGGACCAATATCTATGTGCAAGTGACAAATTGTTTGCCACTTTTCATAATTTTTTCACATCGTAGAAGGACCCAACGATCGTTTCTGAGAGCTTACCGTACCTATGAACATGTATATAACCTAAAAAATGATATAATCAATTGAAAAATTGACCTATTCCCTCAAAATCGAGATGCAACCAATGTCTGTTGGCGTATGAGTGGTTTTCAGACTGAGCTATAATAATGTACATTTTTTTCAACTAGACCTGATCTATTGTTTATAGACCAAGACCTAGTCAATTAATAGATACCTCCCCCACCTCTATCTGTCACAACTGAGAATGGAATGTACTTCCATATGTGGTTTCTTAGGAAACCATCGCAATATTGTTCATAATTCTTTTATTATAATATAATTCATCATGGGGAATGTGTTTATTCCAGGAACACCCAAAGTCATGGAAAAATGTCCATAGCATGTGCTCTAGAACCAAAATTGTATCCTCTATCTATCTATTAGTCTGTGGGTGGTGGACATTCATATAAGCACTTGTGTACCGAATACCTTATGCAACACCTTCCAAAACCATATCTCAAAGACAATTAATCTATAATAATAGATAGACCATGTAACTCCATGAATATTTACATCATATTTGATATAAAAACTTCATAGATAATATATATATAAGGTCTCTCACAATATTAGGTTGTGTGATACCATCATCAAATGGTCAAGGAAAACCCACACCTTATCATTACAATGAGGTAAAATGGGTAGACCTGACATGAGACCCATGGAAACATCGTCAAACATTCACATGGGAAATTGCAATGGCTATAGAAGTCTTACAAGATATTTATACTCTACATTCACCTACTAACATGCTTAACACATAGAGATAACGCTGGAAATTTCATGTTTCATACTAGACCACCAGTACTAGAATTTTAGATCTGAAAATATTTTTGGTGACCCAGGGGTGAACCTGAAATCCTAATGTATTGAATTCCAACATCCTCTACTCTCTAAGGTCTAATGGGAACCATAAATTCCCATTAAATAGATATGTATCATCCACATCAACAATTATTCATCAATCTGTGACAATATTAGAGACACTTTTCGGTTGGACAAGGCCATTTGGATCAGATAGTTTCCTCATTCATACTTGGTCTAGAAGAGTAGAAGTCACTAATATGGATGACAATATAGTCTGTCCATGATACTCATGAACTTAAATGTGTATATATGATAATATGGTGATGATATTCCATTCACCACTGGCCTCATAAAAATCATGTACATGAGTCTTCTAGATTAACTCATCAGCATCCATATTTCCTTTACCAAGAGTTTAAGAAATCTCTAAATCTAATGTCAATTGGTACTCAACCCATCTTTGCTACCAGAGATTTTGATCACGCTATGAAAAGATGTACTTGAGAATTTTTTTGTTACTATGCTCCATAGAATCCACTCTATGTAAATAGTATCTACAACAGAGTAAGACATGAACAATTACATCTAGGTTGATATTGTGAATCAAGTAGTTTCGCTCATAAAGCCTCAGCTAATGAGACTCTAATGAGACGACTCACTCAATGTGCATCATAACAACTCCATGAAAAATACATGATGAGACATAGTATACTGTATAAATCCTTCCTATATTTGGCTGAAATTTTAATTGAGATGATATAAAAATACCCATCAATTCATGGAAGTATTCTTTATTACATTTTTACCTAAAAACTTTCACGACCTTAATTATGAAGCCGATAAGTGGAACTGCAAGGCATCATTATTCTTGGATAAATCATCAGCAATATGAGCTATCCAGAATAAAATACAATTATCAAATACATTCCTAGGATACTCATAGGAAACAACATTATGAATATTCTATGTGTATACTAAAACTTCTGAAAACATGATAATATGACCCATGAAGTGTAATTGGTTGATTCAAACGTTGCATTTATAAAGCATAAAATAGTGTTGACCCTATCTCTGTGTATTCAACATGATATCAACATGGATGTCATGGTTATTTTTTGGGGGTGAATACAATATGATATTCTCAAAAAATAATAAAATGTAATAATTATTTTATGGGTTGATATTATATTTCATAATCTCTATAAAGACTGTAGGTGAGATTGTGAGTCCAAACAGAGTGACCAGGTACTAATATATCACATACTATCTTCTAAATTCTGTACGAGGTATGTCTAATGATCTGAAATGAACCCAATGATATTTTGAATCGTAATATACTCTTGTTAAACACATTATTTCCTCATAGTGGTTTTGGTAGGTTGTATATTATATGAATTATGTAAAAATTATTTATAGTTAACTGGTTTTATTGATGATATTTCACAAATATCCTGATGGTTCTACGTGACTTCATAGAGAAGAGGACCACTAAACCCTAAGGATATGTACTAGGGTATATAAATTCTTTATCCTATAGATCATCGCATTTTTTCTTATTATCTTGATGCTCTTTAGGTTACATTCAATTGGGAATATTGGTGACATGAGATACACCTAGAGATAGAAAAACAGTAAACAATTAAAAACACACCAATGGTCTACCAGATAAATTTTCGTGAAATAAGTCCCTAAAATGCTCCACAACAAGAGGTTAAAGCATTGTTCATAGACCCTCTTCATATATGAAAACATAGGAGATCTGGTCCTTCACATTACATAACTACTACTGTTTGGGTCCTTCTCATGTCACACTAATATACAATCTCTCTTATTCATGTGGCTAAATCCCGCTAGTAAGGTAAATATCAAAATTAGATGAAATAATTAAATATTTTATTGATAGGGGACTGTCCAGTCCATCCCAATGATTTTGTTAATGTACTTCATGATGATGATGAAATGATTCCATATGAAAAAGAAACTAACTATATCAAGAAGACAATACTTATAATTGAAAATGCCATCTGAGTTGTGACATGATGGGGTATCTAACATCATTGTTCCTCAACTATTCTCAGTCAGGAGGCCTAGAATCCTAGTGATTGACTATAATATAAAAGAGTAAGATGTACATCTTCAAATAAATCATACACTAATGAAGAGTCAACTAGAATAATACATCATACCATAGACTTTTTGGTTCTCTTCTCCACTCGCATAGGCTGGACATCATGAAACTAGGTAATACAATGACATTGATTCAGTACCCAACTTCACTAAGAATGATTTCTTTGATTTTTAATAAAACCATGAGTCTAAATCCCTCTACCTCATTCTCCACCCGAGCATGAGAGTTTGATGTTATTCCAACAACCTAAATGTTATGATACCACATACATTTCTTTAGATCAAAAGTGGGTGTAGTTACCTTATCTCTAGGTAGATAAGGAATAATACTGCAGAAAAAATATATATGGACCATATTACTTCAACCTATTTATTCCACTAGGTCTCATATTTAATGGCTCTGACCTCTCTGGTCTATTCATTTGTGAAAATATGGTGTCTGAGGTGTCCTGGAAGGTCAAAGTGACTTCTTTCTAATGCTTTTCCATATTTCTAGATCTTTGAATGGTTTTCCTTGAATGGTAGGTCATCTATTGGTAATCCATATATTGGTAGTTCATCTATTAGAAGGTCATCTATTGGTAGGTTGAATAGTGTTTCAAGGATTGTTGGACATCTATTAGTAGAATATCTATCTCTAGAACTGTGATTCACATTGGTGACATGCATTGGTGACTTCTGTCGGTGAATCATGTCAGTGAGTCGTGGTAGTGATTCATTTTTCTGACTTGCATTGGTGATATTCATAAGTGAGTTGTGTTGGGGAGTTGTTGGTGAACAATGTTTCCATCTTTCTACAGTTATTTCCCTTTGACATTACCTTTAACATAAAATGAATTTAGAACCTTTTTTTAAGGTATTTAAGGATGATTGAATTCTAATAACTCCTATATTACATTTACCATGGGTCTCGTTTTGTTACTCATTTAAACCGCATTGTCTTGACCAAATATACCTTTAATGGAATATCAAAACTGCTACTCTGTTTAGATATTCAAAAGGCCCAAGGTAACATCCACACTTGTTATTTCTTCTCCTTTCTCTTGGTTTGGGATGCTGATAACCTTTTTGCCTAATGAGTTTTGTTATTTTTGTATCCGAATATCATTTTACCATGGAGATTTTCCATCCACTTGTGCACCCCCTATTTTGTTGCAACGAGGAAATGTTAATTTACTTTCGATTAAAGGAATGTTCTACCTACGTTGTTTTGGGTTCCTCAATCTATTTCCCACATTTCACCTTTACATGTGATTTAACGTGATATCCATGTTCCAAATTGAGATTTCTTTGGTGATGGTTGATGCAGTTGTGTTGCATCATCCACACGTTGGTGAAGTGGTTGTGGGAGAGGTAATCGCGATCCGTTGTGTTGGTCTGACCTCATTGATAGAATGTGGGAAACAATTTGAGGCATGGAATTCATGAAATCTCCAATCATTTTATGTTCATTTGTAGAGTTAGAATGATTTTTCCACTATATCAAAATGAAATTAACATAATAATTATTTTAACTATAATAAATAATTGGTATCAATTACATTGTGATGTTATTGCCTATTATTTTACAAGATAGTGTGATTCCTAAGATTTTATTTTTTATAATATAGTTCATGATGGAAATTGTTAAAGAATATAATTCCAATATTAATTTCAAAAATAATTTTATGCAGATAAAGTGTCCTAGTTATTGAATCTAGCGATTGTTGTTGTGATTTGATGATAATCAAATGAATGTTGTTATATATTTACAATTGAATCAGTTAAGAAAAGATAGATTAAAGAACTCGGTTTGTGATACATATAATTCCATGTTTGTTCAAAGTTATCCAAATTGTTATAAAGTCCGTGTTTCTTCTAATTGGATCTGTGAGAGCTCGTTCTGTGTTAAGGATGAATGCCTTGATTAGGGCCAAGAGCCCAGATGCCATTTTTTTTGTTTTCCACTACTCATGTTGTGTTAAGAACCATGGATGATTGAGCCGGGAGGATTGTTTTGGTATGTGGAGGATTGGATTACAAGTTTTTATGGAATTAGTTTAGACCTAGAGTGGTGAGATTCATTAGATTATGCAAATGTGTGTTGGGGAGGACACTAAGGATGATAGAACGAGTTGATGTTGGGGTTACCGATTGTTGATAATGTGGTCGTTATTGAATCTGTTGTTTGTTTATCTACATAGAATTTCCCATTGCATGGTGGAAGCTGGTATTCTGTAATCTCATTCTAAAAGAGGTGATGCCATGAATGGAATGGAACATGCATTATATGGTAAGATTCTTGATGTTGGATGGGTCTACACTCCTAATATAGGTGGGAAAGAATCAATGGATAGTTTATCTACTAACTATGTCGAGCCCCTTGTGTATGGTAGCTTAATTTTTTTAAATATATATAATGGTGCAAAAGACATAATTTTAGAAATAAATGTTTGAATAAATGATGTTAACCCACTGTGTTGTAGCTTGGTTGGGGGTAATGTCAAGGTATTATTTTTGAGATTTCAAGGACTTGGGTTGGTTGTGCTTGGAGGGCATGGATCATGGATTGAATTGTAGTGGTATATAATGTGGTTAATTATATTGGCTAATTAATGGTTATGGAATTAATTCTTGTATTGTGAAACTGGTAAAAGGGTAAAAGTAACCTAATGTTTTTCATTAAATGGTTGTGTGATTACATAATATATTGTCTTGGTAATGGAAACTATGATATTGAGAGACATTAAATACTATTTATTATAAGAATAGTTTTTTCCATAGTATGGTTATGAGATATATTATATTATATATTTTTTCTATTTCAATATAGTAACCCACCTTATAGGTTAGTGTTACTAACACCCCATGGATTCTCATCACTGCGGGTGTGTTTTACCCAACATCAATGTGGGTGGATGGATGGCTGACTACCCCCTTTCGCCCCGATGTATTATTTTAGTAGTTACTTGTGCTGGTATGAACAATAGTTACTTTTCTGTATACATGTGTAAAGAGTTATGTACTAACTTGTGGATATTTCAAACATAGGTATTATGGATATACTTTTTGATGGACTACTATATGTATAATGTGTATAGGCTATGATGGCATGAGGATCCTTACTCAACATATGGTATATAATGGACTAAGTTATAATACCCGATGTTTGGTACACATTAGGTGGGATTGGGTGTCTATTGAATACTATCGGGTTACTTTTGGTTGTGTTGTTGTGCTTTTGAGTTGTAAGAGGTGCATGTTGTGGTATTACACCCATTTTCTATGTGATAACCTTTTTTGAGATAGATGCTTAGGAAGTGTGACATTGGAAAAAAGCGGAAAACCAGTGGAGACATGGTAGAGGGGTACCATTGATATTTTTTATTATATTATATACTATTGTAAGTTATTGTTTGTGAAGATATCCATGGTAAGGCTGGGATCTTTTGATGCCTTTTTAGGTGATGAGTTAGTTTCACTTATTCTTCACTGTTATTTTTCATGCATTCCTTAATTTTGTATGAAAGGATCTCAGGAGGATCCTACTGAGTATTCTGTTAAACTCACCCTATGTTATATAAATTATATTCATGTCACATAGATATGTATGGATATCATGCAACATTATACTAGCATGGGGGTTTTGCATAAGTGGAATGGGCATCATGGTCACTTCCATTTTACATTATTTTAGTACATGAAGATTCCACATTCAATTTTAGTAGTTTTTTTGTGATATTACATATGTGAACATTGGGATTTATTTTATATTTTAGTATTATAAGAAGATGGTTGGTGTGTGTCTTGTCTCCCTCTTTCACATCTATTATCAGAGATTGTAATTCCTACCATTGGTGAGTCTACTATACAGTCGATGCTAGTCTCCAACCCATGGCCTACTAGTGGTGGGAATCATTGGTCATTACCTCTCTTCTCACATTTCTATCCCTAACGGGGTACCAATTGTGGCTACATGTTTGTGATAAAGAAGTATCAAAGGCTCTGGTTAAGGGATACTGTGGAATTTGGAGTAAGACATAGGTGAGGTTGCATATGATTGTAGGGAAATGGTGTCAGTCATGTTCAGAATGTTTTTTAAATACCAGAGACCAATTGAGACATAAGAATTTATGGCCCCCTAAAATCTATTGCATGATCCTTTTGGTTTAAATGTATACTAGACAAGGTGATATTGGTTTCAGATTTGGAACCTAGGAAAGGATCATGCATCATTATACATTTAACCTTTGATTGGAAGGGATAGAACATGGGATATGTTAACCTAAAATGCATAAAAGAAACCAATTAAACAATGTTAATGTATTACATATTCCATGTTTATATGCTCTAACTACTTTTTCATTTGATTTTATTGCTCCAGGTTGAGATCTCATCAGGTTCAAATAGAAGATGTTCATCAGGTAGCACCATAAGGTTACCGTATTGTATAGTTTGACGATGACGACACGTGGAGGAAGAAACTCGAAGAGTTTCACTGTTAGAGAATGTAGAAGTAAGAGGAACCCTTTTTAAATAAATTTGTGGTAGACTAATTAGAGGAGGTTGAGATATATTTCAGTTCAATCTGGGCTTTGAAGTAGAAACGGGTGTTGTTGTATGTGATGATGTTGAATGGGGAAATAAGGAATTTTTGGTTCTTCTTCCCAGCTGATCACACAGAATCAACATTCTCAAGGGAGGAGTTCCACGAGAAGTTTAGATTTGAGTTTCTTTCTTTGACAATGAAAGAGGAAAGTCACAAAGAGTTAATTATCCTTTTATAGGGGAGCTCTAGAGTGTGAGAGTTTGAATCGATTTCAGAAAACTTTTGTGATATGGTACATACCAGTTACCAGATGAGGAGGCCAATGAAAGGCTTTTGAGGAGGCTTTTCATCCGTAGATCTGACGCCAGGTCATCCAGTTTATGGTGAAGATATATCTTGAGTTTCTGGAAAAGGAACATGTAATCAAGAGGATGTTAGCGAAAACTAGATCGTTAGTAGAGGGTAGTTGTCTAGATTCCTCTCAAAGTAGAGCGGTGGTCCAGGGTTCCGAGTTCTCAGGGCACAACAATTTCTGTTGGTCTGAGGTTGGTCACAGACCTCAGTATCTCTTTTATTTAGGGAATTATTCTTGTATACCTATACCCAAGGATAAGGATCTTGTTTTTTATATTTAGGATGTGATAATTAGCAACGAGTGTTTCCGACCATTCTAATATGCTATCATACTTCAGGTTTTCAACATTAGGTTCCCATATTTAGGTAGTTTTAGTCAATGCAGCATCTACATGTTACACCTTCTTGGAACTATATAGAGAAAAGGGGTGGAATAAGATTGCACCATGATGATCCTTTTCCTCATAGAGTGGAGAGAATCTGTGGAGGTTGTCACTGTTAGGGCCACAGAGGAGTGAAATAGGTCGTGATCAGCCTCATGCATTAACGTTGCTAGAACTAGGTGATCCAGACAAAGTTAGAGGGACCCTTTTAATGTTTTCTTCTTGGGTGAATGCCATTTTTGATTTATGTGTGATGAACACCTTCATTTCACCTTTCATTTTCCATTCTTTGGGACATGTGGTAGAGAGGATTCATGTTCCCTAGGCATTGACTACACTAGTTGGAGACCGAACTGACTTTTTTGAAGATTTTACAGATGGTGAGCTACTATTTGTGTAGCACCACATTTGGGGAGATATTATCTTACTTTTAATACATCAATATGATGTCATCCTTGGAATAAATTAGATGTATTCAGAGCAGTATATCTTGAATTTATTCAAGAGGTAGGTAGTGTAATTCAATACTGATGGATAACTAATAGTGTTTGTTGTTGAGAGAGACCCTTAGATGGGCCATAGGCATTTTCTATTATTTTCATCATTGATGGTAGATATGAAGTTGAGTTTTTCAAAGGTTCGTCAGTTTGTGTTTCCTAGGTTCATATAAGAGTACCCTGATGACTTTCCATATGAGGTTTTAGTGTTACTCCCAAGACAGGAGATCGAGTTCTGTATCAACCTATAGCTAGGAATGTCTCCAATCACAATGTATCTATATAGGATGAAACATTCTAAGATGCAAGATATACATGTACTACTCAATGGTCTATAGTAGTATAGTTTTGTTCAATTGAGCGTGTCACCATAGGGTGCACTAGTTTTGTTCATGAATAAGGCTAACATCAGTTTGATGTTTTGCGTATCTTATCATCACTCGAACTGAGTGACAACGAAGAACAACTATCCTATTACATGGATTGATGATTTATTAGATCACCTAGAGGAAACGTGTTTGTTCTTGAAGATAAATTTGCAGTCATGATGTCATCAAATTCATTTGAAGGATAAATATATTCTTGAATACTGCCTTCCATTATCGTCATGGGCATTATGAGTTCATTGTGATGTCATTCGGAGTGATGAATTATCTAGTTTTTTTTCATGGGGTAGATTAATGATATGATCTTGGAGTTCCTCGTTAAGTTATAGGTGGATAAATTGATTAAATCCTTGGGTACTCCGCATCCTAGGAGGAGGCCATGGAGTATATGAATTCAGTTTTGGGAGTGTATTGAAATGAGAAACTGTATAGGGAGTTTTCAAAGAGTGATTTTTGGCCCTAGGAATTAAGCATCATGGGGATTGTTGAATCCCATCATAGAGTAGTCAGGGATCCATTAAAAAGAGAATCAATTCTGTCTATTTTAGCCTCTATGATATTAGAAGTGGGGAAAAGTTTCAGTGGTCTTTTAGGATATTATAGGAGGATCATTACTGGTTCAAGTTGCATGAGTATCCAATAACAACATTGACCATAAATTAACAAGAATTCATATGGACTAATCATTGTAAAGAATATTTTTAGAATCTGATGGATATGTTGGTTTGATATCTGGTAATTTTTATTCCAGTAAATATATTTCATTTCGAGGATTTTGGTGATGCTTCGCATCAGGGGTTCGGTTGAGTTTTGATGCAGCAGAGATCAATCGTTTAATATGGGTACCTACAATGAAGTCTCCATGAATGTAACTATACCACCCATGATCTCTAGTTGGTGGTTTTGGTTTTTTATATGATGTTTTGTATACATTAAATCATTGGTGAGTGCTTGGTGGTCTTAACTGATCATAAGATCCCGAGATACATTTCAATCCAAAAAGTCTTAAAACCAATATTTTTTTGGTTGATTGAGTTCATACAGGATTACAAATTTTAAATCACTTATAAACCTAGTAAGGGGAATGTTATTGCCAATGTGCTATGTTGGATGTCACGTAGTGATGTAGTGCATGAATCAGAAGATTCTTGGAGTGTAATGGAAGAACATTCAGCATTAAATCATCATATGGTATAATTTGGGAGTAAAAGTTTTCTTTTTAAAATGACGGTGTAGTTATCTCAAGTGTATTGTGTGGTGGAATCCATTTCTGATGATCATGAAGTGAAGCTATGGAGAGACTGAGTTGTTTGTCTTGCAGCCCTTGATGTCTGGTTTGAGGATTAAAAATATTTGGTGTTAGTTTAGGGAAGATATTTCATTCTTTTTAAGCCGCATGAGATTTTTCTCAAAGAGTCCAATATATTTCCCTTACTGGTACATCCTTACATGAAAAAATTATTATTATATTTGAGGTGTTAGATTTGGTTTCCTAGGTAATAGTATGAAGTTGGTGAGTTTTTATCTCGATTCTTGGTTTTCCAGATGGTAAATTTCATGCACCGTCTTCTCAGTGGTTACCTCCATCCATTAGATATTCCTCATTGGATGTGGGAGGACATCCTGATGGTATTTGAAACTGGTTAACCTCAATATTAGGGATTTTATGAATCTATATAGGTGTAAGTGGATCATTTGATGAATGAATCCCACTTTATAACATTCAAGGAGTTGATCTCTTTTGATGTTTTGTTGTTGTATAATATGGAGGAGTTGGTGAGAGTCCACATAGTCTCAAGGACAATCATTTCCTATAGAGATCCTCAATTTACATCCAGAGTGTTGATAGGTCTCTAGCACACTTTTGGTTCTCAGCTATGCCTTAGCACAACTTTTGATCCACTTGTGAACAATTAGATAGAGTAGAAAATCTAGACTCATTAAGACATTTTACACTCTTGTGTCTTGGATTTTGGTGGTTTGTGAATGATTTAATTTCAATTAATATTGTTGTTTTACAATAGTAATTTTCACTACACTATTGGTAAGGAACCATTTGAATCATTTTATTGATGACGATGTCATTCTCCATTGTGCTAGACTAGGGTCAAAGAGTCAGAAATTCTCAGGCCGCAACTGGTCCAAAGCACGACAGATATGATTAAATTGATAAATGAGAGGATGAATACATCACAGGATCACTAGAAATCCAATTCTAATCATAGGATAAGACCTTTGTTTTTTGGAATTGGGGATCATGTGTTTTTTAAGTTGACTCCCAATCATGGGAAGCAAAGGTCTGGTTGTGGGAGTACGATTTATCCGTGATTTGATGGGATTGTCGAGGCGTTAGATCATGTAGGATCCATGGAATATATGATGTTACTTATCCCCACAGATGATCGAGATACCAAACATTTTTCATTTTTCATATCTCTATGGTTATAATCATGATAACACTCACATCATCGATTTGGGAGAGATTGATGTTGATGATGATATGATATTTGAGGAGCGGTTGGTACAGATCCCTGACTGGAAAGAGAATGTTTTGTGTGTGCTTGAAATGATTTTGGTTTGGGTCTTGTGGTGGCATGGTGTCATGGAATAGATTTCTTGGGAATGTGAGTTACATATACACACTCAACACCCAATATTATTTGATTTTTTTCTATTTTTTAATGATGTTATTTTTTTATATATTTTCTATCTATGAGATTTATTTCTCTTGTTTCCTATTGTGTATGTTTCACTTTTGAGAGGTATCTCCCCCAGCAGAGTGTTTTAGAGCTGGTTGTCACTGTTGCATTCCTTTACACTTTTTATTCTAGTAAGGTGGTGGAGATAATGATTTTGGAAATAACCTTGAGAGATGTCTCATGGGGTGTATGTTCTGACAACACCTTTTTGGTTTCCACTCTATGTTGGGTTTGGATTCTCAAGGAAAATATTGTTTTAAGATGTATCAATTGTAATGGCCCAAACCTCTTCAGTCCATTCCCTTATGAAAATATGGTATTTTCTGTGTTTTGGGAGGTTAAGGTGACATATTTCCAACACTTTACCAAATTTCCAGTTCTATGGACAATGTTTCTAGGACTATTGGTCATCTATTTGTAGGTCATCTATCTGTAGGTCAACATTAAGTAGGATGAAAAGTATGTCCATGAAGATATGTAATCTATCATTAGGTCATCTTTCATTAGGATTAATAATGGTGAGTCATGTCATTGAGAAGTGTTGGTGAATTCTGTTAGTGTGTCACAACGGTGACTCGCGTTTGTGTTTCACATTAGTGAGTCGTTGTTGAACATTGTTTCCAGCTTCCTACAATTTCTCCCCATTGATTCTAAATTTTATGTATAATTAATTAAATTATTCTTAAGGGATTTATGTTCTCCTCAAAACCCATTACTCATATTGTAATGTAATCAAGTTTCTTGTTTCGTTACTTGGTCAAACCGTGTAGTTTTGACTAGCTCTTCTTTTAATGGTAAATATTAATTATATATATACTTTTTTTCTTTTAGAATTTCAAAAGTGTTGAGATAACTTCCACCCTTGTTCATCCTTCTCCTTTCATTGGGTGTGAGGTTTCATGAACACTTTTCCTTGATTATTTTTTTATTGTTCTATTCTTAGATCTTTTCCCCATGGAGGTTTTTCTGCTACATGTGTACCCCCTTTTTTGGTGAAAGTAAGATGTGTTGATCCTTATTTGATATATGGTTTGTTCTACCTCCATTTTTATAGGTTTGTAAATATATTTTCTATCAATTAACATTTACATGTGATTTTATGTGATCTCAATGTATATAATAGAGCTTTATTGGGGTGTTGGTTGGTGTGGTTGTGTTTCGGTGTCCTGGGGTTGAAGTAACCATTGAAAGAGAGGTAATAGGGATCCATTTTGTTGTGAATTACCCATGAAAAAACGTTGTAAAAAATTTGAGGTAGGGGATTCGTGGAATCTATATTATTTATACATGCAGTCATATGTTTATCATTACATAACCATTGCATCACAATGAAATTGATATAAAAAATATTTGAACCAGATTGATGAACTGGTATCAATTTTCTTAGCAATGTCATTTCCTCTTGTATTGATTGATAGATTGATATATAGGATTTACTTATTTAGCATATCATTCAATATGGTAATTAGTAAAGAATGAAAATCATGGAACTATTATAAATTAATTGTCAAATGATAATGTGAAATTGTTAATGAATTCTATTGTTGTTGTTGTGATTTTATGATAATCTAATAGATGCAGTTATGCATGTTTAATTGAATCGGTTAATTCAAGATTGAATAAAAAACTAGTTTTTAGACAAATATCAGGCCTTTTTGGGTCCGATTTACCTGATTTCTTATAAATTACATGTTCTTTTTTCATGGGGTCCTAAGAGATCATTTTGTGTGAATAATTAATACCTCGTTTAGGGCTAAGGGCCCAGTTTCCATGTTGTTTATTTCCCCATGCTTTTGATGTGGTATGATCCTATGATGGCTGAGCCTGGAGTGTTGATGTGGAATGTGGGGTAGACTACCCCAGTGGTGGTTGTAGCAGTTGAAACCATTAGTGGTGAGATGCATCTTTTTATGCATGTAGGCGTTAGATATGAAAGTAACGATTATGGAACTAGATAATGTCGGGCATACCTGTTGATTTGAATGTGGTTGATATTGAATCTATTGTTTTTATCTTCATTACATTCCCCAGTTCTAGGGGTAGATTGTCTTTCTTACCCTCCTCATGAAATATGCGATGATGTGTGGGGTACTCCATTGCATTCCATGTGTATATTGTCATTGATGTATGGTTTTACACTCCTTTTATAGTTGAAAAAGATTAAATTTGTAGTTCATCTACTCACTAAGTTGATCCCCTTGTGTTTGGTAGCATAGAATGTATTTCAAGAAAGTCTGGAATAATGGAAATATGATAATGATATTAATAAATTATTTAAAAATGATGTCATCCCATGGGGTTGGAGCTTCATGGGATGCAATTTTGAGGTAATATTTTTTAAATTTTGTGGGCATGGTGTGGTTATGCATGGTGGAAATGGATCATGAATGGAATGGTAGTGGTATATAATGTGGTAAATTACATTGGATAATTAATGTTTAATGAATTAATTAACTTAATTTTCAACTAATAAAAAGGGTAATGTAACCTAATGTAGCTCTATGGATGGTATTGTGGTTATAGGATATCTAGTCATAGGAGTGGCAGTCGGGTGTTCGAGACACATTAGATCGAGTTGAGTCTAGACTAGATTTTTCCATAGTGTGGTTGTAAGTTATATTATATCATATACATTTTATATTTCTATGAACTACCCCACCCTATCGGTTTGGGTCACTAACACCCTTGGGATTTTGATCCAAAGGGGGTGGTTTCTGAGACATCCCAGTGAGATGGCGGATGGCTGAATACCACCTTTGGCCCCGCTCTCATCACATGGAGTTACATGTGATGGTATACATAGAGATTAGTTTTCCCTATATTTGTGGGTAGACGGGTGTAATGTCTTGTGGGATTTTCACACTCATGTATTCATGATATAGTTTCCTGCAAACTAATATTGGTATAATGTGCATAGGCTCTGATGGATTGAGGATCCTTAGTCGGCGTATGGCCAATAATTGCTTGAGGTATAACACCCGACATATGATACAGTTATTCATGATTTGGTGGCTCTAGAAATGTACCTTCTTACTTTTGGTAGTTTGGTTGTGGTGTTGAGTTGCACGACATGCATGTTGTGGTGTTATGTCTAGGTTTCTTTATGCTGGCCTTTATGGAGAGAGTTCATCATGGAATGCAGCATTAGGGAATAGATGAAAACTGGGGGAGTAATGGTAGTCTAGTACCCTTGATATTACTTATCATATTCTAAAATCTTTTAGGAAATACTTAGTGACCATAGCCATGGCTAGGCTTGGAACATATTATACCGGTTTAGGTGAAGAGTTTGTTTCATTTGTTATTCACTTTTCTTTAGCATTACTTTATATCTTTTACATGAGTGGCTCCAGGTAGGATTCTATTATACTCTCCATAAATTATATTAAATATTTTCCAACATTATTAGAGTAGATTGAATATTATTCTACTCATTACTAGCATTGGGGTTGTGTAGGAGCTATTTAGGCTTCATGATCGTTAACGTTTTACTTTATTTTTGTACTTGCAGTATTCCTCATTCTATTTTAGATGTTTTTCATGACATTACATATGTGTAAGTGGAATTTACTTTATATTTTAGTCTATGTTGGAGTTGGTCGGTGTATTTCTTATCTCTCTCTTTATCATGGGTTATCTTAGAGGGTAATGCCTCCCATCAGTGTGTTTACAATTCCCTTAGTTATAGTTTCCTACCCGATGCCTACTAGAGGATTAACTAGAGGGATATTATATATCTTCTCACGTTTTAGTCCTAAGAGGGGTGCACATTGTTGTGAGGGGGTGGTGACATCGTAATTAGAGATGATTCATGTATCAAAACATCATACATATATGACATATCAAAATGATCTCTTCTTTAGGATCCATAATGTTATTACCTCCACTATTATACATGAAAATCCAATTTCACCTAGAGGAATAATCAGTGGTAAATATAGCCCCCAAACCACCAAAAACCGCACAATCAATTTAACTCATATTTTTCTCTATTATTGGATCACGGTTTACTATATTATAAATAGTTTTTAACCAAAAAGCATTGGCCTTTGACCATAGTCCACATACCATCCCCTCATCAAATCGTATGGAATTCATATGGTCATTATCTTCTAGAATAGGATTGAACATCTATAACACTATGAAAGGAGTAGAGTATTCCATAACAAAAATAAATCCCTAATATTATCTAACAGATATCTGATTCTAGGGAAATAAATAAGCATAAATGATTATTTGGAAGTCTTCCCAAAGAAAGTGTCTATGATGATCATCCTAGGTGATAACATCCCACCACATATTAGAATAATTACATGTCACATTACATTAAATATTTATCCTCGACATAAGAGACATATCTAGATTCTTTGAAAAAGATAATATATCATGGAATAAAGACTTAATATCTTGTGTTCTAAAATATCCCAAGTTGTTGTGATAATTTTACTACTTGAATTTCTGAATCAACTCTTCAATACTCAGGGCAGGATGATAGACACCTTTCATATAGTGTATCATACCATGAAATCCCTCTCAAAAGGAGAGGTAGTTCACATATCAGTTATAAAAAGAGGTTCTATATGTGGAAATGAATGTGGGATCACTAGTATGACAATTACCTACATCTTAATAGAATTATCATCACTTCTTTTATGACGTGTGAATGGAAACCATCTATGCAACAATATACTACAATCCCAAATTCCCTCGTCATAAGAGATTTAGAAAAATAATAATATTATAGATAAAACTAGTATAAGTACAAATACTTCCTATTGTAATTATCACACTTCTTTTTCTTCTCCAAAGGCTGGGCCTATATGGTATATGTTACAAAAAAGGACATAAGAGAATAAAATATATGACAGTACCCACTACTATGGATATCTTCATGTATGCATGTTAGTTTTACAGGTATTGGATAACTAATTTCACTATAAAAGTACTATTAACATTATATTTTTTCATTCCATTATTTAAATCACATCAACATAGCTATATTAGATATATTACCATTTTTTATCTATAACGTAAGATGCTCTATATGAACCAAAATACGGGATCAATTTCTCCCACACAATATCATGTGTCATATAATGTGACCATATTCAATGGATCAATATGAAACAGTTAACACATAAGGTGACTACATCTTGAAATTTAAGAAACCATTGTTAGGTTAAGGTGTGCAATTTAAGATTCAATTATTATTTTTCCCTCCCATTATGAATTTTCTACATAATTCAATACATATTCTAATCACTATCAATTTGAAATGTGAAATTTCATGTATAAAATACATGTTACATTGGGAAATCAACATATATTAGTCCTATTGTGCATAATTATGATGTATGGTCTAATTATAATGCTTCATTTAATCATGAAATGTTAAATAAATTGTCATATCAATAATGTTAATAAAAAAATCACATGACATGTGTTACACCCAAGGGTGTTGTTGTTTAAAATATATAGGGAATAATAAAAAATGCCAATTACACATCCTAATTAAATTTTGGTATACACTATACATGGGTTAGCTATGTATAGAAACAATGTCAATTAAAAACCCCCATTAACTCTTATTATTCTATCTAATACTAAAATATAATGAAAAATTAAATATTTTTCTATGATAATTCTTTATAACCTATTGACCCAAGATCTTGTCAACACACTCCCCGAGTTGGTGGGTCACATGAACTCAAAATATCACCTCATATTCTAGAGGTTGATGATAATAAGTGTGGTTGTAATGGGGTTTTAGAGGGATGACTATAACCTCTTATTAGAGAGCCACAATGGAATAAAAAATAAAACATAAGATATTGGAGGCTTAAAAGATCATATAGAATATCAAAGTAGTGGAAGATAAAATAAATTAACAACTTATAGTAATAGTAAAAATCCATAGAGGTAGTTTCATATACATAGTTGCATGAAATTAGGGTATACAAATTGGGAAATGTAGACATTAATGTAACAAAGACATCAAAAAGTGAAAAAGAAATCTTCTCTACTAGCATCTTAAAGAAATTCATAGACCATTTCGCTTACGCTATATCTATAAGCTAAGATTATCAATAAACTTTATCAAGTACATTATGTTTATCTATACATACAATTATATACTATTCATGGATAAAAAAGGTATCTAGATTATAGTGTGAGATAAAAATACTATTACTCCACAACCAATGGTGTTTACACATAATCCACATAGTTCGTGTAACAAAATTGTGTGCATGCATGGAAAACTAATTATAAAATTTGAATATATAAATCATTTCTCAGTCATCTTCCTAGATGACACACGACAGCTGTACATGCATGGGATGAGGACTAAGATATGTTATTAAGGATTAACCACATATATATATATATTAATATATATATATATCGTATTATTATATATTTCATCCACCTGTAAAGACCATGTGATTTTTTGCTATAGTGGAAATATTCCAAGAATACAAGTTGCTGGCTTGACCAGGGTGTAACTCATACATCGATGACCAGTCTAAAAATCCAATAATCACAAGAAATGGGGTAAATTTTCAAGATCACTAAATGAGTAATATATTCCATGTTTGTCACATGAGATAGAGGGTGTACCATCAGGTCGACACTCGAAAATGAAATGTGGAACATCAATCCCAACATCCTAATTGTCTCAATGGTGTAAGACAACATGCTCAACAATCAATGTGTGGAAGAATGATACCATCATTCTCAATTAAATCATGACACTTATTCCTCATCCATTATCCTAGAGTAATCATATACATGATATATGGATTAGGAAAAACCTCTCATGAATCTAAATAGTGATGATAAATTTCTTTACGACATTACAATTCATATAATAATTTATAAGGCATAATAAAAAGGAATTTCCTTACCACCATTTTTAAACACATTAATTTAATCTAGTTAACTAATTTAAGGAAAAAAATGAATCATTTATAATCTATTCCAATAAAAAAATTCAATTCAGTTTATGAATGGAAATCCTCATGTACAAAACATTCTACATAATTAATCCATTAAATTCCTCATAACTAGGTAATTCAGTTTATGAGGCTCAATGATTCATTTTAATGGTTACATGGTAAACATGTAAATTTAATACATGGTATAATATAGTTTTGGGTTGATTCAAACACCTATGTGTTCCCTCAGGTCCTATAAACATTCTTATATCAAGGTAAAATCCAACAATCATTCAATATATTAAATAAAATGGAGTTTTGGGTATTGTAATAGTTAACCACAAGGTGAAATTCAACATGGTACTCAAAGAGGGTGTCCATGTGTGAGGTCAACCCCCTCTAAAAAACTAAACAATGATAAGAGGATGTGTATAATGGTTCAATAATCAAATTGATATAAGGAACATGATAAAAAGAATAATCTTGTAAAAATTCATCTTTCATAACAATCTATTATGCTAAAAATCGTAAAAACTAATGGGGAGAATGATGATACCACCTACCTCTAGGCCATTGAGGGATCCTCATTCAATATCTTCAATAGAATTAGATTTGGTTGGACAAAAACTAATAAATAGTCCAATTACATGAAAATAGGGAAAATGATTTCATACCATCCTAGTGAGATGGATTAAATGACAAACATATATATAAATTCAGAGGATTTGAAATTACACAATATGAAATCCAATTCCCATGATAGATCTTGAAACAGAAACTTGATTATAGAGATAGATCAATGCATAGTTTGAAGTTGATTTGACCCAAGAAAGAGGTGAATAGTGTATAGATGATAGAAGTGGTAGACGAATGAAAATAAATTAGTTTTAAGAGTTAAATGAGGGGTAAAAATGTAATTTTACCCTAAATACAAGGGTGTACAATTTGGCCACACGGTTAGCCAAACTGTGTGCCACCCTTGCTCTATCCATTGCATCAAGTGGGAACTCTATGAATTTATGTTCATAGATATTCTTACCATGCACAAAACACGAGAAACAAACTATCCATGTATTCATGGGGGGCCTTATTGAAATGTTCATGGGGTAAAATTGTTCCATACAAACCGTTTGTCCCCTAGGTATCCACATTCGACAACCACACTATTTAGGGTAACTGTACGAGCAGGGATCCACTTTTCATCCTTACCAGGTGGCCAAATATTTTCATATAATTTTGTGTATTTGGACTCTGAATGAACCCTGGATGCACACAATCCCTCCTACACTAGACTAAAAATTATTATTATTTATGTTTAATGGAATTGAAACAAAACAAAATTATTCATTCCTCTCATGAATGGATGGGTCCTTATATAATTCTTGAATGCATAAATTTCCCTAAAATACCATTCAAGCTTTTTCATATAAAAATATTATTTTTAAGACACTTATTTAATTTTTTATATATTAAATTGATAAACAAGATCATTATTCAAATGAATTATAAATTATTAAGGTTTATGACTGGATATATGACCCAATATAACACTTATGTACTCCCTAATGGAAGGTGATAATTTTTTTAATTTTATTGGGGTGGTTCGTCAAACATGGTTAGAGATATGATGTCAATGATCATGAAATTTTCCAGTAAACAATATAGCTCATGAATTAGTTATTAAACCATATATTGGGCTTGGTTAAGATCAATTCTAATTGATTCAAACCCCAAATGAATCACCATTAATTGGGATATATTAGGTATGATCATAACAGTAAAATTTATTAATAATTTAACTTTGTAAAATTAAAATTTTCATAATCCTTAGCATACTAATATTATGGGCCACTCTAAAAAACTATATGAGAAAGAATTACAATGATTAATGGTTTTTTAAATATTAAATTCTATATAATTATACAAAAAATTAATACCATGTTCAATTTCTATAAATTCATTTCATAATAACTAATTTATTCATTAAAATAGGGATTTTTATTTGTAGATGTATGGGTCATTACAATTTCTCCCCTTAATAAATTGCATCCTTAAAATTTTAATTTCATACTCTTAAAAATATTATCATTCTTCAATTTTATTTCATTTTCTATTTACTCTGTTTATGATGCAGACATGTTGTTCCGACACAGAACATTGAGTATGTGATTTTTGTGATTAATTTAAAACATCCAATATGATCTAATATCATAATTAGATAATCCACATATGAATGATAATTCTCTAATGGTACCACTTCTACATTCAGTATATGTGATGAGTATGTTTTATACTTACTCAAGAGTAGTTTTTGGAACACATAACATACATTAGAAATGTTATGTGGAAGTTCTAGTCAAAATCTCACTATCTTGATGAAATTAAAGATCTAAAAGGGTTCAATGAATCAATGAAAAATTATTATATTCATTAGAAAAATGATTAAATTCATCCATAATGCTATATGATGGAAAAATTTATCTTAGACCTCAAAATATATAATCAGTTAACGATTCCATGAATTTTTTTTACATTAAACGAAATTAATATGACCTCAAATGGATTAAACCCTCTTTTTCATTTCATGGATAAGTTTAGTTACCAACTTTCAATCTCTAACATCAAACCATCATGTAAAATTCCAACACATCTTAACATACATGTCCTCGTAATGTTCCCATTGAATGATTGAATTATAAATGTTTTATATGATAGATCTAATAGGGTAAGTTGATAGTTCCATAATTCCGATAATGTGGGGCTCTGTAAAGGCATATACCTGCCATGTATCTTTAATGAACACACAATGTCTTTATATTTTTACTTGATAAATCGGATTGGGGTCACGTTTAGTTTACAAAGCCTCTTTCTTCTAGGGTCATCTCGTCCAATAGTGACAAAACATCACTGATTCTACTGAGATCCCCTGATACATCATTTTTTCTCCGAATCGAACTCCATCATTCTCATGGGAACCGCATCGATGAGTTATTATTTCTTCTAGAGCCTTTTATCTTGATTCCACCCCTTTCGTGAGATATCCTTGGTTGATGGTATTATTATTTTGGGTAGATATATGGATTTTTTGGTCTATTCTAAGGCTGAAGTTCAACAATATTGATCGTACAACGTCGAGGTAGGTGGTTAGTACTTTTTTATAGATGTATTTGATTTATATGTGCAAAAATTCCGAATACCCTAGTTTGGGGTATTGCATGTTTAGGGAATTTAATAATATTAATGACTACTATGATTTTTTTACTTGAGTAGGGGTTTTTTATTATGAATATGGTTTATTAACTTGCTATGGATGTGTTTTCCAATATTTTTTTGATATTAGTGGTCGGGTCTAGAATTGCCTATTAGGTTGTTTTTATTTCCATGAATAGTGCGGTTAGGATGGAGTGGTTATTATATTTCATTATTGTGATATTTATTGTAGCTATTTAGCCATGAAATATTTGATATTTACTTTGGCTTCTTGATATCATTTGTGAACGATTGTACTACACAGGGGGAATGGATGCTGAGGGCTTTCCCAGAGATTATGTCATACTTTTCACATTGTGAGACCACTGGGGGGGTCTACATGAGATCTCTCTTAGAGTTTCTATATATCCATGTTACGAAACCACAATGGGAATTGGATGTTGAGTACTTCCCCAGAGTGTCTAGAAGTTTTCCTTTACGAGACCATATGGGGAATTAACGGTGAGTGCTTCCTCAGATAGTCCTTGTTATGTTGAACTAGAGGGGATGAACTATGAGAAATCCCCAGTGGGTTTCATGATATTATTTGGTATTTTATTTAATAAATATAAATGTATGTAGTGTAAACTGTAGGATTTTATACTTTTTAGTACTTCCTTGATTATAAAAATCATTTTTCCCATTGCATGCCATATATATTCACTGAGAGTTAAGCACATATCAATGGGTGATTGCCTACAGGGATTCATCTCACACCCTATTTGGGTTAGAATTTTCGTCCCAAATGGATTATTTTTTTACAGGTATATATTAGGGCATGAACCCTTCTACCTTAGTTACTTGATTGATTTGGTGCTAGAGAGAATGGGACCACGTTTTGGCTTACGATACTGTGGGAGTTGTTGACTTTTTTCCATTGTACTTTGGTTTAGCATTGTATTTCAAAATTGTGACATTCTTGGATTATTTTCTATATACTTAGGACATGAATCATCATTGACATATATATATATATTGTAGTTGTTTATTTACATCCAGTCTTTCTCTATTTACTGATTTTATGTCGTTATAGTTTTCTCTACTAATATACATTTTTTCCACCGTGTTACTCTGTTATGAGGGCATAGTTTCTTCACTATCACACCCAAGGTTCTCGCTACTAGTCAGCAGCCTCATGCATTTAGGGAAATTCCCTTTATTGCATGTAAAAAACTGAGTACAGGGAACCTTTGGGCCACCTCAGAACCAGGAGGTCATAGAGTTGAATCAAAGGCATTCTTTTATTGTTTACGTAATTTTAGGATACTATAGATAGGGATAGGAAGGATTAGGTAGCTGGTAATAAGTTGTTCCCGGGAGTATCTAACCTGTGTATACAGAAAAGGTAATTTACCTCAATTTTTTATTTCTAATTTATAAAATTTATTATCGATTTGATTTTACCGTTGGGTGATTAACACAATTTGTGTTGTTATCGTTGTTATTATTGAGATTCTCTTTCTGTTGAAACCCGATGAGATGAGGCTATGCCAGCCCGTGCATCATATTTTCAAATTATAGAAATCACATGTCATGCATTCTTGTCCTGCTATTTAGGGTGTATTACCGATTTCATGCTATTTTGATAGATGTTTTTCTATATATTAATGTTGTTGTGATAGATGACATGATATAATACCTGATATTTGATAGGGTATTTGATATTTTGTGGTTTTGTTTGAATTAATGCCAAAATTTAGTCTCTGAGGTGTTATGGGCCCTTATGAATTGGAATTGGGTGGATCATGTGATTGATTTCACTTTTATACCTTGTGATATAAATTAAGATGATGAAAAACATAGATTCACAGGGAGTATGTTCCTTAATGGATTGGAATTTGGTACTTTACTATTCATTTCAGTGATTCCTGGGCTTCCAGTGTAGTTTCTGAGGATTACCCTCTAGAAAAACCTATAATACACATTGTGTGATGATAAATACAAGCCATGTATCATTATTTTTTTGGAAAGAATAATTTCTCTTTAGTACATGTCATTTAATATATGTACACACAATGTAATCATTTACCATGTGACTGCCTGTGTGGGAAGGGACTCGAGGTTGGGAAATATTATGTGGAACACTTCGTGTATTGGACATACACGCCGTGTTGTGGAGACCATTTATTTGGCCTTATGAATAATGGAACTGGTTAGAGAAATACTTCTAGTACATGTCAGGTATGGCTAAAACATGCCATGTAGAGTCAACTGTGTCTCTGATGATGTGACTAATGACATTAGTTATAGAAACCTAAGGGGTAAATACCGTGTTTGGGGAGAATACACTGTTGATATTTACTAAGGAAGGATCCTTGTCGTTTTTCCATATAGAGGAAATCTGGTAGTGGGAAATTAGTCACATACATTCCATTCCGTAGGGAGGAACACTCCGTGTGTAGGGGTATTATATGACCTGTTTTGGAAGAGTTACACACCCATGTGAAAGCCTGAGGTGACTTGACATGTAGGGGTCATACACAATGTGTATCCCTGTTTTGAAAAAAATGAATGTATTATTTCCCATATTCCTTTCCTACTCTTCTATGTTTAAATCATTGATAATCTTTAACTATGTTATGCACATGACCTTTTAGAGTCATTCCACCAGGACATCCTCTAGTTATATGCCTAATATAGGAAAATCACCAGACACCAGACATGGTAGATTAGGGACTAATAGTAGATCCTCTCATCATTCATGTCATGACACCGTCTTTCATTCCATATACAAGTGCAGATGCACAATTCCTAGAAGGATTATTAAGGTTTATGAATACCTTCAGGGGAGAACCACATCCTTCCCCATATATGGTAGAGTTGAAGTGGATATTTCAAACATCAGCATCCTCTCACCTTCTCCAGGGAAGGAGGACTTGATGGATAGAATCCATGTTATGTATCGTTGAGAATCTGGAGACACATCAAGAGTGGAGGGTGAAGCTTGCTACCTACATGATTTGGGATTCAACCAAGAGATGGTGGAATGTGATCTCATGGGAAGGGAACTAGTAGGGTATTCATTATGATCAGTTCCAGTGTGATTTATAAGAAAAAATCTACCTGGAGACCTTGAGGGCCGATATAGCCCTAGATCTCATGACTCTGGAGAAAGGTACACTCTTAGTCTTGGAGTATTTTTCTTGCTTTAAAGATCTGTAATGCTTCAAACCCATTCTAGGGGGTGATGAGTTATTTCTAGGGAGGAATTTTGAGCATGGTCTCTGGCATGAAATTTGATCTCAGGTGAAAATCATCATGGTGATATCAATCACTTCTATAGTAAACCATGCATTGATCACATAGAGAAACCTCAGGGATTCTCGTGATGTGGGTAAGGGCAGTTCAACATCGAGAGATGATACCCTAACAACTGACAACAAGAAGGTCCATATAGGGTCTAAATGTGGAGACTTGAGTATGAAATATACTCTTTTAGGTAGCTAGGTGGTATGCTACTAGTGCAGAAATAGAAGGCTTAAGAGGCCATCTTACCCAAAGGACCCAGCGAACTGCAAATATTTCAACAAGATGAGTCTTCTCTAGGGTTTCTGGCAGTTTTTCTCACTAGCATCTGGTGATACGGTTTCTATTCAGAATCCTTTTACTTGACCAGGACCACAAGTCCCACATTAATCTTGGGGATGGAGTTTTTCAGGCCATTCAGGACATGGTGGAGGTGGAGGCGACAATGGTCAGACACATGGTTTTCGACAACCTTAGGGCTGATCGACACAAAGATCACATACAGCTTCATAGGGTTGTGGTGCGTGTTAGGCTTTTTTCTACAGATCAGACCCATCAAGAGTATGATCTAGGAATCTCTATAGTTAGATGTATGATTTTAGTTGCCTTAGTTTTTTCATATTCCCTTTTCTATATAGGGGATTTCCAATTTTTCATAATTGTTGCTGTTTTGGGGAGACTTGGGCTTGTTATCATTACTTCTATGGATATATTGAAGCTGGAAACTCTATTGGGGAATAGAATGGGTATTTTATGTTACTTCGAGGAGTTACCTCTTGAGGCCGGTGGGTGTCACTTTTTATGGGACCTATATGTCAGAGAGATGACAAGTTATGATTTTATTTTTGGAGTGGACTGGTTGGTTCCCTGCTAGGGTATTGTCAGCTGCTATCATTTTAGGTTGAGTTTCATGTCGCCAGATTGAAGATTATTTCTATAGAAGTGAAAATGGGATGTCCTGGTGAGCAGAGCGGGTCTCG
Organism: Viscum album; assembly: GCA_963277665.1. NCBI lineage: Eukaryota > Viridiplantae > Streptophyta > Magnoliopsida > Santalales > Viscaceae > Viscum > Viscum album. The sequence goes on from OY728150.1 coordinate 1,708,228,972, forward strand.
AGCATCATGGGTTGGGAGGTGTTATAGCCCAGATTTCAAGTCAATATTTGGATATCCAAGGAATATCATAGTTAGACATTCCTCTAGTGGTGGATCTTTTCAGATATTTCTTTCTAGAGGGAATTTCATGTTTGCCTCTAGAGAGAGTGGTAGGATTTTTTATTGAGTGTGTTCCAGGAGTGGCACCGGTGTCTATTAATATTTATAGGATGGCTACACCAGAGCTTCATTATCTCAAGAAGCAGTTAGTGGACTTACAAGAAAAGGGTTTTATCCAACCCAGTACTTCTCCATGGGGTTCACCTAACCTATTGTCTAATAAGGGGGAGGTACAGTCCGAATTTGTGTGGATTATCAGAATATGAACAAGTTAATTATCATGAACTGAGATCCCTTGACCAATATTGATGATCTCTTTGATCATCATCAAGGAGCCCGGGTGTTTGTGATGATTTACTTGAGATCACATTATCATTATATGCATGTAAGATCATCATATATACCTCTTAAAGTCATTCAGTGTAGGTATGCTTTATAATAGTATGTATTTATGTCATTTGGTCTTAAGAACATTCTTGCAGTTTTTATTGAAATTTTGAACCGAGTGTTCCATCCATACCTGGACTCATTTTTAGTGGTTTTCATGGATGATATATTCATGTACTATCACACTTGACACAACCATTCTACCCATCTTAAGATCATTTTGAGTACCCTCAGAGAGCATCATATATATGGTATGATTTCAAAATTACACTTTTAGATAGACCTGTATCACTTCTTGGGAAATGTTATCTGAATGATATGAGTATTAGTAGACCCAGAGAATGTGAGATCATTAGTTCCCTAAGATAAGACAAAGAACGTATTTTAGGTGCAGAGTTTTCATAGGCTAGATGGTTAATACAGATGTTTATAGAGGAGTTTTAAAACTTATCAGTGCTACAGACATGCCTTCTATGAAGGGTGAAAAGTAATTGTGGACAAATTTCTACGATTCAACCTATTAAGAGCTGAAAGGGAGTTTGAATTCAGTATCGATAATATTTTTTTCCAAATCTGAGCAAGAGATATACAGTTGACTATTATGAATCAGGTATTGGGCTAGGAGTGGGGATTATATAGGGAGAATGAGTCATTGTATATGGGTCTCGGTAGTTGAGACCACATGAAAGGAATTACCTGATGCATGATCTTGTATTGGTAGCAGTTGTTCATGCTTAACACTGTTGGAGACATGATCTGTTGGGAGATAATTTTGTGGTTTTCACCGACCAGAATTCTCTCAAGTATATCTTCACTTAGCGAGATCTGAATTTGATATTATGAAGGTCGGTTGAGTACCTTTATTCCTTTAATTTTGATCTTTCCTACATGCCTGGGAAAGGAAACACAATGGCAGATCTGTTGTGTAGGATGACTTAGATACATACAGTATAGGAGGCCATCAGTGAGTGGATGCTTGTGGCTCTATTCTGTCGATTGCATTTGGACGTTCATGACAGGGAGGGGAAGACGTTTCTTTCTTTTTTGGTTGTTACCTATACTCTTCTTGAGTGAGTGCGAATGCGGAAAATATCAAGTTTTGAAGGCCTAGTTTTACGGGATAGTGTGTCATGAAAGGAAACTATTCCTAGATGGATATTAGGCAAGGATGAGATCTTGTGTTTCCAGGGACGCATAGGGGAGATAGTATATATAAGAGATTATCTGATGCGGGATTTTCATTATTCATTTTGGGAAATTCATATTAGTGTCACCAAGAGGTATAGATATCTACACTGTCAGTATTGGTGTGCAGTAATGAAGAGATATGTCGTTGGTTTTGTGATGAGGATTTCCACCTGTCAATAGGTGAAGGAAGAGAGTCAGTGACCAGAAGGTATTTTGCAGTAGTTACCCATTTTCTAGTGGATGGGGAATGATGTTGCAATGGACATTGTGAATTGTTTATCGAGGTCACCTTGAGGGAGCAATGCATTTTGGGTTTTCATTGACTAACTCATGAAGGATTCAAACTTTTTACTGATCAATGATACTTTTAGTGTTGATGACCTAGGAAGGTTGTACATCCAATATATTTTATTCTTTCATGGACTTATTGTAACAAACTGGGTGGGCCTAAATACCAACGAACTCGACCACGCCCGAGCCCAGCCCTCTGGCAGATAGCAGACCCCCACCCCGGCAGATAACAGGCCCCCACCTCAAACTGGCCCAGATAACGCGTGGCAGTAACTGTCCCCTTCCTGGGGAGGATTTCATACGCCTCCCCCGCAACCCGAACCGGCAACCACAGGCTTATCATCCAATCATGAGCCTTAACGAGTACCACTGTGCCAGGCCTAGTGGTACTCGTTAACGCTGTAGGTTGGATGATAAGCATGTGGTCGCCGGTTCGGGTTGTAGGGGAGGCGTATAAAATCCTCCCTAGATAGGGGATAGTTCATGCCACCTGTTATCTTCACCAGTCTGAGGTGGGGACCTGTTATCTGCCTGTGGGGTGGGGGACTACTATCATCCAGAGGGTTGGCTCGGGCCTGGCCGAGTTTGTTGCGCTTTAGGCCCACCGGGTTCATTACACTTCTGCACTCCATCATTTTAGATAGGGATGCCCATTTTAGTTCACGTGCCTTGTATGGAATACATAGGTCTTTGGATACAAAAGTACTTTTGAGTACATATTACTATCTCGAGAAAGATGGCCAGTCTAAGCATACAATTCGCGTGTTAGAGGACATGCTTTAGTCATGCATCCCATAATTTGGATGATCTTGGGAGAAGCACATAACTTTGGTGTTGTTTACGCACAATAACAGTTTTTAGAAATCTATTCAGACATCACCATATGAGGATATCTATGGTAGGCCATGTTGATTACCCCGATATTTGATGGAGGAAGGAGAGAAAGCTATTCTAGAACCTCATCTTTTCCTAGAGACCAAGGAGAATATGTAGGTGATTCAGAAGAGGATGGGTATTGCACATTCCTGACATATCTCATTTTGTGATCGACAGAGATGACCTCTGGAGTTCTAGGATAGAGATGATGTTTTCTAACGTGTCACACCATGGTTAGTACACATGAGGATTATGTGTCAAGGAATACTTTCACCGATATATGTCAGGCCGTTTGAGGTTTTGGAGAGAGTCGGGCCAGTTTCATATAGGTTTCAGTTACATCAGAGGTATGAGGAAATGCCTGACGACTTCCATGTTTCTCAACTACGATGTTAATTCTCAGACATGTCTCATGTTTTACTACCCGAGGAGGTTGATTTGGAGGTGGAAACATAATTTTAGGAGCATCCAATCTGGATTGTTGACCGCAAAATGAAGGTTCTTCATGGAAGGCCTACTCCTTTATTACGGGTGCAATGGCATCACGGTCGGGAACAAGATGAGACTTGGGATAGGTAGAACGATGGACGAACGTAGTTGCCAAAGTTTATCGATGATTCATTTTTTCATCCTTCTTAGTCAAATTTGAGAATGAATTTATTTAATGGGGGTATTTTTAAGAATCTGGATCTTCTTTTCTGGTATGGATTGTGTTTTTTGGTGTTTTTGAGAGAAATGGGAGATTATGAAAATATAAGGAGTACAAGTCATGTACTTATGATCACACATTGTGTACTGGGTTTCCGCGGGTTACCGTGTACTAGCCATGTAACACCCGAGTACATGGCCGTGTGGGGTGACATGGAGAGTGCCTAATGAAGTTCTTGGTAAAGGCATATGAATGAAATGTGTATTTATATAACATGTTGTGTGTTTTTATTTATATTTGATAAATCAAGTCGGGGTTGCATCTATTTGATTGAAAATCCATCTTCTAGTTTCGTCTCATTCAGGAGTGACAGAAGATCGTCGGTTCTTCTCTGAGCCCCTGATCAACCGTTTCTGCTCCGAATCAAGCACTGACGATCACATTAGAATCACATCAGTGAGTTCTTCCTTCTTATAGAGATTCTTCTCTTGATTCATCCTCTTTTGTGATATATACTTTTTTGATCATTTTAGACTTTTTTTGTAGATCTATGATGTCCTAGGTCGATTCACAGGATGAGGTTCAACTATAAAAATCATACAACATCAAGTAGGTGGTTTGTGCCATTCAATATTTTCTATTGATTTGTATATGAAAAAAGATCCCAATACCCTAGTTTGGTGTTTTGTGTGTTTAGGGAATCTAACCATATTAATCCATGATACGCTCTGTTTTCTTGAGTTGGGGTGTTTGATAATGAATAGGGTTTATTACCCTTTTATGGATTTTTCCCGTGATTCATTGATATTTTCTGTTGGGTCTATAATTTCATGTTAGGCTATTTTTCCCCCAGCATAGTGTTGTTAGGATGGACTGATTATTATATGACATTCTTGTGATATGAATTATTGTCATTTAACCATGTATTATTTGTAATTTACATTGGCTACTAGATATCATTTCTGCACAATTCTATTACTCAGGGCTATGAGAACCTGGGGTAGTGAGACCATAGGGGGAATGGATGATAAGCGCTTCCCCTGTGTTTCTGTTATACTTTTCATGTGGCAATACCATATGGTGGATTGACGTGAGTGCTTCCTTAGAGTGTATGTAGTTCCACGTTGCGAGACCACAAAGTGAATTGACATTGAGTGGTTCCCCAGAGTGTTTGTTTTTTGTCGTTAAGAGACCACATGGGGAATTAACGGTTAATGCGTTCTCAAATACTCATTTTTAAGATGAACCAGAGGGGTTAGACTGTGAGAAATTTTTAGAGGTTTTCTTGGGATTGATTGGTTGTTAATATAAAAAATTTAAATGAATGTAGTTGAAATAGTAGGATTTTTTTATTTTGAGTACATTATTGATTATTACTTCATTTTTTTCATTTCCTACCATTTATATTCACTGAGAGTTAGATTGATATATTTGTATTATTGCCTATTGGGATTCATCTCAAACCCTATTTGGGTCATACTTTTTGGCCATAAATGATTATATTGTTGTAGGTATAGATAAGGAAACCCTCCATTCAACTTTAGGTACATTATGGATGTGGATCTAGAGGGCATGAGTTGATGTTGAGGTTGTAGATTATGTAGAAGTTGTTTATTTGTTTTTTCTTTATAAATTGGTCTTGTACTGTATTTTAACATTGTGACATTCTTGGATTAATTAATTGATACATGAAACATGTATCATTATTTACATATATATATATATATATATGTGTGTGTGTGTGTGTTTGTGTGTTGTGGTTGTTTATTTATTTCTAGTATTACGCTGTTTAGTTATTGTATGGCATTATAGTTTCTTCTACTATTATATGTTTGTTTCTGTTGTGTTAGTCCGCTAATGAGAGCATTGTTTCCACCCTATCACACTCAAGGACCTTGTTTCTAGTCAAAAAACCCTTGGTGTTTGATGAAATGAACTTGAGGTCATGTGACCAACTGGGTACAGTGTAATGTTGGGAAGCCCCAAAACTAGGATGTTTCAAAATTCATTGTTTATCTATGAATTAGAAATAAAAATAATAATTCATTTCAATGGAAAATAATATTTTCTCATGAAAAATAATTTGATGTGCACAATATTAATTAAACTAAATAAATTAAATTATTCAATATTATTGATTATAATAATGAAATATAAATATTATATACTCAAATATTTTTTTTACATAAATAAAATACATTTATTTTTTCATGGGATAAGGAAAAATAGTATTTTTGAAAAAAAAAAATAATTCTAAAAGGGGATTTCATCATATTTTGAGGTCAATTTTCCAAATATATTTCATTCACATAGAATTATTTAATATGATCAAATAGATTCTATATTTTAAATCAAGAGATTAAAATTTTGAAATTATTTCTCTTTTCTTTTTAGGCATTAAGAATAGTAACCGTGTTATAATTTATCACCTAGTAAAATGGTAAATCATGTTCATCTAGGTCAAAATAAATTAAAATGGTCATATGGATTCATCAAAATACTTAATGGATAAACATACTTCGATACTTTTCACCTTAAGCTGAAATCTAGTTTTTTTAAAAATTGCATGGGAAAAATATATACCATTTTTAGAACAATTAATGTCTCAAAATATCATACAATTATTTTTAAATATATATTATGTATTCACATACTAACAAAATATTATTTTGAATCTATATAAATAGAAATTTCATAAATAATGAAATAATCATAATGATGGTAATTTTATTATTATTATTAGGCGTGGTATAATGACATAAAATTATAACACAACACTAATTCATAATTACATTAATTAATGTAAAAGTAAAATAAATAATTTTAAAAAAATGAATATAATTTGAAATAATCAATATATCCCATGAATTTACCAGATCTATATGACACATGGCTGGAGTGTTATAAAATTATATACAAATTTCATTTTTAATCATGTGTTTATAATCAAATTAAATTATTAGATTTAAAAGAACGTTAATATATTTTATAAAAATTAATACTTTTTTAAATTATTTGTCAATCAAAATACATGTAGGATCAACCAAATGAATTCAATTTTCTTAAATATAAACCATGGTAAATTTATGTTCCATTAATCATTTAGTATTAATAATATTCACAATTAGTGTGTAGAATGAATAAATAGAATGGTAATTTTCAAAAGGGATAACATGGGTTAAAACGATAAGATATGGTTGAATATTTTACAAACCATTGGTCCCTTATGTTTTAATCTAACATAAATTTATAGATGAAGGGGTAATCATATTTATCGAATCTTTCAATTTTACTTCTTATACTCCTTCATCTAAATTTGTTAAAACCAATCTAAAATAATATTTACTATTTCTTAGATATGGTATGTCATTATTATGATCTTCCCAATCAATAATCCATCTATTCTCAATCCTATGAAAATAGAAAACATCACCCATGTGTACTTAGGGATTATTGCCTATGTGTTTTCATGTATTTTATTTACCATCACCACTTTATATGGATGGATATAAAGATGGAACTAATGAATATATATGATATTTTTGAAATAATTATCATTATATAATAATAATATCATATATAATAATATGAATTCCAATCCATAGGAAATTATATCTTCACTCATGAGTACAAGGGGACTACCACATCCAATAACTGATGTGATTTTTTTTTCAATTCATAATCAAATTAAATGTAATAAGATTAAATTTAATAGATATATAATATATTTTTATAAATTTTATTATTAGGGATATTTAGGAAACATAGTCAGTTTAAAATTATGGTCACTTCCATAAAAAACCTGAAAGGTCAAATAATGCAATTTACACCAAACAAATGGCATCACTGTATGATTTTTGAAAAACTACTGATAAATTTTATATATTGATATTATATTTAACTATAGATATAACTATGGTTATGGAATTTAATCACAATAAATTGAAAATTTATTTAATATTTTAATAGAATATATGAGACTAGGTGAACATGAGAAAAGGGATTTTGTCTCAATTTATTATCATATGAGACATATCTAATAATATGATCCTATTTATATTTTTGAGTTGTATATACTACACATTTTTAGTATTTAACATGAATATATTTTTATTCAGGATGATAAATTATTCATTTCTTATTAAACATTCATGAATTATGATAAAATGAAATTCAGAACTCTTTTTTATCAATTATATATTCCTTTCATATCCATATTTTCCAGAAAAAAATCATGAAAATCCTTTTTATTATCCCAAAATATATATTAAGGATATTTTAGGTTATCCTTTAATATTTACATATAATGAAAAGAATCATTCAAATATACTCTTAAAATTTGTTTTTTTAATGAAAAAGTCAAAAATAATGTTCATTTAAACTTATACGACATTAACCGTGATTTATACCACAATAACCATTTTACACCCTATAACATCATCTAAAATTATTCAAAGGATAAAAAAATAATAATATTCAATGAAATCCCTTTTTAATGATACATTACAATTTTTAATCTGTCCATTTTTATTATTAATCATCCAACTCCTAATTACTTTTGTTGATATTATATTTCCTTGGTAATATAAACATTCTTGGTATCATTAGATATTAAACTTCCCATAAATATTAATATTCATTATATAATGGATATGATTAATTCCTAAAAGATAAAATATTTACACATATGGTTTATAACATTGAATTATCTTTTAATTATTGTGGAATTATAAGTAATTAATTTCCATTAGTCAATATAGATGTTATTGGTAATTAAAAATACTCATTATTTAAATATATGATTCAATATATTAAAAATGCATTGGAAATATCACAATGGGTGGTGACATATATTATATTTCCCCTTGAGGCATCAAAAATTCTCATGAGCCAAATCAGTTGGCCAAAATTACATGGTACTTCACCAACAGTATTATAGTTCCTTGTCATAACATCATGATGATAAAGATATAATGATATTGATACTCATGACATCCAATCGTATACATTTCTTTCATTGTTAATTTAGTTATCATTATCCAAATGATTACAACATTGATATTTTGTATGGATGAGTTTTTCTCTAATTTTGTTGATTAAATGTCATTAATTTTTAGTAATTTACCTTCCCCAAATGTATTTTACATATTTTCTAAAAATTTGTTCCTCAGTAGAGAACACATAATGATAATTTTACTACACCCACATTTTTTTTCTTTTAACCCTACTATGAAAAATAAATCTCTGAATTAACATCATTGAAAAAAATATATTTAATTTTTATTTTCCATAGGTTGATCTGAAAGTAAATTGATATATATTATGAACATTTTTCATTAATACTAACAAAATATCTGGTGTATTTGGATGTAATCTCTTGAATCTAATTATAATGTAATAAATTAGATCATGAATATCAGTTATTAGAGTTGTGTTATTTATAAATAATGTTTTGTAAAGATATTGTTAACGTAGAATTCATATGCACTATGGTTGTCAAAATAGGTGTGCATCAATGCTTTTTTTTGTGAACCAAGTGACAATCCCGTCAAGAATAATGTATCATTTATCGGTTAATAAATCTAATTTAAATTGTGCTGGAGCCACATCTGCTTTTTATATTGAAACATGGATTATTTTTTTGGAAGCTACATAATCTATACATTGCCAACTAGGTAGGTGCTTTCCATTTGCTTAATATTACCCCTTAAGAATTCACAAGATATGTGTATTCCTAATTTAAAAAAACAACATTAATTATTTCAGATACAAAATATTAAAATCCATAATTTAATACACCTAAATTAATTTTTTATTCTGCACAACACATGATGTTTATGGGGACTAGTTTATTTTAGAGATTTGGTATATTAAACATTACAATGATACATGGGTACACCAAATTTTTTTAATCTATGAAACATGGCCTTATAATCCTTAGATCTTCCAAAAATACAACTTATAAATTGAGTTTGTACAAAAGAAATGGGTCAGTTAGATATCCATGTAATAAAATACCAAAACATTGAAAAATGTATAGTTTTATATGTGATCCAAGATTCATATCCAGGTAACATATGAGGGGTGAGTATAATTGTATTGAAAAATGAGGCATTATATAATATTATAACATAGTGTAAACATGGAAATTGTGAAAAAACAAAAAACATGACATAATAAAATAAATTCAATGATAAAAAACCTAAAAATATAGCATAATGTAATTAATATAAACTCTAATGATCTATTAAAGAAATATAAATAGAAAAAAACGTCACCTATTGTATTGGATGAATATATAATTTCAGGACAACCCATCATAGTCATATCATGAACTTGCATAAGTGTCCCACATATATCATACATTATAAGGATACACCTATTCACATTATATTAACAAATTATGGACTATGAGATACAGACTAGAAATTCCACAATAAACTAAGGATAGATACTTGTATCTGAATAACAATAAGTGTTAATGGGGATGGGTACTCACAACACAATTATATCATATTAAATAATAGGATACTTTTGGTAGCCTAAAGATAATATATAATGGAACATTATAGGGATTAATTATTGGGACAAGGGACTACATATCAATTGGAAATTATAATTAAAAAATATGGGATATGAACAATCATTTCATGACATGAAAAATTTTAAATTAATAATAATGATATAGATAATGTGCTTTAATAATTACGAGAAGGATATGATCCCTCCCATGGAGAGGTAGCTTCTAAAAGACCAGGAGGAGCCTCTTATGTTATTGGGGAACCTCAGTAGAACTCTAGAGATGTATGTGAATAGTATTTTAGTTCTATAAGAGTTTTCAATGAATATAAAAATGAGGTTTTATGGGATTATTTATAAATGTATAGGTGGATTCTTCATTCATTTTTATGCATAGTTTTTGGATACTATATGATAATGAAACAAAACCCAAAATTCATTCAATATTTTTTTCATCACTTCGGAAAAATATAATTTTTTATTTATTATATATGAATAATAAATGAACTCATTAAAATAAAAACATTAAGGATGTGGATGAAAATATTTATCATAAATAATTGTATTTTAAACATTAAAATATTTTATTTGTTTTTGGGGATTCATTAAGGGTTTACAAAAATAATGAAATACCATAAAAAACATATTATATTATAAGGTAAAAATATTTTTAGTCATGTATAATATTAATAGTAATTATTAAATAAAATAATGTCTTCTAGGATGTCATAATAGATGCAAAATAAAAATAGAGTATTTAATTATTAACTAAAAATTTGACTGTCTCATAAAATTAATAAAAAGTAATCACTCAATAATTTCAACATAAAGGAAAAAATATGATTAATTTATCAATATATTTTTCTAGATATTTTAATATAATCTATTTTTTTAGAAATATCCAATATTTAAATATTACTATTTTTTACAAAAAATAGTTTTCATTCCATTTTTAAAATAAAAGTCTACATCAAAAAATTATATTATCATTTATAATAAAAATAATAATTAAAAATAAAAATTTATTATTTTATAATTTATTTAAAAAAATGAAGTCATCAGTATAGTTTTTTTGACTCAAATAATATATTTCCCAAAAATACCCATTAGATTTTTTCGTATTAGAATCTTATTTTTATAAAACACAATTTTTAACAATTTGTATACTAAAGGGGTAAAAATAATCTCTATTCAGAACAAAAATATTATATTTCATAATGTTGGGTTCTATATACAAAAACCCATATTCCACTATCATGTGATTTAATGGAATGGTTTGGGATAGTTCTATATTATAGTAGAGGTTTGGTGGAACTGTTTTTTATGATCTGATTGATATTAAAAATCTCCAGTAAATGATTACAATAATGGTTGAGATATTTATCATGGTATATGAATCATTAATGAATATTCAAATTATGGTATATCCCATGAACACTCTGATAGATATTCATCATTGGGTATGATCCAACATGTTGTAGACATCAATTAATTGTCTATTTAAAATAGAAATAATCAAAACCATTAATATACTAATAAAAATTTTCATTGTAATGAAACTAAATTTTCAATTTATATGATTATTAATGTTCAATTAAATTTGAAATACTATATAATTGTACAAAACAAACAATGTTTGTAATGTGATGGTGATATAATCATTTCTTGATAAATAAATTTTTCATTCAAAAATGGGAATTTAAATTAAAAATGTGTAACATCCCTGAAATAGGATTCACTGTTGTAATGAATCAACCCCAGTTCCCTTAATCCAGTGCATGATTTCATTACATTGGAATGCTTACAAGAAGGTAGTATCTTGGTGGACCGATTAGCTTAGTAGTTTTGTAATACCATATAACTACATAGGTACAACATTTAAACATGAAATTAAAAACAACATATAAGTTTTTTTGGGAACATCCACAAATCATTGTTTATCCCTACAGGTCATTCATAATAAAATTTTTATTATCCTGAGAAAATGAAAAATCACAAAGGGGTGAGATTATATTATTAGTAAGGGTAAGAAATATATCATAATATATCATATACATAATCATTAGACATGGTGAATAAGTAAAAAACATTCCATTAAAAATATTCATGAACACATTATGGGATGAATGAGAGGTGAATAAAAAATTCTATAATAAAACATAATCAGGGGTATTCTAATAGTAGAATAATCACATGAACTAAAAAATACAATTTTCATAATATGGGAATTTATAATGTGGGACATAGTAGCTATACGGTCTAGGTCTCATTCCAATACAATAAAGATCCATTTCTTCAAGGCCTCATGCCCAAACCATCTTTTGTCTCATTAGACATACTAGTGCACTGAGGGGAAATAGAGGGCCCACCCAACACTTACTAATTCAAATTAATTTGTATTATGAATTGGTATAGAAATAAAAATTATATACAATCATATTTAAAATAAAATACACAATGTAAATAAAATTCATGTATATTAAACATAAAAACTCACCATTCGAGGTAAATTGGAGAATGGTATCAAGATTAGACATTCACATTAAAACTAATCAATAACACTTCAACTAAAAATTGTAGATTATATAATATCATATAAACCTCTTAAAATAAATGATTCATCAATATATGTTGATATAAATGATGATAATTTTAAATAAGACCATTGAGAAATTATTGTGGATATAATCATTAAACATTCCAAAGTGAGTGATACCGCCTTGAAACATTAAAATCGCAATCCTTTGGAATATCATTAGAATAAGGAGACTCTTAATATGATATAAAATGGGGTTATACATACACCATAAGCAATGAATAAGTGGGGAACAACATATATACCTCATAAAAGTTAAATTGAGGTGAAAAATTGTATTTTACATTTGAAAGAAGAGTTCTATTAGAAAATCATTTGTACATGTTATAAATATTGTTTAAAAAATTTATATCTCAGAATAAATGGACGTTGATATTACATTCTAGGAATAAATTATGTCCTAGTGAAGTGAAATATTGTAAAATGTGTTTTTAAAAAAAGCATTAGAATTATTACATTTTAGTTTCAGTTTAAGTAATCAATTTCAGAGAATTAAAAGCAGAAAGTTGTGTTTTCCTTCATAAAACTAGAATTAAACTAGAATATATTTTTCATGTTTAAATTTGTGATTTTAGAAAGATATATCTTTCTTATAACAAATTATATAGTGAACTTCAAAATATGTAAGAATTTGAGAAGATCATTGAATCGGGCTTGCGTTTTGGATGAATTTTGGAAAGATTCTTTTAAAACATGATAATCCATATAAAATAAAGAAAGTTTCAGATTGGTAAACATATATAAAACATTAACATAGAATTAATGAGTGTAAAATAAGAATAAATAAGAATCTCATTGAGGTGAGTAGAGAATAAGTGCAGGCCACATAAAAATGGATGTTCCGATAGAATATACATACAACTTTGTAATCAATTGAATCATATGTCCAGAAATTAATAATATTAAAATGATACATTTAATAACATTAAATTAAATAGATTCATTATATAAAAAATTAATTGGTTGTATACATTCACCATACATAAGTAATAGCAGTGAATATATAATATCTCACAAATCAGAAGTGAGATGAAGAATCCCTTATCTTAAGATTGAAGGATTTTTCTACATGATCATAATGACCAGAGGAATAAAATTTACACTCATTAATTGTAAATTACACAACCTCCAATTCATTTAATTGTAAAATTATAACCATATTAAGTTCATTCATTTCCATTTTGATTTGTGGAGAGGTACAATTTCATTGTTTGGGTCTATTTGCTTCATTATCGGTATGATTATATGCATAAATGATGAATCTTGTAAAATGAGTATGGTTATCTGGAATTGAATTTATATATTATTATTATACATTCATATGGTTACATGGTTTTAAATTTCTTTTGGATACATGTAGTTAATATGAATCATTATATAAATTATTTAACGATAACCTTTTGGGTTAATTAGCGGGTTTTGAACACATCAAACTCATTTTTCTTATTAAATAATATCCTTGTGTATAAAAAGATTCCACAACCATATATGATACATAATACATTTATTATATTCTCTGTCAACCATCATATGGGTTTCATTACCATAATTGTTGATATTAATAGAAATTAAAAACCCCTCATCCATGAATGTGGAAAATTATTACATCTCAGGTGGTGTTTTTTACTACTAGAATAAAATAAATTTAAAGGACAGATGATAATCACATATTCCTTAATCATAAAAATATTATAGTAAATATATGGTAAAATATTTTTCATAAAATGTTTATAAGGATAGGTGAATATATAAAATAAAATAAAGGCACTGAAAATAAATTAAATGAGAGGATGAATTTACCTCTTGATGTTGTCTTCCTTGAGAGCCTCTTTTGGGTAGTGGTTATGGAATTTTTATAAGACCATGGGATGTCTTCAAATCTCGGTGTGGTTTGAATTGTAGTTGCAATGGGTACTGCTTCTTCCTCCAAATATGGTCTTATTACTTTTAAATAAAGTGGGGCTCCCCTTCGGTGGTGATCTAGGTGAGTTTCCCTAATATCCCCATTCCTTTTCAAAATACATCGTTCATTAGGATGATTTGGAACCTTCTAGGGAGGTATTTATCTTCTGATCCCTAAAACACTTTGGTGTGCCATCTTGTTAATCCTTTTATGTGAGTGGAAGTTGATGCCTCAAGGAATCCTCCATAGTTTTTTGGATTACCACAGGAGAAGAATACCAGTGTAAAAAGTAGGTCTTGTATGAGTCATGGGATGACATCAGTTCTAGTTGCAAGCGTCCGGGTCACTCATCAGAAAAAATTAGCCATGGGTATCATAATCATACTTCTACTAAGCAGAAAATGGTCTTAGATGAGGTTTTTGTTTTTGGAAGCCCCTCGAAGGTCTATTGCAGTGGCCAAAATGCAGGGGGGAAAATTGGATACTCCTGATCAATCTCACATCGAGGGTACCATGAGTATAATTTTACAAAAGGCAGGTAGGGGGTGTCCAACAATGGTTTTGGGAGCCCTATTAGCACTGAGGCATTTCAGTTTGCTATATGAGCTTCATGTAATGGATCTTCCTGTGGTTCTGACTTTAATGCATGTGTGATGACCTTATACTCTTAGTATCTCTCTCAAGGTGCGGATTTCCAACTAGATAGAAATTTTAATTCAGTTTTGGAACACATTGTCTATCCTGTTTCTGAGGCACTATGTCAAGTAGTCACAGTTACAAAGCCAACATTGGTTTCTCAGGTCAATCACAATGTTTCTCATATCCTCCGTCGACAAAAATGTGATTTGGTTCTTGCATGTGTGTCAGAGGTTTTTTATGTGCCTTAATGTTGTAAGAGAAGGAGGTCCACATGAATTCTAAAATAATGTTTCACAATGAGGAGGATGATCCTTCGAGGAAAATAATGCAGAAGGTGACCCTGTTGAATGTTGTGGTTCCTCCACATAACAAAGGGAGGCTTGAGGAGGAGTGTGTGGCCCAGCCTCCTCGAATGCAGGAGGTTCACCAGTTATTTGCAGTAGTGTCTCAACTTGGAAAAGGGAGTCGAGATCTGGGATGTGTCTTAGGCCCCTTGGACTGAAACATTATTGTTCAAAACCCACATCCTATCTAAAGGTTGTGTGTCTGGGGAATAAAAAACAGAGCCCTAGTGACCTGGGAAACTATTTTAGGACGAGACCCCCACAGAAGTCCCAATGGTTAAGTTGAGGAACCATTTTGATTGTCTGGCTGTTCATAATGAAACTGTGTCTCATGAGGAGGATGATTAAGGTGACAATAGTTACACCCAACTCTTAGTGTACAGTTGGTACCGTTCCCAAGGGAATGATCCAAACATCCCTACAAGTAAGAAGGGACTACAAGGGAAGCATAACCCTGAAAAATTTATTTTGGCCCATGGAAAAAATCCCAAGCGATGTAAATTCTATTCATAAATTCCCAAAACAATGGAAACAAGGTCAACCACGAAATGTTAGAGCAAATAAATCAAAGAACTATAAGATGGGGAAAGTGGTGATCCAAGAAGTGATCCAAAAGTGATGGAAGAATAAGTAGGGGTTCTTGAATCTTGTATTTCACTCCAAGGAAGAAATTATTTAAAAATTCATTCATCCCAATGCCTTAAATGATGATACTGTATTAATTTATGAAATAGGGTTGCATGTTGAGGCCACCGAGGACCACAAAGTGTGGATCGACATGCCAGGACGAATAAAAGCCCGGGGATTCAATAAAGGAAAAATCACTCTGGAGGAATTCATTCAAAAAATGGAAAGGATGGTTACCCACCTTAAAGAAATTCCCAGGGAGGATCCAGAGAAATAGGTTAGTACTTTAAACTAGGAATTATATAGAGTGTCCAATTCAAATAATATTATTCTTGTGTTTAATAAAATTCTCAGTTCTTTCAGCATGTAGTGTCTTTTGTTTTGTGAATGATTATTTCCCACTATTCCTAAAAGTGTTTTGATAATTATTTATATTTTGTGGTGGTGGTGACATTTTTGAAATAAGGACCATCTTGGGAAGAGATTTGGTATGAATTTAGACAACACAAAAGGCCTTAGAGGTGTGAATATCAACGAGAGTGAGAAGATGATGTATAGAGTGGAGGAGAAGAGGGTTTTGATAATATTTTTATCAATTGTTTATTATTCATCCATAATGCAAAAAATTGTGATAACTACAAGACCAAAACCATTAATAAGTACAGTTTATTTCTAACCAAGTGGAATTAAATCAGTTATGATGCTATGAATAGTATATTTAACTCAAAATTTATATACACCGTAAATAACCATATATCATTATTCATCAAAAATTAAATAAATTTAGAAAAATACCAAAAAAATAACTCATAACATTTTTTGATGTGTAGAATTCAAAAATGGACTCGATTTTTCAGAAAAATATACTATATCAGAAAAAAATTAAATTTCATAAAAAATCATTATTTACATGAAAAATATTTATTTAAATTTAAAACTTATTTTATATTACCTTCAATAATTAACTAAGGTCTTATTGAATTATCATAAAATTATATGAAAAAAAATATTTTTCAGGAATAAATTTTATGAAATTTTATTTTCTTTCAAATAAATTTAATAAGATAAAACTATAATTGAATATTTTTTACTCACATATATAGATAGACAAAATTATTAATTTCTAAAATGGTCGATTTCATTTATAAGGAATCAAGATTTTATTTGTACCTTCATAGGTGAGCTTAGTACTAATAAGGGTTATATTACTATTCATAATGGTCTATTATAATTCATAAAGGTCAAGTTACTATTCAGAAAAAATGTATGCTGATCTTATAAAACTCTAAATATCTTACTGAATTAAACTGTGTATGTTAGTTTTTTGATATTCAGGTCACATAGGTTTTAAAACACTGTTTAATGGATATGTTATATCAAAGTGTTGTTTTGTATAGACATAGGGTTGTATTCATTTATTTGAAAAATCATTGGGGGTTACATTCTCCTCTCCTAACAAAAATCTTGTCCTCAAAATTTAAAATTGATCATTGAATGTTAATAGATGATACATGAAAATTCCCTTATGGGAATCCTATATTATGAATACAGTTAAAATATCGTCATAATAAGAGGTAAAGGGAAATGAATCAGTCGCTATAGGACTCTGAATTCCAATAAGATGCCATGTTAATGGAAGAATAAACAATCCATCATGTTCTGGAGAAAGGTGATATAGAAAATTCTCAGATGAATTATCATTACCACAAAACGAGAAACTATTGTAAGGAAAAATTTCATTGATATAATGAAAAAAATGATAATACTACAAAATTTTTATTTAAGACTCATTTACTAGAGTTGATGAATGATTCAACTCTTATAAGAGTATAAATATATGTTTATATTTCATAAAAACAATATTATCCTTTGTTTGGGTCCTAAACTATCAAAACTTCTTCTCTTATCATGGGTTGCATCACGTGGTGACATTAAATCAAAAACCACATAAATGATCAACTTAAACCATTTCATAAATGGATTAACTTTCCAAAATATCATGATCCAATAAATTAGAATCATTCCCAAATCCATCTTTTCAAGATCAATGTACATGGGTTCCTTGGAAATCATTATTTTATTTAAAACTCTTTGATACATCATGATCGATTCATCTGCTACATATTTTCCATTAATGAAATGAAGCATACCTAAATTTTCTCATTTCACAGATGTGAATATCATCATCATGTGTCCTCTTAAAATATGTTAATAACTAAAATTACCTTAAAATTTCACTTGAAACATTAATTTATCTTTACAAATTCTATTGGATATATTCCTTATATCCAAAAATTTTGTAGACCCCATCGACGATATAATAGACCACATATCAAAAATACAATAATCATTTTTGAGGTAGTGAATAAAAAACCAAATCAATCATTTTGTCCCCATTATCTTAATCACCATGAATATATTTAGGGTTCTCTTTTGATCATCCATATACATTCTAATGATATTATCTTTCTACTGATTCTCTTATCCTTTTTACAATTCATCATAATACATCAAATCATGAAGTAAAGTGTACTTCAGTACAATCCTCATATATTGTATATTTTATATAACTAGTACGCTAATGAAAAAATATTCAATTGACATGATTATGGATTACAAATATAAATCCTTTCACTTCATATAAGATAGTATCATGACATGATCATTATCCAGTAACATCATTTGGGGCATAATCCTTTCACTATTGAAACATTGAATTTCATAGTGTCTCATCTCATTACTTTTGATTCAATGAACAACAAAATTTTTTTTCATATCATTTCAATTAAAAAATTGGTGTCCATTTTTCGACACTTATAAAAACTCAAATTCCCTTAAATAATTTATTAGGAAGATTATTTACATATTCATCACTTGTGGAAAACCCATTCATTCCCTTATTCCCATTATCCATAATTTTCTCTATCATCTAATTATTTTTATGGTTCACCTCAGAGAATTATTTACATATCTTGTTAACACATGTTACTATTTACTTTTATAATGAGGATACATGGGAGGCTATCATTCTTCCAAATGATGTCTTTAGTCTATCAAAGATATGATCCTTCTTAATATATACCTCTCGTGCATTGGTGAAGTTCTCATTCTTTCCTCAACACGCCATTTCTATATAACGACATATTATAGATTAGGTTATAAATCATAATGTATAATATTAACTTAGAAAAATACTTACCATAAATTGATATCCAATGCATAGATAATCTCAAAATCATAAAATAATTCATAATTTTTTATAATGAAAATTTGAGTATTCCTCAGCATATCCCCCAAGAGTGTAAACCATGTTCCCAGTAAGGCACTTTATCATATATCAAGATACCTCTGGTCAAGCCCAAAACTCATTGTCGGTGTTTTTACTCGTAGGTACATCTACTCAAGCACAACATCCACATGTTGTGTCCAGAAATGGATTTACCTTATAGGAGGATCCAAATAATCTATTCCTTTCCTTAATTCTATGATATTATTGTATGTGTATCTTCATGTCTATCTTAGGGTTTTGTTAAATATTATACGTTTTCAAATTATTGTTTCCATGTTTTCTACAAAATATCCTCTGATACAAACTGTAACACCACGACCCAAATATCCCGGAGCTGGTGCATCATTTAATTACATTGGAATACTTAAATAATATTTGTATCCTAAAGGACTGAGTAGTTTATTTGTTATTGAATAACGTATACATAGAAAGTTTAACCATTAAAACATGAAATGAAATACAACATATATATTTTATTTGGAACGTGCACAAATCAAAGATTATCCCTACATGTCATTCATAATAAACTTCTTCATGTGTTGTGAAAATGATATCTAAGAAAGGTGTGAGTTGATATGCTCAGTAAGGGTAATAAATACAGTGGAATAAATCATAAACATAATCATTAAGAATTGTTAAAAACTAAAACCACATTCCATTGTAAATAAACATGAACACATTATGATCGAAATAAGAAAAAAATAAATACTACCACAATAAAGCATAATCATGGGTATTCTACTAAATAAATGAAAATAGGAATTTTCAATTATTAAATTCATATTTAGGGAATACGTAATGCAGTAGATGATAACCATACTATCAAGGCCTCATGATAAGACCATAAATATCCATTTTTTCAAGGCCTCGTGCGAAGACCATAGTTTGTCTCAGGGGACCTACCGATGCACCGAGGGGCTATACCGAGCCCCACCCAATAATTTCTAAGTCCAATTCATTCTTATTATGAATTGGGATAAACATAAACAACATATACATTCACATTGATACAAAAATATGAAATGTAGATAAATTTCATCATACATTAATGATAAACACTAATAATTAAATGTAAATTGATGAATGGTATAAAGATAGAGCACCCAGATTCAAAATACTAAGAAAACAATCCGAAAAATATTTTAGATCGTATCAAAAGATAAAAAACTCTATGAAATACATGATTCATCCATGGATGTTGAAACAAAATGAATATACTTTTAAATGAGACCATTGTAAAATTCTTGAGGAAATAATCCTGAAACATTATAAAGTATCCCATAACACCTTCAAACATGAAAATAATAATACCTTGGAATACCATGAGAATAATGAGACTCCTGATATGATATAAAATGAAGACTTATATATACACCACATGCATGGAATAAGTGTTTAACAATTGATATATCTCATAAAAGTAAATGTGTGGGGAGAAAAATCTATTTTACTTTTGAAAGAAGAGTTCTTTTGGAAAATAATTTTTCTTATAAATTTGGGTTTAAACATATATCACCTAAAATAGAAAAATTAAATACATTGAGATTAAATTTTATGAATTAATGATGTACTGCTGATGTGAAATCATGTAACAAATTATTTTAAAGAATCCTTAGAATTACATCATTTTAGGGTGGTTTAAAAAATTCATTAATGTTACTTTAATGAGCAAGTGATGTTTTATTTCATAAAACCCTAATTGAAAAAATAGTGTTTTCATGTTGAAATGTGTTATTTTTAATTATATATATTTATTAAATTATATTATAGTGCGAACTTCAAAATATGGATGAATTTGAGAAGTTCGTTGAATTGGGCTTGAATTTCGGAAGAATTTTTTAAAGATTCTTTTAATGAATTTTAATATCTATAAAATATATAAATATTATGATTCATAAAAATATGTCAAAAATTAACAAATAATTTAGGAGGATTAAATAATAATAAATAATAATTTCATAGAGATGAGTAGAGAATAAGATCAACCTGTATAAAAATTGTTGTTTGGGTAGAAAGTAATTACACCTTTGTAATCAATTGAATCGAATTCCCATAAATTAGTAATCTTGAATGGATACATTGAATATCATGAAAATAAAGTGATTCATGATATTAAAAATCAATGGTAAGTATACATACACCATACACAAGTAATCACAGTGAATACAAAATATCTCAAAAAAACATAAGTGGGATGAAGAAACCCTTACATTAAGTCTGAATGTTTTTTTCGCTTGATCATAATGACCTAAAGAATAAAATTTATGATTATTAATTAATAGTTCCATAAGCTAATTTTCATTTAATGGATTTATTAAATCCTTATTATGGCAATTCATGGACTTTTTTATGTGTTAAGTGGTTAAATTTTATTGTTCTAGTTCATTTGTTTCATGATTGGTATACTTATATGCATGAACAGAGAATTATGGAAATTGAGGATGGTTTTATAGAATTGTAGTTATATATTATTATTTAAAATATATATGGATACAAGGAAATAAATTTCATTTGGATACATGGAGTAAAGATGAATAATAATATAAATTATATAATGATAACCGTTTGAGTTAATTAGCGGTTTTTGAACACTACAAACTCAATTTTCTTAATAAATTAAAACCATGAATATAAAAAGTTTCAAGTACCATAAGAGAAATATAATAAATATATTATAGTATATTTAAACAATAATAATGGTTTCATAACCACAATTTAATACAGTAATAGAAATTGAAAACCCATCGGCCTTGAATATGGTAGATAGGCAAATATCAGATGGTATTTTTACTACTAGCATAAAAGATAGGTAAAGGATAGATGATAATAACATATTCCATAATAAAAAAAATTATAATACATTTATTTTAATGTATGTTTCATAATTTTTGATGAGGATAGGTGATCATATAAATGAAAATAATGGAACTCAAAATAAATTAAATGAGAATAGTAATTTAACTCTTGAAGTTATATTCCTTCAGAGCCTCTTTATGGTATATGTTTTGGTGTTTGTATGAGACCAATGGAAACTATAAATGATATAGAATATTGGTAGGTGATTTGCGAAGACTTAAGACAAGTCACAAGGCTTGGGAGGAGTGGAGAAAAGTGGGAGTGAGGATCAGTTATAGTGCAGGAGAGGAGGCTTTTATTAATATTTTAATCCTTAGTTTATTATTAATCTATATGAAAAGAAATAGTGATGATTCAATTTTTAGAAAGATTAATAAGTGAATTTGAGTTTGAACCAAGGGGTTTTACATCATTGATGATGCTAGGAATAGTATATTTAAATCATAATGTGTATATACGGTAAATTACCTTATTTCACTATTCATAAAGAATACAATTATTTTGGAAAATATCAAAAATTCCCCCTAACCATTTTTTTGAGGTGAAGAAAAGAAAAATGGACACCATTTTATCAAAATATTTTTCATATATAAGAGTAGTTTAATTTTTTTAAAAAAAACATTATTTACTAGAAAAATACATATTTAAATTTAAAACTAATTTTTATAATACTTTTAAAAATTAACTACAGACTCAATAAATTATCCTAAAATTATAAGAAAATAAAATATTCATTTCGGAATATATTTTATGAATATTAATTCTCATTTAAATCAATAAAATTAATTCAAAGTTGTAATTAAATATTTTTTACTCAAAAAATTACAAACTCTTAATTATAAATTTCTAAAATACTCTATTTCATTTATAAGGTGTATAATTTTTATTTATACCTTCTTGGTTGTGGTTACTCTTCATAAGTGACATATTAATATTTATAAGGGTATGAGATTCTACCTAGGGATCATGTTATTATTCTCCAAAAATATAATTTGATCTTATTAGACACTATAAATCGTACTAAATGAAACTGTGTATGTCAGTTTTTTGAAAATCAAATCAGAGTTGTCAAACAATTATGTTTATTGGATAGGTTATACAAAATATTTTTTTTGTAGAGACTCAGTGTTTCATGAATTTATTTACAAGATCCTAGGGTGTTACAACTAAACTGGTGCCCCGATCTAGGTCGCCACACGACCTCAAGTGTGCCTCCCCATACAGCAGAGATTACTGACTAGTATAGAGGGTCTAAAAGTCACATTGGGTGATTATAACCTATTTAATTGAGTATATAACAGCAAAAATTAAATATAAATTAAAAAAAAATTAATAATAAAAAATCATTCATATATAAACATTTAAAAAAACACGGTTAAACCACAACAAATAGTAATTATCACATGTCATGCTACAATACAATGTGATGAAAACCCAATATAATGACAATAGTGGAATCCCCAAAATGGGACTAACTCCATGTCTAGAACCTAATCTACACACATCCAAAAAATTTATCAACTTTTGAGCACCAGATCAATTCCATTTAGATATCTAACAACCAAGATGTTTTCTCGAGTACCCAATGGAGGCCTTAGCATGGGGTGAGTAAAAGTCATTTGGACACCACTAATGGTGTCTAAATAATATCACATATAAAAATATAGTTTATGAATTTTATAAGTAATTATAATAAAATAAGAGGGCATTCATTTATCTATTATTAAAATTTATTCCATTACAATAAGACATCATTAATTTCAGATTCAATATATATAACATCTCAGTGCTTAATTCCCCATTTCATGCCTTTAATATATTCTGAATTTTTTGCATATGGGAATAATTCATGTACCATATGAATTGGGGAACACATCATGAAAAATCATTATCCATATATCAAAATTTCTTTTAGGGTTGAATGCAACAATTAAGGGAATAGAACATTTTACCCGTCCCTAACCCAAACATTGAGGGGTGGATTTTAGATAATCGGTCCACCTCAACCCATAGGCATAAAACTCCATTTGAATACCCCACTCTACCTATCCATGTGCATATGATTATTTTTCCAATCACCGCACATAACCACATTACTACCATGAAAAATAAATATAATTTTTAATATATCAAATAGTATCGTCAAAAATGGGAATTGATATTATGACACAACCCATTAACACATTTATCATTTACATCAAATAAATATTTATTCCCACTAAAATTTACCAATTGTAAATCAATAATTTTATTCAAATGAATAACACGATTCATTAACACACCTACCCAAAATTATTTCTTAATAATTATATTAAACAATTTACACATTGGATAAGGGATATACTTAATTAAATGTCAATTACACTCTTTAAATTTCGATTAACCATGTTCAGGGGGAGGGGGGACATCCCATTGGTGGCCCTAAATTGGTAAAGTCATCCTCCATGAATCCCATGGGGATCATGAGGTGATTAATTTGGTTATTTAGACACTCATTATATCAAATATTGAAGACAAAACCAATATCTTGTCAAGGAACAAACAATAAAATATCCCCACTTACACAAATATCTTTTAAATACCAATGATATTACTGGTAAACCAGTTATATAAAATTGATTTATGAATCCACGCCTCATTGAATCCTTAGATATTGATTCAACTGCCCTTTAAAGAATCATATTGGATCTTCAATCCACACCCAACAACAGTCAAAACATCCTAGAGATGAAGGATAATCACAGTTGTATTCCCTTGGGATCTCTTTTTCATCTCTTGGGTTCATGGGGGGAAATGAGGTTTGGAAATCAAGAGAGTATTTAAAATCCCACAATGCCCAATTAATAATTTTTCCTAACTTTATAGTTTCACATTGTTTAAAAGCATGATTTAAAAAAACATGATTAAACCATCTGATGTTCTCTATCCAATGAATTTTGGTTCGTACGGTTTAATGGGCAGGCTGCAAGGTTTGGGAGACCATGATCCAACTATGCGCCTTGCACGGATTGGCTAGATACTCCCCTTTCTCATGTCCCAAACCAGTGAAACACACCCAATACATAAAATAAACCCACATACCATTTCAATAACCATAAAATGGGATATTGAAACCATAACATAAATAGTTATATACAACCATGAAGTCTGTGATATTACAACCTCCCCAGGATATGAAGACACATCCAAAATCCATTATTCCCAATCATTACTGAGATTGTGAAGAAATGGAATTGGTCCACTTGGCCTACATATCTGAATATCAATCCCATTTTGTTCCTAAACATTTCCATGTTTCCCTAAAACTCAATCTATGGGAACATTATTACCCCACAAGACATTCTCACCATGGTACACAATACAAATTGAAATCTCCTCAAAGGACACATCTACATCCAACTCTACATCATCAATGTTTATCATGTCATATATATATTTTTGATACATTTTGAGTTAGGAGACATGAAAAAAAATGTACATGCCACTATACAATTTGGAAGATGCATTCAGTAATCCATTAGTATGATCCTCTCCATGACCTCAAACAATCCCACATACCTGTGTGCCAACATTCTATATTTCCAAATTCAACAGTGACCAAACCATAGGGAAAAAAAGAAACACACTATTACCAACCACAAACTCATGGAGTATACTATTCCAATCTTCATATGACTTCATCTTACTATGAGACATTGTCATACACTTCTGGAACAATTGATCCATCTCTAATGTCTCATGAACGAGGCTCAGACCTAATAGATCAGATTGACCATCCTCAAACCAAGTCAATAGAAATATATATGGTCTTCTATTGAGTAACTCAAAATCCCCAATCTGAATAGTATCCAAAAAAACTGTTGTTGTAGGAAAAATTGACGAGTGGATTTGGTTTTTCCCATGAACCAGCTAAATGAAGAACAAAATCTCTCAACATATATTCAAATTCCTGAATTGTATGCTCTAACTAGACATCCATGAAAAAGTGGGAACCAGTTCTCAAAAAAACTTACTTACCACATAACTTATGTAATCCCCAGATATAAGTGAGATCTGAAATGTGGATCACAATATGAATCAATGGTTCAAAATACACTATGAAAACACTATCTCTTGAACATATAACTCACCAACTGATCAACTATGTAAGTCTCATGGATTGATATGTAACGAGCCACCATAGTAAATTGTTCCAAAACTATCCATACTGCATCATTATTTTGATGATTCCTTAGAAGAATCACTATTAATTGCATCATTATGTTACTCAACATAAACATTATAATGGAAAATGGCTACCAAAAATAATTTGGATACCGATGCTCAACCTTCACCTATTGATAGTTTAGGAATCATTCCATAAAAAACCACGATCTGTTTCTTCATTCCCAGCCACCGGTACTACATATGATGTTTAGGATACATTATAGTAATACCATGATGAAACACCCACTATAATGCATAAAACTCATTCATTAATATTTCTCACATATACACTGGTACAACGACATGACCACAAATGCTGAAAAATCTTTCATCTCCAGTAGGCCCACCAGAAGCTGACTAATAAACTTTATGTGTTTTCGCTATAGCCTAACACTCTGGATCCTCTAGTTGAATCTCCATGTCCAGTCTCAAAAGCGTAGAATCAATTCCCATAGATGAGACGGTCATTTTACCATTACCATCATAATGTTAAAGTATCATATCAGAAAATAAGGCCATTATTTTTACCTTGACGAAGGATTCCTATACCACTTGATTTTGAGTATTCTGTCTTAGGGAATCTGAATCAAAATTCCCATTTCCTGGAGTTTAATCCATCTAGAAATTTATGTATTATAGGTACTCAACCCTCCTCTACATCCAAATATTAATATCCTGATTTTAAAAAATGTACTGAAGACATTTGTGGTCTGTAAGTGATGTAAATCGGTCTCCCAATAATAAATTTCTCATACAATTAATTTCATAATCCACCACAACTAGATCAAGGTTATTATTATGGTAATTGTTTCATGATTCCTCAACTATTTTGAACAAGAATATAAAACCAAATCATCCTAAATCAACACTACCCCAAGTGCGACACCGGATGCATCACTAAATAAGGTGTACCTCGTCCCTAGTTTAGTTAAGATCAGAAATATGGTTGATGTTAATTGTTTCCCTAACTGTTGAAATGAACTCCACCATTCCTATTATCATCTAGGATTAACTCCCATATTGGTCAAGACTGAGAGCGACACTGCCAAATTGGAGAAATACGAAGTGATATTTCAGTAACAACTGGGCAACCCTAGATATCACTAAACATGATAAATGTTCTTAGGCTTCTCCCAAGACCCCCAAACCTGAACTTTCTCTAGTTCCTCTAATGCACCAGACTTAGATATTATGTTCCACACTAAATGAAATCTATTATTCCAAAACTGAAATTTTAATTTCTTGGTGTAATTAATATTCCCAAATAGTTCACAGATGAGGATGTCATTACATTTGGAATAATCATCAATAGTTCTTGAGTAAACCAAGATTTAATTAATGAATAAAATTATGAAAAGATCCATATATGGGTGAAATATCTGGTTCATCAAGTCCATGAACAAAACTTGGTTCATTGGTTAACCATAATGACATCAACACAAACCCATACAAATCATACCTACTCTGGAAATATGTCCATAGTATGTCAAAATGTCTTACCCTCAACTGATAATATCCTGACCATAAAAAAAGTCTCAAAAAATACTGAATCACCCCTCATTTTTTCAAACAAGTCATTGATTTGAGTAAGTGGGTATAGGTTCCTATCCATCATCTGATACAACTTCCTATAATCAACACATAGCCTCATTGATCTATCAAACTTCATAGAAAATATTACAAGTGATCACCAAGGTATTGTTATAGGATGGATACAACCATTACATTCATACTCTACTAAAGATATTTAGGTTCCAAATGTTCTTCCTGCACCATTTTATATGGCATAATGGAAACTGGTTCAACCCCAAGTAGTAATTAAATCAAAAACTCAACATCTCTCTTAGGTGTAA
Organism: Viscum album; assembly: GCA_963277665.1. Classification (NCBI taxonomy): domain Eukaryota; kingdom Viridiplantae; phylum Streptophyta; class Magnoliopsida; order Santalales; family Viscaceae; genus Viscum; species Viscum album. The sequence continues at coordinate 1,708,257,294 of OY728150.1, forward strand.
TCTCTAAGAAATCCTCTATATATTCATCCTAAAATCAATCCATTAGGGGAGGAATGACCTATTGTTTCAATCCTTCTTCATCTAGATCATTTAAATACACATGGACTATGACTTCACCGAAATACTGATAGATTTTACATGAATGGCCTACTCGAACATCCCACTCACTATGAAGGACATTCATGTCTCTATTGAGAGACATTAATGCAACTCAATGTTGGTAACCATCGATATGGGCATGAAACAACATCAAAAAAATCCATATCCAATATCAGGTCGACACCTAATATCACAAGGATGAACAAGGCACCTTAAAAAACATCCCCAACACCCTCCAAGGCACAATCCATACACATTCTGATATCCTTTTCCAGTATCATTAATGAAGTATCAATTGATAGAACCCCACACACATGTTCCATGTGTTAGAAAAATATGGATAAAAACAATGAATACATAAAAGATCAAGTAGACCCTATATCAAGAAAATAACTAGTGATAATTGAAGATATAATTATTGTACATTGAATGGTAGAATGTCCTTCCTCACCACCTTATTGTGTTGAATAAACTGAATGAATATGACCTTACCATATACACTGGGATCCAACATGAGTGACACGTACTACACTTCCTTTCACGAATGGATAATCTCACCCCAGAGTTCCACATAAACCACCCCTACCAACACTACCCATAGAGCTCCAACTACTTTCTTGGTATGGAGTCACCAACCCTCTTCCTGCACTCTACATCTTCCTTTGTTCTCCCTCAATTCCCAATTGTTGTGGGTTTCTGCATAACCTCTTCACATGGTCCATCCAATCACACAGTCAATACTCGAATAGTGGTCAATAAAATTAGCCATTTATGATCCTCGACCTACAACACTATTAATCTAACATATGGTCACCACCTTGATTTGATGTCCCCCTCTTTGGATTACTATGTTCCACTCCTCCCTTTATGGATATTCCCAAAATATCTCTTCCTTATCTAATTAGTGGTACCACATGCCCGACCGATTGGCACCACATGTCCCTCACCTGAAGCTCCCTTCATGTTCCATTCTTATATATGGTCCTGATCAACTACATTGTAAAATATTTTCAAATAAAATATGTTCACCTAGGAATGGCCCACATTTCTAATCCAATCCTGAAAATGATTTTCCACAACTGCCTCATCACCTTCCAGTGTAGGAATGAAGTAGTGTAGAACAATGAAACAACTAGAATAATTCATCACCAACATTTCCCCTTTAACCACAATCCAAAAATCTATACCCTTCTCCTACATCAATTATTCTAGATTTAAGTGTTCAAGGAACATCCCCTGTATGTCATTCCCCATCATTCCTTTAGCTTGCTCTGTTTGAACCATGATGTCCCACCAACGCTTTTCCTAGGCTCGCAACATATAGGCTGCTAACATGACTTGTATTTCGAGATGAGTCTCTATATGATGAAGAATAAATAGAATTATCCAAAACTCATCTGATTCTCACCCACCCTCTTTAGTATAAGTTGGAGGGTGTTGTAGTGGAAACTCGATGATCAACTCGAACATACTTGGTGCAACCCACTTTGGATCAGGATCAAGAATATATATGAAGTGAAAAATATCTCCAGGAACATATCTTCTATATTTCCATGGATCACAATGTCATTTTACTTCTCTATGGGGGGAGTGTTCTTAAAAAAATCTCGATTCATCAAACTAGCACACACCATCATGGTGGAATTTCACTACAATGCCAAACATGTGATTTATAACACAACCCATAAAATATTCACAGTTCATATTGAAAGGATTATAAATATATAATGAAAGACTATTTCATATATATTACTGAAATATTCATGAGAATACTTGAAACATGACCCTCATCCATCCCCACCTAGGTCATAGAAAATACAAGACAACCAAATTACATGGTTACAAGCATTACCTCATACTCATTTCAAAATAGTTTCTATTTCACAACTTACTCCTACAATTGTTGGATTGTCATACACCCCCTTTCAATAACAATTCATTATTCATTAGTTAACATTTCACTTCCCCCTTTTACCCATATGTGGCATCCCATTAGACACCATTTTTTAAGCATTCATGAAAATCAAATGCATCCTACTATTTATGCTCCACACACTTGTCCTATGTGCCCCTATCATGATGAATTTATACTATATTATTAGGATCCATTAATTAAGAATGAATTCACAATGCAATTCTATATTAATTAAAAGAAAAATATTAAAAAAATTCATGGTTCCTCACATGCGCATCATCTTATGGTGAAATATCATCAAATATAATTACTCAGAACTAGAACAACAATTCCCTCCCTGGGTGACATCGGTTTTCCCTAATACTAGGGTTTTTAACTCCAAATCACGAGCTAATTTAACAGGACTTACACCTTTATAAACTCTTTTATATTGTTCCCTAATAGTAATTCACAAAAAATAAATACTCTAGTCCCATATTTTAATGTCCCTGACCTAGGTTCTACTAAACTGATGCCCTGATCTATGTCACCATATGTCCTCAAGTACATTTACCCATATGGAAGAGGATGCCAAATAATAGTCAGGGTCTAAAAGTCACATGGGGTGACTATACCAGCTTTACTTTAGTAACCCACATGAGAAAATAAATAAAAAATCAGGATCCAAAAATAATAATCATTGATCATGTATAAATGACCATTTGAATAAATATGGTACAAATAATAAATCCAATAGTTGAATCCCCACAAAGATCATGAATCAATGTTTATAAGTTCATCTATAGACATCCCAAATCCAACTAAAAATCTAAGCACTGGCATTATTTCATTACATGTCATGATACCATGAAGTCTTCTTGGGTACTTGGTGACGACATGATTTGGGTGTGAGTACAAATCAGTAAGACACCACAAATGGTGGCTACAAATATATTGTCTAAATATATAGTGATTGAATTATCATTGTAATGATATGTAAATAAAAGACAATTCATGTAGCTATATGTAATGATGTATCTATTAAGATAATCCACATTAAAATCATATTCAATACGTATAACATCTCAATGATTAATGCAACTTTTTCTAGTGTTTAATTGATTAGTAATTGTTCAATAATCTCAAGGAATATTTGAATAAATCATGTTAAATATCACTGTGGAAAAGCATAATAACAAACCACATTATCCAATCCTATAAACCTCAGTCTGGGTGGAATGCAACATTCTGGGGAATAGAACTCTATTCCTTTACCTAACCCTTGCATTGAGTGGTGGAGTTTAGAGCCTTGGTCCAACAGGACCAAATGGAATTAAAACTCATATCAAAACCCCACACTATCAAGACTTGTTCACATGCATATTTTTTCATTCACCACACATAACCTCCTTATAACAACGAATAACCAAAATCATTAACAATATCTCAAACAATATCAACTAAAATGGGAATCAATATGATAAAAAACCCCATTATCACATTTTTTTATTTACATCATGTTACCATTTCTCCCAAATTCCCATTCCCTGGTCCCAACTCACTAAGCATATTAAAATAAGAAAGATGATTCATTGACACATATTCCCATAATCCTTTCATAATCAAAACATTAACCCATTTACACATAATTAACATGGCATTACTTAAATAAAATTCAATGTCAAGTTTGTATTTCCATTAACCACTATCGGGAGGGTTGGCACACCCCATGAGTAGACCTAAATTGATAAATTTATCCTCCATGCATCCCACAAGGATCATAATAGTATTTAATTGGTAATTTAATGATTTGTTTTATCCAATATTGTAAACAACACAAATAAGGAATCAAGGAAAGAACAAGAACATATCCCCACATACACAAATCAATTTAAAACCCATGATATATAAACAATTGACCACCTACCTTATATCTATTGTTGAACACACTACTAATCGAAGACATATATTCTGATTCAACTACCCTTTATTTACTATACTCAACTCGTTGATCACCACCCAATTACACTAAAAATGATATAGGGATGAATGATAATATACTCGATAATCCCCTTGAGAGGACAATGTTCATCACTAGGGTTCTAGGGTGGAAATAGGTGGCAAAAATTTTCTAAGGATTTAAAATACCATAATGTATTTTTTATAATCTTTTCAAACATTGATGTGGTGCATATTTACCTACAAAGGATTGAAAAATAGTGTTCATACCACTATCTATGGAATTATATGTCACACGATTACCTGGGCATGCCGCACAATTTTGCTGAATGTTTGCTAACTATGCACCTTGCACTTATTCTCCCAATTGTCCCCATTCTCATATACAAAAACCTAGGAATACCCCCAATGACCCCACATTCTCCACAAGACCATTTCATTAACAAAAAATGAGTGATTGAATCCAAAATTTAAACAAGTACATACCTACTTGATGTCTGGGATCGTACAAAATATTTTGGTCATTTTAGATTCTCCATGTTATCATTCTAAAGTTAAATAATTGTAAATAGGATTCTATAAAATGTTATAGGACTCATGAAAAACATTTGATTGCATATTTTAATTGAAATTTTATATCTCACAATAATAAAAAATTTCCTTGATCTAATGGATTATATTTATTAGATATTAGAAACATAATAATAATATTGGGAAATTTAAACACAATCAAATCATACTGGAACAAATTATCAACATATCCAATGTTAGATTCATATTTATATCGTAGGTAATGATAATATATGAAAGGGGTTATCTCATATTCTCTATAGGGGAAATATTATCATGAATCCCTCAAGGGATAGATCATAAATATTAGAAAACATAAATTTTTTGGAAATATAAAATTAAATAGAATGTGGACTATTAGAATATAATTGGGAAGAATAATACAATAGAAAATATATTAAAATGATCAAACATACACCATAAAAAAAATAAAAATATCAATAATATAAAAATATCAATCATATAAATTTTCATATGTGTGATCATGTATTGATATGTAAAAATTATCCATTATAGAATAACATGATCATATAGTATAGAAGTGTGGAATAAGAGAATTCATTCAAAATCACAACATAGTAAAGTAGACATTTCTACCTTATTTCCATAATATATTGATATTGGGATAGTAAGTAGTATAACCTATATGGAAGTGGATGGAAACAAGAATACCCTCGTGGAAATTATATGAAAAAAATTATACCCACTTTAATATAATCTAAAAACCCATTTACAATTTTAATATTGTTCTAACAACCCATTTTCCTAATTAGATTTATTTTAACAAAACATTGAATTTCTTCGTATTGGGATAAAAATTAATGAACACACATTTGTTTAGTATAACAATCCATATAAATAATTTTATTTTAGGATATACAACTAATAATCCAATGAATTTTACGGTAATATTGGACTCCACCAATCATGAAAAGACTCGTGTTCTTATGAATTTTTTCTGAATACATAAATAATATTTTTTTGAAAGTCTTTCATGAAACATGTAATGACCCACCTATTCTCACAGATATACCGTGAATCATTACTATTTCTGAAGAGACACCCACAAGATGACCATGTCTAGAAATAAATGGTGTAGGGTATAAAATATAATTGGGGGATTATTTTTCTTTTATTAATAAATTAAAAAAATAGACAAACAATATCCTAAAATAACTATATGATGCATTATCCAAATCATAACCACACAAAAATTTATCCTATACCATAGTTAAATGAAATTTTTCTATAGTGGAATACACATAAACCTCAAAAACAACATAGAATAAGAATACAACTAAAATGCACTAAATAAAAAGAATACTCCATGCATCACTAGTTCAATGCTTCACCGTCACCAAACATTCCCACATCTCATGAAGTAATTCCAACAACTTGTGGTGATCTTCCATTACCCACATCTCAGAATATGACATCTAAAATATCAGAAAATTTTAATAGATGGATTTAGTATAAATCTCATAACGCCTTCCCTAATTACTTCCCTACTCACTTCACTAGAAAGGAAATGTGTGAAACATTTAAATGAAAGAAATGATTCAAAACAGTTTCAAAAAAAATTGTAAGAATATATAATCACTTCTAAAAAAAGTTTATAATTAAATATAAAAAACCATGATAAAAATGTTTCCTGAATTTTATATTCCATGTGAAAAATAAGATATTTCATTGAAATCCATTTTAAATATCTATCTTAGAAGAGGAATTTAATTCTACATGTCTATAATTATAACAAACTATGCCTGATTATGACATATCTATACTCATGAGTGGTCTATCATCGATCAACAAAGGTGTCACATGGTAATTAAATAAAATATTCTATTACACCTTTTTCACCAAGACCAAGGTCATATTTAAAAATTTTGATGTAATGAAATACGAATTCACATACCATGATTTCCAAAAACCCATGCCAATTTCAATAGTTTCATCCATTTTAATAAAAATCATCTGTTTATTTAAACATTACAATGAGTCACATTAAAATCAAATGTATTTTAATAAACTCACCACTGTATTAAAATTTTTTAAAAAAAATCAATTCATCAAAATTACTCCAAATACCCAACATAAAACCTCCATTTTAAAATCATGAAATGAAGCTAATTTCACGAACACCTAATTTTCCATAATTTTATAGTTCTCCAAAACATCATGAAAAAGAGTTAATAATAAATGTTTAACATCCAATTTATAATTAATATCACACAAAAAACTAAATATTAATTCATTTCTAATACATCAAGTAAGGCAAGGTGAAATTAAAGCGACCAACCTCGATCGTTTCAATGAAAACTGAAAACTGATGAAGAATGCTCAAGAATCTAGGTCAAGATTCCATGAAACCACAATATATATCCACCCATACCATGAAAAAAACTAAATATAAACATTTTTGGAATTGGAAATATTATATCTACCCACATATAGTGTAGATGTAATAAAAAATCAAGAAAAAGTATGTAGATCTATGAAACCATGGAAAAACAATAAAGAATAGGCACTTACAGCTTGAATAAGAATTAATATCACCAAGGAATGATTTATGATCACATTCATATATATGGGATAAACTTATATTCATTTGGATAAGATTTTTTCTGTGTTAGGACCACAATAGGGTGAAAAAGATCATATAGAAGAGAAAAACAAACAAGATTCACTTTTTAATGAAGTGTCTTCCATATGCGCATGATTTCGGCATACGGTTTGGGAAATTCGTGTGTGGCCAACACCCCCCCCCCCAAACACTTTAAATTCACGCATAATGATCCACATATTCGCCCATATCATTTGTTCAATGAATACAACAAATAAAGGGTTCCAAACTAGACACTGGGGGTGCTACATTTTCCCCACCATTTTTCATTCTGTCCCTAGAAGGTATAAAGTGATATCTACGCTAAAATGGTTCCATCCTAGACCATTTATTTCATAATCACTTTCCCATGTCTCTTTCTGAATTTGACCAAGCTTTTACAATACCCACACTAGTCTGATTCTTTTTCCATGAATGACTTTTTCTCAATAAACAACAATCCTCACCGAGATATGCACCTAGGAAGACTCTTACTTTAGGTCAATGTGATTCAATCTAATCACATGATAAGGATCAAGCTGATACAATTTCAATTGAGATATGTTGATCAAATTATGAACCGAACTGAACCCTAGTGGAAAATCCAACTAATATTCCACCAGTCAAACACATTCCCATATCTAAAAATACCTAATGTATCTTGGATATTACTTTCCCTACTTCCCAAATGATGATTTCAAAGCCATGGAGAGATCCTTTAGAACACATAATCACTCATTGAAATTGACAAAAGTCATTGATGATGATTCACATATGATTTAGGATTACTTTGAGTAGTCTACATTCACTTTATGATCTACTAGATCATCCCCATCCTTTATTGGTCAAGGCGTGACCCAACTAATTAGGTCTCACATGTTTCCCCCCAATAAAGTGTCGAATAATAAGGACTCCTATACAACACATAGAAAAAATACATATATATGGAGGCCTGATAACTATAGTTATATGAAACTCCACCAAAATCATGTGGTCTTTCAATTAGACACCAAATTACATTAACAATTCTCCAAACAAGACATCCAACATCTATATTGTCCTTTCAGATTAACCATCATTTTTGGGATGATACGCCATACTCATAATCAACTGAGTCCAAATGGATTTCTAAAAGTATTTCCAAAAACCATTTGTGAACATCATATATCTATCTAAGAATATCGATATTAGTACTCCATGTCTCTTTACCACATATCAGAAATATTTTTTGTATAGAACCTACAAAATATGATTTTGATGAATAGGGATGAAATAAGCCGACTTTGTGAGATTATACCGAAAAACACATATGAAATCATGCTTCCAAACCATTCATGGAGAACTTTTATAAAATCAATCACAATAAACTTTTATTTACCCCTAGAATTAGTAAATACTATAACATACATACTGGTCATTGATGATACTCTTTAACTTGCTGACAAGCTAACACATTGAAATTCACTCATCCACTTTTCTTTTCAAACTAATCCACCAAATATGTGTTGTCAACACCATATACATCTTCTATATTCCGTGATGTACAACCCATCTTGAATGATTTTTGGCATGAAGAAGTTTTTCCTAACAAAGCATATGATTTTCAATCATATTTCGGAACCACAACACTAAATTCAAATCATGTTTCCAGCCCTTAATGGTATCCCTACCTTTGTGTTTTGAAATCATAAACATGGATTCTGCATCAATTGTTTTTTAATCCTTTACCATATTTACCAAATCTGGAACCAAAAAACTGAAATGAAAATTACAAAATAATCTCAAACATCACATTCCACAAGAATATTTGCTAAGACCGACATTAACTACAACTCATATGAATCTTTTTTTCTAACTAATCATATGAAATCCTAGTTAATGCATAGGAAACTGAATTTTCCTTTTCCTAATGTATACATAATGTCAAAATAATAAACATAGAGATACACCATCCTTCCCCTTTTCCATAAATTCAAATATAAATGTGAGAAAATATGCATCACGATCTTATGATCCATGAACACAGTGAATTTCTCCCAAAATAGATAGTGTCTCTATGTATTCAAATCATGGATGACCAAATCATACTCCAAGTCATGTGTTGTGAACTTTTTATCATGAATTATTAATTTCCTTGAAATATAAGAAACATCATGGTCTCCTTTAATGAGAAAAAATACCGACTCATATCCTATGGAATCACAGTATACCACATACCCCTTTCCATATTCTTGAAAAACCATGATATGTGTTGTTTTTAGGATAAATTCAATCTCATTAATATACTTCTGGAATTCCTCACTCCACTGGAAAGGAACGTTTTTCTCTATCATCACTGCCATAGAAAATTCTAGTCATGTGAAGTCACAGAAAAAATGTTGATAACAACCAGTGGGACCAAGGATTCTTCATAGCGTGAACATGTTTTTTGGTAATTTCCATGAGATAATAGCATCTAGATTTTCATGATCTAAAAAACCACCATATTCCAAAATGACAGAGGTAATAATGTGTACCTATTGTATCCAAAAGACACACATTGAAAATTTGGCATATAGATGATGATCTCTCATGATTCCCAACATTGTCTCCATGTGTTGCTTGTGTTCATAACATTTTAATTAATACACTGATATTTCAACCACAAACACCACAAAATAAATATAGATATCTCTAAAATATTTGATTTATCAATTCCATAATGATTGTTGGTTCATTCGTTAGTCCAGAATGTATGCCTACATATTCATTGGGCCCATATATTCTTCTAAAATAATTTTTCAGAATATTTTCATTCCGAACTCTCAATTGGTGATATCCTAATCACATGAAAATTTTAGAGAACCACTTAGAACCCCCGAATTGATCAAACATTTCATGAATTAATTTATGTGGAGATATATTATTTATCATATCCTGTCTAATATTATGATAATCAATGCACAGTCTCATAGTTCCATAAACCTTCTTCATAAAAAACACCATTGTATCCCAAAAAGATGTACATGGTGGAAGAAGAGATTTTCTTTATAGCACCCCCAAATACACTTTATTCTCCCTCAATTCCATTAGTTATATCAGATATGACAGAATGGATATAGGACTAGTCCCCGGATAGAGATATATCATTAACCCAACATCCCTTATTGGTGGTAACTTTGAAATGTTCATGGGAAAGGCATCTATAAATTGGTCCACAACTTCTAGAAAACTATTATACTTAATCTCTTCCATCAATGCCAAAGTCAATTCCACCAACTAATATGAGATCATTCCGACCGCTGGTGCCATCCAACCCCTTTCATATGTTTGTATAACCCTTTTTCATCTGAAGAGATTCGTGACACCATATTTAGTTGTAAAACTAACTATTCTGCTTTAATAATCGATGTGAGCCTTGAAAATTTACATCTAATAAATACTTACAATTACATCAAATACATCCATATATAACACCAAAAAATATCTCGTCTTCTCATCTCAATCAATATCTATAAAAAATTTCTTACACACAAGGGCTCAAAATATCTTCTCACAGAGACCAGTTAAATGTTTTACTATAGTGGGAATCATCACATGTTTCAAAAATAGGAAATAATCATCACAAGAATAAATTATGGAAAGAGATTCACAAGTATCAATGATAACTTGAATAAGGATAGAATTCAATAGAATCATACCTCTTGTTGTATATTGTCTATCCTGATTATCCAGATTCACCTAACCAACTCCATTCAATTTCATCATTGTTACACTTTACTACGTGTTTCCTTGTTGAGAATTCCCACGCTGAAGAGCCATGGTGTTCATAGAATCATGATGGCTAGCTATACTATATTAATGAGTCTGATTCTGCTGGCCCTGTCCTGTCGAAGCATATAATGCTTGCGACACCTAAGAAGTGTCTCGAGAACCTAAACATAGAGCAATATGACAATAGTGCTGAAGATGCCCCATATTATTAAATTTATTGAATGCTATAGGTTGTTCCATACATTCTCACATAATTTGATCGAGGGAACTACATGAGGAACATGTCGAATTGTAATTTGGAATTGGAGGAAGATTCATTGATCCATCTGTTTGTTTCTGATTCGTATTCCCACCATGGAAATAGGTGTCCCTCTTCATCTTTTCCCCAACATTGGAGTTCCCACTATTTCCTATAGGTATCATCATACTTCCTCCTCCAATATCTCTTGATATGACCTATTCGTCCACTATATCAATGTTATCCATCATTTCATATTCTGTAATATATAGAACCACAATCTTCAAGCTAATTTCCTACAATATCCTTGGTTCGAATATGAATGACTTCAAAGCCGCACTAGCCACAAATTTTGATAAAAACACATTAAATACATGAATTAGGAAGCATATTTAGTGATAGTGATATTTTAATTCTTCATGCTAATGAATTAATATTTACTATAGATTCAGAATTTGAGAGGATAGAATTTTCTGTTGAACAATTCCTCAAAATCATTCCAGCTATGGTTATCATCCAATTTAGCCTGCACTGATATATCCCAACACTAACCTACAAGATCTTAGAGCATATAAGTGGAATGTTTTACATTTATCTCTTCCGATGTGCTGATGAAATAGAATATACTATTCTTTTCTTTTAGCCACACCCTTTCCTATTCTAGATTCGAATCACCCTGGATGATGTGTGGATTATGCTTCTTGAATTGGATGGAATGATCCACATATCATGGATCATCCTTCTAGTTTCTATGGTTTATATCTTGAAATGCTTGGATGATATTATACACCAGCTCTTGGTTTACTTATGGCTCGGGTGCAACCCCATTCTCCACAGTTTCCTCAAGATGGTTTCTATGATGCCTATTGGGTGTCATTTTCTAAGAAAATAGTAAACATTGTAAGCCTCACATTCTAGAAAGTAAATAATTAGAATTTCAAATTTTATCAAATCAAATATTACAAAATTTCTATCCCAATTTAGACATTTCTGGAAAAAATTATAAATTAATCATGCTAATGAAAATAAAACCATTTTCAAAATACATCAATAAGGTCATTTTGAATGTCATTCATTTGAAAATAATTTTTCTACATTTATTTAAAAAATCAAAAACATGCTTCAAATCATATATCATTACTCAAAATAAGATATGGAACCCTAGTTGGATTTAATTACTATTCAATTCATGTCAATACATCTCATTGAATAAACATACAATAATAAAATTATAATATACTACATTTTTTCTCCAAAACACTGATGTACCCAAATCCCTCATAACATGATGTTTAATATAAAATCTTAGATATGTCTTCTTATTGTCTACATTTCAAGTTCCTACAATCTTACTTCATTCTTTGAAGACAACCAATGTAATAAAAAAGACATAATTTTAAATCCATGACCAAGAAAACTAAATAATACTTATTCATTATAGAAAGGACTACAGTGATACCATATGTAATGAACCACCCATTCTAATTTTATTGAGAATACCACAAATCATTATCAAGCCTTAAGCAACATCCCAAATATTCCATATGCTATAAATAAATATAGAAGGGTTTCTAATACATGTGGGGGATTATTTCCACATTAATAATAAATGGTAAAACACAAAACCATAACCCATAATAACTATACGATGAATGATCAAAATAAAGACAGCTGAACAATTTCTTTTATACCAAAGTGAACCCAAAATGTGGTATATATGCTTAAAATTCAAAATCGAAGAAAATAGTATAATATAACTACAAGAGACACCAAAAAAAACCACAATACTCTATGATCCATATCTCTATGCTCCACCATCTTAAAAAACACCAACAATTCCCGAATTAATGCAAAAAATTGTGGTACTCTACATTGTCCCATGTCTATGAATATTCTACTTTCAAAACAAATTAAAATAATGTGGTTATTATACAACTCAGAAGATCATCCCAAATGGAATCCCTACTCACTCCACTAGGATTTAAAATTAAGAAACATTTAAATAAAAAAAATAAAAAAAACAATTTCCAAATAAAATTTATAAGAATATATAACCACATATAAAAACAGTTTATAACTAAATAATAAAAAAAACAATGTTAACCATATTTCAAAATTGTAAATTTACATGTAAATATTCAAATAATATTTTAAACCCATTTTTAAATATTTATCTTGTATTAACATTTTTATTCCCCATATCTACAATTCCATCGATGCATTCTTCGTTACGACAGACCCATACTCATGAGCGGTTTCTAATCGATCGTCCATGTAATCATAAGTAACTAAATATCATGTTTCATTGTAGCTATGTAACTAAGAAAAAGGTCCCAATTAAACCATATCTCACAATTAAATATGAATACACAAACCATGTTTTCCAAAAACCCATTCCAATTTCAATAATTTCATCCATTTCTATAAAAATCATCAGTTTATTGAAACATTCAAATAAGACAATTTACATAACAAATAATTTCAATTAACATAACCCTTTTCTAAAAATAATTAAATAAAATAAAATTTCCAAAAATCTAAAAAATCCATATCTTTAAATATCCATTTTAAAATAAAAAATGAAAGTTAATTGCATAAACACCCAATTTTCTAGAATTTCATAATTCCGCAAACCTTTGTTAAATAGGGTTCCCAATCCATGTTTAACAGCCAATTCATAATTAATATCAAACAAAAAAAATATTAAATAATTACTACTAATTCTAGTAGTGGGAGTTGAGAGTGGATCCTTCAAACTTGATCGTTTTGATGAAAACAGAAAATGGATAAAGAACACTCAAGAATCCAGGTCAAGATTCTATGAAACCAGCTCAGATATCATTCCCTTTCAAGAGAAACACAATATATAACGTTATATAGAGTCAAAAATATTATATCTACCCACAGTGGGTGTAGATATAGGAAACCAAGAAAAAATCGAAGTATATCTTTGGAATTGTGGTAAAAATGATGAAAAACGAGTACTTACTGTAAGAATCATCCTTCAAATAGTCATGGAAATACTTCAGATCACATTCAGATCAATGGGAGACTGGTTTTTAGCCTTTGGAGAAGAAATATTTTGTGTCAGGGGCATTTTAGGCTGAAAAATATGTTGTAAAATTGAAAAACAAACCATATAAACTTTTTATGGAAGTGTTTTTTGGCTGCACATTGTTTTGTCATGCGGTTTGGGTAAACCATGTAAAGCCTATGTGGCCCTATTTATTTTTAAAAAAATCCAAAATCACTCCAAACTCTCCCCATCTTCACCCATAACTTTTATACTCATGAATATAACATATAAATGGGTATATACTAGAAACTTGGGGTTCTACAAAATACCTAGGAATGTGATCGGTAAATGAAAAAAAAAATTCATATGTTATACACAATACCATGTTCCTTTGATATTTTGAGTTACATTAAAGAAAAAGTATTACATCACTAAAATATACTATTAATAAAATTATTAAAATATTATTATAGTTATCAACAATATGGTGTAATTGAATTTATCAATAATATTAAACATATTATAAAAAAAATTTATATATGTACATAAAAATAATTATTTGGTTACCAATTAATTAGAAATGAGTGTAAATAATATATAAAAATTACGAAATTCCTATTTTGAAAAACCAAATTTCTATTCAGAAACACATTTTATATAAATAATTATTAAACAAATTAGGATTAATTTTAATGTATTTTTTATTAATAATATATTTAATTAACTATTAAACATTAATCATTTGTGTTTACTGGACATGATATATGGACAGATCAAATTATATATATAAAAATATATGTTTTTCTAAAATTTTGTTTTGTCTCCTTTTAATGGTGAAAATAATTTTAATAATTTTAATTATTTGAATTATATTTTGAAAAAATAAAATTAATTTTTCAAATCTTAATTTTAAAATTGTCTTAGGATTTCTCGTGTACTTTTCAATGAAATTAATTTTTTTGAATAATAGTGAATATTAGTGAAATTTAATTGAATGACGCATTTTAGTTTAATTTATTTATATAGTAAAATATTATTTTTTTGGTTTAAATGTATACTTACAACACCTGTACATTTATTAATATAACTTATCTGATTTGAATCAATTTTGTTATTAAATACAATATAAAAACATTTTAAACACGTGATAATTTCACTGTAAGTCCCTAGTTCCTCAAGTGGTCTATCGTAATAATTTTAAATTAATATTAGCTCTTATATGAATTGAATTTGGAACAACTGATTCAATTTTGATCATAATACTAAATTATAGTTTATAATAACGAAAATTTAATTTTTTACAATAATTTTTGGTGGAAATATTAAAAATTATTCACACCCATTAATAGAAACTATTATAATATGGAACTAATTAATAAAAATTTTAGGATTAGTGACATATAAACTTATCCAAACCCCATTGGAATGTAATATTCATACCATATCCAAATTTTTCCCAAAGATTTATCATTCTATGAGGAACATGATCTAAAAGATACCACTAATAGTGCTTAAATTGTTCTATATAATGGAATGACACTCCCCCCCATTATAAAAGTGAATTCACATTACCTCATTCTTCACACCTATGAAGACATTCTTATCGACCATTACCTTCAAAATATAATTTCAAACATCCCCACTATAATCATATAATCCTTGATTTGGGGTGAAATATATGAAAATATGTCCTTTGTTGAAAACCAGAAGTTGGTACCCAAAGAAGATGAAATTTTCATCAACGAATTTTTTTTATTAAATTCTAAAACTACATCAATTATTTTATTTTAAATATTATGAAATTTCATTTTAATATCACATTAATTTATATGTTGTCTTGTTATTTTAATTACCTATAACTACACATAATTTTATCGAATGGGATACACAATCATCTTTTATGTGTTTGTTGAACTACCGCCTCGTGAAGCGATGTGACACGTTCTAGCATTACATAGAATCTGTTAAGGATATTTATAATTGGAATATGTGTTATATAGAAAATAACAATTCATATATAATCATAATAGTTATTTATTTTATTTGTTGTTTGATTTTTAATATGACATGTAAATAGAAACAGTGTTCATTCAAACATATGTCATAAAACATCCACGAACAATTCATTTTATTTTATATCACTAAATTTCATATGTTACTCAAAATACATATATTCTTGAAGATATAATACATTTATAGAATTTTTATTATTCTTTATATTATGATATCATGATATAATTAATATGACAAATGATAAAATTTATGACATATAAGAAAATCAAGTAATTTCTTATAAAAAACATAACATAATCATGGAATTGTTAATAAACATGTAATATTATATTCTAAGTATATCATACATGTTATAATAAATATTAATATTAATTTATGTTATGGTTATAATAAAAATATAATTTATATACGTCTTTTTGAAAGAGTACAATGAGAGTCAAGACTTACGGTTAGGGGCTTCTTAGATTCACATTTATTTCTGTCAGACTTATGTTATATTCACTTCTCATTTCATCTTTGTGGTGTGTATACATACCTATGGAACATTATAACATGAATTTAATAGATTTAATTATTAAAAAGTTATTAATTTATCTTATTCTTTAATTGATCTCACTATTCAATTGTTACTCATATTGTAAGGGATTAACAGATAACATTTTACTTTTGTGAGACACATGATATATTCAACAACTATTATATAAATATGATTTATATACATTTCATGAATGAAAATTATGATTATTATATAAAAAAATTTTTATATTTACATATGAATTTGAGGATATCTCTATCATGGGGTTACTCTTTCAATTTTACCTTAGTGGTAAAAGAATTTGGTCCCAATTTTTCTTCTACATAAAAAATGATTTGTTTTGAGAATATGTTATATTAAAATGTGTATATAGTATCAATTTTTCATGTTATATAATGAATATAAAAATTTTCATGAAATATTAATCATAATGTAACGTTATTGTATTTTGGGTGTTTTTATTCAATGTTACCAAAGTAGTGAGAGTTTCGTTTTACAATTTCATCATTTATTTGGATATTCAAGAATTATGCTCCGATTTTTGAAATTTCTTTATACATATCTCATGAATTATCATGAATTATCTCTTCTTAATTTGATTAATGGTTCCTTAATTTAATGATTTATATTTCCACTCTTTTATAATTAAGAAATTAAAGATAGTGTTTTTTAAAATAATATTACTTTGCTGCCCTCCCCAATCGAAACTATGTTTTCTTCAAATTACATGTTTTTTAAAAAAAATTGTCACATGTTTTAAAATTAAATTTTAATATCATTTTTAGGAAAACATATTTAATATTTTTTTAGTAGTGTTTTAAATGATTTTCAAAGGTTCCATTATATGTTTTGAAGGAAAATTTCAAACAAAATGGGTTTAAAAATGTTTTATGATTTAAAAATAATTAAAAAAAATAAAGGGTTGTTTTTGAAGAAATTATTTAAATTATTTTCAAATTATTATTTTAATGTTTTCAAATTGAGTTTAAGTGAAAATGATTTTCAAAATGCTTTATGACTTAATAATGATATTTTAAATGAAACGATATTTTCCCTATGAAATAATGCATAAGATTATTTAAAATCCTTTCCATATAAGTTGAAATCTTTTATAATATATTATGGATATGATCAAATGACACCATTCTAATTCATTCTATCAATTCAGTATGTTTTATATAAAATTTGATTTATAAATCCTATTTCTGTTAAACTATTTATACCATGATAAAAATGTTTATGGAACATTCTTCCTATAATGGGTTATTATGTTATTAAATTATTATGAACCTTGTATCTTTTCTATACGTTATGTTACGATGAAATATTTTTGATAATAATTTCATTTAAAAGGTTATGATTTTATTATCATGAATCCCATATATTTTATGGGTCATGAAATTATGACTGTAACAACCCGAGATTTTATGAGAATTATTTTCTTTGATGTCTTTTGTTGTAGGCTACACCATGATTATCATGCGCTATACACAACACCGTATTAGCTTCCAGTATAAGCAACACTATTCTTGGATCGTGTTACACACAATTTCATGTTCGTTTGATAGTAGTTATTCTACGCAACAGTGAGTATATATATATATATATTTATTTATTTATTTATATATAATCAATGTATAAATGAAATATGGTTGGATTCTATAATACGAAACAACAAAGGAGTCTTGCACTACACTTAACCCTAACTTGGATTACATTACACGCAATCGTGACCTTCCACGATAGCATGTGTTGTACGCAATACCAAGTTTCACTAAACAACGATATGTTATTAAAATATTATATAAACTAGTCGTTATGAATACTAATACCCACTATTTGAAATTTTATGAATTTTATCTTTCAAAATGGAATTCATTTTTAGATTCAGAATATCGAAATTAGCCTAGGGTGAATTTTTGGTATTTTTCTGAAAACTTTAAATTTTTTATGAATAGTTAAAACACTGGGTTACTATTTAAAACCCGACTTTTTATTTAAATAATTATTTATTTTATTTAAATTTATTTTAGTCCAAAAATTGATACATAATACCTATATAAGTTCAATGTAATTCATTGAAGTCATTTTATAATATTTTTATATATATATAAAAATTTTATTGAACTTTTCACCGTCTTTTACCCACCTACTAGGAGAATTTGAAAATTTACATAAAACATAATTTTACCGCTTCTGTGAGTGGAATTTTAAAAATCTAAGAGACACAGTTAATATCAAGGAGAATAATGTGGTTAAATAAGATAAAAATAATTTTTGGTTAATAGTAACTTTTTACTTTTATTTACCACAGTAAAAAGTAAATAGGGTAATTAAGGGTAAAAATGATATTGTTATTACCCTAACACATGTCCTAATTCTATTGGATAAGTTTAATTCGGCCAAAACAACCTTATTAATATTATACTATCATTTAGGACCACATGGATTAGATTAGGACATTTATTATTATTTTATTTAAAAAAGAGTTAAAATAGTTAAAATCAATGTTTAATAACAAAAACATTCTTAATATAGGGTTATACATAAGATAAATTAGACTAAAAACATAAATTAGAATTATAAAAATATTTCCTACCTAATGGTATTTTATTTATAATTTTTATACATTAAATAAGTTAATTTATTTATGACACAATGGTGATGTAGTAATTACCTAAATAATGAAATATTAAAATAATTGATATTATAAATACACAAATAAATGTAATTTGAAACATTATATGAATTAAAATGATTTTCAAAGTTAATATGACATGTTATTATTGATTTAATTTACTTTTTTCGAACTAATCATGCTTTTATGATTTTCACAAAACTCAATTACCAAATAGTGTCAAAATTGACATAAAATAGTTTTTAAAACAAATATTATATTATTAATTGTTATAAAATTCCTAAAAATATGTGGTTTGGCCAAATGACATAGATAAGGTTATATATATTAATAATTAACCACTTGGGATTCTTTTGGCTTGTTATAGTAGGATTATTAACCATATAGTGTAAGAAAACAAGAAGACACGGTAAAAGTTAAATTATTTAACTTAGAGTTAAATCTAAAAGATAAGGTTAAAATAGTAACCTAAACATGTCTAAAACCTATTGGTTGAGAGTATATTGACCCATCCCCACTTTATCTTCTAAATAAATCAAGTTGAAGCTATTATCAACCGAATATGACTTTATTATAAAATAATATTTTAAGTTTTTCCAAAGGTGCCCTCTCCTCCCTTATAAAAAGGGCGCCCCTTCCCTCTTCTCTTCACACCCATTTGAGCCTTGAAGGTCAGAAAACCCTTACAAATTCCTCTTATCAACCTCTATATTTACACGATAGAGGATCTGTATTTCTCAAAAGACCAACTCTAGTGCCCTAAGAAGAAGCTTAAAGGAGGTGCTTCGAAGAGGAGGTAATCTCTTCTTCTGATTCTCTCCAGTTTATTTCTTATTCTACTTATTCTTATTTAGTTGTATCATTATAAAGTAATAACATAAATATTAATTATATACTAATATGTTATTATAAATATTAAACAACCCTATTTCACTTTCTATCCATCCTACAGAAAATGAAATCACTGCGCGTGCGTACGTACCGAATACCGTCTCCAAGCCGTGGTGTAATCTGTTTTGAACACCACCTTACTTGGATGGGTATAATGGGGTAAATAAATAAGTATATATGATTATTTTAAAGTGATACTGAATATGAAATATTATACATACACTTCAATAAAATTCCACGATTATGGGAATGATATCATCGCTCGTGCGTACGTACGGACTACGGCCTCCACAGCGCGATGAGATTCATTCTCCATGTTAACAATTCATGAATGATTATAAGGTATATATATACTGAATAATAATGAAATATATGACATAATAATGATACTGGATATATATATATATATATATATATATATGTCATCTACTTAATTCCATTCAATTCAATAAGGAAACGAAAACAGCGTTCACGCGTACGTACGGCCTACCGTCTCCATGAACGGTGTATTTCATTCCATTTATCGATCTATCATATATATATATATATATGTATATGATGAATATATATTATATATAAATCATGTTTTAAATTCTGGAATTAAGTAAATCAGGATATAAGTAATAATATCAAGAACAACAAGTCGAAACACGTACGACAAATGAAACGATTTTACCCAAAACTCTGCTTTAACATGGAATTTACAAAATAACGTCTAATATAAATTCATGAGTGAACCATATATGATATCATAACAATGAATATTATACTTTAATAATTCAATAACATTATTTAAATCATTATACAGGAGGTTCGGATACATACGAAGCATATCAGACATAAGGTAAGGGATAACTATTCCAATCTCGTTCTTATCCGAGATTGTTTATTCGTAAGTATTTACTGGGGTTTTTGTTATCATCCATGTAACTGTTTTCTAAAAATGTTTTCATGTATGTTTAATGGATTTTTTACCCATTTCTTAATTTTACCACATGTTATTAAAGGAATCTTACTTTTTTTTACTACACGAGGAACTTTTTGACTTTTCCGAAAAAAGTATGAGGAGATTGTTATTTTTAACTTATACGGTGTGAATGGAATTTTTATGGTTTTATAACGCCTTATTTTCATGAATCTTTCTCTATAATATTTCCTTACTATTTTCAACAAAATCCTTTTTCTTTTTAAATTGTATGGAATTTTGTGAAAAGAAAATGATTTTGAAGAAGAAAGGATATTTTCCTCAAGAATTCAGGTCAAATGTTTTATCAAAACCATTTTCCATCCAATATGAAATTATTTCATACGTGCATTTTTCATGTATAATGTCTATATGATTTACATGGTTCCAATATTTTATGATGAAATTATATATATTTTTTATATGGATTATGTTATGATGGGATGATGTTTATGAAACCCATTTTATTCTCTGGGTTATGATGAATGATTTATGTTTATGTTGTGGAACAAGTAATAATGATTTTAATATGAGATGGGTTGGACCTATATATCCCTATAATCCATTAGGTAAAGATTTATATCTTCTGAGATAGACATGGATGTAATGGTAAGTTAATCTTGTTCGGTGATACAGGACTGGAACGAGGAGTGAACTCGATTCAGAAATGGACTTTTTCCACTAAGATGGTCTTGGCATCAATGCCTGGGTTACTATGGAAATCATATCATGTGCTTAATGGTTTGAAACAATTACATCTTTTATTCCCATGCTATTTTATCATGATTGATATTCTTTTATGATATATGCCTTACGTACTTCCAAGATTTATGTCTTTGCTCAAGATTTTGATGTTTAGATTTTATGTTCAAGTTTTTGCATTCAAATTTTTATGGATTGTTTTATGTTCTCTATGTTTAACCTTACTGAGAATTTGAGATCACCCTTTTTATGTTTTCTTTTCCCCAAGATATAGAGAAAGGTTTTAGGTAAGAAAACCAAAAAGGGGAAGATCATTATGGGAGATGTTGAAGATCTTTCACCATGATTAGAAGATTTTGTTCCGAGTTTCCAAAGACACTAAACTAATATGGTCTTTGGGCGTCTATTTTTGTCATGTGTTAAGTATTCCTAAAAAGTAATTTAATTTCCATGTACGTCAAGATTTGGGTCTCTACAGTTGGTATCAGAGTGAAGGTTTAGTTAACCATTGGAAACTATGATGCGAAAACTTTAGTGAAATCTCTAGAGATATTTCTATGGTATGTCTAGGGATGTCCCTAAGGTTAAGTATACGTATAGGTTAGAGTCCTAGATTTATGTTGATGATCATGAATAACCTAGGGTGAACCTAAGGTGTCATGGATTAAAGAATTTTTGATAAGCTAGACATCTCATAAGTGACTTTTTATGATTATGTGGTTCTCGTTATTTTAATTGTTTCTTACACTATGGTTTCTGGTCTTGGTCAATGGAGGGAACGAGAAGGAATTCAGTTAACATTGATTCCAATGGAAAAATTGGTGACTATGATCAACGAAATTATGTAACACCTGGTGAGAAAGATATTGTGATTATGCCGAATCAGTCATCTAGATATATGATTAATAGGGTGAACTTTAGTTGTATTCCTAAGTCATCAAATAAGAGGACGATGGAATTTTATGCATGTTCGCATGGTGAGGAGCATAGAGAAAGGAAGATTGAGATTTCTAAAGAAGGGAAGAAGAACCTTGAGGAATACCTCAAACCGAGGGGAAGATGTTATCTATGAGGAGAAAAGTGTCATAGAGTGACAAACTGTTATGGAGTCCAATGTCTGATCTGTAGAGAACATGGGCATTACCCAACTCAATGCCCTGACCTAAGAAGTTACTTCTAAATCAAGGAAGGACCTATTCCATGCCAATAATTGAAGAGGATGGATTGAAGGGATTATGTATTGTAATTAAATAATAATGTTGTTGAGGTAATTTTATAGTATATAGAAAGATCTGTGTATTGGTCCATTGTGGTTTTCTATAAGAATATGGTACCGGTCACCATGAAAAGTAATTCAAATATTTTGGAAAGCAGATGATATGCGCTTAATAATGGGATAAGGATAAAATAAATTGGTTGATTGTATTCATGAGCTCATGATTGATATAAGGACTAAGTGATATCATGGTTTAAGTATATAGAATTTTTGGGATTTTGGTATGTGGAAAGAGTTAACTTTTGACAGCACTCATGTTTTCACTAAGGTTATATGGTAATTCACGTTTCAAAAGAATACATGATTAAGGTATTCACATGTTTGGAATGTGACCAACAAGATATATCTTATGATATATGGGGGATAAACGATGGTATCCACGTGCTTGTTATGTGACCTTTTCAGTAATTGTTTTCTTTATACTATGAGATTGGACATATGTATTTTGGATAAGCCTAAAGATTGTAATGGATTATGTTAGACATTATATATTATTGTTTAAGGATAGAACATGTTTTTCGATATTATTTCTAGAATATTATAATAGTATAGTTTTAGAAAAGGGACAACCCATAGGACATGAAAAAACCCATCGCATCAGACAAGGCTATGGGAATCGAACCCACAACCGAAGTGAAATAGGCCTTTATAACCTACCACTGGCCTAAAAGAAGTCCCTGGTTAGTAGAAACTAGTTTTATTTTATTAACCAGTATGATAGATGAAGTATAAGTCCATTTATGGAATCATATAAAATTAACATCCCCATAGATGGACTTATGTATATAAATTTTGATAAATTTATGTTTGAGACAGATGGAATGACCTATAATTATATCGTATGATCTGATAACACTTCACAGAAGACAAATTCAACTTCATTTCTTTAAGAGATGAAGTGGAAATTGTACGAGGCACAAACAATAGTGATATTGTACGAAAATCAAGTAAGTATTTCTTCTAATTCAATATTTTCAACTTTAGGGAAATGATATTGAAAACCAAAAATGTTGTCTCAGTGCCCTCATATACGATGAATCAGATGGTACCTTAGATCATCACAAATTTATGGCTTTTTGATTATTGGATTTTTCATAGCCACGTTCTCCACAACTCTCCATCAGAACATGATGGTTAGATTTCTCTTCGATATCTATATTTTCACCTATGTTCTCCTATGTGGAAGCCCAGTGATTAGTTAATTTGGGTAACAGTTACGTTTCAAACTTTAGTTTTTAAAGTTAAGTTTTTGTATTCCATTTTACGATGTGGGTTTCAATTAAAGAAAATTTCAAGTAGAAAACCATTTATAACCCCAACGAATTTCGAGGGAGAAATTCATTTTAAGGTGGGTAGAATGTAACAACACGAGATTTTATGAGAATTATTTTCTTTCATGTCTTTTGTTGTACGCTACACCATGATTATCTTGCACTATACGCAACACCGTATTTTCTTGAATTATACACAACACTATTTTTGGATCGTGTTACACACAATTTCATGTTCGTTTGATAGTAGTTATTCTATGAAACATTCAGTATATATATATATATTTATATATATTGAATGTATAAATGAAATATAGTTGGATTCTATTATACGAAACAAAAAGGAGTCTTTCACTACACTTAACCCTGACTTGGATTACATTACACGCAATCGTGACCTTCCACAATAGCGTGTGTTGTACGCAATACCGAGATTCACTAAACAACGATATGTTATTAAAATATTATATAAACTAGTCGTTATGAATAGTAATACCAACTCTTTGAAATTTTATGAATTTTATATTACAAAATGGAATTCATTTTTAGATTCAGAATATCGAAATTAGCATAGGGTGAATTTTTAGTATTTTTCTGAAAACTTTAAATTTTTGATGAATAGTTAAAACACTGGGTTACTATTTAAAACCTGACTTTTTATTTAAATAATTATTTATTTTATTTAAATTTATTTTTGGCCAAAAATTTATACATAATACATATATATGTTCAATGTAATTCATTGAAGTTATTTTATAATAATTTTAGATATATAAAAATTTTATTGAACTTTTCACCGTCTTTTACCCACCTACTAGGAAAATATAAAAATTTACATAAAACCTAATTTTACCGCTTCTGTGAGTGGAATTTTGAAAATATGAGAGACACGGTTAATATCAAGGAGAATAATGTGGTTCAATAAGATAAAAATAATTTTTTGTAAATAGTAACTTTTTTACTTTTATTTACCACGGTTAAAAGTAAATAGGGTAATTAAGGGTAAAATGATATTGTTATTACCCTCACACATGTCCTAATTCTATTGGATAAGTATAATTCGTCCAAAAACAACTTTAGGAATATAATATTATTATTTAGGTCCACTTGTATTAGATTAGTACATTCATTATTATTTTATTTAAAAAAGAGTTAAAATAGTTAAAATCAATGTTTAATAACTAAAACATTTTTAATAAAGGGTCATACATAAGATAAATTCGACTATAAATATTAATTAGATATATAGAAATATTTCCTACCTAATGGTATTTTATTTATAATTTTTATACATTAAATAATTTAATTTATTTATGACACAATGGTGATGCAGTAATTACCTAAATAATGAAATATTAAAATAATTGATATTATAAATACCCAAATAAATGTAATTTGAGACTTATTATGAATTAAAATAATTTATAGGTAAATATGAAATTTTAGTATTGGTGTGATTAATGTTTTTCGAAGTAATCATGTTGTTATGATTTTCACAAAAATCAATGACCAAATAGTGTCAAAATTGACATAAAATAGTGTTTAAAACAAATATTATATTATTAATTGTTATAATATTCTTAAAAATCTAAGGATCGGCCAAATAACATAGATAAAGTTATATATATAAATAAATAACCACTTGGGTTTTTTTCTTGTTATAGTAAGTTTATTAACCATATAGTGTAAGAAAACAAGAAGACACGATAAAAGTTAAATTATTTAACTTAGAGTTAAATCTAAAAGATAAGGTTATAATAGTAACCTAAACTTGTCTAAATCCTATTTGTTGAAAGGGTTTTAACCCATACCCACTTTAGGTTCTAAATAAATCAATTTGGAGCTATTATCAACCGAATATGACTTTATTATATAATAATATTTTAAGTTTTTCCAAAGGTGCCCCTCTCCTCCATTATAAAAACGGAACCCCTTCCCTCTTCTCCTCACACTCTTTTGAGCCATGCATGTCGAAAAACCCATGAAAATTAATTTTATAAATCTCTCTAGTTACATCATAGAGGTTTTGGTCTTCTCAAAATACCAACTCTAGTGCCCTAAGAAGAAGCTTAAAGGAGGTGCGTCGAAGAAGAGGTAATCTCTTCTTCCGATTCTCTCAAGTTTATTTCTTCTTATACTTATTATTCTTCAGTTGTCTCATGATAAAGTAATAACATCAGTATTAATTATATACTGATAAGTTATTATAAATATGAAACAACCGTATTTCACCTTCTATTCATCCTACGAAAAATGAAATCACCGCGCGTGCGTACGTACAGAATATCGTCTCCACACCGTGGTGTAATCTGTTTTCGACCACCACCTTATTTGGATGGGTATAATGGTGTAAATAAATAACTATTTATGATTATTGTAAAGTGGTATTGATTCTGAAATATTATACATACACTTCAATATAATTCCATGATCATGAGAATGATATCATCACTCGTGCGTACGTTCGGACTACCATCTCCACAACTCGATGAGATTCATTATCCATGTTAACCATTCATGAATGATTATAAAGTATATATATACTGAATAATAATGAAATATATGACATAATAATGATAATGGATTTATGTATGTATATATGTAGTTCATCTACTTAATTCCATTCAATTCAATAAGGAAACGAAAACAGCGTTCATGCGTACGTACGACCTACCGTCTCCATGAACGGTGTATTTTATTCCATTTCTTGATATATCATATATATATGTATATGATGCATATATATTATATATAAATCATGTTTTACATTATTTAATTAATTAAATCAGTATATAAGTAATAATATCAAGAACAACAAGTCAAAACACGTATGATAAATGAAACGATTTTACCCAAAACACTACTTTAATATGGAATTTACAAAAAAAAACGGGTAATATAAAGTCATAAGTGAACCATATATGATATAATAACAATGAATATGATTATTTATAAGTCAATGACATTATTTAAATCATTATATAGGAGTTTTGGATACATACTAAGCATATCGGACATAAGGTAAGGGATAACTATTCCAATCTCGCTCTTATCCGAGATTGTTTATTCGTAAGTATTTACTGGGGTTTTTTATCATCAATGCCCCTATTATCTAAAAATGTTTTCATGTATTTTTGATGGCCTTTTTACCCATTTTTTTAATTTTACCACATGTTATAAAAGGAATCACACTTTTTTTTACCACACGAGGACCTTTTTGATTTTTCCGACAAAAGTACGAGGAGAATGTAATTTTTATCTTATATGTCGTGAATGGATTTTTTACGGTTTTATAACTACTTATTTTCATGAATCTTTCTCTACAAGATTTAATTAATATTTTAAACAAAATCCTTTTTCTTTTAAAATTGCATGGCATTTTGTGAAAAGAAAATAATTTTGAAGGGGAAAGGATATTTTCATCAAGAATTCATGTAAAGTGTTTTATCAAAACCATTTTCCATCCAAGATGACATTATTTCATATGTGTATGTTTCAAATATAATGTCTCAAAGATTTACATGGTTCCACTTTTCTTATATTGAAATGATATCCATTTTTTTATATGGATTATGTTATGATGGGATGATTTTTATGAAACCCATTTTATTCTTTGGGTTATAATGAACGATTTATGTTTATGTTGTGGCACAAGTAAGAATGATTTAAATATGAGATGGGTGGGACCTATATCTCCCTCCAATGCATTGGTTAATGGTTTATATCTCATGAGATAGACATGGATGGAATGGTAAGTTAATCTGGTTCAGTGATACAAGACTAGAATGAGGAGTGAACTCAATTCAGAAAGGGACATTGTCCTCTAAGACGGTCTTGGAAGCAATGCCTTGGCTACTATGGAAATCATATCATGTGATTAATGGTTTTCCATAATTAAATATTTTATTCCCATGCTATTTTATCATGATTGATGTTCTTTTATGATATATGCCTTACGTACTTCCATGATTTATGTCTTTGCTCAAGATTTTGATGTTTAGATTTTATGTTCAGGTTTTTGCATTCAAATGTTTATGGATTGTTTTATGTTCTCTATGTTTACCCTTACTGAGCATTTGAGCTCACCCTTTTTATGTTTTATTTTCCCTAGGATATAAAGAAAGGTTTTAGGTAAGAAAACCAAAAAGGGGAAGATCTTTATGGGAGATGTTGAAGATCTTTCACCATGATTAGAAGATTTCGTTCTGAGTTTCCAAAGACACTAAACTAATACGGTCTTTAAGTGTCTATTTTTGTCATGTATTAAGTATTCCACAAAAGTAATGTAATGTCCATGTACGTCAAGATTTGGGTCTCAAAAATGAATTCTTTTTAATGTTGTGGAAAAAATATGAATGATTTCAAAATTTGATGGGTGGGACCTATATCCCACTCGAATGCATTGGGAAATCATAAATTTTATATGGTCTTATAGCATACACAATTTTCTAGACCATGCCGGAGAATTAGTTTGTGCATTGGTTGTTAGTGCATTACTAGAAGAATAGTGTGCATCGGTTGTTAGCCAAATTTTGATAAATGAAGGTACATGGGTAGTTATTCCAATTCCAATATCATGATAGTACATGGTTTGTTAGACCAAGTTAAAAAAACAAGAGGGTATAAATATTATTAGTTGAATAATGAAAATAAGAGGGTATAATTGTTGTTATCCCAATTATAAAACAAGAGTGTTCAGTGGTTCTAAGCCAAGCATATAAAAATTGGGTACAAGAGTTATTAGCTCAATTCCTAAAAAAATATGGTGCAATAGTTGTTAGAGAAATATCGAAAACTAGAGGGTTGATATTTTGTTATCCAATGCCTGAAAACAAGGCAGTACATTGGTTTTTAGTTGAAGACCATTAACATGAGGATATATGTGTTTTTAGACAATCCCTGAAGTTGGAACAGGGGCGGTCAACCTAATAAGAACATTTTATGAATTTCTTGCTGATTATATTTGGAATAATGTTTTCTTTTCATTATTGTATTACATATGATTATGTATTATTCCAATTAGATTCTATATAAATACATGTTTGTAGATTTTATTATGATACTTGTCTTCTGAACTTCATATTATTATGTCATGAATTATTATTATGATATTTGACATGAAAGGTATGAGTAGAAAATTATATCTTCATGTGCATATACCACTATATTCATGTTATTATAACTTATCTGTTTTATTAAACTTATTCATTTTCTGAAATGACCAATTCATAGGTTTCATTTTCCAAGTTATGAAGAATGGTTGTATGTTGTAATCATATATGGAAATTTCATTGAAGGAAGCATTGAGATCATTCACCATGTTAGAAGACTAGATTTTGTGTTTACAAAGACACTAAACTATTATTAACATCTAGAATGGGTTCATGTAATGTAATAAATATTCAAACAAAATTATTTAAGATAATTTTATTATAATCCTTGATCACTCTAGTTTGTATCAAAGGAATGGTTTTGTAATCCTTCAGAAACTAGGTTGAGAAATAATTAGTGGGATCCATCAAATAATTTTAATTATATATTCGGGGATTTATCTAAGGATAAGTCTAATGATGAGTCAATTGTTAAGAAAATGTACTTTAATTTAGATAAATTATTGAGATCATGTTTTACAAAAAATTAAAATCTTTTTTGGATACTACAAGAGGATGTGTCTCTAGAACAAATGTACATATGGGAAATATCTATGAAAACCCCATATTAAGCATGATCCGATCAGGGACTAGTGCACAACAATGGTCCATATTTTCACCTAGTTTTACACTCTCATTGGATATGATTTATAGCTTCAAAAATTAATCATTCAAAATCATGAAGGATTTTTTTATAGTATGACTATAAAAGATGTAGAATAAACAAAAAATGAAATAGTTTGAAAAAACGTGTCATGGTTTTGACACCATATTATATTTTATTCAAGATTATGTGTTTCCCAACTAATGTTAGTGATTATAGATGTATTTTTTAGTTTTAGTTAATGTCTAGAATAATATAAAACCATGTGAATGATGAATGAGAGGCAAAAATAAGTGATGTACTAATTCAAAACATATTATTATGGTACCTATAAATGAGAAAATTATAGTTATTCTCACATAACATTCCAATTCTATGAATTAAGATTAATATCAAAGTGAACAATGGAAGGAATCATGTTCTATTTATTCCTTTATATAAAAACTTCTCTATTTTTTCATGGTTACACCTATTGAGTAGTTTTTGATAAATAGATTAGTACCATCAAAATGATAATTTTTTTCTTTAGTGTTCAAAGAAAGAAAAAATAATTTTTCCAATTTTTACTATAGAAGGTGAATATGATTAATTGTAGAAAATTTATGTATACATGTGGGATTAAGAATAAACATAATCTATGTAATGGGAATAGTTTTATGTGTTATTTCTCATTATGTACATCCCATTTATTTTACTATAATGGTTAGAGATGAAATTATGAGAGCATACATATAAGGATGATGAATCTTTGGGTACTTATGATGAAAAATTTACAAGACTTGTGAGGTTCAATTTGGGTATTATAATTCACCATGAATGTAAATATTAATAAGTCTCCAATAAATTAAAATATATATTTGAAGCGAGTTATCTGTATAAATATTTGGATACATTAAAATATGTTTTTATGTGTTATTATGTTAAAAATAGGGGTAGGAGTTATATATCAATATTCTAGTTTTGATAAGTATTAAAAATGGAATTCAAAAGAACATTTGTGAACTATATAGTGAAGAAGATAATCCATCATTTATTCTCAAAGTGTGGAAACAAACATGTAGTTAATTTTATTAATGGTACTAGTAAATATTTTAGGTGTTGAAATTAAAGAAATTTCATGGGAGAAATAATAAGTGATTTGAAAAAGCTATATAATGATGAAAATAATGAATAAAACCAACAGAATTCCAATCCAAATTATTCGTATTCTAATTTTATGTAGATTGGGAATTATGAATAACAGTTCTAAAATTAGATGGTTAATAAGAGTAATCAAGGTCAAAAACCACTGATGACTATGTACAAAGGGAAAACATACAGAATCATAGAAAATTATTTGAATCATACACATTTTGGAACTTCAAAGTGGGGAGTTTCATGGGGGATTTTTGGAATATACAGTCTATAAATTTTTTTTCATATTATATTGGAACTTGAGATGATTATGTGATTTGATTTTTTCTATCTGCATGGATTCTGGAATAATGAAATCACATTAATACTAAACCAGGACATGGATGATCATAAGCTTTTAATTGGATTTTTTACTAAGATATGATCATATTTAAGGAATAAAGGGAGATTGATATATTGGTTTCATGTATGCATTTAACAAGTTTTTATGATAATTCACGTTATAATCATGTTTCCTAAATGTAAAAGATAAATTTATTGACATTTTGGGAAATGTGACATTCAAGGGATACATTATGATATATGCCGGAACAATGTAAATATGATTTCAGGATATTTTTTTAACTTATTTATTTTCATTTTGATTTTCATATTTACGATGGATTTAATGATAACCATTTATTTAATGGTTTATGTAAAACCTAGGATGAGGTCTTATAGATTAATGTACTACCTTTCGAAATGAGTATTTATGCATATCGGATTACATGTAGAACCCTTTTTTCTCTGATGGAAACTATATACTGATGGAATGACCATAGATCTCGCAACCTGTTAATAATTCTGAAATGAAAAATTATCCATAATTTCATGGATTAATTGATAATAAGTAAATTTATCAATGCACAACCAACAAGTGATATTGTGTATATGGAATTGAATGAAATCATGTAAGTATATCTCTTTGTGAAAATTCACCAACTTTATGAAACAAGTCATGAAATAAAATTGTATTTTATTATCATTATTTTTTATGATATCAATGAGATTTTTTAATACACTTAGGGTTAGGTAATTTTGATGTTTAATTACCCTTAATTTTTTTCTCTAACAGTCTCCATTAGTATGTGGGTGTTAGTTCTCTCCTCATTGTTCATTTCTTAAATTACCGCCTATGTTCTCCAATACTAAAACCTGGTAATAAGATACATTTGGAAACAATTATGATTTAAAAATTCCTATTTTAATTGATTTTTAATATTCAATTTTATTATATACTTTTTAGTGAAAGGAACTATTCGGTATTTAAACATTGATAACCCATGTGAATTTTGGGAGTCAAATACATTTTATGGAGGGTAAAATGTAACACCCATAGTTTTAGGAATTTTTTTTTCAAATAAATGAAAATTACATGGTGGATTTAATTTAAGTATACACCATTTTAAGATTAAATTATATGAAAAACTATTTTTCTATTATGTTCCACTCAATACCATATTATTTTGATAGCTTCTAGTAAGTGAAAGGCCGAGACATACCGAACTAAAATATAATATTAATATTATCATCAAAATATTGTTATCATTATCAACTAGTTATTTGAATTGATTATTCGTAAATGGTTAAAAAAATTATGAAAATATGGTATACACATGTATATATAAATAGTTCTTTGATTCCTAAATAATGTAAAATTAATATAATAATTATTCCAAAATATTAAATTGATTTTTGAAAACATTTTTTCCATGAACATAGACTTTTTATCCGAATAAGTAAAATAAAAAAAATTTGATGATTGATTTTAATGTAATTTATTTATATTATATATTTATTAATATATTTAACATTAATCATATTTCTATTCAAGAATATAGATAAGAATAAATAAATTTTTACACAAAAAAAGATATATTTTTTTAAATGGCATTTTTGTCAATTTTAATGGCACACTTATTTTACAAATAAGCTTTTCAATTTCATAAACTATATTTAAATATAAAAATATTATATTTTTTATTTTATTGTTAAATTTATCTGAATATGAATTTGTGGTCTTTTTCTAAGAAGTATCAAATTTTAATGAATACTAAAGAATACTACCATTAAATTAAAATTTTCTTTTTTGTATAATTTATTCATGTAGTAAAATAATTTATCTTATTTGGTTATATGTGATATTTAGTTCAATTAAAAATATATTAATCGAAATTTGTTCAGTGGAATCAATTTTAGTATTAATTTTAAAATTAACACATTTTATACATTTGATCTTCTTTCCATAAAAACCAACTTCCATAAAATGACTAAAAAGAAAATTTTAAATTATTTTATACCAAATCTATTAGCTTAATCTAGTAAAATATATGAAATATTTAAATCAAAATAATTTATAATTTAAAATAATGAAAACAAATTTTTTACCATAATGATTAGAGAAAATGTTAAAATTAATCAAGATAACTAAGAAATAATTAAGTTAACTTAGGGACTAATCTTGAATGAAAATGGATAAAATGAAATAGAAACTTGTAAAAACCATGTTTTATGGAAATATACCTACCATATACCAACTTTTATCAAACCATTATCATTATTTGAGGCACAATTGGAATGGGTGAACTCCAAATATTTTTTTGACAATTTTGGTATTTAGAAGAATTCGACCCCTCCACCGTTATAACAGGGAATAACCCTCGCACAATATTGGTATCTATCAAGCCATTAGGATAGAAAAAACACTAAAGAATAACATCCCAATATGATTTGTTCAATTATATATGCCTTTATATTGGATGAAATCCATGCAAGGGGATCTTTTGGGGTAAACCAAAAGCACATACCCTAAAAGAGTCAACATCCAATAATAATTTTTTGTTTTATTTCTTATTTTAAACCTATAATTAATTCAATATAATGATTATATAATTATCTACATTAAATATATGTAACTATATTTTATTTTTCTATGTGTATGACTCATAACCAAAAACACATTTCTATCAAATGGGATACACAATCACCATTAGTCAGTATGGCTCACTACCGTCTCATGATGCGATGTGATTCATTCACACATTACATGGATTGTATTAATGATGGTTTTAAAAGTAAAATAAGTTATATAAATGACATAAAAACAGAAATTTTAATTATATTATATAAATAAATTAATATAATTGGATTTTATTCTTTTAATATGACCTGATTTTGGAAACATCGTTATAGAATATACACAACATACCTTCTCTAGGAATGATGTATTTCATTTCGTATAACTAATTTTATTAGTTACTATTAAAAAAAATATATTGAATATATATTATATTTATATCCTGGATATAATTATGGATATGATTATATCATTATCGAAATAATAGGACCAATGATAATAAGTCAAAACTTGTACGGAAATCATAGTGTTTCATACATGGAACATAACATAAATATGGAATTATTAATTAATGCGTTATATAAAGTCCTAGGTAACATATATATGGTATTATTTATATGAATATTTTTTCTTTTATGTATTTATAATAAAATTATACTTATAATAAAATATTATTTAATGATTACAACAAGAGTCAAGAGTTGGGGAAAGAGGATTTATAATATCACATTCATTTTTCTAAGACATATGCCATATTTCCCACTCATTTTTAATGTGTGTTGTATACACTCCCCTATGATATTTTATATAAAAAATTTAATATATTTCATAATATTTAGAGTCATACATGATTATATGATTTCTTTTAAACATGATTGGAATGTTACTCATGAAGTAATGGATTTAAATCTCACTTTTATGTTTTGTGAGAAACATGATATATTTCCAAACTCATTCATCTAGGTGGTGTATATAAATCAAATTAATTTATTTTATTATTCGACTACCAAATTTTTTTTAGTATTTAATTTTCTGTTTTAGGATTTCTCTTTCATAGTTTTATAGTTTAAAAGATAGCAATTTAGTAAAATAATATTGTCCTAATATTCCATTTTTGAGACACATGTTCTATTATACACCTATTTTATTTTTTTAAAGAGTATTTACTACCCCATTTAAGTTTTATGTCTTGAATAACTTTATGATAATGATATTTTAATCATCATTTAATGTAATTATTTTAAAGGTATTTTTGATTCAATCTTATCAATGTGGTAATTATTTTTCTACAATCTCGTCGTTTATCGACATTATATGTAATTATTCTTTCAT
This sequence comes from Viscum album, assembly GCA_963277665.1. Taxonomy (NCBI): domain Eukaryota; kingdom Viridiplantae; phylum Streptophyta; class Magnoliopsida; order Santalales; family Viscaceae; genus Viscum; species Viscum album. Next base: position 1,708,292,831 of record OY728150.1, read on the forward strand.
TCATGAAATGTAATTATCAATGTCTCAAGAATTAATTTTAAACTTACAATACTATGGTTTTTTTAAATATTTATGTAATTTTAACATTTTTTCACTTATTGGTATTTATGTTAATTAAGAATGACTTCTTTTATAAAATTTGACCTTATAACACTTTTCAGTCTGAAATGTGTTTTATTCAAAAACCATGATTTCTAAAAATGATCCCAAAAATGTTTCTAAATAATATTTTAATCTAATTTTATATTATAATTATTTTTTAAAAAATAATTTTTTAAAAAGTGTTTAAAATGCATTTCAAATAATACATTATATGTTTTCGTGGTTATTTTCAAGGAAAAATGTTTTCATTTTTTTATGATTTTAAATGAATATTTCAAAGTAGAAAGTATATTTCAATAAATAATGATTTAAATTATTGTTTAATATTAGTTAAAACGTTTTCATTGTTGTTTTTAGAGAAATTTATTTTGAAAAAAAGTATTATTTAAAAATGATTTTCAAATAAATGATATTTTCTATAAAAGATGCTCTATTGGATATTTCAAAATAACTCTTCATATATGATAATATATTTTATGGGTTAAATTGGATATGATACAAGGAAACCATTATAATTCAATATTTTATTAGTTTATATTGATGATTTTAAAATTTTAATAAAACACATTTTTCTTCCATGGGTTCTACCATGATAAAATGCTTATAAAACCTACTTACCTTCATGGGTTATTCGAAGATGAAATGGTTATGAAACATGTAAATTCCAAAAAGGTTAAGAAATTATGAATTTCTGATGGTACCCATTTCATCTCCTAGTTTATCATGTGATATTTCTGATAGACTACCATTACAATGGGTCATGATATGTTGATTGTTTTATTATCTTGTATCACACAACTGTATGATTTCATCATGTGACATGTGATACATACATCTTCCTCCAATGAATTTTTTAATTATAAGTGTAATATTAGCTCTGAGGGTACCACTATTGTTATCTGAAGCTCAAAATATGAGGGTTCATGGGAAGTTTCCCCAAGTCTGATGATAACAGGGTACAATGCTTGTTATCCCAATCTTGAAAGCAAGAGAGTACATAGGTTTTTATCCCTATCCCAAAATCAATAGGGTAAATTTTAGTTAGAACAACATATAAAATAAGAGGGAACATGGGTTTTTTCCGAATACATAAAATAATAGGATACACTAGTTGTTAGACCATGCCTAAAAACAAGAGGGTACATGAGTTGTTTTCCATTTCTGAAAAAGGGGTACATGAGTTCTAATACAAACATATAAGATAAGAGGGGTACATCGTTTGTTAGCACAATAATGGAAAATAGGGTACATTGGTTGTTATACCCATCCTTAAAACAAGAGTTCACACATGTTGTTATCCCAAGCCCAATAATAAGAGGGTACAATGTTTTTTTGTCTAAGAAGGAATCTTGTACAGGAGTGGTTAATGAAAGAAAAACCCATTATGAATGTATTTTTGTGTTGGTTTTCCCTAATAATTTTTATTCCTAGATGTACAACAAATATCAATGACCTTTTTTAATGTTATTATATCATTTCTTATGTTCATTGAAATTCATTTGATTCTCTTCATATAAACAACCAATGATTATTCCACGACTCATGATTATTGTATTTAATTTTCATGGTATGATTTTAAATTATTGTGCTCATTTTCGTATACCCTTAGGTTCATTTTATGCATACATATCTCATATTTTATAACCTAATGATAATCTAATCTCACACTTTCTAATTTTTTTTCATGAGGTCATGAAGAATGGTTTTATGTTATACTATTAAAAGTGGAGTTAATTGTGGGAAACAATGATGATATTTATCAATGTTATATCATTATGTTCCATGATTTCAAATACACTAAAATATTATGGTCCTCTAGATTGTGTTTATGTAATGTCATTAATATTAATAAACAATTATGTTATATCTATGTAATAGAATCATAATTACCTATATATCACCATATTAATATATGTTTCCCATATGATATAAATAATTAATTATGTAATAATAACCAGTGATAATAAATTGGAATTTATATCATTTAAAAAAATTTCACAATACATAATATCAATAATATATTAATTGGTGTTCTGACCATACCCAGAGGGTATTGATCTGCAATTACACCATGCCTGTCTCTATAGTCTAGGGGATGGATAAAATCACAAAAATTCATAACCTAAATGGGAGAGCTTTTCCTAATGTACCAATACACACACAAAACCTACCATATCAATAAAAAAGGTAGAGTAATAATTATAGAACATGAAATATCTATAGTGTAACAATGTATATGAAAAATCTCTATGGTGTACAAGATAATTAGATTAAAAACTAAAAGTAAAGAGTAAAAATAAAATCATTACCATATAGATGTCTCAAACTAATAAAATTGCTAAAGTAATGTGTCTGAGAGAGACCATGACATAATCTCTAAGACCTGACCACCATACATCGTTCAAGGCACTTGGTTTCCCTAGTCAACTATATAATCTCCACTAACTCATATTTCATCTACAAAAAACAAGACGCTTGCAGATTACGACCAATTAGGTTTGTGTATATACAAAACCAGTAGGATTCCTTGAATGAAAAAGGGGGGTAAGTATGGGACATGATAGAAATATATAAATGATATAATTATAAATGCAATCCAATAGAGTAATAAATATCTAATAAAATTGATATACATATATATATGATAAAAATATAAAAACCTAAACAAGAGATAAGGGGATCACCATATCGAGTTGCATGTTATGAAAAGTGTACCAATTGTTCCAAAAGACCTTCATGGATGCCCAAAAACTAATGTTTCTATCCATACATGTTACCATATTGAGGGATCATGCCCAAAAAATGTTCCACAAATTTGTAGGGGGCATAATCATTGAGCAGAGGTGCTACTCCCTAGTGATTCAATGGTTTTCCACTCAATTTAAGGGGAATTTCCCCTATCTTATGGGGGGGTAAAACACTGTATATAAAGGAACCATACAATAATTATAAGGGTTATCACTCAGTATCTAGAGGACCCTTTCCCAAAACCATATGGTGGGTACTAATTTATGTTAGGAGGACCCACATTCTATCAGAGAGGTGGTACCTCTCTATAAGTAGAGGACTCACACAATGATATATTTTGGTGTGAAACATAGTATAATGATATTGGAATGAAACACTATTTCCCTATAATAATACATCATAGTTTATAGAGGACCCGAACCCTACCCAATATGTGGTAGTACTCAGTAAAGAGAGGACATGTACCCTAATTATTCTGGGGGTATACATGGTAGACGTATTGGGGACCCATTCCCTAATTACATAGTGGTATCATTCAATTTAGGGGGGCACAACATTACCAACAAATGATACTACATAATTTGAAGATATATGACCTGATACCATATTATTTTAGGGTGATACCAGTATTAGGATCCTTCCTAATCACAATAGTCATGAAGTGCCACCTATAGAAGAATCCTATTAATAGCATCTCACATATAATATCAAAATCTTCAATTTAGGTCACCATCACATTCTATGAGTAAAAAAGTTTACATATTTTTCTCTTATGACAAAATTCACGTTCAAATGAGTGGTAACATAAAGGTTGATGTTTCTATAGATGATAAGTATCAGAACATGTTGTGTAAGGGGTACCATATGGAATGTGGTCCCAATTCACCACAAACATGTGTCTTTTTCAGAACAAATATCACAGATCATTTTGGTCTACATGATGATTATAGGATCCACATGATTTAAATGAGACACTCATTTTCCTTCCCATGTTCTCGAGTCCGGTTTCTATATTTCTTCTTGGGAATGTGTAATTTGGTACATGGAATGCCTATGATCATGACTTCCCAAACAAGATCATTCACATATGATTTTCAATGCAACATACCTACTAGTGGAAGGGAACATGATGTGTTTCCCATTTATATGACACGATATATTTTATTTCATGTAAAAACCAAGCCTCTATAGCCATGTAACTAAATTTTGGGTGTCCATCAGACTACATGTCATATAGTTTAGAATATTATATAAAATCATATATGTTCTTTGTACAAAAATATATAGAGTCTATGCCTTTAATTGATATATTAACCACCAAAAAAGTGGAATATTTCCCTATTCATCATTTCTAGTCATTTGGTAGTTGTAAATAAGATTCCCAATTCATCCATGGGGGTTTCTCTTACATCATGTGTGTCTCATGCACTATGCACACCCAGACTTTACTTTTTTTGTTTCTTATTAACCAAACCTTCAATAGAAACATAAAAATAATCCCAAACCATCCTTTTTTCTTAAATCCACTCATTTAATGTGATTAAACTGAATAGATGGGTTTGATATAACTCGATCATGATCTGAATTTTTGAGTAATGGGGCTCTAGTAAAATAGGTAAGAACACGATGAACATGTGGTTGATAAGAACCAATGAAAATGATTAAAATGTTATTGGCTAATATTTTATGACCAACAGACACATGTAGGGATATCTGGGGTAAAAAAACATAATATTTCAATGCAATCTATACATGGATGTATACAGAGACATAAAATTGGGTCAGATTAATTAAATGGGTGATCATTCTCAAACAATTTAATAAAATGTGTCAGATCCACACAAAAAGTCATACATTATTTTTCTGCTGTCATCTTTGATGAACATGATCACCAATTATGGAAATAAGTAATTATGGTCATTGTATCTATATATTCCTCTATTTGGATTATCATTTTCATATGACCTTGATTCTATAATGAATGTAAGAAGAATGCCAATCGATTCTCCTAGGTATTATGCAGCTAATGTTTTGGAATAGTGAAAATAGAGTAACTATAGGCAAAATAATAATTTGGGTAATAAAAATGTAAAATACATTTAATTATTTTTTAATATTACTGCACCCCCCCCAAATCACACATTTATCTAAATGCCACATGATTACCTATTACAGGTTGTGACTTGTGTAAAAATTACATTCTAGACAGAAGCATGAACTTATATTTATGAGTCGATATTTTGATTATGATTTATCCCATTTATTAAGAAACCATATTTGAGTAATATAAAATATATTTACTATTTTTATAAAATTATATTTGGGAACATTAGGCTTTAGAATCATATGTTTTGTCATCACATAACTCCAAATATATATATATAATAATATTTCAAATACATATAAGGAAACAATCGGATCACTGTAACATTGAATTATTCTAAAGTTTTTTCCCAATAAATAAAAAACAAAAAAAATAGATACATTATGAGCCGACATATAGATTTACCACACCTAGGATCTCCCAAGCCTGGTCTCATTCTTCCAAAACACAAAAAACCAATGTAATAGTCCATCCACCATGGGTCCTAACATGATGATCCATGATCGCCACCAGGAGCTCTTAAAGAGTGGTTCTATCCTTGACTCCATCTCACACTTTCCAAAAATATGTTTTGGGTCTAGAAAATATATACTCATCCATGACACGTGGAAGTCATCCTCAAGACACTCCAACTATGTGCATAGGGAGATGTTTTAAGAAACGTACCCAACCCTCTACAAGATATACAACAACCCAATTGACCTCTTTGATAGCATGACTCCATAGATGATTCTATTTAATACTCATCATGGGGACAATATTTTGAAAACATGGTTTACCTACTCAATCTCCAAGGTCATATAAAACTATTCAATGTAATATTAATTACTTCTCAGATCTATCTTAATATACACATAGATGACATAGACCATGTCTTCCATCACCTAGACCATTCATGGACACAGAAAAGATTCCTCCCCAATTTCTTTACAAGCCAAGAGTGTCATGTAGGGTCTTAATGCATTATATAAAGATAATTGTGTTGTATTTATTATTTTATAAAAAATCTAACAAGGGAATGTGGCCATCTCCACTCTAGAAAAAGTAGAACCCATTAGCCAAAATATTATCCCCCAACAACTAGCTAATGTTCATGATTTCCCATTATTATGGGGGTGATAAGTTATACCCATCGACATTTGGGTCCAAAATTAAACTTGAAGTCCTCTACACAATGGGGATTTGAACCTCACATCTGGTTATGGGATATTATTTAAGGGAACTAAATGAATAAAAATAATATCCATTATGCACATCTTCCCCAAACATAATATTAAATTATTCATCATGACATAAAAGAATATTTTTTATAATATTAGTTGTTAATATATCATATAGAGTGTGTCACGAGCAATTGGTGTTCACAGATTCCATTTTATGAAGTCCTAGAAATGCCATCCCATTTTATATTTGGTATATCAATAGGCTATATTAAACTTGAATGAACCTATCACTCAGCCTTTGCCTACTGAATGTTGAGCCACCACGAGATGAACACAACCAAGCACTATCTCCTTATGGACCACCGAAACAAACATTGAAGTTATCTTTACATCATCACCACATTGAGATAAAATCCAATGGAGATATGTGAAACTCTATCATCACCTCCTCCAATAACATGATTAGGGGAAACATCTACCATAGGAAAATGATAACAAGGATTCGTCCTTCATAGAATCAGTAGAGTGAATATCTCAAGGACATCTATTTTATAAGATCTCACAGTTGATATCCCCTAAAATTGGTTATATAACATTATTAAAGTGTTAATAGTCAACACTAACAACTAAATAGAAGGTGAAACCTCGTGGTAAAACCACAATTAGCTTCATGAAAGAGAACTTCTTAGATTACTCCAGAACCAAATAATTCTTGGAATTACAACTATTGGCATCTGCTACCACATTTCTCTTCCTACGTGTATATACTATCAAAATGTCTTAATCCTATTTGAAATCAAATATGATCATTTTAGTCATGATGAAATCTCTCTATGTGATGATATACCACATAATTTGATCATCTAAGTAAACCAGAAAGCACTCTCCCAGAATATAATGCCTCCAGATCATATGGTACAAAGTTACCACTACCGGATCTAGGTTATTATTAATGTAGTTATTCTCACAGAGTCTTAATTCTCATGACTCATGTGTGAAAAAATAATTTTATCTTCATCGTCAAAAATCCCAGCTCAGATCCTATGGCATCAGAATACTCTATGTACTCCACACCCTCCTCCAGTTGTCTCAAAACAAGAGTACTTGTCAACCTCAACCTCAGCATCTCAATGGACAACTTATAAAACTCATTCTTTGTAAATTGATTCCATTTATATTTCATTGAACTCAAATTTGTTACAATCTTATAGAATTCTTCCACAAAAATCATTTATTAACCATTTGAGGTAAGAATACTCTACACCTTGGACATGCTCTTGGGTGTCTCCAAAGAATGTATAGAGTCAATATTTACCCGATATACTACTAAACCATGAATAGGGATGAAATTACCTAGAAAATAAATTTCATAAATCATAACTCTAACTTTTAAGGGTTTCAATATTGTTGGTATGTCAGAAGAAAATCTAGGTCCACACTCAAGTGGTGTTAACACTGCTCCTTTCCTGCATAGTATACAAGTATGCATTTAATGAATTAAACTAAAAACTTTTCCATATATAAGTAGAATATCCAGTTATAAAATTAATAAACATGGTGGGGAAATTTGTTAATCCAAAGAGAATAAAAAATAACACATTGTGTTAGTTGTGAAATTTGAGTTCTCACTTTGCAATATCATCTGTGTGAACCGTCAACTGGTTGTAGCTGGACTCATGTTCGATCATCCAAAAGCATATCATTCCCCACAAACGACAAAAGTGGTTGTCAATCCAATTCATGGGTTACTTATTCTTTACCACTTATTATTTTAGAGGTTTATAATCCCTTTAAATCCACAATCTCTCATTCACCTTATCCCACACAATACTGGAACTGCCCTAGGGTACACACTAAGCCTAATTAAACCCTTCTCTCTACATTCGTCAAAACTCCAACCGCTTATCCCGGGGCTTGGTAGATTATTTATTATATTATTAGATCATATGAGTGTGGTACATGGATTTATGTTGATACAAAAATCCATTTTCCACCTTAGAGGTGGTCCTAAAACGTCATTGGGGAATGCATCTATAAAATCATGCGTGACTAAAGGAAACCAGATACATGAGGAGCTTATTTCACCATTGGATACACTTTCCAACATATGGGCGATGGGTTCCCTCTTTCTTCTCCGAAAAAAAAAATTCATCCCACCTTGAGATCCCTCTCATCCACAAAGGAAAGTCTAATTCCATCATTGTGAATGAATTTGACTCATCTACGATGATAGTGAATATGGGATTTTACTTTGGAAAAATAATCCATACCCAATAAGAAATCATATGGTTCCATTGTGATGTCCAAAATGTCCCACATGAAACTATATCCTCCAAGATATAACTCACTCTATTAGATGATAAATTATATATAAGAAACAATCCACATGAGAACCTAATGGAAAAACTATCTAGAAATATCCCCAAATGGGAGCTCCAACACTCACACAAGTAGTAACGAGATAAAGGAATTTCTTGTTCCTATGTCTAATAATATTGTGGAATGATTAAAATAACCCCATATCATGCCTCTGATAATCTCATGTGTCACTGGGTTTTATACCTTAATATAAACCATAAATTCATGGCCCTGACATCCCACTCCATGAGGTTGACATGGGCCACCCAGTGCTTTTTGTGGAAGGATCCAGTAGCACCATCTAACTCCTTATGATCCTCCTCTTATAGCTTCACCTACGCCTCTCCTGGGGCCTCCATACCCACTACTAATTTACCCCTATAAAATATAAGTGCATCCTATAGTAGTTATTCATCAATAGAACTTCGCTATTAAACACATCTGCTTGGTAAATCATGATCAACATGACCTCACATATCACACACATAGCACCGACCCATTTGAGCATGCCTTGTCCTATGCGATGTCATTGTGCCACACAAACTAGTGCATGAGAATGATCCTCTTAAGGTATCCTTTTATAAGATTATATTGACATGATCATTGTATCTACTGTAGTGTAATTATACATATAACACCCACTTTTAGTTATATCTTACTAGCGTTACTCTAATAAGAATATATCATTCCCTAGTGTCATATCTAATAAACCGAAATCAGTCAAAATGAAAATAGGTAATAAAAAAGAACATATATCTCTATAAAGATTCTTATAATTCATTCAGGTTCAGAATTACCCTTCGCAGATCATTTCAATGGAGGGTCTTGTAATCTAGTTGAACCACAAAGATTAATCAGCCACTTTCTTTCACCCCTCTGCTTCTCCAAAATAACATGAATATAAAATAAGTGTAATTAGTAGCGGAAGTAATCAACATGAAACAACTACTTTAAGTCATTCCAAGAGAGTTTTGTATCATCATATATATAGGCAAAGAATAAAACAACACCCAGATGATAAATGTAAAGGCTATCTTCCAGAACAACCATGTGATTTTTTGGGGTATGGATAATCCTAAAAACATGTTCCTCTGAATCTAACATGTCCTTTTCTACCTAGGGAAATAGCATACAATGGAACCATAAATACCTCTAGAATTTATACACAATTAGTGAACTAAGCATGTGTGAATAATTACCCTTCTGTTATAGTATGATCTACTTCTCAACTTGTTGGAGTGATGATACCTAACTACATCGAGGAAGGATATAATGGGATGACATAGAATTAAGGCCACATCACTCTTCAGATTATTTCCAGGATACAGAATGGGTTTCATGGCTATCTATCAATGAGGAGGAATAGTAATAAGTTAATCAATAAGTATCATGTTTAGATGAGAATATATATATATATATATATATATATATATATTACGATCGGAGACATGAAGGATAGTGCATGAATCAATCATATAAGATTAATGTACCAATGATACATATAAAAAAAGTCTTGGTATGTCGAGTTAATAGAAATTATGTCCAGGTCATAGTGAATTGATTAATTGACCTCCACACTATTACTGGATTCCCTAACATGAAATCTATAGTTAAGAAACATTGAAATTATTTACAAAATCCATAAAAAATACTCATAAGGGGACAACTCCAAAAATTGTGCCAAGGAATGAACTTCTCGAATACCTCTCTGTCATGACCTGACCCATTACAGCCGCAACTACCCCAAACCACATTACATAGGGCAACAGTTGGTGATAATAAATTAATGTCATAAACTAAATTGGAGGAAATGTTAAAATATATCTATATTCACGAACCAGAACATGTGGATACAAATGGGATGCATAATAATAATAAAAGATTAAATTTCAAGAATGTATCTATGAAAATGAAAAAACTCAAGGATGAAAAAAAGAATGATATTGAAAACTAAAAGTAAAGGAAAAAAATACACATCCCATACGAAATATTTTCCATCTAGAAAAAATAGTAATTCTAATGATTTTGATAGAGCTCAGCTTCTAATCTCCCACCTCGAACCACCATTTGTGGTCCAACAAACAAGGTACCCTTAATATCCACTATAATCACTATTTTCTTATCTATAATCTATGTAAGACAATACATGTGAATGAAATGATTATATAGTTCTTAATATATATATATATACGCAATATGAACCCCCAAAATCTAATGGAGGAACAGTAAGAGACACAATATGAATAGATGCACAATACCACAAGAACCTCATCCCAGTTTTTGAGGACTCATAATTTGCATCCAATAGACTTGAGAACAAATCTGGACCAAGACATAATATCCAAGGTAATTTAGTAGTACTATAGATGTGTTGAAGTAGTATTGTAGCATTTACAATACCAGCTACTATAGTAGGTACTGTCCTATACTGTAGAAGCAAGAACTATTAATTAGTTTGGGCTTTTCGGCCATCAGTTTGGTCGTCGATCCTACAAGCGCTTTGGGAAACCCATGGCCATCGATCCAGTTAGGCATTTGGGCCACCTCAATGCCTTCTGGCTACCTTAAAGATTTCTGGACACATCAATGATTTCATGCGACATGAATTTGTGCTTAAGGTACCATGAAGACTCTATAAGGAGAAAATTCCAAATGGGGATTAAAAGTAGGCACAATTACTAGTTTAGAGCTAAAAGATTTGGAAGAAATAGAGGTTAAGTCATTTCTATTGGGACCAGTAAGTGCATGCATGATAAGAATATCCAATTATCATTGTGAAGGTGGAGATCTGACATCATGATATAGATGATGGGTAGGATTAAATTCTAACTAGTTATAGTCTGGATGAATTCTTCTAGTACCTAATGGTAATTTAATGTCACAAAGCATGTGGTCCTTGTATGGGTTCCCCATTAAGCCTTAAAATGGAGATTATCAATATTGAATAAAACAAATTAAGGGATTTTGGCCATTCAGAAAAAAATGAACATTATACGCCTCAACCCCCATCAATGGAGTAAAAAATCCATCAATATGGATATATATATGCTCAATCCAAATAAACCAAAAAAGAGAGAATGGGATCTCCATATCATAGAATATCCATTGAAAAGTGTTCTATCAGTTATACAAGTCCACCATTGATGTTGATCATCTCACATGTCTATCCAAAGAAGTAATAATGCGGGGGATCACACCTCTCCACATTACCACAGAGTTGATGGGTCAAAATCTTTAATCATAGGACCTCCTTCTAAGTGTTTTTGGGGGGTTCTGCTCTGTGTAATGACTCTTCCCACCAAATCTAATAGTGTCACTATAACACCCAAACATTATATGAGAAATATTATTTTTAATTTCTTGGATGTCTTGTGTTGTACGCTACACCAAGATTATCTTGTGCTATACGCAACAACGTATTAGATTTTAGTATATGAAAAACTATTCATGGCTTGTGTTACCCGCAAGAGAAAACTTCCTCAATAGCATGTTTTGTACGCAATACCGAGATTCACTAAACAACGATATATTATTAAAATATTATATAGACTAGCCGTTATGAATAGTAATACCCACTTCTTGAAATTTTATAAATTTTATCTTTCAAAATGGACTTCATTTTTGGATTCAGAATATTGAAATTAGCCTATGGTGAATTTTTGGTATTTTTCTGAAAACTTTCAATTTTTGATGAATAGTGGAAAACACTTAGTTATAGTTTGAAACCGAATTATTATTTAAATAATTAATTATTTTATTTAAATTTATTTTTATCCAAAATTGATACATAATACCTATATATGTTCAATGTAATTCATAGAGTCATTTTATAATAATTTTCGATATATAAAAATTTTATTGAACTTTTCACCGTCTTTTACCCACCTCCTAGGAGAATTTGCAAATTTATATAAAACATAATTTTACAGCTTGTGTGAATGGAATTTTGAAAATCCAAGAGACATGGTTAATATCAAGGAGTAAAATGTGGATCAATAAGATAAAAATAATATTTGGTGAATAGTAACTTTTTACTTTTATTTACCACGGTTAAAAGTAAATATGGTAATTATGGGAAAAAATGATATTATTATTACCCTAACACATGTCCTCATTATATTGGATAAGTGTAATTCGACCAAAAACAACCTTAGTAATAAAATATTACCCTTTAGTTCCACTTGGATTAGATTAGGACATTTATTATTATTTTATTTAAAGAAGAGTTAAAATAGTTAAAATCAAAGTTTAATAAATAAATAATTTTTAATATAGGGTTATACATAAGATAAATTAGACTATAAATATTAATTAGAAATATAAAAGATTTCCTACATAATGATATTTTATTTATAATTTTTATACATTAAATAATTTAATTTATTTATGACACAATGGTGATGCAGTAATTACCTAATTAATTAAATATTAAAATAATTGATATTATAAATACCCAAATAAAGGTAATTTAAGACTTTTTATTAATAAAACTAATTTTCTAGGTTACTATAACATATTATGGTTGGTTATATGAATTTTTTTTGAAATAATAGTTCCGTTATGAATTTATAGAAAACAAAATACCAAATAATGTCAAAATTGACATAAAAGCGTTTTTAAAACAAATATTATAATATTAATTTATATAATGGTCCTAAAAATCTAAGGTTCGTCAAAAAGACTTATCCAATAATATATATGACATTAATGAACCAATTGGGGTTCTATCGGCAGTTTATAGTAAGTTACATAACCATATAGTGTAAGAATACAAGAAGACACGGTAAAAGTTAAATTATTTAACTTAGAGTTAAATCTAAATGATAAGGTTAAAATGGAAACCTAAACTTGTCTAAAACATATTGGTTAAGAGGCTTATGACCCATCCCCACCTTATCCTTTAAATAAGTCACTTTGGAGCCATTGTAAACCGAATATGAATTTATTATAAAATAATATTTTAAGTTTTTCCTAAGGTGCCCCTCACCCCTCTTATAAAAGGGCACCTCCTCCATCTTCTCTTCACAAAAATTTGAGACTTAAATAACAGAAATCCCCTTTTTATTTCACTTCTCCACTTCAATATAAACCTACTATAGTTACTGGTATTCTTCAAAGACCACATTTAGTGCCGTAAGAGGAGGTTAAGAGAAGGCCTGTCGAAGAAGAGGTAATCTCATCTACCGATTCTTTCAGGTTTCATTCTTCTTCAACATCCTCTTATTTAGTTGTTTCATTGTAAATTAATAAAATCAGTATCAATAATATACTAATATGATATTATAAATATGAATCAACCCCATTTCACATTCTATCCATCCTACGGAAAACAAAATCACCGCGCGTGCGTACGTACAGAATATTGTCTCCACGTCGAGGTGTAATTAGTTTTTCCACCACCACCTTACTTGGATGGGTATAAAGGTGTAAAGAATAACTATATATGGTTATTATAACATGATACTGATTTTGATATATTATATCATCCACTCCAATTCTATTAAATAATTATGGGAACGATATCATCGCTCATGCGTACATACGGACTACCGTCTCCACGAATGCGATGAGATTCATTTTCCGTGATTAACCATTTAATTATGATTATAAGTTATATATATAATAAATAATAATTAATTATATTACATAATAGTTATACTGTATTTATGTACATATATGTTACATTTACTTAATTCCATTCAATTCAATAAAGAAACGAAAACAACATTCATGTGTTGGTACAGCCTACCGTCTCCATGAACGGTGTATTTCATTCCATTTATTAATCTATCATATATATTTATATACTGAATATATATTATATATAAATCATGTTCTATATACTGGAATTAATTAAATCACGATATGATTAATAATATGAAGAACAACAAATCAAAATACATACGATAAATGAAACGATTTTACACAAAATGCTGCTTTAACATGGAATTTACAAAAGAACGGGTACTATAAAGTCATAAGTGAACCATATATGATATCATAACAATGAATATGATTCTTTAATAATTAAATGACATTATTTAAATCATTATACAGAAGTTTCGGATACATACGATGTATATCAGACATAAGGTATGGGATAACTTTTCCAATCTCATTTTTATTCGAGATTGTTTATTCGTAAGTATTTAATGGGGTTATATTTATCATCCATGTCCCTGTTTTCTAAAAATGGTTTCATGTATGTTTAAAGTCCTTTTTACCCATTTTTTAATTTTACTACTTGGTATGTAAGGAATCTTTATTTGGATTACCATACAAGGTACTTTTTGACTTTTCTGGAAAAAGTAAAAGAAGAATGTTTTTTTAACTTATATGAAATGAATGGATTTTTACAGTTTCATAAAGCCTTATTTTAATGAATCTTCCTCCATAATATTTCATGATTATTTTCAAAAAAAATCATTTTATTTTAAAATTTCATGGCATTTTGTGAAAAGAAAATGATTTTGAAGAAGAAAGGATATTTTCCTCAAGAATTCATTTCAAGTGCCTTATCAAAACCATTTTCCATCTAAGATTACATTATTTAATATGTTTATGTTTCAAGTACAATTCCTCTATTATTTACATGGTTTCATTTTTCTTATGATGAAATGATATCCATTTATTCAATGTGTATTATGTTATGATGGGATGATGTTTATGAAACCCATTTTAATCTTCGGGTTATGATTAATGATTTATGTTTATTTTGTGGGACAAGTAAGAATGATTTCATTATGAGATGGGTGGGACCTATATCTCCCTCCAATTCATTGGGTAAAGATTTATATCTCATGAGATAGACATGGCTGGAATAGAAAGTTAATCTGGTTTAGTGATACATGACTGGAACGAGGAGTGAACTCGATTTAGTAAGGGACTTTGTCCACTAAGATAGTCCTGGAAGCAATGCCTTAGCTAATGTGGAAATCATATCAAGTGCATAATGGTTTTCCAAAATTACATGCTTTTCCCATGTTATTTTATCATGATTGATGTTACATTATGATCTATTCCCTACATACTTCCATGTTTTATTTCATTACTCAAGATTCTGATGTTTAAACATTATGTTCATGTATTAAGTTCAAATGTATATAGTTTGTTTTATTTTCTCCATGCTTACCCTTACTGAGTATTTGAGCTCATCCTTTTTATGATTTCTTTTCCCCAGGATATAAAGAAAGGTTTTAGGTAAGAAAACAAAAAGGGATGATCTTTATGGGAGATGTTGAAGATCATTCATCATGATTACAAGATTATGTTCCGAGTTTTCAAAGACACTAAACTATTAAGGTCCTAGAGTGTTGGTTTTTGTTATGTATTAAGTATTCCGAAAAAGTAATGTAATGTCCATGTACGTCAAGTTTGGGGTCTCTACAGCTGGTATCAGAGGAAAGGTTTAGTTAACCTTTTGAAACAAGGATGTGAAAAATTTAGTGAAATCCCTTGAGATATTTCTATGGTATGTCTAGGGATGTCTCTAACGTTAAGTATACATATAGGTTATAGTCCTAGAATTAGAGTAACGATCGTAGAATTAAAACTAAGATGGTATATATTGAAGGTACTCCCACTTTATTTTGTTGTTTTCCTAGCATTATTTTTTCCTCTTACACTATTCTTTTTGGGTTTTAGAAAATGGCTGGAAACAGGAAGATTCACGATAATAGAGGATATGATGGACAACGGAATGATATTTTTCATGAGAAACCAAATGAAACGGGATTTTGAAGTCCAGACATCATTACTATGAAAAATTAGCAATCTCATAATATGATAAATAATATGAACTTTGGTAATCATCCTGACTCAGCTAATAAGAGAAAGATGGAGTTTCCTGATGATCATAGAGGAAAGAAAGTTCAATTCCTCTCATGTAAATCATGTGGGAAGAGGAAACAGGGAGAATGTTTCAAAGGAACAGGAAGATGCTTTGGATGTGGAAAAGAAGGACACAAGGCAACTAATTTTAAAGGAAAAGGTTCAGTTAACACCATGGACAAGGATAATGGTATTTCTAAGATGTCAACAATGGTTAAATGTTTTAAATGTGGAATGTACGGGCATTATGCAAACCAATTCCATAAGGGAAAGTCTCATGAAGAGAATCATCATGGTCATATGGGTAGTATTTATATTGAAGATGATGAAGAGGCTACAAATGATATGTTAGATGAAAGAATTATTGAAGCTAGTTCAATGGTTTAAGAAGGTAGTGGAATGATTTATGTTTATCAAGAGTTATGTTGTCTTGGTAATGGTACTATGGAATAAAGACACATCTAATGATTTTTACACTATTGTTTTTTTCTAATGTATTTGAAATTATAGGTTGAATGGTACCGATAACCATGAAATGTTATTCAGATATTTTTGGAATGTAGATGATATGCGCAATGAAGGGACAAGGAGAAAATAAAATGTTTGATAGTATTCATGAGCTCATGACTGATATAAGGACAAAGTGATATCATGGATTGAGTATATATAAATTTTGGGATTTTGGTATGTGGAATGAGATAACTTTTGACCGCATTCATGTTTTCACTACGGTTCTATGGTAGTTGATGTTTCAAAAGAATACATGATTAAGGTATTCACTTGTTTGGAATGTGACTAAAAAGATATATCTTATGATATATAGAGGATAAATTATGGTATTCATGTGCTTGTTATGTGACCTTACAAGTAATTGTTTTCTTTATACAATAAGCATGGACCGAAGTATGTTGGATAATACAAAAGATTGGAATGAATTAAGTTAGACATAAGAAAGCATTGTTTATGGCAAGAACTTTATTTGATATTATTGCAAGAATGTTATAATAATGTAGTTTTAGAAAAAGGAACAACCTTCAGGATTGGCGAACTAACCGTTGCGTCGGACAAGGTTGCGGGAATCAAACCCACAACTGAAGTGAGATAGGCCTTTATCACCTACCACTAGCCTACAGGAAGTCCCTGGTTAGTAGAAACTAGATTAATTTTTTAAGAGGTATGATAAATGAAGTATAAGTCCATTTTAGGAATAATATACGATTTATCTCACTATAGAAGGACTTATGTATATAAATTTTTCTAACGTTATGTTTGAGATAGATGGAATGACCTATCATTCTATCGCATGATTTGCTAACACTTCACAGAAGACAAATTCCACTTCATTTCATTAAGAGATTAAGTAGA
Organism: Viscum album; assembly: GCA_963277665.1. Lineage (NCBI taxonomy): Eukaryota > Viridiplantae > Streptophyta > Magnoliopsida > Santalales > Viscaceae > Viscum > Viscum album. The sequence goes on from OY728150.1 coordinate 1,708,310,501, forward strand.
AATTGTTCAAGGCACAAACAACAGTGATATTGTATCAAAATCAAGTAAGTATTTCATTTAATTCAAAAAATATTCAACATTAGGGAAATGATATTGAAAACCGAAAATGTTGTCCTAGTGCCCTCATATCTGATGAATCAGATGGTACCTTAGATTATCAAAAATTTATGGCTTTGTGATTGATGGCTTTTTCATATCCGTGTTCTCTACCACTCATCATCCAAACATGATGGTTAGATTTCTCTTCTATATCCATATGTGGGGAATCAGTGGTGAGTTAATTTGGGTAACCATTATGTTTCATATTTCACTTTTTAAAATTAAGTTTTCGTATTCCTTTTTACGATGTGAGTTTCTATGAATGAAACTTTCAAGTAGCAAACAATTTATACCCACGACGAATTTCGAGGGAGAAATTCATTTTAAGGGGGGTAGAATGTAACACCGTGAAATTTTATGAGAAATATTATTTTTAATTTCATTGATGTCTTGTGTTGTACGCTACACCAAGATTATCTTTCGCTATATGAAACACCATATTAGCTTGTAGTTATAAAGCCTTGTCCTTAAACCTTACTTAATATTTAATTAAATGAATAATTCACATTGAGGATCTTTTCAGGTTAAGAGTTTTAGATAATTAAGACATAACTATTACATCTCAAAAGATTACAAAGTAGTCACTTCTACTAAATTTCCATAAAATAAAAAAACTCTTAAAAAGAAACATGTCTAGTTCCATGTATTAGATAACATGACTTTCCCTTGATCCCATCCTGACCCTATTCCACATTAAGTAATGTGAAAAAAATTTCAAAAAAAAACTTGGGGTGAGCATAAAAAGCTCAGCAAGGGATACATAAAGAATTAAAACTATTAGTTTTTCAAAGCAAAAAGTAAACCATGTATACTTTATCAAATTAATACCTTTCACCTTTAGGAAGTAGTAAAAACTATTCACTGAATAAAATATCATTACTTACCATTTTGAAACCAAAAGATTACCATAAAACCCATATAAAGAACACATAACATATAAAGGTAACTTGGGACATAAACATAGTTAAATGGAATAACCATACGGTTGACTTCCACACATACTTAATGGAATATCCATACGGCCAACTTCCATACTCAATGCATTGGAGGTTATAACGTAACCACCCTTCCTGGTATTCACGGCAGCACCCATCATATGGTTTATCATGTAACCACCTGTAAAATGTCCAAGTACCATCATTGCACATAAAATATTGAAAATATAAACATTTCAATAACAACATTTCATTTTCAATCAAAATAAGTAATTCTAAGATATTGAATTAATCAATCCATTTTCAAAAATCATTTAAAAGAGATTTTTGAATCAAAGTGTCCCATACCACTTTGAAACATTTATTGGAATTATAATTTTAAAACATTAATGTCCATATAAATAAATACTGAAAACCATTTTAAAAACATGGACATTAAAGATAAATATTTAGAATAATAAATCTTTAAAACATTTAAAACGATATTTTTGTTAAAGAGTTTTTAACAAAATGAGAGACTCTTGAATACAAATAATTGCGGAATAACATTTAATCCGAGATTTATAATATCATGAGAATAAAGGGATTCATGATATAATATGTCAAAGGACAGTATACACACCATATAAGAGTGAATTGGTGCATAACAACATTGAAGTCTCAAAAGAAATGTAAAATGAGATGAAATCCATTATAAAGAAGGTATACTTAAATTAAGGATAAATCAATCTCATAATTATGTGTGACAAATATAAATACACCCAATATAAGTGGATATTAAGTGTAAAACAATAAAATGTCATTCAAAAATATTCAAAGGATTACATATTCAATAACTACATGTTGAACCCAAAGAAATCGAAATTGGGTTAAGAAGTTCCCTTGGTAAAATTCGACAGCCTAACGGCGTCACATAAAATTTTACAAAAAGGATTGATGAGAGAGATAAAGGGTATCTCATCAATTGGAAATAAAATTTAAATAAATAAGGATATATAAGAACATATCCCAACATAATAGTATGTGAATTAAAATACATAACAAAAGAAGTCTTTTAAAAAGAGGAGGGTGAAAGATCCCCTTACCGAGTTGGGTAACTTTCGAAAAGTACACACCATGGAAGAATGTTCATACAATGAAGATGTAAATAACCATAAATGAAATTATACTACAAAAAGTGTATAATAATGGGCAGTACATACACCACTCAAAGGAAATAGTGGCAAACGTTGCATAAATGTCACGAGAATAAAAGTGAGATGAAAAATCCCTTACGAAAACTCGGTAGCCTAACGACGCCACTTAAAACATACAAAAATGGATTTATGAGATCAAATAGGGTCTCCCATAAAATGAAAATTAAAATTAAAGTATGGGGAATATAAAATAACATCCCCAAACATAATATATATGGGCTTAAAAGAAATGACATAAAAGAGAGTACTTAAAAAGAAAGAGAGAGGTTGGATCCCTTACGAAAATTCGGCAGCCTAACGGCGCCAATCAAAACATTCAAAATGGATTGATGAGAGAAAATATGGTCTCTCATCATATGAACATAAAACTTACAGTAGAAGTAATATAAAAGAACATCCCAATAATAAGAAAGATGAGATTAAAAGGATTGACATAAAAGAGTGTACTTAAAAAGAAAGAGAGGGGTAGGATCCCTTACCTCGGGTCCGACTTGACTCGATGGTTCTTTAACATCATGAATAATAAACTTGAGTTAATTTATACATGCTTAAGAACCTTTTTCAAGTTCATTATTCCTTTTATATCACTTATTTCCATGTTATAAACATTATGTAATCATTTAAGTTAATAATGTTTGTTTTATCGATATTTGGTTCTTAAGTCGAAAGTGGACTTCTTATAATTACATGTTGTTCGTGTGGTCAAAGGTTCATTATATCCAGAATGATATTAATGATTTGGATATCATATATATCATATATATCCATAATATACAAGTATTTATAATATTACATAATCATTTAGAGGTAAGAAATGAAATGCACCGTTCATGGAGACGGGAAGCCGTACGTACGCACGAACGCTACTTTCATTTCTATGTCATATTAATGGAATTAAAATCAAATGAGAGGTATGTATATTTTAATTCCAGAATTATATTCATCATTTATATGTAACATAAATAATATATATTAACTTTAAATCCATCCTATATACATCCCACATATGACATTAACGAATCAAATAACTTTGAGGGGGCGGTAGTCCGCACTTCTTAAAATGAAATTATTGTGTTTACCCACAATGGAAACCATAAAGGTATGCCACAAAAGAAAAATAAAGAAGCTTAAGTAAAACATAAACATATTATATATCATATATAAATATAGTGACATATTAATGGCCACCTTTGAAGGTGTTATATGAGTGTTGAACAATCATCATTTCGTGAGGCAGAAATTCACCATCCACAGAAACTGTATGTTCTTTAACCATTATATGTAGGTGTGTGTAAGTGTAGCTCGAATGATTCTTATAAAAACATCCTAGTATATTTGATATACTGTATTTGTTACAAAATAAAAGAATAATAAGAGTTTAGGGGGTTGGAGAAGCAAAATAAATCAAAAGAACAAAAGAGAAGACACTACCTTTAAATCGGGTAACTCTTTTTGATTTGAGCTCAAAGGATTCCTTGGGAATACTTCTGCCCAAAGTGAGGCCTCTAGGAGTAAGATAGGGATGTGGAGAGACAAAATGGGTAGGGTTTGTCTGGTCTAAGGGCTTGAGAGATGTGGGTAAGGAGGTAGAGGTGGGGGCCTTTTATAAGAGGAGAGGAGGGGCACTCTTGGAAAGTAAGGAAATGTTACTTTATTTTAGAATGAGTTTAGAATTTTAAAGGTCCCATATTGATGTGGTTCAAGGATAAGGTGATAAGGGTTCGAAATACACTCAGCCAATAGGTTTTTGACATGTTTAGGTCTTAGATTTTACATTATCTTTCCATTTTATTTAAATCATTAAATAATGAGGTAATCGCTGCATCATCATGGTGTCATAAATAATTTAATTTAGTTAATGTCTAAAAATTATAAAAAAATAATATGATGTGGGAAATCGTTTTATCTTTACAATAAATATTTATAGTCAAAAATATGACTTGTATAACCCCATATAAAAATCATTTTAGTAAAACAAAACATGTTTGTGACATTTTAATTTTAACATTAAATAAAAAGGTATTAATGTCATTTTCCTACCAATGTGGCTCCATGGGGTCCCCAAGTTGACCCATGGAATGTCTTGGTCGTCCATCAAACATACAATTAGGGTAGGACATGTGTCTAGGTCATTTCATATTATTAAAACATTATTTTTTCCTTAAATTACACTAATTACCTCTAATCGCGATTCATAAACTTAAAAGTTACTATTCACCAAAAAAATTATTTTAATTCCATTGAACGAAATTTTAATTCTTAATGACAACCATGTATGTCAGATTTTTGAAATTAAAATCACAGAAGTGGTAAAGTTTCATTTAAACGAAAAATTAGTTTCTTTAACTACCACTTAGTGGTTTCACTATTCATAAAAAATTGAAGTTTTTCAGAAAATTACCAAAAATTTACCCTAGGATATATATGATATTCAGAAATAAAAAATGATGTATATTTTAAAAAATTCAAAACATATAATTTAAATTAATTAATTTAATAATTAAGTCCTGCTGTCATAGAAAATAGCTTATTTTTATGAAACAATAAGTATCAAAAGATTGACACTAGTTTAAGTACAATTTCAAGATGAAATTAATTACAACGACCACTATTGGATTAAATGGTAAAAATATATTATAATTTCACTTTGAAACCAATTCAAAAGATAATATAATAATATAAATAAATTATATTAAAAAGCAGTTTTGAATTAAAATACAACATTTTTCACTATTCATTAAAAAATGATCTTTATCGGAAAAATAACAAAAATTTACACAAAGTGAATTTTGATGTACCTATTCTAAAGAAGAGTTTTATTTGGTCCAATAGAATTTATAATAGTGACCAAAACTATATTTAATGATGGTTCGCCATCAAAAGTTGATAAGTGGACCTTTAGTGAAAATTAGAGTATATATGCCTAAAATTGAATTCTTTTCGTGTTTTAAGCCTTTATCCTAAATTGGATAAATGTAAAAACATTTAACAAACATATATAATCATATTTTAGTTATTTCTATTCATTACCGCCAATACAACGGCTACGTGTTAACTAACATTTAAAATAATTTTATTTTATTATTAGAGTGCAACGTAAGATTTCAAAGGAACTCGTTATTGCGTATTGGGTAATCCATCAAGCATAGTCTTCCCCTTAAATTAATATTAACATTTTTTTCAAAAAAGGGATAAATATAAAAATTCCATATTCTTTATTTACCTAGGGTGTTACATCCTTCCCCCCTTTTGGGAATTGTGTCCTCACAATTTTAAAATTGGGCTCGAAAAAGTTCATTGAAAGTCCCACATCGGAACAAGAGTCGGTAAAACAATCACTTTAAAAGAAATAAAGAGAAGTACAAAGGTCACCCGAGTTAACCCATACTAGGATTCCAAGTATGAAAATATGGACATGGAGGAAAAAACAAAGGGTCATGTTCTGAGGGAGAGTGATAGTAAACATGTCTAGGAGAAAGTTAACCATAAGAAAATCACAAACTTGTGATGGGTTAAATGGTATTGGATTCCCCAGTAGGAAAAGTTAACAAAAAACATTTTTGTTTTAATTTACTCTTCATTGAGGAATTTATTTTTGAGCTTAACTAAAACATAAGGAAACATACTTACTTGTCATATTGACTTTCATCTTTTACGATATTTCTTACACAAACTCATATTTTCTCCAAAAGACGAGTATTTAGGAAGACTTGTTCACATTAAGAGTACTATAATAAACTTCTAGAGAATCACCTAATCCACAAAAGGGAACTATATAATTCCCATGTCTTTACAATTTAACCAAAACCAAAACCAAAAAGGTTATTACAAGATCAGAAAATCCAGAAAAGGATAACCCTTTATAAAAAAAATCTATTCTTAATCTCCAAATTTTTTCCAAAAAAACCCAAAGTTCAACGAGGACCATTCGATAAACTATTTGTCCATAAAATTCTTCAAAGTAAACCAAACTAAGATTGAAACTCAAATATTAGAAGGATTTAGTCACTAAGTCTTCCAAGTTAAATCGTAACATTTATCTCCAAACAACATCAGTTTCTCTTAAAGTGTCGTATTGAAAAGTAATTAACCTAATCACATATCCTCTATGATAGGTTAATAAATTTCCATAGATAACCCAAAATCATCTTACTCTTAATTTATAAAATCATCTAACTAAAAAGAATCAGTCAAACTAACCAGGGACTTCACGTAGTCTAGTGGTAGGCGATAAATACCAGTTGCACTTTGGTTGTGGGATCGATTCCCAGAGCTTTGTCCGACGCGACGGGTTGTCACACGGTCTACGTGTTGTCCTTTTTCCAAAACTACATAATTCTCAAAACGAGATAAAATCTTCAAAAATGATCATAACATATTTTAACCTCAATTTTATCTCATGCCTTTAATTTTCCATCATATCATAGAGTAACCCATAATTACCAAAAAAGTAAGGAACATATAAACCCTAATAGTTACATTTATAATTATTACCTAAACTTCCACATCTATTTGATCATCTCGTACATGATGCATTAAAGAACACACCAAGGTTCAAGTGGTTGATCATGAATCCTTGATATTTGGTTTATCACAACCACGAGATTCCTCATTGAATCCCCCATTTCATCCAGTCTCTTAATCAGAGAACCACCATAGTTTCCATCAATCCCATTGTCACTTTGGTGCCTGCTTGATCCATCCATTTACTAAAAATAGAAATGTCAGTGTGCGTATATCAACAAAATCATCATGTACTAATGTGGAAGATAAACACTAAGATATACTTACTCATTCACTTTATCTAAAACTAGGAATCTTTCTGAAATCCTAACCATTATGGTAATGCCACTTATGCTTAGAGAATACCCTAACCTCTAAAGTTTTCTAAACCGACCTTTGATACCAACTATAATTCCCCAGCCTTAAACCTTACTTAATATTGAATTAAATGAATAATTCACATTGAGGATCTTTTCAGGTTTAGAGTTTTAGTGAATTAGAACATAACTATTACATCTCAAAAGATTACAAAGTAGTCACTTCTACTAAATTTCCATAAAATAAAAAAACTCTTAAAAAGAAACATTTCTAGTTCAATGTATTAGATAGCATGACTATCCCTTGATCCCATCCTTGACCCTATTCCACATTAAGTCCTATGAAAAACATTTCAAAAAAAAAACTTGGGGTGAGCATAAAAAGCTCAGCAAGGGATACACAAAGAATGAAAACTGTTAGTTTTTCAATGCAACAAGTAAACCATGTATACTTTATCAAAGTAATACCTTTCACCTTTAGGAAGTAGTAAAAACTCTTCACTGAATAAAATATCATTACTTACCCTTTTGTAACTAAAAGATTACCATAAAACCCATATAAAGAACACATAACATATATAGGTAACTTGGGACATAAACATACTTAAATGGAATAACCATACGGTCGACTTCCACACATAATTAATGGAATAGCCATACGGCCGACTTCCATACCCAATGCATTGGAGGTTATAACGTAACCACCTGTCCTGGTATTCAAGGCACCACCCGTCATATGGTTTATCAAGTAACCACCCATAAAATGTCCAAGTACCATCATTACACATAAAATATTGAAAATATATACATTTCAATAACAAAATTTCATTTTCAATCAAAATAAGTAATTCCAAGATATTGAATTAATCAATCCATTTTCAAAAATCATTTAAATGAGATTTTTGAATCAAAGTGTCCCATTACACTTTGAAGATTTTATTGGAATTATAATTTTAAAACATTAATGTCCATATAAAAAAATACTGAAACCCATTTTGAAAGCATGGACATTAAAGATAAATATTTAGAATAATAAATCTTTAAAACATTTAAAACGATATTTTTTTAATGAGTTTTTAACAAAATGAGAGACTCTTGAATACAAATAATTGCAGAATAACATTTAATCCGAGATTTATAATATCATGAGAATAAATGGATTCATGATATAATATGTCAAAGGACAGTATACACACCATATAATAGTGAATTGGTGCATGACAACAATAAAGTCTCAAAAGAAATGTAAAATGAGATGAAATCCATTATAAAGAAGGTATCCTTAAATTAAGGATAAATCAATCTCATAATTATGTGTGACAAATATAAATACACCCAATATAAGTGGATATAAAGTGTAAAACAATAAATTTTCATTCACACATATTCAAAGGATGACATATTCAATAACTACATGTTGAACCTAAAGAAATCGTAATTGGGTTAAGAAGTTCCCTTGGTAAAATTCGACAGCCTAACGACGTCACATAAAATTTTACAAAAAGGGTTGATGAGAGAGATAAAGGGTATCTCATCACTTGGACATAGAATTTACATAAATAAGGATATAGAAGAACATATCCCAACATAATAGTATGTGAATTAAAAGACATAACAAAAGAAGTCTTTTAAAAAGAGGAGGGTGAAGGATCCACTTACCGAGTTGTGTAACATTCAAAAAGTACACCCCATGGAAGAATGGTCATACAATGAAGATGTAAATACCCATAAATGAAATTATACTACACAAGGTGTATAATAATGGGCAGTACATACACCACTCAAAGGAAATAGTGGCAAACGTATCATAAATGTCACGGGAATGAAAGTGAGATTAAAAATCCCTTACGAAAACTCGGCAGCTTAACAGCGCCACTTAAAACATACAAAAATGGATTTATGAGATCAAATAGGGTCTCACATAATATGAACATAAAAATTAAATTACGAGGAATATAAAATAACATCCCCAGACATAAGAAAGATGGGCTTAAAAGAAATGACATAAAAGAGAGTACTTAAAAAGAAAGAGAGAGGTTGGATCCCTTACGAAAATTCGGCAGCCTAACGGCGCCGATCAAAACTTCCAAAATGGATTGATGAGAGAAAATAGGGTCTCTCAACATATGAAAATAAAAAGTACAGTAGTATTAATATAAAAGAACATCCCAATCATAAGAAAGATGAGCTTAAAAGGAATGACATAAAAGAGTGTACTTAAAAAGAAAGAGAGGGGTAGGATCCCTTACCTCGGGTCCGACTTGACTCGATCGTTCTTTAACATACTGAATAATAAACTTGAGTTAATTTATACTTGATTAAGAACCCTTTTCAAGTTCATTATTCCATTTATATCACTTATTTTCATGTTATAAACATTATGCAATCATTTAAATTAATAATGTTTGTTTTGTCGATATTGGTTCTTAAGTCGAAAGTGGACTTCTTACAATTACATGTTGTTCGTGTGGTCAAATGTTCCTTATATCTAGAATGATATTAATTATTTGGATATCATATATATCAAGAATATAAAAGTATTTATAATATTACATAATCATTTAGAGGTAAGAAATGAAATGCACCGTTCATGGAGACGGTAAGCCGTACGTACGCATGAACGCTACTTTCATTTCTATGCCATATTAATGGAATTAAAACCAAATGATAGGTATGTATATTTTAATTCCAGAATTATATTAATAATTTATATTTAACATAAATAATATATAATAGCTTTAAATCCATCCTTTATGCATCCCACATATGGAATTAATGAATCAAATCACTTTGAGGGGGTGGTAGTCCGCACTTTCTAAAATGAAATTATCATGTTTACCCACAATGGAAACCATAAAGTTATGCCAAAAAAGAAAAATACAGAATATTAAGTAAACAATAAACATATTATATATCATATATAAATATAGTGACATCTTAATGGCCACCTTTGAAGGTGTTATATGAGTGTTGAACAATCATCGTTTCGTGAGGCAGAAATTCACCATCCACAGAAACTGTATGTTCTTTAACCATTAGATGTAGGTGTGTGTAATTGTAGCTCGAATGATTATTATAACAACATAATATTATATTGAATATACTGGAGTTGTTACAAAATAAAATAATAAAAAGAGTTTAGGGGGTTGGAGAAGCAAAATAAAACAAAAGAACAAAGAGAGGACACTACCTTTAAATCGGGAAACTCTTTTTGATTTGAGCTCAAAGGATTCATTGGGAAGACTTATGCCCATAGTGAGGATTCTATGAGTAAGAGAGGGATGTGGAGAGACAAAATGGGCAGGGTTTGGCCGAGCCAAATTCTTGAGAGGTGTGGGTAAGGAGGTAGAGGTGGGGGCCTTTTATAAGAGAAGAGGAGGGGCACTCTTGGAAAGTAAGAAAATGTTACATTATTTTAGAATGAGTTTTGGATTTTAAATTTCCCAAATTGATTTGTTTCTAGTATAAGGTGATAAGGGTTCGAAATCCACTCATCAAATAGGTTTTAGACATGTGTAGGGCTTAGATTTCACATTATCGTTCCATTTTATTCAAATCATTAAATAATGAGGTAATCGTTGCATCATCATGGTGTCATAAATAATTTAATTTAGTTAATGTCTAAAAATTATAAAAAACTACAATGAAGTAGGAAATAGTTTTATCTTTCCAGTGAATATTTATAGTCAAAAATATGACTTGTATAACCCCATATAAAAATCTTTTTAGTAAAACAACCCATGTTTGTGCCATTTTAATTTTAACATTAAATAAAAAGGTATTATTGTCATTTTCCTACCAATGTGGCTCCATGGGGTCCCCAAGTTGACCCATGGATTTTTTTGGTCGGACATGACACATATAATGAGGGTAGGACATGTTTCTAGGTCATTTAATATTATTAAAACATTATTTTTACATTAAATTACACTAATTACCTCTAATCACGATTAATAAACTTAAAAGTTACTATTCCCCAAAAAAATTATTTTAATCCCATTGAACCACATTTTACTTCTTAATGACAACCATGTATGTCGGATTTTTGAAATTCAAATCAAAGAAGTGGTAAAGTTTCATTTAAACGAAAAATCGGTTTCTTTAACTACCACTTAGTGGTTTCACTATTCATCAAAAATTGAAGTTTTTCAGAAAATTACCAAAAATTCACTCGTGGATATATTTGATATTCCGAAAACAAAATTTTTGTCTATTTTACAAAATTTAAAACATATAAGTTACATTAATTAATTTAATAATTAATTCCCGTTGTCAGAGCAAATAGCATGTTTTAATGAAACAATAATTATCAAAATATTGACACTAGTTTAAGTCCAATTTCAAGATGAAATTAATTACAACGACCAAAATTGGATTAAATGGTAAAAATATATTCTAATTTCACTTTGAAACCAATTCAAAAGATAATCTAATAATATAAATAAATTAGATTAAAAAGAGGTTTTGAATTAAAATACAACATTTTTCACTATTCATTAAAAAATGATCTTTATCGGAAAAATACCAAACACTTTACACAAAGTGAATTTTGATGTCCCTATTCTAAAGAAGAGTTTTATTTGGTCTAATAGAATGTATAAGAGTGACCAAAACTATATTTAATGATGGTTCTCCATCAAAAGTTGATAAGTGGACCTTTAGTGAAAATTAGAGTTTATATGCCTAAAATTGAATTTTTTTCGTGTTTTAAGCCTTTATCCTTTATTGGATAAATTTAAAGACATTTAAAAAACATATATAATCATATTTTAGTTATTTCTATTCATTACTGCCAATACAATGGCTACGTGTTAACTAACATTTAAAATAATTTTATTTTATTATTAGAGTGCAACGTAAGATTTCAAAGGAACTCGTTGTTGTGTATTGGGTAAGCCATCAAGCATAGTGTTCCCTTTAAATTAATATTAACATTTTATTCAAAAATGGGATAAATATAAAAATGTCATATTAATTATTTACCTGGGTTGTTACAGTAGTATACGCAACAAAATTCTTGTCTTGTGTTACACGCTATAGCAGCCTTCCTCGATTGCTTGTGTTGTATGCAATACCGAGTTTCACTAAACAACGATATGTTATTAAAATATTATATAGATTAGCCATTATGAATAGTAATACCCACATTTTGAAATTTTATAAATTTTATCTTTCAAAATGGATTTCATTTTTGGATTCAAAATATCGAAATTAGCCTAGGGTGAATTTTTGGTATTTTTCTGAAAACATGCAATTTTTGATGAATAGTGAAAAACACTGAGTTATAGTTTAAAACCAAATTTTTTTAAATAATTATTTATTTTATTTAAATTTATTTTAGTTCAAAATTGATAAAACATACCTATATATGTTCTATTTAAATCATTAGAGTTATTTTATAATAATTTTATATATATAAAAATTTTATTGAACTTTTCACCGTCTTTTACCCACCTCCTAGGAGAATTTGCAAATTTACATAAAAAATAATTTTACCACTTCTATGAGTGGAATTTTCAAAATCCAAGAGACACGGTTAATATCAAGGAGTAAAATTTGGTTCAATAAGATAAAAATAATTTTTTGTGAATAGTAACATTTTACTTTTATTTACCACGGTTAAACGTAAATAGGGTAATTAAGGGTAAAAGTGATATTATTATTACCCTAACACGTGTCCTAATTCTATTGGATAAGTTTAATTCAACCCATAAACAACCTTAGTAATAAAAAATTACCCTTTAGGTCCATTTGGATTAGATTAGGACATTTATTATTATTTTATTTAAAGAAGAGTTATAATAGTTAAAATCAAATTTTAATAAATAAATCATTTTTAATATAATGTTATACATAATATAAATTCAACTATAAATATTCATTATAAATATAAAACGATTTCACACAAAATGGTATTTTAGTTGTAATTTTTAGACATTAAATAATTTAATTAATTTATGACACAATGGTGATGCAATAATTACCTAATTAATGAAATATTAAAATAATTGATATTATAAATACCCAAATAAATGTAATTTGAAACTTTTTATGAATTAAAATAATTTTAGAGGTTAATATAAAATATTTCTGTTGGTTATATTAATTTTTTTTGATATAATAATGCTGTTATGAATTTAGAGAAAACAAAATACCAAATAGTGTCAAAATTGACATAAAAGAGTTTTTAAAACAAATATTAAAATATTAAATGATATAATGGTCCTAAAAATATAAGTTTCAGCCAAAAGACATATATAAAAATATATATGACATTAATGAAACAATTGGGGTTCAATTTGTAGTTTTAGTAAGTTTAATAACCATATAATGTAAGAATATAAGAAGACACGGTAAAAGTTAAATTATTTAACTTAGAGTTAAATATAAATGATAAGGTAAAAATGGTATCCTAAACTTGTCTAAAACCTATTGGTTGAGATGATTTAGACCCATACTCACCATAGACTCTAAATAAGTCACATTGGAGGTATTATAAACTGAATATGAATTTATTATTAAATAATATTTTATGTTTTTTCTAAGGTGCCCCTCACCCCTCTTATAAAAGGGAACCTCCTCCTTCTCCTCTTCACACAAATTTGAGCCATCATGCTCGGACAAACCCTGCCCATTTCACTTCTCCACTTCCATAGAAACCTACTACATGTCCTGGTCTTCTTCAAACACCACCTTTAGTGCCCTAAGATGATGTTAAGTGGAGGCGCGTCGAAGAAGAGGTAATCTCTTCTACCGATTATTTCAAGTTTCATTCTTTTCAACTTACTCTTCTTTAGTTGTTTCATTATAAATTAATAAAATAAGTATCACTAATATACTGATATGATATTATAAATATGAAACAACCCCATTTCACCTTCTATCCATCCTACGGAAAATGAAATCACCGCACGTGCGTACGTATGAAATACCGTCTACACGCCGTGGTGTAATTAGTTTTTCCACCACCACCTTATTTTGATGGGTATAATGGTGTAAAGAATAACTATATAAGGTTATTATAACATCTTATTGATTATAAGATATTATATCATCCACACTAATGCTATTCAATAATTATGGGAATGATATCATCTCTCGTGTGTATGTACGGACTACCGTCTCCACTAACGTGATGAGATTCATTTTACATGATTAACCATTTAAGTATGATTATAAAGTATATATATAATAAAAAATCATGAATGATATTACATAATAATAATAATACTGGATTTATTTACATATATGTTTCATTTACTTCACTCCATTCAATTCAATAAGGAAACAAAAACATCGTTCATGTGTACGTATGACCTACCATCTCCATGAACAGTGTATTTCATTCCATTTGTCAACCTATCATATATATATTTATATACTCAATATATATTATATATAAATCATGTTTTACATTCTTGAATTAAGTAAATCACGATATGAGTAATAATATCAATAACAACAAATCGAAACACGTGCGATAAATAAAACGATTTTACCCAAAACGCTGTTTTAACATGGAATTTACAAAAGAACGGGTAATATAAAGTCATAAGTGAAACATATATGATATCATAATAATGAATATGATTCTGTAATAATTAAATTAAATTATTTAAATCATTATACCGGTGGTTCAGATACATACGAAGCATATCTGACATAAGGTAAGGGATAACTTTTCCAATCTCGTTTTTATCCGAGATTGTTTATTCGTAAGTATTTACTAGGGTTATATTTATCATCCATGTCCCTTTTCTCTAAAAATGTTTTCATGTATATTTAAAGTCCTTTTTACCCATTTTTTTAGTTTTACTACATGGTATGTAAGGAATCTTTCTTTTGTTTACTATACGAGTTACTTTTTGACTTTTTCGGTAAAAGTACGAGAAGAATGTTTTTTTAACTTATACGGCATGAATGAATTTTTACGATTTAATAAACCATTATTTTCGTGAAGCTTCCTCCACAATATTTCATGATTATTTTCAAAAAAATCATTTTCTTTTAAATTTTCATGGCATTTTGTGAAATGAAAATGATTCTGAAGAAGAAATGATATTTTCCTCAATATTTCATTTCAAGTGTCTTATCAAAACCATTTTCCATCTAAGATGACAATATTTAATATGTTTATTTTTCAAGTACAATGTCTCTATTATTTACATGGTTTCATTTTTTTTATGATGAAATGATATCCATTTATTCTATGTGGATTATGTTATGATGGGATAATGTATATGAAACCCTTTTTATTCTTTGGGTTATGATGAATGATTTATGTTTGTTTTGAGGCACAAGTAAGAATGATTTAATTATGAGATGGGTGGGACCTATATCTCTAACCAATGAATTGGGTAAAGATTCATATCTCATGATATAGACATGGCTAGAATGGAAAGTTAATTTGGTTTTGTGATACAGGACTGGAACGAGGAGTGAACTCGATTCAGTAAGGGACTTTGTCCACTTAGATGGTCCTGGAAGCAATGACTTGGCTAATATGGAAATCATATCAGGTTCTTAGTGTTTTCCACAATTACATGCTTTTTTTCCCATTATATTTTATCATTATTGATGTTCAATTATGATCTATACCTTACGTACTGCCCTGTTTTATTTCATTACTCAAGATTTTTATGTTTAAACATTATGTTCATGTTTTAAGTTCAAATGTATATGGTTTGTTTTATTTTCTCCGTGATTACCATTAATGAGCATTTGAGCTCACCATTTTTATTTTTTATTTTCCCCGGGATATAAAAAAAGGTTTTATGAAAGAAAACAAAAAGGGAAGATCTTTATGTGAGATGTTAAAGATATTTCACCATGATTAGAAGATTATGTTCCGAGTTTCCAAAGACATTAAACTATTATGGCCCTTGAGTGTTGGTTTTTGTTATGTATTTAGTATTCCAAAAAATTAATGTAATGTCTATGTGTGTCAAGTTTTGGGTCTCTACAGTTACCACTTTGTAGATATTAGAACACATCCCTAATGTAATGGGGGTACCACACTATAGATGATGGACATGTTCCATGATCCTTCATTGGTAAAACTTATTGTAAGGATGAGATGAACTATATATGATTGGAGGGAAACAGTATACCAATATTCAAACTACACCTTGATATTTCAAAGTGGAGATACATAGTATATAGATAAATGAATCACTCCCTAAATCTATAGTGGGAAACACTCGGTGAAATGAGGTCTTTCACCCAAACAAATAGTTTTTTCTACTTCACAACTAGATAATCAATGATCTAATCTGTTTTGTCTGTGATACTTTTTATATTAATATACCATAGGGATGTTACAATTATTTTAATGTGGATTCATATCCTACCATATAGGTGGGTACTTCTTCATAAGAAGATAAGGGACCTGGTTCCCTAGTTGGTTAGGGTGTACCGATATAATGATCATTCTCAATCACTATCATCATCCCGAACTTCCAAAAAAAGAATCCATGTTCAGAAATATCACATAAAATCTCAAAATCCACTATAGAGGACACTATAATATACTATGTAGAATTATACAAAGGAAAGGTTAATTTTTGGAAAAAATTGGTGTCCAGTTGAAAGAGATATGAGATATTAAGATCTTATTATAATAAAAGTAAGTGTGAATAGTGTGTAAGATGACCCATTCGGTATGAGGACATTATCCATCACCTAGAAGTATCGCTAGAGTAACATGCATCACTGAACATTTATGACTACATGGTTTCTATAATAACCAAGTAGTATGTTGGAACATGATGGGGCCCAACCCATGCTCCCTAAGTTAGTCTATATAGGTCTTCTCAAGTCCATTTACACCAATACACAGTGTTCACCTAACTGTGTCTTCATGCACATGGTACAAAATGTGTTTTCCACCAAACAAAATATCTACCCACGTAAGGGTATATGACTTCTGTCATATCCATATATTGTGTCATTTTTGACATCATAAGAAACACTAACCGACATAACCATGACCCTAAACACCATTTGTTATTCAGACTACACATTGTGTGCATAGTATTTTTCTAGAAACCTTGATCTATAATTTCACATATTGATAATTATACCCAATATTCAACTATGTCATTTAAATACATAAAAATAGAAAACTTTTTCACCATACACCATTTTTGGTCATCTAGTTACCATAAATATATTCCCAATTCAACCATGGGGGTTCGATGTACACCCCACATGCCTCGAATGACCTGCCATATCCATTTTCGATTCCAATCTATAATAAAATCGTTAAAAACATGAAAAACAACTCATCTCATACATTGATAACTAATTCATTAGATTTAATCAATTCTTCTATGAATATTGTGGTCTGATTAGATTAGATCTCTCGTTGCAGCATCGAGCCCTAGCCCCATAGCCCAAAAGAGAAGAACATGATGAATGGTTGGGGTAAAAGAAACATTTTTTAACAATAAATGACCATTCATTGTATCCCAATGAAAAAATAGGGTTATTTGGAGAAAAAACAAATGAATTA
This sequence comes from Viscum album, assembly GCA_963277665.1. Taxonomy (NCBI): domain Eukaryota; kingdom Viridiplantae; phylum Streptophyta; class Magnoliopsida; order Santalales; family Viscaceae; genus Viscum; species Viscum album. The sequence continues at coordinate 1,708,328,064 of OY728150.1, forward strand.
TCAATCAAATATATTCATGTGTTCATGAAATGTCTATAAACTGGTAAAGATCAATAAAATAAGAGATCATGGTCAATAAATTTAATATAATTTGATAGAAACTAAAAATGAAGTTTCCTAGATAATTTTTATTCAATATTCATTGAATAACATGATCAGTAAAAAATTAAAAATAATTCACATTCACTGCATCTTGATCATTTTTAATCGATATCCTTGACATGGTATGATCATGACTCTCAAATGAAAGGAAGAAGAATGCCTCTCAATTATCCCATTTTTTAACAGCTTATCCTGAAGTCTCATTATAATTGTGTACTTATAAAAAAATTATGAATTTTGTAAAATAGGTAAATAAATAAATTTAATTATTTATTTTACTCGACTCACCCACTAACATTGTTCTTTATTCGAATGCTCTGTGCCAATATAGTTTTTATATACTTATGGTATGTGTCATGTTCCAAACTCAACAATGGACTCAAATTTTATATTTGAAAATTCATTTATGATTTATAAATTTTTCATTAAAAAACAATGTCCATGTGATATAAATTATATTATATTTTTATAAAATTAATTTCAGGCACACCTAGCCTTACAATAACATGTTTTCTCAATGTATATCTCTGAAAATATATATATATATATATTTCAATGATATACAAGAAAAAAATAGGGTCTCTAAAGTTTATAATGAACATCAAATCCACCCTAATATGTATTTCATAAATAAAGGTTAATAATAAGACATAAATCCATAGTATCTAAATTATTTAGTGTAAAATAGTTAAGTGATTGAAAACCATAAATGGAAAATCATATATAATTTTAAAACATTTTCAAAAATAATGATGTCATTCAGCACATTTGAACTAGTAATTTTCATGAAAAATAAATAGGGAATATAAAAAACATTATTTTGAAATAAATATCAATTATTGTGATCTAAAATTACATTACTGTATAATGAAAGTTGGATGAACTTTTCTTCAAATCCATTACCATTAAAAATAATCTTCCAAAATATACCCTTGAAAAATAACATTTTAAAATCTAGGATTTTATCCATAAGATAGTTCTTAATGATTCTAAAAGTATAAATATATTGATTTTTTTTAAATATAATTAAAAATAATAATCATTTGGATTTTTTTTCAAAAATATAAATGGATTTTTTGTTACGTAGAATCCTAAAAATGGTCAAAATATGCAATCACAAGAGTTTTATGAAAAATGATTCTCTTTTTAAAATGATATATATAATGTTAAAAAACCCCTAATAGTTATTTTAACAAAAAATATTATTTTAAAATTACCATAATAAATTATTTAATTATTTAAAAAGTAGCAAAATAAAATTAAATTCGACTAAGAGGAGTAAGATTCTAGATGAAAAATAAGAGGTGGTATCAATTTTACATTTAATAATTATATCAAGTAAATTATGTACCGAAATAAGTGAGATGGATGGATTACATATAAATAAAAAATAATTAATATAGGAGTGAAAAAAATTTATAGTCTTATTAATGAAGTAAAAAAGACCCCCACAATATAGAAAATCATTCAAAAGAAATCCTAACATGGAAATGAGATTGATGCGAAAATTCACACTACTTTGATAACCCGTGAATAAAAATTAAAAGAAATATAAATAATTTTATGGATATATAATAATTTTTATTGCCAATATTAATATTAAATAATATATCCATGTATAGTATAAATGACTCTTAAAGGAAAACTGGTCATGGAATTTTCACAAGTATCTAACAAAAGATAGATGAGAAACCCATTAATATAATCATTGTCTCCCCCATAACTAATTTATTGTACATTCTAATAAAAATACCTATATTAATTTCATATTTTAGTTTCACATTCAAATATATTAAACTTTTTCATATGATATTTCACTAATTTATAGGTCACACAATATTTATTTATTGATCATTTTTATTATCAAATGTTGTAATTATTATTGATTTGAATAGGTTTCATAATGACAAAATTAAAACCCAATAATTGTAACTATTTTAATAATTACTATATTATAATAAATATTGAAAAATGTTATCTTCTATTATTTGAACATCCTCATACTAATTTGGTTGATACTATGGGCATGATTCGAGAGAAAAATATCATTAATGAGCATGTTTTTGGAAATGTATCAGTAACAACATGTCACTTTATAACAATCATTGAATTTTGTGTTAGACTATTGGAAACATATTTATGTCATGAATGACTTGATATTTGTAAAAAAAATATTTATATTATTCACCTAAAAATCAATATTTTATGAAAAAAAATCGTTCGAATATAATATTGTCACATTATTCAAAAAAGTAATTACATTTTAAATAAATTAAAATTTAATATTGTGTAATTTAATGTTATAATGGAAATATAAAATATAATGAATATATTTTTATGGGAAATTTATTTTTTCAAATGTTATACATTCTAGTTATTAATTTTGATCAGTTAAAAATAAAATTTAATATATTATTGCATAAAAAATTATAAATTATTATCATTTAAAAAATTATTTATTTTCTTAAATCAAAAATACATTTAAAATAAAACATTACTTTATAGAATATTAAATTTTATTCAAAAATTGATGTTATTGGTTACTTAACTATATTATTTTGATTTTATCAATGAATTTTTACTAAAAGTGACCCATTATTTTTTCTTAATGTATAAACTAATTTTTTTTTTGGTTTTTTGATTTATAATTTCCAATTCAGTGACAACTTTTCAATGGTTTTATTTAATACTTATAATTTTACCTTTAAAAAATTTATCAAGGCTTTTTTTGGTTTGATGTTATATAAGAAAGAATCAATTTTAAATAGTTATTATCTATTGTAAAATATATGAACAAATCTATCGAGATTACACTATATATTATTAAATAATTATTTTCCCCCTAACATTATCTATCACTAAATTAATGCTACAATTATGGGCATACCAATGTTAAACATAAATCATATTAAATTGTCCATTAAAATATCCACTATAAAAACTAGGGTTTTAAATAAAATCAATATAACTATATCCATAATATTTATATTATTTTGAAAAAATTGATCTAAATAACTATTAATATTACGTACTCAAACTAATATAATGTAATTTATATTTCTAGATAATTTCATGTCAGTGATGTACTTATAGAAAATCTTAAGATTATGTGGAATAGAAATTATGATTTATATATATTAGTAATTGATATTGAGACTATCAAGGGATATCCATTCTATTTTAATTATTAATTAGATTCATCTAATGTAATATTAATAATATTTTTATAATTAAATCATCTATAATCATTAACAAGGGATATACTAATAATTTCACTACATGATTTATCTAAAAAATTAAATACAATTATTTGTGATGGAAATTAGATCATCATAAGAATAATCAATGAAATAATGGATATTAAAACATAATAATCCAAAAATATTTCCATATTACATAATTGTGGGATAATTAAGCATTAATTATAATGATTTTCATCATCCACACTCATTAAAATGGGTTTCAATAGTCACTCTTCTTTATGACTTATTTGATGTTGGTTGTCGTTATTAAAACATCATTTGGTAAAATAATCTACCAAATTTAAATTCTTATTATAATAAAAGGATTATAATTTGGGTAATTTTTTTGGATAACGATTTCCATTATTTGTTTCATTACTTTCTATTTCCATGTATATCCAAAATTCTTATTCTCGATGACATTCACATCCATAAATGAAGTGTTTTCTTATTTAATGGAAATATGCTACCACATTCCACTTCCAACATCTATTTATTGTAGGTAGATAAATATTAGTTCATATATTTTATTTATCTATTTAGTTTCTATGAAAGTCTAATTTCCACTTCTTATTTTCAAGTCTACAACTACAATTACATATCCCCACTTAAATTTTGACATTTATTTGGAGCTTTTATAAACACATTATAGAAATAAAAATATGTTATAGTTAATTAATTTTGAAATCATTGTTTCACGAAAATATAGAACTGATCGATCATTTTCTCTTGGTTAATACATTTACAAGAAAAAAACCATGAAAGGCTTGTGATGTTTTATTAATAGTTGATTCATAATAATTCTATTTCGTCATATGTAATTATATATATATATAAATATATATGTCTGTGTTATTGTACTTGGAAAAATATTTATCAAAATATACCCCTCAAACACCTCACATTTCGTGGATTTTATTTATCCATTGGCCATGGGTTGTCTGTTAAGTTAAACCATTGATAAAATTCAATTCCAATCATAAAATAGCTAAAAAAATATTTATGTTCTGTGATATTGAGAAAATATATCATCATTACTATATTGTTCGATTTTATGGAAATTATTGGATTACATAATTTACCATTGGGTAGTTGTCATTGACGCATGTATGGTTTAATAGTGTAATTAAAACACTTTGGTTTATTCTAGAGATGAACATTACAAATATAATTGTTTAAATCATGATGTAGCAGTTCCATAATTATTGTCCCTCTCTCCACTATCGCATTTTTTACTATTAAAAAAATAAACACATTATCCATTAAATAAATTTTCATCATGTCCCCATCTAGAATTAACCATTATATAAGAAATTAAATGTTTAGGTTCTATAATTGTTAAATTACTAGGTATATAAAATATATGTTATAATCATATAATATGTATATCATAAATTAATTACATATTGTATATTTTGAATATTTATGAAAATATCTCAGATATCCATGGTCATATTCACATTAGGTTTTATAATATAACTATTTATACATTTTATCATAACGTCTCCTTCAATCCTCTATATTGGTTAAATTGGAGACTGTGAGATAACCTATCCATATCCATTGGGAGTATTGAAATCGTTGTCCAGTTAGCCATCTTTATCATGCAATAAGTAGAGATCATGCCATTAACATAATATATTTTTAAGGTTAATTACCCCAAGGTATATCTATTACAAGAACATGTATACATTGGTTAAATATAACATGGATTTAATTTAAATGTAATCAAGAAATTATATAATTTACTATAATTAAAGGACTCTATCCTTTATATGAAGAAATAAATAATGTTTAAACAAAATTTTTCATGTCATAATTTTAAAAAATTACTATCAAACAACCATAAATTTTTAATTCTTTTTCTGATACAAACTCATGTTTACTAAAACTACACTTAATGTTCAGGTTCTAAAAACAACTTAATTAAAAACCTGAAAATAAATAATTTCTATTAAACATGTTAAAATGTAAAAATATTTCCAATATTTAAATATTACAACTAATAATAATTATAGGATCCAAATATTAAATATATCATATATATTGAATATTATCTATATAATAACATTATTGTGAAAATATTTCAATAATTTCATTATAATTAATTCAACTTATGGCATATCATAAGATTTAATAATCTTAATTACAAGTGTAATGAAAAAAATATGGCCGTGAGATCAAACGTTTAGTCCGAAAAAATACTCATAAAAAATTCATTAGGGGTTAAAACCTCAAAAATATATATCATGAACAAGGGTGAAATATATTTTAAATAATATATATATATATATATATTAGAGGCAAAATTTCAATATTATAATGACAACTGGATCTATTGATAATTCATATGAAACAAAATCATAGAACGACCACTAGCTTTAAATAATTAATCATATTACAAGATAGATGAATGGATACACATGAGAAAATAATATTTATCAATGGTATAATATTATATTTATATAAAATAGAAATGTGGATATGATAAATCATTTTATATCATAACATATTAGACTCATAATTAGTGTATAATTCTCATATTATAGTGTGCATGTTCTAATTTAATGTGACAATTATAGGGATTCATCTAACAATATAGGTAATATATTAGACTTTCGTTAGAACCCCTTATATAATTTAGGTATTTGGATAAAAAAATATATACCATCACAGAATTTGGTAAAAACCCAGTGTATGTTATTAGTATTTAGATAATAATCGTTAAATCCTCTTTGGATTAGGCTAACACCCTATGTACCCATTTGTTAATTTGAGATATAAAACCAAAACTATTACAATTGGGTGTGAATGGGAACACAACCATCAACATTCATACATATTAGTGCAATAATATATCAATAATTCATCATTTCATGAATAACTGATGAAATAAAATAGGATTCAGATAACTTCCAAATGGCATCACATCATGTGATATAAAAACAAGTCTAGTTGATAAAAATAATAATAAACATAAACAATTATTTTAAAATGAAAATTTGAAGATTATTTATGATGAATAAATCCATTTGATCTAAATATTTTAAATTTTTGGAAGAAAATTGTTGATACATATAAAAGAGTATAAAGAAATAATTTCGAAATGTTATTTGAATAAAAATATATTCATAACCAAAATAAAATAAATTTCTAAAAATTAATATAATGCATATTAAAAAGAATTATATTGAATAAAATCATAATAATTAATCATTTCAAAATAAAATATGTTTTATAAAATTCGACGAGAATAAATATTGAGAGGATATATATTTAATATTAATATTCAATAATAGAACATTGAAAAATCCCATTTTGAGATAAAAAATTAAATTTTCCAATAATTTTAAAAAGTTAAAATTTTCAAATATAATAATATTTGTATTTATTTCAAAAAAAAATTATATTAATAATAATTTATAAAAATATGAAATTAAATCATTATAAATATGAATGATGATAATGGAAAATAAATTTTCTTAACATGGAATGTTAAAAGTAACAAAACGTTTAAAATGATATATGTGAAAAAATTTAAAAACATGTTAATGATATTTTTGTAACGCCCAACCCCAGATACCCAGAGTCGGTGCTTTATTTTAATACATTGGCATGATTACAAGGAATCATGTCCCAAAGGACTGATTAGTTTAGCAGTCTTGGAAAATATATTACATGCATGAATGTTACATTACACTTCATAACATACAAAACAACATAAATAATCCTTTATTAATGCCATTATGTCCTTGCCTTAACCCTGCATATCAATCACAATATACTTCTTGGAATCCTGGGAAAAATAAAACATAGAAAGGGGTGATCTCAAACGCTCCATAAGGGTAAGCAATACAGTGGAAACTTTCATAAATAAGCATAAACATTTAAGGCAATGTATAACTAAAACAAAAGCCTTTTAAACTTAAACATCAACATAGTATGACAAAAATAAAATGAAATAATGTCATTTAATTATTCACATGGATATTATACTAATAGAATAATCACATGCAATATCAATAACCACTTTCATAATGAAGGAATGCATAATGCCAGACTATCATAACCACATAGCCAAGGCCTCGTGCCAAGACTACAAATAAGATTTTGTCAAGGCCTTGTGCCAAGACACTAGTTTGTCTCAGGAGACCTACCAATGCATCGAGGAGCTATAGCGGGCTCCACCCGTCACTTACTAATTCCAATTAATTCCCATATGAAAAGGTTTAAACATAACATAAACATTTGTATTAAAACTATCATATGAAATGTCAATAATTTCTCCATAAACCATGATTGGTATAAAAATAACACATCCACAGTCAAACATATCACAAAACCTTCCATACAATAAAAAAAATTTGTATCATAATAAATAAACTTCAAATAAGCTTAAAATCCATCAAAGGATGTTGACATAGATGAATTAAAAACTATTTGAAATAAATATCTCTTTTTTTCGAAATCATTGAAAAGTCACACATTTATAAAGGAAGTAATTTAAAAGAGATTTTTGAATCAAAGTCTCCCATACCACTTTGAAACTTTTGAAAAGAAATATAATTTCAAAACATTCATGTCCATATAAATAAATCTTTATCATCATTTTGAACAACATGGACATTAATTAAAAATATTTAGAAAGATAAATATTTAAAACATTTAAAATTACGATCTTGATAAAGAGTACCTTTAAAAAATTCATAGAATATTCACTTTGAAATCATTTAAAAGTCACATATTTATAAAATAAAACATTTACTTTGAAAATATACTTATAATCTTGTAGGGGAAGCTTCGAAAATTTTATAATGGCGGGAAATAACCGCACCCGCCGTATACGTTAAAAAAACATTCATACCTTAATTCTGTCGAAAAGGTTAAAAATGACCTTATTTGGAAAATGACAGAAAGATTCCTTTATAAACATCTTATAAAAAGTAAAACAAGGGTATAAATTACTTTAACCCGTATTCTGTAAAATAATAATAATTTTTTGAAATACACTTTCAAGAATCATGGATGTGGATGATAAAGAGGTCCCAGTAGATAATTACATATAAAAAACCTCGGATAATGAAGAGATTGTGAAATAACCCTTACCTTGTACTTTTCCTCGGATGGGGGTAGGTTAACCTCCTGTATAATGGTGAAATAATTGTTATTAAATTATACAAGAATCATATACATTAAAATGATATCATATATGATCTTTTAACATTGCTTTGTTAATAATATCTTAGTATTATCGTTGTTTCGGGTGTTAACTTACTCGTTTTCTTTTATATGTTTTGTTACGTAAGCTGTGGTTGTCATGGATAGGTTGTATCTTATTCATATCCAGACAAATATCAAGTACTTAAACATTATTTTGAAATCATCAAATGATAATTATACTTGAATGGATACGATGGAGAATGAATATCACCGTGTTCGTGGAGACGGTAGTCCGTACGTACGCACGAGTGACAATATCATTCTTTTGATATTAGAATAATATATAATTGGATGTTATATCATATATATAGAATAATTATCATGTTATATTTATTATTTAAATTAATTACACATCATTTTTATACCCATCCAAATAATAATGTTTTGAATAACAATTACACCACGACGTGGAGACGGTAAGCCGTACGTACGCACGTATGGTGACATGTCATTAAAAGGATGGATAGAATACTGAAATATGGTTGTACCATGTTTATAATAACATCAAAGTATATATAATATACTGTAGTTATTATTTTAGAATGGTAATAACAAAGAAAGAATAAGTGGAAGAAGAAAGGAACTTGAAAAAGGGTGGTGAAATCATTACCTCTTATTTGGGTTCTTTCTTTTGATTTGATCAAAAGGGCTCCATAGGATGGCTTTATGACTAAAGGAAGGCCTCTAGGATGAATTTAGGGAATTTTAGAGAGTATTTGGGCAGAGTTTGGCCAAACCAAAAGACTTTGAATGTGTGAATTAGTGAGATGGGGGAGTGCCCTTTTATAAGAGGGGTGAGGGGCACCTTTGGAAAAGCTAGAAATATTAATTTATAATAAATTCATATTCAGTTTATAATGGCTCCAAAGTGGATTATTTAAAGGTTAAGGTGGGGATGGCTCCAAAGTGGATTATTTAAAGGTAAAGGTGGGGATGGCTCCAAAGTGGATTATTTAGACAGGTTTGGGTCAATATATTAACCTTATCTTTAAGTATTAACTCTTAGTTAATTATTTTCACTTTTACAACGTCTCTTTATATTTTTATATTATATGGTTAATAAACATACTATATACATCCAAGAGACCCACCAAGTGGTCCATTAATGATTCAATTATCATGATATAAGTATCTTGGATGAACCATAGATTTTTGGAAATTTAATATCAATTAATTATATAATATTTTTTTTAAAACCATTTTATGTCAATTTTGACACTCTTCAATAATTGATTTTTGTAAAACTCGTAATAGAATGATTACTTCAAAAAAAAGTTAAATAAAAATCCTAACATGTCATATTATCCTATAAAATTATTGGTATTTATAAATTGTCTTAAATTACATTTATTTGGGTATTTATATTATCAATTATTCTAATGTTTCATTAATTAGGTAATTAGTGCATCACCATTGTGTCATAAATAAATTAAATTATATAATGTATAAAAATTATAAATAAAATAACATTATTTAGGAAATATTTTAATTTTATAATGAATAATTATAGTTGAAAATACAACATATATAACCGTATGTAAAAATTGTTTTTCTAAAAGATATATGCTTGTGTCAATTTTGTATTCATTTTATCTTAATTGAAATAAAGTGTCCCTATCAATTACAAGTGGCTCCATGGGGTCCCAAAATCGACCCAAATATGCCCATGGTCGGACGTGTATCAACCAATAAGGTTAGGACACATTTTAGGGTAATTTTGTATTATTATAATATTTTTTTAACCCTTATTTACCGGATTTACCCTTTAACCATGGTAAATAAAATAGTTACCGAAGTAATTATTCAAAATGTCTAAAAATAAAAGTAACCTATTTACACAATTTGAACATCCTGATTCCAAATATGGAATCTATTTTTCCAAATTCAAAACACAGAAGTGGCAGAAATTAATTTAAAATTAATTCCCGTTGTTAAAACAAAAAGCGTGTTTTTAAGAGATAATAACTATCAAACGATTGACACTAGTTTATGTCTGATTTAATTGTGAAATTTTATCCAATGACCAAAATTGTATTAAATGGTAAAATTTTATTTTAAATATTCTTTAAAACCACTCAAATTCATAATTTGTCACTACCAATTATTTTTATTAAAAAAGTTGTTTTTAATTAAAATTTAGTAATTTTCAGTACTCATCAAAATATAAAAGTTATCCGAAAAGTACCAAAATTTCACCCTTGGATAAATTCGATATTCTGAATCCAAAAATGAATTCCATTTTGAGAGATAAAATTTATAATTATTTAAAAAGTAAGTATTACTATTCATCACGGCTAGTTTGATTGGTTGTAGTGTGTGTTAGAACTCAAAGTTTCATACAACACAGGCTACTGTATTATTCAAAGAGAAGCGTATCGTCGAATCTTGGGGTGTTACATTGTAAATTATTTTATGTCCCCATTCTAAAGAATAAATTTATTTAGTCAAATTGAATATACAAAAGTTTAAAATATTGGATTTAATAAGGGTTCTCTATTAATATTGGTAAAAGTGCATTTTTGAAAAATACTTCTTTTATCTGAAAAAAGGAATTTCTTCTTACATTATGTCTAAAAAACTCATAATATGGATTCTAAAATTATAAGGATTATATAAGGTTCAATATTTGGTTGATACTATTCATATCCTCTTTTTAACGGCTTGTTTGGTATGTCATAGTGCACTTGAACTCGGTGTTACGTGTAGTGCAAGTTATTGAATTGTTTTGAAGAAATACATACTATGAAATCTTGGGGTGTTAAATTTTTCCCTCCTTCAAAAAATTGTGTCCTCACAATTTGATATTCTTATTCGAAAATAACGGTTAAAAATAGAAAATATCTTTGTGGGAAACCCCACATCGGAAATTTGGTTAATATAATTTAGTCTTAATAAGAGGAAAAGAGAAATGAGAGGGTCACCACCAAATGATGATCTCGGTTAGAAGAACATTGGTGGAAATTAGAGACATATAATTAGAGGAAAAACGTAAATATTTATAGGTGGTGATTGAGGTCATCAATCTTAAACAAGTTTAAAATTGAGGACCTTAAAATCATTAATCGATTAGGATTTAAAATGCCATCGGTTTAACAAAACATATGTAATTAGGATAACACATTTTTGTTTTTAATATGACTTCAATAAAGTATAAGAATTAATTTCTTCATAGAATAAGATGAGAAGAAAAATATATACTTGAAAAGTAGAGTTCCATCTTTTAACTAATTTCTACCACAAACTTATATTTTACTCTAAAAGATAATAGAACATAAAAAAATATATTCTATTTATCCTATTCGTTTGGGGAAAAAAATGAATTTATAATTCATCTACTAGACCTTCTTAAAATAAACTACATTATTTAATCCAGGAAATCTTGTGGGCCAGTGATAGGTGATACACCCTTGTCGCCCTTCGGTTGCGGATTCAAGTCTCACGGCCTTGCCGGTCGTGATGGGTTGACGCCTGACCTCCGGGGTATCCTTTTATGGAAATCCAAAATTAATCTCAAACTATAATTATCCAAAATACTTCTATCCAAACTCACAATCCAAAATTTATAAGGAAGGTAAACATAATGTAGATCCTTTTTACCCCATAATAGCATATGAATACCTTCATCATGTATTCTTTTAAAACACTGAAACATCCTGAATTACCATAATCTTTATTGGTTACATTCGTTCTCCCTTATTCCATATAGAATGCTGGATATACTTCATCCATCCAAAAATGTTGTAAAATCCAACAATTATGGAATATAAAAATCATTAATCGGTTTCAAGGCAGTCAAGAATATCTAATATAATTTATCCATATCAGCCATATCTTTCCAAAATAAGTACCTCAATATTAAGACCATATTAAGGTTTATCTAGCCTTCAACCATGTAATTTCCATAAAGTTTAACTTGCTGTAGAGTCACTTTTCATAGTACCATAAAATATCAAATCCTCAATGAAATAGTACTGTAGTACAATCCTTATATAATCCATAATTATTATAACAATTACATTGCATATACAACACTCAAATGACATAATAAACATAAGAAATCTAATCATTCCTCTTCATATGTGGTAGTATCATAACTTGATTGTTATCCAATAGCATCATTTGTGGCATAGTCTGATGATATGTTCGTGTAGTTTCCAAACTACTTGCAAATGAAACATTGTACATTTGAAACCTATTTTCATACCCTTGTAGTACCGTACTTGGTTCCCTTTTCCTACACACTTATAACAAACTCCCATTTCTTTCAAGCAAGTTCTAGGGTGTTTCTTCCCATAGTTATCACATATGGGGAAATTCTTCTTTTCCCTCTTCCCTTTATCCATCTTTCTCTCTTCCATCCTTTTCTTCTCTTGTTTCCATTCAAAGCCATAGGACTCAGTAAAATCTTTAGTTATCTTATCCACACATGATACTATTTCTTCATATGATGATAATACATGGGAGACTATTTCCCTTCAAAATGATGGCTTAATACCATGAAAGATACGATCCTTCTTACTCTTTGGATCATACGTATTATTGGAGTTCACATTCCTTCTAATGGGCGCCATTTCTATACAATAGCATAAACTATGTCAGTTTATGAATTTCAATGAATAATTCCAAACTTGGAAAATACCTAACGCAAATTGAACTGTTTATGGATATAATCCATAATCATAAAAATGTTTTCTTTGAGTATGTATATACTCATGAGCCCTTCATAATGGTTTTTAAAGAAAATGAGAATTATCCTAAGAATATCCCCTAGGAGTGTCATAACCAAGAGTGCAGCAAGGCCCATTATCATGCACCAGTTCCTGTTCGATTCTAGCTCAAAGTAGTGTTTTTGGGTTTTACCCCTAGGTACATCTGTGCCAGAGCCGCCTCTACCTGCTCGTATCCAGACAGGGATGTACTGCTCGGAAAACTCACAAAATCTCTACAATACCAAAATTCTAGAAAGTTATTATATACTAATCCTCAAATTCTATCTTGGGGATATGTTCTCTAATCATATTTTATCTAAATCTAGTTTCCAAGGTTATTGCTAAACTTCCTCTGATACCAAATATAACGCCCCGACCCCAGATACCAAGAGTCGATGCATTATTTTAATACATTGACATAAATACAAGGAATCAAGTCCCAAAGGACCGATCAGTTTAGCAGTCTTTGAAAATAGATTACATGCATGAATGATACATTACACTTCATAACATACAAAACAACATAAATAATCGTTTATGAATGCCATTATTCCATTGCCTTAACCCTGCATATCAATCACAATATACTTCTTGGAATCCTGGGAAAAATAAAACATAGAAAGGGGTGAGCTCAAACTATAAGGCCCCGACCTTAAACCTTACTTAATATTGAATTTATGGAATAATTCACATTGAGGATCTTTTTAGGTTTAGAGTTTTAGAGAATTAGGACATAAATATTACATCTCAAAAGATTACAAAGTAGACACTTCTACTAAGTTTCCATAGAATAAAAACTCTTAAAAAGAAACATGTCTAGTTCCATGTTTTATATAGAATGAATTTTCCTTAATCCCATCCATGACCCAATTCCACAGTATGTCCTGTGAAAAATATTTAAAAAAAACTTGGGGTGAGCATAAAAAGCTCAGTAAGGGATACACAAAGAATGAAAACCGTTAGTTTATCAAAACAACAAGTAAACCATGTATAGTTTATCAAAGTAATAATTTTCACCTTTATGAAGTAGTAAAAACTCTTCACTGAATAAAAGATCATTACTTACCCTTTTGTAACCAAAATATTACCATAAAACCCATATAAAGATCACATAACATATACAGGTAACTTTGGACATAAACATACTTAAATGGAATAACCATACGGTCGACTTCCTCACATATCACATAATGAAATAGCCATACGGCCGACTTCCATACCCAATGCATTGGAGGTTATAACGTAACCACCCATCCTGGTATTCACAGCACCACCCGTCATATAGTTTATCATGTAACCACCCATCAAATGTCCAAGTACCATTATAAAATCATAATACATAAAACAAATATAATGGAATGAAAACATTTCCACACTTTGATTACAATATATCACTTAATTATATTGACATAACAAATCCATTATAAAAACCATTTTCAATACCAAAATACATAAAAGTGTATATGTTATTTATTTTATTTTAAAAGAAACATTACGGCTTGTTGAGGAAGCCAAAGACCAAATAATACTCACAGCGGCGGAAAAGGTCATTGTCACCGCGTACGTTAAAAGAAACACTCCTTTTTTTCATTTAGTAAAACGCTTCGTAGAAAAAGATTACTTTAATATAAAAGTAAAATTAAAAGGTTTTTATACACCGTATAAAATAAAGTTGTGTATAAAAAGAAATATGCCTCAATGAAAGGAGATTGAGACGAAGTCCCTTAGCTCGGGTCTGACTTGACTCGATCGTTTTTAACGTCCTGAATAATAAACTTGAGTTAATTTGTAATAGATTAAGAACTTTTTTCAAGTTCATTATTAATTTTATATCACTTATTACCCTGTTATAAACATTATTTAATCATTTAAGTTAATAATGTTGGTTTTGTCGATATTTGGTTCTTAAGTTGAAAGTGGACTTCTTACAATTACATGTTGTTCGTGTGGTCAGAGGTTCTTTATATCTAGAATGATATTCATGATTTGGATATCATATATAGCATATATATCCAGCATCTACATGTATTTATAATATTACATAATCATTTAGAGGTATGAAATGAAATGCACCGTTCATGGAGACAGTAAGTCGTACGTACGCATGGACGCTACTTTCATTTCTATGTCATATTAATGGAATTAAAACTAAATGAGAGATATGTATATTTAAATTCCATAATTATATTAATCATTTAGATGTAAAATACATCATATATACCCATTATATATATGTACTTATAATAGTACATTACATTTGGGGATAAGAAATGAAATGCACCTTTCATGGAGACTGTAAGTCGTACGTACGCATAAACACTACTTTTATTTCTATCTCATACTTTAATGGAGAGAAATAATAATTATATAAAGTTATATTATAATTCCAGTATAAAATCATATATAATAACTATAAATCCATCTTTTATACGTCCCACATATGGAATTAACGAATCAAATCACTTTGAGGGGGCGGTAGTCCGCACTTCCCATAATGAAGAAATCGCGTATACTCATAATGGAAGATATAAAGGTATGAAATAATTGAAAAATACAAAATCTTAAGAAAAACATAAACATATTATATATCATATATAAACATAGAGTCATCTTAATGGCCATATTTGAAGGTGTTAGAAGAATATTGAACAATCATCATTTCGTGACGCAGAAATCCACCATCCATAGAAACAGTAAGTTCTTTAACAATTAGATATAGGTGTGTGTAAGTGTAGCTCGAATTCTTCTTATAAAGAAATCCTAGTATATTGAAGATACTGTATTTGTTACAAATGAAATGAATAAAAAGAGTTTAGGGGGTTGGAGAAGCAAAATAAAACAAAAGAACACAAGTGAAGACATTACCTTTAAAACGGGTAACTCTTTTTGATTTGAGCTCAAATGCTTCCTTGGGAGGACTTATTCTCAAAGTGAGGCTTCTAGGAGTAAGATATGGATGTGTAAAGACCAAACGGGTAGGGTTTGGCCGAGCCAAAGACTTTTGAAGTGTGGGTATGGTGGTAGAGGTGGGTGCCTTTTATAAGAGGAGAGGAGGGGCACTCTTGGAAAGTTAAGAAAAGATACAATGTTATAAAATGATTTTCGGATAAAAGAGGTCCCACAATTATAAATTTCGAGGATAATGTGATAAGGTTTCGAAATCCACCCATCCAATAGGTTTTTGACAAGTGTAGGTCTTAGATTTTACATTATATTTTCATTTTATTTAAATCGTTAAATAATGAGGTCATTGCTGCATCATCATGGTGTCATAAATAATTTAATTTATATAATGTCTAAAAATTAGATAAAAAATATCATGATGTAGGAAATTGTTTTATCTTTCAAATGACTATTTATAGTAAAAAATATTACTTGTATAAACCCACGTAAAAATTGTTTTAATAAAACAATACATGTTTGTGTCATTTTTACTTCAACACTAAATAAAAAGATATTAATGTCATTTTCCTTCCAAAGTGGCTCCATGGGGTCCCCAAGTTGACCCATGGATTTTCTTGGTCGTCCACGACACATCCAATAAGGTTAGGACATGTGTCATGTTCATTTCATATTATTAAAACATTATTCTTACCTTAAATTACACTAATTACCTCTAATCGCGATTAAAACTTAAAAGTTACTATTCACCAAAAAATTATTTTAATCCCATTGAACCAAATTTTACTTCTTAATGAAAACCATGCATGTCTGATTTTTGAAATTCAAAACACAGAGGTGGTAAATTTTCATTTAAATGAAAAATCAGTTTTTTTAAGTACCACTTAGTGGTTTCACTATTCATCAAAAATTGAAGTTTTTCAGAAAAATACAAAAACATCACCCTAAGCTATATTTGATATTCCAAATTCAAAAATGATGACTATTTTTCAAAATTCGAAACATATAAGTTTTATTAATTAATTTAATAATTAATTCTCTCTATCAGAGCAAATAACGTGTTTTTATGAAATAATAATTATCAAAAGATTGACACTAGTTTAAGTCCAATTTCAAAGTGAAATTAATTCCAATGACCACTATTGGATTAAATGGTAAAAATATATTCTAATTGAACTTTAAAACCAATTCAAAAGAAAATCTAATCATATAAATAAATTAGATTAAAAATAGGTTTTGAATTAAAATACAACATTTTTCACTATTCATTTAAAAATGAAATTTATCAGAAAAATACCAAAAATTTAGCCAAAGTAAATTTCAATGTACCAATCATAAAGAATACGATTATTTCGAAAAATAGAGCTTATAAAATTTTAAAAATTTTGATTTAAAAATGGTTTGCCACCAAAAGGCAGTAAAACGATCTTTTAAAAATATTAGTGTATTCCATGCTTAAGATTGGATTTATTCTCATTTTAAGCCTCTAAAACACTATCTAATTAATTAATAGACATAGATAACAATATCTATTATTCATTACTTACTTGGGATGTTACATCCTTCCCCCCTTTAGAAAATTGTGTCCTCGCAATTTATTTACTTATCGAATAAGTGGGGGTATTTAGCCCTCATTGAATTTTCAGATTCCCATGTTGCCTCTTCAATCATGTGGTTTTTCCACAAAACCTTTACCTGATGAATCACCTTATTCCATAACACTTGCTCCCTGTGGTCAAGAATCTGGACCGGTTGTTCCTCATAAGATAGGTTCTCTTCCAGCTGAACTACCTCTGGACTCAAAACATGAGATGGATCTGGCATATACTTTCTCAACATCGAAACATGAATAAAATTGTGTACCTGAGATAAACTCGGAGGTAAAGGAACTCGGTAAGAAACTGATCCAACTCTCTCCAGAATTTTATATGGTTCAATGAACCTTGGAATCAGCTTTCCTTTCTTACCAAATCGCATCACACTTTTCCACAGTGAGACTTTGAGAAAAACATGATCACCTACCTCAAAAGATAGATCCTTCCTCCGGTTATCCGCATAACTCTTCTGCCTGCTCTGAGTTGTTCTCATGTGTTTCTGTATCAGCTGAACATTTTCTGCCAGCTCTTCTAACAATTATGGTCCCATCAACTTCCTTTCACCCACACCATCCCAGAAAGCTGGAGTTCGACACCGCTTCCCATATAATGCCTCAAAAGGAGCCATCTGTATACTGGAATGAAAACTGTTATTATATGAAAATTCAACCAAAGAAAGATGTTGGTCCCAACATCCCTAATAATCCATCGAATAAGCACGTAGAATATCATCCAATGTTTGAATTGTTTGTTCTGAATTCCCATCTGATTGCGGATGAAAAGCTGTACTAAAATTTAATTCAGTACCCAACGACTTCTGAAGGCCTTTCTAAAAGTTAGTTTTAAACCTAGGATCACAATCTGATACAATAGAGAGGGGAACACCATGCAACCTTACTATCTCTTTAATATTCAATCGAGAAAGTTGATCTAGAGAGAAAGTATCTCGAATAGGAACTAAATGAGCAGATTTAGTCAAGAGATCAACAATAACCCAGATTGCATTATTACCTCGAGAGGTCTTCGGTAATCCCACAAAAAAGTCCATGGATATGTTTTCCCATTTCCACTCTGGCACTGGTAAAGGCTGAAGCATCCCTTTCGGTAACTGCTGCTCTACTTTAACCTGCTGACAAGTCAAACACTTCATAGTAAAATCAGCAATATCTCTTTTCATTCCATCCCACCAGTAATACTCCCACAGATCTCTGTACATCTTAGTACTACCAGGATAAACTGAAAACAGGGAACTATGAGCCTCACATAACAACTCATTCTTCAACTGTGAATCACTAGGCACACATAATATCTTCCCAAACCTCAAAACAAAATCATTATAAATGTTAAAATCAGGCAACGTACCCTTCTGAACCAGCTCTACCTTTTTCTGCAACTCACTATCTTCCCTCTGTGCTAGCTTAATTCTGTCTGATAGGGATGATATCAATGATACCTGAAACAAAACATAAAAACTTCCTGCACCAACAACTTCTACGCCAAATTTCATCAAATCAAAAACCAAAGGATCTCGTTCCAAACATAGCATGGTTAATGAAGCATTACTTTTTCGACTCAAGCATCAGCCACTTTATTTGCTTTTCCCGGATGGTAATGAATTGTACAATCATAATCCTTGATTAATTCTGGTCATCTCCTCTGTCTCATGTTCAATTCTTTCTGAGTGAATATATACTTTAAACTTTTGTGATCAGTATATATTTCACACTATACTCCATACAAATGGTGCTTCCAAAATTTTAAAGCAAAAACAACAGCAGCTAATTCCAAATCATGTGTAGGGTAATTTACCTCATGAATTTTCAACTGGCGTGAACCATAAGCAATTACCTGATCATTCTACATAAGGACACAACCAAGTCCTTTCAATGAAGCATCACCGTAGATAACAAACTCACCATTCTTGGAAGGATGTTCCAAAACTGGAGCATTCACCAATATTCTTTTCAACTCCTGAAAGCAATCATCACATTATTTTGTTCAGATAAACATATCACCCTTAAAACTTAGCTTAGTCATTGGACTAGAAAATCATGAAAAATTTTCAACAAACCTTCGATATTAACCTGCCAAACCAAGAAACTACGGATCTCGGTTACATTTGTGGGTCATGGACATTCTTCAACAACTTTTGTTTTAGAAGGATCAACAGTTATGCAATTTTTTGAAACAATGTGACCAAGGAGAGAAATTTGTTGTAACCAAAACTCAAACTTGATGAATTTTCCATATAGTTTTTTTTCTTTTAAGGTTTGCAAGATAACCCTTAAATGAATTTCATGCTCCTCTTTAATTTTAGAAAACACCAAAATATCATCAAGGAAAACAACCACAAACTTATCCAAGAACTCATGGAAAATTATATTCACAAGGTCCATGAATACATCAGGTGCATTGGTTAACCCAAAAGGAATAACTACAAATTCATAATGGCCATATCTAGTACGGAACGCAGTCTTCGGAACATATGCTTCTTTTACTTTCAACTGATGGTACCCCGACCTCAAGTCAATATTTGAAAAATACTGAGCTCTCTAGAGTTGACCAAACAAATAACTGATATGAGGCAAAGGATAATTGTTCTTAACAGTAATATTATTCAAGGCTCTATAATCAATGCAAAGTCTCATTGAGACATCATTCTTTTTAACAAACAAGACAGAAGCACCCCATGGTGATGTGCTAGGTCGAATGAAACCTTTATCTAATAACTCCTGCAATTGCTTCTTTAACTCTAAATGTTCAACATGAGCCATTCGATAAGGGGGTTTTGAAATTGGCTTAGAATCAGGAACTAATTCAACAGTAAATTCAACTTCCTGATCATGAATAATACCAGGAAACTCATCAGGGAAAACATCAAGGTACTAATTTACCACTGGAAAATCATTAATATAAACAGTTCCTTTATTTTCAACAATATGTGCAAGGTAAAATTCATTTCCATATTTTTCTAGTTTCTCAACTTCCTGATATGTTATCAAAATCAAGGGTTCATTCTTATACAAAAACTGAATATCTTTCTGAATGGAAAACATTTTATCTCTACAGTCAATCTTAGAATGATAAACAGAAAGCCAATCCATGCCCAAAATAACATCAAACTCTACTAGAGGCAAAACAATAAGGTTTGCTGGTAGATTCTTTCCGCACACAAGGATAGGAAGGTTCTTATAATTTATTTTTGTCTCAACGTTCCCTCCGGGTATTTTTACCATAAGTTCAGGATTCATATCTTTAGATGGAAATCCTAATTTACTAGAAAACTTCTCAGAAATGAAAGAATGTGTAGACCCTGAATCAAACAACACATTGGCATAATCTTAACAAACAAACAGTGTACCTGATACTACTTCATTCGATGGCCCAACATCTGCTGAAGTAGTTGCAAAGGATTTCACCACCCCTTTCTGCTTGTAGTCTGGATGCTTTTCGCCAGTTGAGTTCTTCATTAGACACTCATTTTAATAATGACTCATTTCATTACACTTAAAACATCTTACCGTTGTATTTTCATTGCCTGCTTGATCATCTTCCTTATAGTTACGAGCAATATGAATAGACTTACCACACCGAAAGCACTTACCAGACTTGGATAAACATTCTCCAGGATGAATTTTACCACACTTCTCACAGGATGGATATTTGGTTTTCTTACCTCATTGCTTCTTTGATGAGTTCTTCCCCTTTTCCTGCCAACTAGGCCTCTTATTCTATTGTTTGTCAAAGAACACCTGATCATCGGAAACCTCCACTTCCAACTTCTCTGCACATCGAACAAGTTTTTCTTAACATTTGAACTCACGAGAAGCTAAATCCCTTCGATACTTTGGCTTTAACCCTAAGTAAAACTGTTTATTTTACTATCAAGATATCGTATAATGTTTGGAGCATACCTTTCCAATCGAGTGAACTTTGCTTCATAAGCAGCCACTGAGTCATCCTCCTACCTCAATTCTTGGAACTGTTTTTCCATCCTAAGATGAACCACCTTAGGAAAGTATTTCTCAAGAAACATACCTTTGAATTCGTCCCAGTGAAGATCATCAATCTCATCACTATCCCTGATATTTTTCACCATCGACCACCGCTGATCAGCTTCACCTTCAAAACGGTAAACAACAAGACTAACCTTTTGATGTTATGAACACCCCATGACATAAAAAATCTTCTCCAGTACTTTAATCCACCCTTCAGCTTACACAGGGTCAGATGATATTCTGAATGATGGGGGGTGTTGCCTCATGAAATGTTCCACCACTAACATGTTCCTCTGCGATTGATCTGGATGATCTCGTGCATGGATACCACCGCCATTTATAGCCTGAGTCAACTGTGCTATCACTACAACAAACTTTTCAGTTCCGATTCCGACAATCTCAGGTTGCTGATTTGGAAGGTTGTCTTCCTCTTGATGTCATCCCAACAAAGCTGCTTTGTTTACTCTGCGGAAAACCATTCTAAACACATAAATATCTTAGGCGAAGCAACATAGTAATCTTCCAATGCTATATCATTTCAATTGTACCATAAATTAATTTATAATTTAACAATTTCCTAACTCCTAAAGTTGTCTAAACCGACCTCTGATACCAACTCTAAGGACACAACCTTAAAACTTACTTAATATTGAATTAAATGAATAATTCACATTGAGGATCTTTTCAGGTTTAGAGTTTTAGAGAATTAGGACATAACTATTGCATCTCAAAAGATTACAATGTAGACACTTCTACTAAGTTTCCATAGAATAAAAACTATTCAAAAGAAACATGTCTAGTTCCATGTTTTATATAGAATGACTTTCCCTTGATCCCATCCTTGACCCTATTCCACAGTAAGTCCTGTGAAAAATATTTCAAAAAAACATGGGGTGAGCATAAAAAGCTCAGTAAGGGATACACAAAGAATGAAAACCGTTAGTTTATCAAAACAACAAGTAAACCATGTATACTTTATTAAAGTAATAATTTTCACTTTTATGAAGTAGTAAAAGCTCTTCATTGAATAAAAGATCATTACTTACCCTTTTGTAAACAAAATATTACAATAAAACCCATATAAAGATCATATAACATATAAAGGTAACTTGGGACCTAAACATACTTAAATGGAATAACCATACGGTCGACTTCCACACATATCAATTAATGGAATAGCCATACGGCCGACTTCCGTACCCAATGCATTGGAGGTTATAATGTAACCACCCATCCTGGTATTCACGGCACCACCCGTCATATGTTTTATCACGTAACCACCTGTCAAATGTCCAAGGACCATTATAAAATCATAAGTCATAAAACAAATATAATGGAAAGAAAACATTTACACACTTTGATCACAATATATCACTTAATTATATTTACATAAAAAATCAATTATAAAAACCATTTTCAATACCAAAATACATAAAACAGTATATTGTATTTATTTTATTTTAAAAGAAACGTTACAGCCTGTTGAGAAAGCCAAAGACCAAATAATACTCGCGGCGGCGGAAACAGTCATTGTCACCGCATACGTTAAAAGAAACTTTCCTTTTTGTTGTTTTGTAAAACACTTCGTAGAAAAATATTCCTTTTGTAGAGAAGTAAAAGTCAAAGGGGTTTATACACCATATAAAAGAAAGTTGTGTATAAAACAAAATATGCCTCAATGAAAGGAGATTGAGACGAAGTCCCTTACCTCGGCTCTGACTTGACTCGATCGTTCTTTAACGTCCTGAATAATAAACTTGAGTTAATTTCTACTTGCTTTAGAACCTTTTTCATGTTCATTATTACTTTTATATCACATATTACCATGTTATAAACATTTTGAAATTATTTAAGTTAATAATGTTTGTTTTGTCGATATTTGGTTCTTAAGTCGAAAGTGGACTTCTTACAATTACATGTTGTTCATGTGGTCAGAGGTTATTTATATCCAGAATGATATTCATGATTTGGATATCATATATATCATATATATCCAGAATATACATGTATTTATAATATTACATAATCATTTATAGGTAAGAAATGAAATGCACTGTTCATGGAGACGGTAAGCCATACGTACGCATGAACGCTACTTTCATTTCTATGTCATATTAATGGAATTAAAACTAAATGAGAGATTTGTATATTTAAATTCCAGAATAATATTAATCATTTATATGTAACATACATCATATATACCCATTATATATATGTACTTATAATAGTACATTACATTTGGGGATAAGAAATGAAATGCACCGTTCATGGAGACGGTAAGCCGTACGTACGCATGAATGCTACATTCATTTCTATCTCATACATTAATGGAAAGAAATAATAATGATATAAAGGTGTATTATAATTTCAGTATAACATCATATATAATAACTTTAAATCCATCCTTTATATGTCCCACATATGGAATTAACGAATCAAATCACTTTGAGGGGGAAGAAGTCCGCACTTCTTAAAATGAAGATATCGCGTATACCCATAATGGAAGCCATAAAGGTATGCCATAAATGAAAAATACAGAAGCTTAAGGAAAACATAAACATATTATATATCATATATAAACATATTGAAATCTTAATGGCCACCTTTGAAGGTGTTATAAGAATATTGAACAATCATCGATTCGTGAGGCAGAAATTCGCCATCCACAGAAACAGTATGTTCATTAACCATTATATGTAGGTGTGTGTAAGTGTAGCTCGAATGCTTCTTATACCAACATCCTAGTATATTGAAGATACTGGAGTTTTTACAAAATAAATTAATAAAAAGTGTTTAGGGGGTTGGAGAAGCAAAATAAAACAAAAGAACACAAGTGAAGACACTACCTTTAAAACGAGTAACTCTTTTTGATTTGAGCTCAAAGGCTTCCTTGGGAAGACTTCTGCCCAAAGTGAGGCTTCTAAGAGTAAGATAGGGATATGGAGAGAAAAAATGGGTAGGGTTTGTCTGATCCAAAGGATTTGGAAGTGTGGGTATGGTGGTATAGGTGGGGGCCTTTTATAAGAGGAGAGGAGGGGCACTCTTGGAAAGTTAAGAAAAGATACTTTGTTATAAAATGATTTTCGGATAAAAGAGGTCCCACAATTATAAATTTCGAGGATAAGGTGATACGGGTTCTAACTCCATCCATACAAAATGTTTTCGACAAGTTTAGGTCTTAGATTTTACATTATATTTTCATTTTATTTAAATCGTTAAATAATGAGGTCATCGCTGCATCATCATGGTGTCACAAATAATTTAATTTATTTAATGTATAAAAATTAGAAAAAAAAAATCATGATGTTGGAAATTTGTTTATCTTTCTAATTAATATTTATAGAAAAAAATATGACTTGTATAAACACATGTAAAAATTGTTTTACTAAAACAATACATGTTTGTGTCATTTTTACTTTAACATTAAATAAAAAGATATTAATGTCATTTTAATTCCAAAGTGGCTCCATGGGGTCCCCAAGTTGACCCATGGATTTTATTGGTCGGCCATGGCACATACAATAAGGGTAGGACATGTGTCAAGTTCATTTCATATTATTAAAATATTATTCTTACCTTAAATTACACTAATTACCTTTAATCGCGATTAAAACATAAAAGTTACTATTCACCAAAAAATTATTTTAATCCCATTGAACCAAATTTTACTTCTTAATGACAACCATATATGTCGTATTTTTAAAATTCAAAACACAGAGGTGGTTAAATTTCATTTAAATGAAAAATCAGTTTTTTAAGTACCACTTAGTGGTTTCACTATTCATCAAAATTGAAGTTTTTCAGAAAAATACCAAAACTTCACCCAAAGATATATTTGATATTAAAAATTCAAAAATTATGTCTATTTTACAAAATTCAAAACATATAAGTTGTATTAATTAATTTAATAATTAATTCCCGCTGTCAGAGCAAATAACGTGTTTTTATGAAACAATAAGTATCAAAAGATTGACACTAGTTTATGTCCAATTTTAAAGTGAAATTAATTCTAACGACCAATATTGGATTAAATGGTAAAAATAAATTTTAATTGAGCTTTAAAACCAATTGAAAAGATAATATAATCATATAAATAAATTAGATTAAAAAGAGGTTTTGAATTAAAATAAAACATTTTTCACTATTCATTAAAAGAAATGAACTTTATCAGAAAAATACCAAAAATTTTCCAAAAGTAAATTTCAATGTACCAATCATAAATAATAAGTTTATTTCGACAAATAGAGCTTATAAAATTGTCAAAAGTTTGATTTAAAAATGATTTTCCACCAAAAGGCAGTAAAACAATCTTTTAAAAATATTAGTGTATTCCATGCTTAAGATTGGATTTATTCTCATTTTAAGCCTCTAATACACTATCCAATTCATTAATAGACATAGATAAAAATATCTATTATTCATTAATTACTTGGGATGTTACACAAACGCTCCGTAACGGTAATCAATACAGTGGAATCTTTCATAAATAAGTATAAACATTTAAGGCAATGTATAACTAAAACAAAAGCCTTTTAAACTTAAACATCAACATAGTATGACAAAAATAAAATGAAATAATGCCATTCACTTATTCACATTGATATTATACTAATAGAATAATCACATGCAATATCAATAACCACTTTCATAATGATGGAATTCATAATGCCACACTATCATAACCACATAGCCAAGGCCTCATGCCAAGACTAAAAATAATATTTTGTCAAGGCCTTGTGCCAAGACACTATTTTGTCTCATGAGACCTACCGATGCATCGGGGAGCTATATAGGGCTCCACCCATCACTTAATAAGTCCAATTCATTCCCATATGAAAAGTTTTAAACATAACATAAACATTCGTATTAAAACTAGCATACGAAATGTCAATACTTTCTCCATAAACCATGAATGGTATAAAAATAACACATCCACAATCAAACATATCACAATAACTTGAATAAAATAAAAAAATTTGTATCATAATAAATCAAATTCAAATATTCTTAAAATCCATCAAAGAATGTTGACATAGATGAATTCAAAACAATTTGAGAGAAATATATCTTTTTTTCGAAATCATTGAAAAGTCACACATTTATAAAGGAAGTAATTTAAAAGAGATTTTTGAATCAAAGTCTCCAATACCACTTTGAAACTTTCGAAAAGAACTATCATTTCAAAACATTCAGATCCATATAAATAAATCCTTAAAATCATTTTGAAAAACATGGAAATTAATTAAAAATATTTAGAAAGATAAATCTTTAAAACATTTAAAATTACGATCTGGAAAAATAGTACCTTTCAAAAATTCTTCAAATATTCATTTTGAAATCATTTAAAAGTCACATAATTATAAAATAAAACATTTACTTTGAAAATATCTTTATAATATTGCAAGGGAAGATTCGAAAATTTTATAACGGTGGAAAATAGCCGCACCTACCGTATAAGTTAAAAAAACATTCTTACCTTAATTCTGTCGAAATGGTTAAAATGGAACTTGTTTGGAAAATGACGGAAAGATTCCTTTATAAACATCATATAAAAAGTCAAACAAGGGTATAAATGACTTTAACCCATATTCTGTAAAATAGTAATAATGTTTTGAAATACACTTTCATGAAACATGGATGTGGATGATAAAGAGGTCCCAGTAGACAATTACGTATAAACAACCTTAGATAATGAAGAGATTTTGAAATAACCCTTACCTTGTACTTTTCCTTGGTTGGGGGTAGGTTAACCTCCTTTATAATGGTTAAATAATTGTTATTAAATTATATAGGAATCATATACATTAATATGATATCATATATGATCTTTTAACATTTCATTGTTAATAATATCTTAGTATTATCGTCATTTCGGGTGTTAACTTACTCATTTTCTTTTATATGTTTTGTTATGTAAGTCGTGGTTGTCATGGATAGGTTGTATCTTATTCATATATAGAATGTTATCATATCCTTAAACATTATTTTTAAATTCTTAAAATGATAATTATACTTGAATGGATATGATGGAGAATGAATCTCACCGCGTTCGTGGAGATGGTAGTCTGTACGTACGCACAAGAGACAATATCATTATTTTGATATTAAAATAATATATAATTGGATGATATATCATATATAAAGAATAATTATCATGTTATATTTATTATTTAAATTAATTACACATCATTATTATTCCCATCCAAATAATAATGTTTTGAATAACAATTACACCGCGACATGGAGACGGTAAAGCGTACGTACGCACGTATGGTGACATGTCATTCAAAGGATGGATAGAATACTGAAATATGGTTGTACCATGTTTATAATAACATAAAAGTATATATAATATACTGGAGTTATTATTTTAGAATGGTAATAACAAATAAAGAAGAAGTGGAAGAAGAAAGGAACTTGAAAAAGGGTGGTGAAATCATTACCTCTTCTTCGGGTTCTTCCTTTTGATTTGATCAAAAGGGCTTTATAGGTTGGCTTTATGACTAAAGTAAGGCCTATAGGATGAATTTAGGGAAGTTGAGAGAGTTTTTGGGCAGGTTTTGGCCGAACTAAAATGCTTTTAATGTGTGAATCAGTGAGATGGGGGAGTGCCCTTTTATAAGAGGGGTGAGGGGCACCTTTGGAAAAGCTAGAAATATTATTTTATAATAAATTCATATTCTATTTATAATGGCTCAAAATTGGATTATTTAATGTTTAAGGTGGGGATGGGTCGAACAAAACTCAACCAAAAGGATTTAGACAGGTTTGGGTCACTATATTAACCATATCTTTAAGTATTAACTCTTAGTTAATTAGTTTCACTTTTACAACGTCTCTTTATATTTTTATATTATATGGTTAATAAACTTACTATATAAATCCAAGAGACCCCCCAAAGTGGTCCATTAATGATTAAAATATCATGATATAAGTCTCTTGTCCAAACCGTAGATTTTTAGAAATTTAATATCCATTAGTAATATCATATTTGTTTTAAAAACCCTTTTCTGCCAATTTTGACACTATTCAATAATTGAATTTTGTAAAACTCATAACAGAATGATTACTTCGAAAAAGGTTAATTAAATAAATACTAACATGTCCTATTATCCTAGAAAATTATTTTTATTTATAAAAAGTCTCAAATTACATTTATTTTGGTACTTATATTATCAATTATTCTAATGTTTCATTAATTAGGAAATTACTACAGCACCATTGTGTCATAAATAAATTAAATTATATAATTCTTAAAAATTATAAATAAAATACAATTATGTAGGAAATCGTTTTGTCTTTCTAATGAATATTTATATTCGAAAATCCAACATATATAACCCTATGTAAAAATTATTTTTCTAAAAGATATATGCTTGTATCAATTTTGTATTCATTTTAACTTAATTGAAATAAAGTGTCCCAGTCACTTACAAGTGGCTTCATGGGGTCCCAAAATCGACCAAAAGATGCACATGGTCAGATAGGTATCATAAAATAAGGTTAGGACATGTTTTAGGGTAATTTTGTATTATTATAATATTATTTTTTAACCCTTATTTACCGGATTTACCCTTTAACCATGGTAAATAAAATATTTACCGAAGTAATTATTCAAAATGTTTAAAAATAAAAGTAGCATATTTAATCAATTTGAACATCCTGATTCTAAATATGGAATCCATTTTTCCAAATTCAAAACATAGAAGTGGCATAAATTAATTTAAAATTAATTCCTGTTGTTAAAACAAAAAGCATGTTTTTAAGAGATAATAGCTATCAAAAGATTGACACTTGTTTATGTCTGGTTTAATAGTGGAATTTTGACCAATGACCAACATTGTATTAAATGGTAAAATTTTATTCTAAATATACTTTAAAACCACTCAAATTAAAAATTTATTGCTACCATTTATTTTGATTAAAAAAGTTTTTTTTAATTAAAATTTAGTAATTTTCACCATTCATCAAAAATTAAAAGTTATCCAAAAAGTACCAAAATTTCCCCCTAGGATAAATTCGATATTTCTAATCAAAAAATTAAGTCCATTTTGAGAGATAAAATTTAAAAAAAATTAAAAAGTAGGTATTTCTATTCATTACGTCTAGTTTGATTGGTTGTAGTGTGTGTTAGAACTCGAAGTTGCGTACAACACACGCTACTGTATTATTCAAAGAGAAGCGTACCATGGAAGCTTGGGGTGTTACATTGTAAATTTTTTTATGTCCCCATTCTAAAGAATAATTTGTTTTAGTCAAATTGAATATATAAAAGTTTAAAATATTGGATTTAAAAAGGGTTCACTATTAAAGTTAGTAAAAGTGCATTTTTGAAAAATACTTCTTTTATCTGAAAAAAAGGAATTTCTTCTTACATTATGTCTAAGAAAATCATAATATGGATTCTAAAATTATAAGGATTATATAAGGTTCAATATTTAGTTAGTACTATTCATAACCTCTTTTTAACGGCTTTTTTGGTAAGTCATAGTGCACTTGAACTCGGTGTTACGTTTAGTGCAAGTTATTGAATTGTTTTGAAGAAGTACATACTATGAAATCTTGAGGTGTTACAATTTTAATTAATATAAAATTTTATAACCTCACCTTAATCAGTTATTGAATCATGTATGACTATATACTTCTATTTTGGTGTATAAGGAGGAGTAAAATTCCTAATATAAAATAAGAGTTTGTTTATTCACATATAATAATAAAATAGATTAAATTATTTACCATGTAAAATAAAATAAATATAGAAAATTGATAAATTATATAATTTTCATTGGATAATTTTTTGGTTTTAGTTATCAATATATTTTAAATTTTCTATATTAATTATAAATTAAAAGATATATAATCTTTTAAATTAGATTGATGGTGAATCACAAATAGCTTCAGTAACCAATGAGCAAATTTTCTTTTATATATAATAATTTATATTGATCGGTAATACCTTTTATGTTACAAAAATATAAAATTAAAATAAATCAATAGTTAATATATATAGAATAGAAACGAAGTTATGTTGAGGACATGGTATAAATATTGGTGTGAAAGATTTTAGATAAAGACCCCATTTCTTTATTCCTCGCCTTCCAGAAATGATCTTCAAACTCATGTATAATAAAAATTAATATATTTATAACTAATTTAATTTATTATTCAAATATTTAAAAATTTTAAATATTTTTTTATAATCACATATCTAACATTTATTTTGTTGTTATCATTTATTTTCATTATTTAATATTGTAATATTTATTTGTTTGCATGTGTTTCATAATGGGGATGCCAAAAAAAATTTCTTCAACATTAATTTAATCATTAATCAAATATAAAATATTTAAATATAATTTTTTGATGTTATATACATATGATGGTTGATTTGATGTGGCTAACACGAATGATTCTCGATAATGAGATCTATAATGAGCTTGTTTATGAAATAAATTTGTAATAAATGATTATATCACAGTGATAAATGATTGTTTTTCATATATTTAGAACCATATAGAAGATATATATGACCCATTAATATAAAATAAATTAATAAAATTTGGTTTATAACTAGAAGTGTAAAATGATATTGAAAAATGGACTATTTGTATGTAGAGATTGTTGTATACAATATACCTGAATGATGTTATAATTTTCATTCAATTAAAATTCATGTAGAAATTGACACGCATTTTAGTAATTTTAATAATTATATAAATAAAATATTTATGTATTAAATTACTCTTTTTATCTATCTATGTATGGATGTGAACGAAAAAACGTCACTTTGGGGAGGTTGTAGTCATCTCATATTCCATAATGATGTTTCTATTTTAAAAATAGAAAATTGGAAAATTAGAATAATGAATACTAAAAATATATTGAAATATATATTTATATAAATATAGAATATTTCATCACATTTCAATGTGTATTATAAGACTATTAGAGAATATAGAAAAAATTAAGGACTAGAGAGTGATTAGTATTTACATTGAGATGCTGAGTTTCCCCATAGATGACCACTTTGAAATATTAGACTAGGATAACATATAATGACCATAGGATTTTGGTCATAGAATATTATTATAGGGTATTTAAAATAGAAATTGTTTTAATATGAATTAAAAATTTTAGGGTTTATATAATGTGTTGGAGGGGACACCATTTCGTATTGGGGATAATGATTTTTTTAAATATTACATCTCTATATATAGAGAGAACCTGATTCACATGGAAAACAAACTAAAATATTGGAAATTAATGTCAAATATATACTTTTTTTTCAAAATATCACTAATTTATTTGGGGACATATTTTAAAATCTTTATTTTACTTTTTATCATTAATATTACACATTTATCAACCTTTTGGTATTAACTATGTCCACCCATTTTTCTCTTTGTAATTTATAATGAATAATTATAATTAAATGGAAAATATTACATAATTTTGAAGTGTTAATTCAAAATAAAAATCCATTATATTAAATGAAATTTTATTAGGTGTGAAAAAAATATTTTACCAAATTACATCGAGTGAATATTTAAATATAATAAATTTATATAAAAAATATATATATCTATTTTTAATAGAATAAAATATTATATAATAATTAAAGAGTAAAATACATTATTCATAAATTTAATATATTTTCTGAATTGTTTAGTTTCACCTATGAAATACCTCATTTACTAGGAAACATTATTTCTAATTATTTTTATCATGCTTATATCACTATGAATTTTTAAAAACAAAAATAAATATAAAAACCATATCTCTAATTATACCCAAAATAGTATTTTAATTAAAACCTAAAAATTAATTACTAAGATAATATTGTTATTTTATATATTATAATGATGTTATTTTTTAAAATTATAAAATAGAAATCATGAAAAAAAAATTCTCTTCAAATGAAATATAAAATATAATGAAAATGTTTATTTATATGGATGTTTCATTTTTCAATTATTAGGTATTCTTGTTCTAATTAACAATCAATTATTATTCAAAGATAATCTATTTCTTATTATAAATTTTATATTTTTATCATTTAACCCAAATATATTTAGTTTAATGAAATTTAAAATCAAAATATGAAAATGTTATTTTTTCACATTATCATGTAACAATAAAATGGAGGTTTTAGTTTTTTCGAATCGTTAACTGAATTTTATAAATGAATTTATATTTTTATAAATGGTATATTTTTTTATTTTATATAAATTTAAAAATATTATTCTTCTATTTATGTCAAAAAAATCAATAAATTAATTACCATGGTCACACATAAAACCTTTAATTTTATAAAAATAAATAAATATTAATTTTATTCTGTCATTCATGTGATGGAAACTATTTAAAATAAATTTTACCTAATAAAAAATATATTATAATATCACATGTTTCTAAAATATTGATACTCAATAAAAAATCAAATATTTTGACATTGGGTATTGACAACATTGTTTTCCAAATATCACTTCATCAAAGGGATTTGATACTTCAAAGGGAAATTATAACTTTTCATATATTGGAATCGTCAAAAATAATGATCAGAAAGATAATGTGGCCTATCGATATGATGTTTCATAAAACATGTATCATGTGAGAAATATTTTTCAAATATATCTCTTAAGAAATAATATTCAAGATCAATCACATGTATAAAATCTCAAAAAGGTACCACAAGATAAATAATTCAATTATGTGTAATAATAAGTGATGATCCAGAAACATATTATTATTAAATTTTAGAATAATCAAATTCTCCATATGAATGTTCTTTTTTTAATCCATTTTTATAATGGGTAATTGATTAATAACATGGATAAAATGACATAAAATTACCCCAAAATAGTGTCATTAGTGGTTATAATTTATAATTTGAATTGAAAACCATCAAATTGGGTTAAGAATGTATTAATCTAGGAATTTATATAGTAGAATTTCATTAACAAAATATTGTTTCATATTTTTGCATTACTCATTTCTAATGAATAATATATTCTATAATATATTTATATAAAATGAATAACAAATGAACATAACCATTGTTTTATACAATCAATATATAAATCTATAGTCCAAGAGGATTACATTATAAAAAAAATTTAAAAGTATTTTTTTATAATAAATAAATGTCAAGAACATAATTATAATTTTAAAATAACCTGAGTTATTGTAAGGAATAGATTTATAAATCAAAAACACCACTATTAAAAAAATGGAGTGTAATAAAGAAGTAGGGATTTTGGGATAATATAATTAAAAAAAGAGAATATATATATGATTTTTGGGGTGTATAAATATATGTAGTTATAATAAAATATGATCATTTTAATCGGTATTGTTTCCATTGCGATTACTACTATATGAATATTGAAATTGTCATTTGAATTAGAAGATAACCATTATTGGTAACCTTGTAAATTACTATATTATTAAACATTAAAATATTTGAATATAAGAATAGAATACATGAGTTTTTTAGGATTTAACTATAATTATTAAATTAAAAAACTCACAAAAGATATTAATATGTTTACATAAGATTGGGTTTATAATTTTAATTTATTTTAAAAATTACCAAATTTTTAGTTATATTTTATAAATTCTATTAAAATTTTGAAATATATATAACAAAATTTTTAACATGGAAAATTAACATTTTTTCTATATTTGATTTGGAAAATTATTAGGGATACCCATTTTGTAGTATGCATAGTAATATACAAAAAAATAAATAATATTATTTATTAAATAAATATACTAATTTTTAAAAATATATTTTTATATCTAAAATATAAAAATTAGTATTCTTATTCAAAAAAACATTTTTAAAATTATAAATAATGATTTATAATTATAATAAAATAATTTTAACATGTTGGGGGAAATTGTATATTGATTTTAATTTAGATAAAAAATTATTTTCATAAAATATGAATTATTTTTCGAAATTTCGAATAAAATTTTAATGATATTTTATGTAATTTTAATGTGGAATTAATAAAATAAATTTCATCAATTATATTACACTAATGATATAAGTATTAAAAAATTACACCAAAATATAATGCAATAAGAATGAAAGTCATACTTTTTTCACAAATATTGTAGAATAATACTCCTTCTATGAGTGAACATTTATTGAATTCATGTAAATTAAATTAAATTATATCAATTATCTTTTCTCAAAACACCACTACCCTTCAATTATAAATACGACCATCTAACACCCAATTCTGATTAAAAAAGAACTTTTAGAATATAATTTATATAAATACAATCTCAACATTTGTAAATCTATTTGTTGGAATAAATTTCTAAATAAAAATTCATATCCATAAAGGTTTGACTAGGAATGCATAGTCATTTCCACAATGAATAGGGTGTAATATCCTTCCAAAACATTAATAATTCATTTTTAGATATTTATATTAATTTTATATTTCACATTATTATATGAATTATTTAGCTATAAATTGATGTATATGATGATTCTAAAAACAACATTTATGTAATATTTTCAATCTAATCTATTATATAGTTTTTTTATTTTTTTATCATGGTTGATTTGATAAACCAATATAGATATTGTTATAAATCATTAATTACTACCTTAAATAGAAAAATTAATAAAGAATATCTATAATCAAATTTGGATTAATGTATATAAATATTTATTTATTTATATAAAATATTGAAATAAATATATTTTATTCTATTAGAATGAAATTTGTCTCTGCAATAATAATTCTAGAAATTATGGATTCATTAGAAAAGATGATCTTACATTACTATTATTTAACATTTGTTCTATGTACTAAACAACTAAAAAATTATCCTCATGAAAAAAATATAATAAATGATTTATTATTATAATAAATTGGTTATTTAAACATCAATAAGATTATTATATTTATAATTTTCAAATATAATATAATATATTTATGATGTTAAATGAACGTGTAAAGTTAGGTGGTCTCTAGGTAGGAATTCTATCACAAAATACATCCCGATTTTTTATATAATGAATTATCTATCTCTCTAAATATACTTATATGTATCTCCTTAATCGCCATTATTTCTTTCTCATATGATCATGATTTGTTTTATATAAATATATAAACAATTATATTTCATTTTGCTATCATTTATCTAGAAAAAGACATGACCTTCATCTTCTCGTACATATCATTTATTTCATGTTAATCACTATAAATTATAATGTGGAAACTACTCCTTATACTATTTGAGATCATGTATAACTAAAATATGATAATTTTCTTTTACAATTTCTAAATTTCAATGTTCCTAAATCAAATAAAATAATCCATTTCCCATATTTTTAGAACTCTATAATTTTATATTAAATTAACTTCTTGTTACCAATTCCTTATATTAATGAAAAAAACATCATTTATAAATATATTATTTATTATGTAATATATTTTTCATGTTGTCACCCACTATGGCACGATCTGAAAATACCCCAATCCTACACTCTAATAGTATAGTGGCTTATTAAAATCACTAAGAAGGAATATAACAAACATGGGAGGTAATTTCATCAATTACAAGTGTGAGAGAAAAAATCAACAAGCCAAAAAAATCCTAAAATATAAAAAAAATATATAAATGAATGAATAAATATATAAAACCCAATAAAAGTATGAAATAATGTAATATAAGTCACTAAAATTGACAAATACAAACCCACACAAAACAAAAAATAATATTTTTCTACCATATTAGAGGGATGGGACTACTGTTATATACAACACTGGAATATAACCCTATATATCTTTCCAAACTAAAATCCACATGCTCATTTTCTTATATGGAATCATTAAAATCATTTTCAACAACCATAGACACGACACTTGAAGGAATAGACCATATTGTGGTGATTATAAAAATACCAAAAAGAAAACACCAAAGTTAAGAAAATCATAAATATTGGTCTTATTGTCACATGATATGTTAATTATTATGTGATACTTACAATAAAATATCACGATATACACAATAATGATTCCACATCCAATGTTCTCATAACAACCACCAATCATAGAAGTACTTTTAGGATTCATGGAAACACTCATCCAGGAGATATAAACCTCGGATCCCTTAAATTACTTCTAGAAATCATCTAAGAGATAAGAAAAATATGGCATCACAAAGCTGATATCACATCCTAGCCATCCTATATACCATAAAATCAAAATAACATTTTTTAAGGGAAAAATTATCCCCAACTATATTACCACTGCCAAAACTCATACAAGAGGTCACACTTTTTAGGTCTTGATACAAATAATTTAACAATAGATACTAAGGGGACTCATCTGATATACACATTCCACCATACTAATACCCCATCTAAAAACCATATCAAGATATGCTGATAGGGGTCCGCATTCAGGACCCAGTTTGGGACACCAAACCCTGCTAGAAACTTCCAACAAGATAGTGGAGAAATAACCATCTAAATATAGGTCACAAAAACTCCAATAAAATATTCATAATAAAAACACAATGGAAATGAAGATCTTTATGGGCCTTCTAGTGGAATAAATGTTCTATTCCATTGAGGTTTATAGTGAAAGAGGTCTGTGAAAACATATCCTGTAATAAGTAAACTCACTCAAACTATAATTATCAACAAGAAGATGCAAAGAGTTATACCTAAATTATGTGAATTATATTTTACAAAGAACCCTTAATGGAATAGACTATATGACACAGTCAATTTATACAAGTTAAGCAATTATGAGGGATTCATCTTGCCTACATCACCTCATGTTGTATCGTGAATACTAAATATAATGTCATAATAATTTTATATGTGAAAAACTACTCAGGATGGGATACCATAGTTCCCTTAAGTAGGTCATGAAAAATCAAGACATGCACAAGAGGCATATCATTTTCCTAATGGAAATAAACATTAAAACAATTAGTATTTCACAAAAAAAAATATTATTATATTAAAATTTCAAACCATTATGGTCCTAGTAGAAAAATACTCATGATGGAATATTTACATAGAAAAAATGGACACATGGTGAAAAGGTCACATTTGACCATATGATGTACAGATGATGATTTTTGGGCCCAAAGCATGAGTTTGAATTAGGCACTGAATATCAAACTAGAAATATCAACCTTAATATAGGGTTCGTCACATATTTGATATTTTCTCATCATAACACTGACTAAAAAAACAAATACATGGAATCATATTTTTTAATATTATTATTATTATTATTATTATTATTATTGGGTGCCTTATAGACACGAGCTATTATACCAAATTTAATATCTCGAATTTGTCATGTATCGACCATCTCAATGATATGATCATTTTACTTTAAATGGCTTGTCAACTCAAAATATTATATTAATGTTTTAACCAAAACAACATAATCATCATAATTATAATGATAATAATATTATTAATATATTAATATTTTATGAAAGTATGTTTTGGGACAAGTAGTGATTAGAACTCCACCTCCCACTCTCCATGAAAAACCATGCATTTTTCAATATACCATGAATAACAAATAAATAACTTTGATGATTCGTAAAAAAATGTTGATTCCTCCTCATATTAGATCTAAAATACACACAACCACCTAAAAATTTCCACAAAAACAAAAATAAGACATCCCCTAATACATTATGTCTCATCCTCCATATCACCATACCATGAAACCAACAGCCCACAGTCTGAGATGTCAAAATTTGAATCAGAATCATGTTCATCAAAATGAATAACAACCACATCTTCAATTTTATTCCCAATTAATTAATGATGATCCATTTCAATAATGATCAGATATGAATTGGTGTTTATTTTTGTTCTGTGAAATCATCGACAAAACAACAAAATGATGACTATCACACATAAGGCAGAGAAAAGATAATTCACATGACACAAACATCAATAATGGACATAGAATAATGTTCTCGATTACCTTCATTAATTGATGTAGGGTGATGAATGAATAGAAATAAATAATTCAAAATTAATATCAATTATTTTACCACAGGAAGATAAGAAAATTTCCCGAATTAAATTGTCTTTCAATGAATTACTTTGTTTGTTAATTAATCCATTTTCATTATAGGTAAATAAAAATAGGGTAGATAAACAAAAAAAAATCCCTCCCTCATGTTGGTATCAATATTTGGATAATAATAATTCTTTCTAATCATCAATAGTGAGATCCAAAAATGGGATGCAAACTGATCATCGAGTAATAATCCATTCAGTCCCGGACCAATGGGTCTCTACCTACAACTTCTATCAAATTGAATGGTCATGTGGATAACCCCGAGATTTCCCATGACCATATATTAATATAAATTAATTAGTTAGGGTATTTAAAAAATAATTAAATATAAAAATAAATTTATTTAATTATTTCATACATGATGATGAAGAATCCCAAAATCCGATACTAAATAATATTATTTCTTCCAAAGTGTAAAACCAAAATTTTGGACATCACTATGGAATGGTATTTCATATATGAGTCAATATTTGTGTTTTATTTGGTTTATCATTGTAAAATATGTTAATTAAATTAATTATTTTTTTTCACACCTGCCAACAACTACGTTATCTAGAGGCCCTTTTCCATTAATCTTTAGGTTGCTCTTTAGTTTAATCCATAACTGAGGATTTCATTGTAGCCTTGAAATTTGGATTTTACACTCTATATAGTGGATATTGAACTATTCATTCAAAATACATACAAGTGATATAAAGTATATTTAATATTTTTATAAAATTAATTTTGGTCTCACTGGGAAATGGATTCCCCACCTTCTCAGAGAAAAGATCATAAAATATTCATATTAGTATAATAAATTGCAAAAGGGAATAATTGAAACCAATTATTCCCATAAATTGGTATTTTAGTCCCTATAATGAAAAAAATATGAAAAATGGTGGGGACACTATGCTCTCCATTGGGTCTCCAAATCCATCATTCTCCGAAAAAGGTTTCTTATGCATTCAAAAAATAGACATAAAATACAGTTACCCTATTATGTCTATCTCCTCGTAGTCTTGAATGCTACAAGATCCACAAACAGATAACTCAATACTAATTACCATGGTTTCCCAAGGAAATATCTTAAAATTATTCCCCTACATACTTCCTCAGCTGCAAAATGTGTATATCACTAGGCATCCAAAACAATTTTTATTATGAATTTAATGGCTACACCACCTGACTAACCCAACATAGTTTTTAGAAAATGAAATTGTGTATGAAACCCATAGATAGCCTTGTTCCCTTGATAAAACTCCATAGTTATCGAACACGAAAATATTATATCATTATTACATAACGAAATCATGATGTTTTCTTTGTAAAACACATCATCCAAATGAAATATTACACATTAATAACTATCACATGAACCAACCTCTTTTACCTCATATGCTCCATCTATGAAACCAAGGAAACAATGGTAAAATTTCCAAAAAATTCTATGAACTGACTAAAATAATGGATAAGGATTTGAATAATATGTGTAGAAAAATAAGTGGGTCTGCTAAGCATGATTTTTTTTATCACAATGTACTCAATGATACCAAAAAATATCTGGGAAGCCACACTTGGTACATATAACTCTTTAACCTGGGGCTACTGATAACATATCTTGATGTCAATATTTGATAAATATTTCACCCCAAACCTCTAGTTGAAAAATTCATAGACTCCCAGTATTCGATACTCATCCTCACATCACCTGGATCAAGTGAGACTAAAACCTAACTAACCTCAATTTCTCATCATCCTTTTAGGTAAACAACATAGGGATGTAGAAGAAAACACAAGGGATCTTATCACTCCCATACACTAGAGACTCCTCAAACAACAACCCCATCTCTCACAATTACAATCAGTAATTCAATATTCTATCATGGATATCAGGTCATTATTGGGTCATTTACATCTATAAATAAACTCTCTATAGGGTTGTCAACCTATAATAACATCGTGATGGATGTCATCATACTTCTACAACTGAATTCCCATAAAATCCACTACTCCAAGGGTAATAATAAACCACCTGATAATAATGTGGTAACACCCTCTTTAGAATGATATCATTGTGTCCCTTCCTAGAAGCAAATCCCTTTTAAGTGTGAAAAAACAACATCCCAAAATACTAAATGTACTAACACGCATAATATTAGAAATGATCATAGAATGGATTGAAAATATCCAACACATACTAAGCATAACATTAGAGATTCTGCAGCCTCTATATACATATTTTTTTTGTGACACACAAACAAACACAAAATCTCTCCCTCCATCTCCATACAAAGTCATCTCAAAATGTCAAGAGACCTCTGTGATCACATATCCTCTTTATAGGATACTCTAACACATGTGTAAAGAAAAAATTGTACCATGTTGTCACTATTTATAAATAGAGGATATCATTAGGGATTATTCGATGATAGATCCATTCGAAATCTACAAATGAGGAAATGATTAAATACACTATACCTCAAACTGCACATGATGGTTAGGAATGATCCTATTTCATATAGATCAATTTAACCCTTTCCCGATGATTTACTGAATCCTTGACTCTAATTGAAACATTATTACCAAGAAAACCTCAAAAACTCAACTCATATAATATAAACCACCTCACCAAAATACTATATTATTTGCGACACAATGTCTCTCCAAAATGGGTTTGGATCACAATTCAAGAAAATGTCTCAGTGGGGGA
This sequence comes from Viscum album, assembly GCA_963277665.1. Classification (NCBI taxonomy): domain Eukaryota; kingdom Viridiplantae; phylum Streptophyta; class Magnoliopsida; order Santalales; family Viscaceae; genus Viscum; species Viscum album. The sequence goes on from OY728150.1 coordinate 1,708,369,613, forward strand.
CTTTAACCTCTTCATTTCATGGACAACATCACATTAGATATCCCAAAAAAATTCCATTAATTCCATATGCTATGTTGATAAAGTCTCACTCCTTGGACCATTATCTCGATGTTCCCTATCTAAAAATTTTATTTTCAGCAAATTAATATACTAGTATTCCACAACCTATGATGGGGGTATAGACCACCTTGTATCCTAAAAAATATCTAAATATATAACTTGAGATAAACAATCATCATATGTGTTATATTTTCTAGTACAAATGGATCCTAATGATCCTTCATTAATAAAACGGATTTCATTTTCAACCATCTAATAGCTCAAGGTTCCACTTATGTTGGAAAACACAAACCACCATTTTAATGTAAAGAAACACTTTGTAACTATCTAGGTCTCCACATAACAAGAGTATTTTATATCATAGAGACTCATGTAACTCTCCAAGAATTAGTGAATCTTCATATTTACATTCTGATCAACTAGCTACCCAAATTGTTGTAAAACATCCATAAAATCCACTTCAGGATATAAGAAATTCTTATTAGGTGGTAGAACTAATCTCTATATACGTATAGGAGACACATATAGAGTGGGTATCTGAACAAAGGGTTCATCATTCAACTGGTCATCATCACGAAACAAGGTTGGAATCCTAGATGGCAATCATCACAGAAGAATTTTCAATACAATCAAGACATACCACTATTAATGAGTATGTATAGGGATTTGAATTAACAAGGACTTGGAAAGAGAAACTCATTCATATATATTTCCATACAAGTGTTTTCCTAGTAATATGTTCTTATATGCACCGAGAAAATACGTTGGTAACCAAACAAAAACTGGACTCCCTAGTCTATGAACCTAATTAGAAACACGTTAACTTTAATTTTAAGTTCCCATACCAATAATTACAGCTACAAAATAGAATTTCGTAATTCTTGTCTAGAAAATATAATGTATCATAACACTTCAGTCCACTTACCTACTATAATTTCATTCATTCAATACCTTAACCATCTAGGTTCATCATGTAACTAACCAATTCCAACCTCCCCTAGGAAAGTGGTTGGTTACTCATGGGACTAATTTTCTAAAAGTTCTAATACACATAGTCACATATCTATAGCCAAAAAATAATAAAATGTAATATAATTGATAAAAATGGATGAATATGTTTATAATAATAAATTCATAATATCAAATAATATACAATAATTCCTGAAAAGTGTCCAAATAAAAGCCCATCCAAAAATAGAATATAATGGATGACCTGAACACGCGGGGGAGCCTAATATGAAATGAAACACTGGTATTGACATCATTCTTATCTATCCTAACTAATATCTACTTTCTCGTATTCCACCAAAGAAATTGTAAATTATTTTTCATCTTTATAATACATGAATTGTGAGGGTTGAGAACATGACGTGGTGAGTATAACAATACATAGAAGGAACCCCAAAAATATTAAAACAAAATGAATCAAGAGTAGTCATCTTGTAAAAATATTTTTCACTAATAACATGTTACATAAAATAAAACATCCACACATAGTCATAAATGAAACCACATCTGACATGGTCATAACCACTTATAATAATATAATTGATTTATGTTTTCATGGGAATGTTTATCTAGGAGATCTCACACCATGAGAACTTCCATCCCTAGAGGAACACAATTGAGAGATAAGACAAATTGGGTATTATTATGCCAATGGAACATCCTATAAGTCCCATATCACATAATATTGTGTATGCATGGTCGTTTATGGTAAAACACTCTTGGAGCTATACAATTACTAAAAACACCCATACAAGAGATAAAAGTCCTTTGGTATTGATACACATAATTTTGAGCTGGGTAATGAGGGGAATAAACTATGATATACACTTTATTGGGTTAATATCCCATAATGAAGATAAAATGTCGATAGGATGGGTTGGGGGTCAATGGTCATTCTGCACTGGGTGAACACTTGACACTAATAGAAACATCTTCTAATATTAGGGATCAAATCCCATGTTGATAATTGCAACACTAATTCCAACAAACCATACATAGGGAAAACATGATGGAAATGAGGATCACATTGGGCCTCTCTGAGGGGGAAATTTATATTTCAGTGAGTGTTATAGTCGAAGAGGAATGAGAAGACTTATTTTAGAATATGGTTACTCACTCATAATATACTTATCAATATAATTTTCACAAGAATTCAACCTCAATAATGAGAATGGAATACTTTACTAAACCCTTGTTGTAATGGAAAAAGAGAACACACTAAACGAACACTAGTTAAGAGTTAGTGAAATGATATTCTTTCTTGCATAACCCCACATTTTATCTCTAATACCAAAACATAGGTCATCATAATGTTCTACATTGAAAACTATTAGGGATGGGCTACCCATGTACACTCATTTGAGTATGGAAAAACCCAAACAAGGGCACAAGAATCGTCATTGTTCTATATGACTTAAAATGAAATCCAATGATATCTCACTAAAAACAACCTTTAATGAAAAAAAAATTATGCATTAGATATCAATAGGAATAAATACACGGGAATGGCTATTAAGATGACCAAAAGAACCACACAGTAAAAAGGTCACATATCCCTATATAACTGACGAATGGTTGTTTGTTGTCCCCCATGAGTTTTAATTTATTACTTAATATTAATCTAAAAAATTTCTTCCTGATATCATGGTCATGATGTCGCATAAAATTATCCATAGCGATGGCCTACAAGAAAGATATGTCAAACAATAGATTCCAAAATAAAAATTAAGCTAATAGTAATCATAATAATATTATTCATTGGCTCTCTATGGACCAATTATAAGAGACAAAATTAAATATCAATCAATTTTATTTAAATAACCATATAAATATTAGTATCATGCTTCCACAAATGAAAATTTAATCTAACGTCTTAGTTTAAATTTTGTAACTAAAATATAATTATGAAGAATATAAAAAAATTAACATTATTAATATTATATTTAAAATATTTATAATTTAATTAAATTTGGATTTAGTGAAAGAATAGTTCAGTGACACACCTCCATCTATCAATGCAGACCAATGTAGTTTCCCCTATCATATTAATAATAATTCATCAATATTGATGAGGCATAAAATAAAAATGTGTTTTCCATCTTATATTCGATATGATATCACTTCCATCCCATAAAAAGTGCAACCTTATCCATTAATCCACCTCCATTGACACACATCATATCCTCTTACACATCCCCATATCGTAATGCTAAAAAAATTATTGTCAAATAGCTCCAAATATATATCTAACTCACTTTCATTGCTACACATCACACCCATGTCATCAATAATATTATCAAACCCATAATGACTATTTTTTCACAAAAAATTGGTTTTGAAACTATATTTTATCTTGTATTCATCAAATCATCAATGAACAAAAAATACAATCAACAATAACATATAAATGGGAAAAAGAAAATTTTAAAAACTAGTATCATACCAATACCAATTTCAATGTTGGCATCGATTCATTTTCATATAGTGATCAATGAAGGGGAAGAAATAAATAAAAACAATATGAATTTCTATACAACATGAATATGAATTGATTACCTAAAATAAACAATCATTACATGAATTAATTTTTATGGTGATTAATTCACATCCATTGCAGGTAAATCGTAATGAGATAAATCTAAACCATAAAAATACACAATGCATGTTTGGGTCTTTTTGTGGTGAAGAACTATTCTATTCGGTTTTCGATAGCGAGATCCCCAATAATGATACACATTGATCATTGATCCATGACTCAGTCATTTCCCATCAATTATTTCACCTCCAAAATATCCGCTCAAATCTCATGGTTATGCAGCTTATGTCATGATTTTCCATTAACATATATTTACAGAAAATATTTATGTTAGTGTCTTTAATAAAATAATTAAATATATATATTTTAATTTATTAAATGATTTCACCCACGATGGGCTTAATGCCTAACACAAAACAACGAACATATTTATGTTATACCTAAGGTGAAACATAAATTCTAAACTCAAACATTAAGTCACACAAATGGTATATCATTATATTTTGAGTCAACAATGACCTAATATTTTTACCAGATACTCTATTTGAGAGATATTAAATCATTAATGGATAACCATGCATGAATGATATTAAATATATCTTATAATTTTATAATATTTAATAAAATCTCACCAAGACTCGAATTTGTGGGTAATATCTATTCCCGTCTCTATGAACATTCATAGAAATATTCTCAATTATTATACAGAAAAAATATGTACACTTCATTTTTTTTTCTAAATTTAGTCACCATATATTAGATATTTTATTTCTTATTCACTTACAAATTTACTCTATTCCTGAATCACAAAAGTTTATTTGAAACTACATGGTAAATCATTTGTATAATATTTTTTAAGTTATATTGTTTCCAATTTCATTTTAATTTATTTTTAAATTCTATAAATTATATATTTTATATTTTATATTAGGAAAAAATATTCAAGACATATAATGGTTCAATTAAAAGGTCAACAATTTTTAATGCATCGATATTTTGTAAATCATATTTCTCATGTGTCACTATGTGTGATTTGTAGACAAAGATACATGTACATTCTATTAGGATTAGATAGAATTTATTATTAACATAAGTTTTGATGTAATTTTTTATAGTTTATTTGTATTATTTTTATAATATGAATCTAATGACTTCAATATTAAAATAAAATTTATTTCATTTTTTCTATTTTGATATGTTATTATATTGTTTCATGAACACATGATATAATTATAAACACTTATGAAATCATATAACAATATTTATTTTTGATAATCATTATTGTATAGCCCCACTATGTCACATGTATATATTAGAGTATGAGGTTATCTTTGAGTTTATTATGAAAATATAAATAAATTATCCATTAATATTGTCTATGAAATGTTTAGTCATATAGATAATAGTTACATGATGATTACCCTATAGTTTCTATATTTATATTACTATATTAATTATATATATATGATAATGAAAACATATGTTTTCATCTTCTAAGAAACAACATTCAGAGTGATATTTTTTAAATGGGTATTTCTATAATGGTTCCATAACTATTCATTGATGTCTAAATTTATGGATTTTTATAGAATAAATTTTATTGATGGTTATGATTCAATAAAAATAACCTCCCTAATATATATATTATTCCCTCACTATTATTTATTATCCTATAAATTATGGGGAGTTTCACCTTCAGTCATATAGAGCCTTTCTCTTTGATAGTTACTTTATGAGGTTCTAGGATGTGTATATATATTTTTATACAATATTATAAAATTATTTATCAATTGATATATAATTTTTGAAATTATATATAGACAAATGTTTGATATAAAAATATATGAATGATATTATTATGCATGGAATAAATCGATGTGTTTATAGTCAAAGGTACTAGTGGGTGATATTGTTTATATGGGTTTTCTTTTTTAGTATATTATATTTTTATTATGTTATAATCATTTTGTTTTAAATTATTATTTACTCTAATTCTATCAGGGAATGAATTCATGTTTACACGAGTCATATAATGAACCTACATTTATGTTAATTATATATGACTCAGTTTAATTATATAAGTGGGTTATTTCAATAATTCCATTGGTTTAATTTAATCATTAATCATATCTTTTTATATGTTTTATAAAGTGTTTTATTTGAACACCATTTTGTAGTGAAGTACACTATGAAATATTTCTGGGGTTTATTTATATAATTATAATGGTATTTTTAATGAACATATTGCAAAAAAACCCACAGTGTGTAGTAAAGAAAATAGATTCTATAGTTATAGACTTGGTCAATACAATGGGTAGTAAATAATACATTTTTTCGGAGAAGTATACGAGAATGAATTGACATATTGATATATAAGAGTAATTTTTGATGAGTTAACCTTTGGGTATGAATCATAGCCATATAGAATATGTATTTTATAAAATTGATAATGATATTAGCATCTTTTTGGAATGTCTTTATTAAGGAAGTTGGTTATTTGGAATTTATTCCATTTTGTATTTTCATGTGACATAAAAAATATTGTAATTGATTAATATGAAATGTTAATTGATCTATTGTATTATTTATTGTCATTTATTAATGAGTGTGGTTTTAAAAGAATCATATATAGTATAACAATGTTATGATTTCAATTTAAACTATTGATCGTTTGATTAGTTATAGATTAATTATAAATATAAATGATATTAAAAAAAGTTTTAAAATGAATTTGAAGCGTCTTGAAAATGAATTGGATATAAGTTTTAAATTAAAAATTATATGAAAATTAATTGAAGTTTTTGGGTGATAATTATCTTGAATATGATATCCATTAATGAAATTTATAATTTTAATAACACAATATATATAGTATTAATAATAAAATGTTTTAAAAGAATTTAGTATTTGTGATTACAAAATTTTAAAAACAATATTTGTAATCCTTTGACCTAAAATTTAGATATATAAAAATGGGGGATTTTTTAGTAGATAATGAGATTAGTTTGTATATATTTTTAAAAGAGTTATAGTTGAAATCCCATTATGGAATTAACATTTCATGTGACAATATTTTTTTTTTAATAATTATATTGAATAAATAATTCAAGGTTTATTATTAATGATATTGGATTAGTCATTGATAGAAATAACCATAATGAGTATACCCTTCCAAACATATATATTGAGTGTCTTTACTAATATTAATAAATGGTTTTCAAAAGCAGGTGTTGTGTTGGGAATTAATGGTGTAGGATATCATGTACCATCCTACCACACCGTTGGATATTATTATAGATCATAATATGTTTTTATATTTTTTGGAAACTTAATTAATATTCTCTAAAAATATTACTATAAACTAAGAGACACATCATATCATTTTGTTTTGTAAATTTTATTTCTTTTTTCAATGTGAATTGTGGGGTTATGAAAATTTACAAAGGTAACATAGATGATTTTAATGTACTTATTTCAACCCTATACAATATATAATGTTATCTCATTGGATATCAATACATAGAATGACTCAATTGTTCATGTAACTATAAATAATTATTAGGTATTTGGAAATGAATATTACTAATTTAAAACATTTTTCCTATTTCATATCATCACTATAGAGTAATGAAATTATAATTAAATTAAATATCAATAAATTTTTCAACCATTCACTAAATATTTATATATTAGATGATTTTATTGAAAACTACGCAATTATAGGACGAAATAAACTAATATTATAAGGAAGTTTTACATTTAATTTTGAATATATCATAGGACTTTTTTTAAGATGTATTCAATTTTATGACAAAATATTTTAGTTGGGAATGTTTTAGATAAAAAAGGGTGAAACTATTTCATAAGGTTTTAGAATTTTTTTGTCAAATAATGCGGTCAGGATGTTGATGGTTTTATTTCCTTTCAAATTTTTGGAAAATGTTCCAAATTTCAAATCATGATAATCTATTCAACAAGTACCAATCATTATAAATATAGAGTTGATATAATTTATTTTTAAACAAAGGGAGTATCGCACTTTGTAACCAATAAGACTAGGGAATAATCTACTAAGAAGAGGTCTCCAGAATATGGTGATAAGAAAATTTTTCATAAGAATATTGAATGAAGAACACTACATATATGTAAGGAGATAATGATATATTATATTTATATAGAATAAATTTCAATATATTATTGTATTAAGAGTTGTAAAGTGTCATATCTATTAATATTGTACATTTTTTAAAAATTTATGAAAGTTAAAAATGGAAGGAATTCATAATTTTATTTAGTTTGAAGTATATTTAATTATTTTTTAGATATAGGTAAATTGTCCCAAATTACCACATATATATATATATATTATAAAAAATAGTTCACTAAAAATTTATAATCAGGAGGATAATATTTGATAATATTTACATGTAGTGAGAAGTGAAACAATGTTACTAGTTTGACCGTGAATATAAATTATATATGAGTAACAGATAATTCATTTTTCATTATTAAGAATAAATTGGAAGAAAATCAACAATGCGATAAGAATGATAATTCAAAAATTTACTAATATGAAGCAAAAATTATTCAAGTGACAAAAATATATTGATGTTGAAAAAATATTAAAAAATTTACAAATGAAGATGAAGATTTTAAATTGATATTTTAAATGACATTATAGGGGATATGATTAATGTTATTGTAAAATATATGTTATAATTTTAAATGAATATTTATTAATAAAACTCATTTGATCACCCATCATCTGATGATGTGACATAATGACAACTATAAGATAGATAAACATAGGACTATCATCCATCAGATGGATGAACAATTGATGGTCATTCTTGATTTCATAAGATGGATGATTATGAAATTGTATATATTATGAGTTTATCAATAAATTTTTTTCTTTTACTTTTCATATAACATAGATAGAAGTGATATATTACTGTCTCTACATATATTTAAGTCATCCATATAGTGATAAGTATCACAAAATAGAACACTAAATATAGGTTTCATAATTATTATTTTTAGATAAACACGAGTCATATAGATAAAATACATATGGATAAGTACTAATATATATTTCATTTTAATTAGATCTTATAGTAGGATGATAAAAATAGTAGAGCCTTATGAAATGTTTTTATAATGTTATCATACAAACATATATCAAATATATATTTTCCTAATAAGTATTAAATAACATTTTAAATCTACTAAAAATGAAAATATTATGGTTTTAATTAATTATTTCCTCATCACAATGATATGAACATATGAAAAGATTCATTATTACTGAAATAAAAGTGATTATTATAAGGATAAATAAATTTTTGTTCTTAGTAATATTAATTATTACATTAAAACTATTGATAATCGTTAATGAAAATTTATAAAACTCATATATTAAAAATTAGTATTTTTTTGTTATAATGGTTTTTTCTTCTCAATTTTTCCCTTCATATAATACCTATAAATATGAGTGGTGTTTTTAATATGAATTGACACATTTCTATCCTATAAGAAGATAAAACAATTATGATTTTGTGATATATTGGGTTTCTTGATGATCATAATTTTGGGTTATGAAAAATCTTAAAGATGGAGATTCTAATTTTAAAATACAGAGAGATTTATACTAGCTATATCAAAGAGACATAAAGATTAGAGTATATCAGACAATGATTTCTATCAAAATTGATTGAATGATTTTTTAGATAGATAATGAAGTGTAGAGGAATTATTCATAATAAATAATATATATGATAAAATCATTGACTATTTCCATGAGATCATCCTTATGAATAATATCATATGGGATCAAAATTTTTACCATATTGAAATTATTGGATATCAGGAATCATATGGTGGAATATAATAAAAACAATTGGAGAGCTGGTTTAAATATTTTTTAATTCTTTATGTTTCTCTAGGAATCATAATAAATATTCTTTAACTAAAATTTTTTAGTGTAATATTTCCATAAATGAGGTAAAAAATTTATAATGGGGGATTGATTATTTTACTAATGTTAATTTCATAGTCAGTTACCCTAGACCAACATGTCTTTCCATGGAAATTATGTAGTCATCCACACTAGGATATAACTATAAAAATGTCACTTCCCTTCCTTCACATTCCTATTTCGGCATGATTTTGATTTTTATATAATTTTGATTATGGTAAAAAAAAATAATTAAGACAAGTAAATTTCTAATTCCAATAAAATCTTAAATGATCACCACTAACTGAACCACATTTGAAGAGATTCTAAAAAGATATAACAACATAATGTTGCAACTGATGTATGGTTCCCCGTATTAAGTCCTTATCATAAAAAATGTAATTACATTGAACTATAAATGTATTTTTACCATGGAATCAATACAATATCATGAATTAGAAATAAAAATGATAACTTATCTTCATACTCTTGTCCTGTAGGTAATTTATTCAGCTACATTTGGTTTTCCACCCATTGACAATGATGCTCCATTGAAATTTAGAAACAAATGTAATTTGAAGATATTTTGAAAATATATAGTAGCTCATCATATTTCACTATAAAAAAGAATTCTATTTAGATGATAGGTCTCGAAAGATATATTTTTTTTATAAAAACATAAAACTATTATTGAGAAAAATATAAAAGTATATAAAATACGGAAAAATATTGAATACCATGTTCATTGAAATGAGAATGGAAAATGATGAATAATTGGATGAGTAGTTCAAAACTATTAATTATGTTATTTTCTAAATAATATGAGTTAGAAATGTCATGGAAACATCTAATATTTTTTATAAAATCATGAAAAACACTCCAGAATGTTATAATTTTAATGATTCTATATTATATGATTAAAATTTTTTGTAGAGTATGAAAATTCATAAACATATTGTTCCCATTGATATGAGAAAGTAATAAAAATTAATAAAATATTTTATTGGATGAAATTTAATTTAATGTTATAATGAAGATAAAATATAATGAATTGAAACCTGAGTCGGGGGAACTAATTCAAATATGAAATAATTAGTTTTATGCGATTGAAAATAATTGAGTCATGTCTATATCATATAGAAACATATGTTGTGGTATAGTAATGTGAAAATTAAAATTCATACTAATATTTTTCATTTGTTAAAGAATAGTGACTTTTCCCATGAATTTTATTAATACTAAATAATGAGTAAATAATGATGATGCTAAATAAAAATATCACTAGGGTAAGTGGGTTAAAACCTCCAACAAGATAAAAAATGAAATAGAAGGATGTAATGGTTCACTTGTGAGAATTTAATATGTAAATTTAGTATTAAATACCAATAAAATACTTATGATTGTTTTTTTGAAAAATAGAAAACATTAAATTCAATCAACCTGATCCCTCAAACATATAAAACATAACCATTGGGATCCAATAATACATCAATAATTTTAAATATTTTTATCATTGTCACTATTATTGAACAAATATTTTGAATAATATACTTTATGTTTTTGAAACAAAAAATAGAGTTTTCAATGTTATTTCAAAAATTAATAAGGAATATTAAGAGGGAGGTGGTGGGGTACTTAAAAAACTAATTACTAACAATGGAAAGGATAACATAAGTAATTCTTCCAAAATATATCTAATGAAACATATATGAAATAATCGACTCAGTACTCCATATACTTCTCATCATAATAAATTGGATGAAAGGGAATATATATGTGTAGTTAAAATGAGAATAAAGCTACTAGATGAATTTAAACAGGAAATGATATCCTGTAGAAAATATGATATGAGTTTTTCTCCTAAAAAATTGATATACCAACAATGTATGGAATATAAAATGAATTACTATGAGATTTTGAATTAGAAAAAAAAATTAGTGAAAACATTAATGGGTATTTGGAGTTCTTTAATGATAAATATTACATATTCCTGTATTGTAATTACTAATAAAAATTTTTAGGAATAAATTTTCATGTGATATTCATCCAATAGAGGAAGTTCTAAATATTTAAATATATGTTAAAAACTATTTTTTTATTCTTAATGGCTATTATTTATTGATAATAAGAAGTCATAAAAACATTTTATGAATATTATACAGAAGAAGATTATAATTTTTCCCTTTATGAACTTGAATGAACGAGAAAAGTTTAGGAAAATATATATGAGATGCGTCTGTTGAATATTTTGATGATGAATGTGAGAGATGTTTAAAATACCTATATTTTTATTCATTACAATAAATGTATGATAATGAAACATTCATTAAATGTATAAATTATCAGTTCAGAAAATAAGGATGTTGAGTTTACAAAATCTCACAAAACGTATCTCATAGATAGAATCAATATTAATTTTATAGGCTAATGAACATGAATAATGGATATAATTTATGAACAATGAGTTAAAGTTTATTAGGAATATGGAATCTTTGATGCATTATCCATGATTATTAGGTAAACATTTCATAGAAATAAAGTGGGTATTTTGAAATTAGATACATGAACATAATGTTATTTCATGAAAAATGATCAAATTGTTTGAAAATTGTACTCAAAGGTTAATCGTTTATATTTTAATAAAACTTTTTCCACTATAGTGAGATTAGAAACAAATATAATGTACATGGATGTTACATCATAAAAAAATTATATTAATATACATATCTAATTAAGGAATGATTTATAAAATGGTGATAATGGAAAGGATTTTTTTAATTGATTTGCATGGTGGGTTCTTACATGAAAATGACTGAAACAATGAGTGTAAGATTACGAATACCATTCATGGGAAAAGATAGGATCCATATTCATAGTATTATAAACATGTATGACTCATGACAATTATATTATTATCTAAAATAAAATATCTTAAAAAACTTTATATAAAGTAGTTACGGTTATGTACCCTTATTAACAATGTTAAAATTTATAATATAATTACAATAAATGGAATGGACAATAATTGTGAGATGTATACTGAGAAATTTTTTAAAAACATTGACATTTCATCTTTTTATAGTTAACATTATATATAGGATTAAAAAATAAACTGAATGAAATATATGACTTTCTCTCTTAATAAGAATATTCCCATTAGTTTTAATTTAGGTTTATAATATAGGAATCTAATTAAGTTTATTCACACATCACTTTTAGCTTAATGTTTTATAATGAAAAATCTAAGAAATTTGAGAATTATTAATTGTTCAGGAAGATGATCAGAATATTTCTCTATATTTATGAACAATGGGAAGACATTATATATGCTGCAACATTTTTATAAGATAAAAAATTAATAATTTTTAATCACACATGTTAATTGAGAAATGAATATTTAGTGATGTAAAAGGAACATAATATTATTTTTTTTAAATGTAGTGCTGTATGAATTTTATTATATACACTGATGCATATTGTTTAAATATTATAAATATAAAATGGAAACATTCAAATGATTTTCTTTGAAAGAATATTGTATGAAATTTCATAATAAGAAACAAGGTATAAATATATTTATTACAGTGTGAAATGAAAAATGTTACTACCTTCCTTGATTTCAGTCAAATTTCATTGATGAAACATCATTTAGAATATTTAGTGGTGGATGTTATTAAACCATTTATGAATATTGGTGATAATAAATATTCCATTATTCTTTCAAAGAAAAATTATATAACATTGATGACCAAAGAGAAAAGCTATTTTTTATCATATTAGAAATAATTGTTTTTGTAGATGTTTTATACTTTTGTACATTCTTATAAAACATCAATGTTTTGGTGTTTTCACAAAATTAATGTCTGAATAATGATTTAATGATCTAAGGACACAAATATATGTTCATCATATACCAAAATAATTTTTAATGAATATAAAAAAGTATTCCATAGAACTAAGAATAATGATGATAAATGGGACGTGAATGTACTATATTGTATGAAGAATTAGCTATCTCCCTCATATACTTCTAACGATATTGTTAATGTAAAATTTGGAGAGGAAAAAATATTAGGGTTTTTTATCTTTTCTTATTAAAATAATAATTATCACTAAGGTGTGGAATTCATTCAATAAAATTTCATTATTCGGTAGTGATATTTTAGGAGATTATCATTATAACATTTTGGTATTTTATGAAACATATAAAAAAAGATACTAGTAATTTATTACAATTAATTTTTTTATTGTTGTTATGAATATTCAAAAAAAATAAAAATTGTATATTAATAATAATTTGAGTTGTTTTTTTAACATGTTTTATATTTTCCGATAACATATTTTCTGGGAATGTTCATGTCAAACTTGTTATGATGTGTTTATTATGATTGTGAATAATTTTTTTATATAAATTTTTGAAGGAGGTGAAGGGTTATTTTTCATAACTATGGTATTAAATCATTTATAAATCATGACAATTATATAAAACTAATCATGTTATTAACATCAATATATAAGTCAATATCCATGATATTTTTAAATAATGGTAGTTATGGAATTGTTATATACGTGGACCATGACAATTGTTACCAGATGGAGGCCAATGAACTAGGGTGATCAAGAAAAGATATTGAAGAGTACCAAATGTAGAGAATCAAGAAATATGTAATTTTATAGAGATAGAAAAGATGTTCAAAAAAAATTAAAATATATTAATATATGAAGAGTTTAAAAATATCCATGTTGTGTTTTTACAGTTATATAAAATTTTATAAAATTTACATGCATGAGAATTCGTAATATGCGTAAAAATAAAGCATAATAATTGATGTACAATATTATAATCAATAGATGTAAGTCATAAAAAACAGTTCATCAGAAGTAATTCATCAGAAAATGTGATCAGATGTAAATGAATTTCTATGTAGCCCATAGTGTGATAAGTACAACATTGTATTCAAATGGTATAGAAAAATGGTTTCTGGATGAATAATATATTACATTATTTTTACCCATATCAAAAAAGTAGGTGATGTTCATTGGTGTGAGAGGAATAATGATTATGAAACTAAAAAATGTTTAAGATACAACTAAAAATGGTATATGTATATAAATGTTGCAAAATTTTCATAAACATCTTACAAAATTGACATAGTTTCAGGATAGAGTGTTTTAATGTGTTTCAAATGTAAATGTTTTATGTTAAATAATTTTTGAAGTTTCATTTAAAAATAAATAAATATAAGAGAATATCATTAAAATGAGTGCATAAAATGATGATCCATCATAAAATTATCCCCCGGATTAAAGGATATCAATTTAACATCAATTATATATGCGAAAATTAAATAAATTTTTAACCAGTAATCAGAAAAAAAATATTTTGAGAAGATGTACCAACAATATTTTTTAATCCTTTTTTATGAAGATTGTAAATAAGTAGGATATGGTATATAGATTCATTGAAAACATCAGTTTAATAATATCATACAATTATATGTATCAACATACAATCATCTAACATATAATTTCAAGTTATTTTATTTTACAATCATGAGTCAAATTGAGAAGAGTCAGGAGAAGAAGTTTAAATGATGTCATTGGTTGATAAATACCAAGTGGAATGAATTAAAAATTATTATAGGTAGATGGATTATTTTATAATGTCATTGTACACATATTTATAACACAATTTTTATCTTAGAATCATCACATAAGAGTTCAAATTCTATAACATTGATGATGTGATGTTGTTCTTTCATGAGTTTTCATTATAACAATTATAAGTTAGTTTTTCAGTATTCCAAAATGCAGAGGTTATGGAAATAAATAGAAGGGTTTATATGTTTGAGTTATCCAAAATATTAATTAATACATTAGAACCATTGGAAAATTTAAAGTTAAATGTATTTGGAAGGGATGTTTGAAATTAGAATTTATGTATGGGGGGAAAATTATTTTGGGTTTCTACCATTTCCCCTTCAATCATAGTAATGAATATTTTCATCATGAAATATAAAATCTATAAATATCACTCTTGAAAACATTATATGTGGAAGTTGTTCTGTTATAGTATGTTTACAAAAGAGATAAAATTAAGAATACTAAAATGATACCAGATGGAGATATGATCATAATATCATACAAATGTTTCGATCAGTTATATCAGAGGGAGGAATTGAACATAGTATAATAGAAAATTATTTCTATTATAAGTAACTAACATATTATTCAAATATATAGCGAGGTAGATTATTTTTTCATCTAAATGAATTCTATTTAGAATAATTTGTGATGTTTCGGTAAGGTGCATCAGATAAAGAATATCAGACAGTCTGAGAAAGAGTATCGGAAGAACCTTATTAGAAATAAAGTCATTTTTTTTAAATATAAATGAAATTTTATTGATATGGTTTTCCAATTTCCATACACTTTTTTAGTATACCATTATAATAAATTCTTTATCTTATAGGTGTCAATATATAATTCCACATTTGGAGATATAATATTTCTAATAACAGTTGTCTTATTTTTTTCACTTTTCAATTAATGTTATATTCCATGGATTAAATGAGTTTCCATTGAATATATATAGTCTCCCACTCAAGATTAAAACCATTAAATTCATGTATATTATAATTTACTATCATATCATTCTAATCCAGTGAAATTGTTACATACTATTGGCAAGGAAAAAAATTATAATATTTTTTTGGGTAAATGAATATTTCCAATGATATTATTGAAGGTAACCACATTTTCTACAACCCTTCTATGTGATTTTTCAGATCATATAGAGCCTTACATTTATAATTAATATATGTATTGTGATTCAAATAAAATAAATTATACATTTTAGATCCCAAAAATTTTGAAGGCATAATGTATTTTATATTATAGATTAAATCCCATAATGTAGGATAAATAAATTTTTACTCAGTGTCTGGGAAATTGTTGTTGTTTAAGTGGTTCAAGATATGAAATAAAGGAAAATAAGGTCTTCTTGTTTATGTTACATGGTTTTCACATTGTTGTAGTAAACCATGAAAATGGGTAATCCAAAGTGTGCAATATTATATTGTGTCATTATCCATGGTGGAGCAATGTGTTTCAAATGTGTAAATCTTCCCATGAAACTGTGTGTCACATTAAAATTTGAGAATTAACCAAAATACCATTATGCATTTTATGTTCCTCAACAAAATTCTTCCCCGAAAAAACATGTGATGAACATTGTAAACTATATCATCCAAATAGATGATATACATAGAATCTAGGATACTTGAACTACTGTTCGGTGTGGATCAAAGATCTAGGTATGTCTAGCACTCATCTTTCTTCTCATTTCGGAATTATTTCTTTTAGATTTGATTTTTTCTTCTAAATCCATAAATCCTTTTTTTATTGTAGACAACATATTGAGGGATGTAGGGGTTCATGAAACTAGATCTAAGGCTTTGTTTGAGCATTAGTTAACCTTAAAAATCAAGTTACGTGGTCTATAAGTTATATCCCACATTTTATAGTTGATTTGTAAATGTCTTGTTTTTATATTTTTTCTCTCTTGATTTTCATTAGATTCCTTTCATATGATTTGTTAAAATTATTTTCCATGTATGAAATCAAAAACCACATTATCTCTGTGGGATGCATTAAGGTTGATTTAACCTATTAGGTCCACCCATGGGGTGTGAAAATATTCCTTTACATGGTAAATGATGATGTTAATAATTGATTAATTTGTATTTATATATATCCCATGAAATATATAATGAAAATCTAGCTTGATTTGAAAAGAGGATCAAATATTATTTGTTTCATGTCTTTGATAATGGCATAATAAATTGTTTGGAAAAATTTATAAAGGTTTAAAAAGGTAACTGTGAATGGGTGAAATGGATTATGAAATTATAATCGATATTCATAAATGAATTATGGAATGTGAATTGATAAATATACTAAATGGGCTATTAAAGTTAAATAATAAATGTGTTAATGGGTTAATAAATAAATATTATTGATATGGAAAATGAAATATAAAATTTTAATGTTATATGTATTGATTTTGGTATGAGTTGTGTTATGGTATATGTGATAAATGGATCAATAAGCATGTGAACATGTCCTAGTGGTGGGGGAGAAATGACTAAGGCTCATTGGACGTGTTGTTTTGTACTCATGATCCAACCCACCCCTTAAAGTGCATGGGTTGGGGAGTCAAACTAATGATCTAGGACCCTAATGGTTTAATTGGATGAAACTACCTAGAGAGATTCTCCAATCTATGTTTGATGAATTATTTATGAAATTTTTATCGTTATTGATACATGGAACTAGGCATACTACCTTATGTATGATAATGGAATGGTTTAGGTTGTTTTGTAAATGACATAGATGCTTAACACATGGAAAAAAGTTATTATAGTGGATGAATGAAGAATTTAGATAATGTTAATAATGTTAACTAATAGAAAATGAGTTATTACCTTATTTATCTTGTAATAAATTTTTACATAATGAACTATCATTTATAATTCACAGTTTTTAGACATTGTAAGTGGTGTCAAATGGAGTTGTACTAAAACCCATATGAGGCTTCCATAGGGTACCCAATCATATTTCATGATTACAGGTCAGTACAAGGGAAATATATCTTTTCTATGAATTTTAGTGTGTCTTGGTATGTGTATTCTTGGGGATCTAAACATGGATTCATGACCTATTTTATAGATTCTTCTATTATTCTTTATTTTTTATTTTAATCACATTCTTCTATGTTAGGGAGGCATAACATATTTACTATTTTATTTTCTATTATACCATGTTTGGTAAAAAATTAATGCTTGTTTAGGTTTTTGGTTATTGTATCCTTTATTTCATTTTTTATCTTATTTGGCTTACTTTGGTAAAGAGAATATAGTCTCTCCATGTGATCCATAGATCATTGCCACTTGTCAGCATCCTTTGGTCTACAGAGGGGTGTTCATGAAGTCACATGGTAACCCAACTCAGTGCACCAGTTTAGTGGATCATATGTCAGGGATATTATAATGTTTTATTAGATATGGTTAATTTCAAGGTTCTTATTAATTGGGGATGGTAGTAAAATATTAGGATGTATATTTTTTTTTTGAAATGAGCTCATTCAAGGGAGTATCTAACCCTCATATGACGGAAAACCTAACTACCATGTGTGCGAACCATTGTTCTTGATGTGTGATTTGACAGATGAATGTCTTTTCCACATTGGGTAAAGAAATTATTGTGTGATGTAAATATTTTTTGATATTTTACTCATGGCTGAAATGGAACAATGTTTTTTATTCATGGAAAATATTAGTAACCTTGGGATATAGGTGGCCTAATGAGTGGTTATCACACATAGAATGGGAGTGTAGGAAATGAATGGATGAATTCATTTCACTTCTAATAAAAAAAGAATAAAATGGTATTCGGTAAGGATGATGAAAATGGTTAAATTTAAGGAATTATTGATGAAATGGTGTTTACAGAATTGTTAAAAATGTTTTAAAATGTTGGTTGTAACATGTTGTGAAATTTAAAATTTTTCTAAAAGAGAATGTTTTGTGTTGAAGTGAATGAATGGTTTATGAAGTTTTCTAATAAATAACTTATAATGATGTAATTGGGTTTAATGAAGTTATCAATGACCCATAGTAGGGATTTTTGAGAGTAGTGTTATAGATGAAATAATATTTTTTGGTGAAGTGAATGGAAATAAAGTTATTAATTTCTAGTGCATATATTACTACATAATATGTGGAAGCATTATGTTATGTAATCTAAAAATCATATTTGGTGTTATAGGTAAAATCCAATGCAATGGAGTGTGTCAACCGGGCTATAATAGGATATCTCAAAGAATGATCCTCTATAAGTTGAAAAAAACCCATTGAAGCATGGTAATGGATTAGAGGTGTATTTCCTCGAGAACATCATGAATTTTATAAAAATTTATGGAACATGATCCAGGAAAGTTGATTCCGAGTATGTTTCAGTTGACTATAGAGTTTAAGCAGCAAAACCCTCCAAACTTTTTTGGAGTGGTTAGGCTAGTTGAAGCCATGTTCTGGGTATAGACTATATAGATGATTATAGTCCACATAGAGGCTTCTCCAGAGAAGAGGGTCAAGATGGTGTCATTTGTGTTGCACGGTCAGGAAAAGCATTTGTGTGATATTTTGATTCAGTTTGATCACATAGATGTTATGATATGTAAGGGTTTCCAATTTATATTTATAGTAAATTTCAATCCATAAACCTTGAGTAAAGACAAGTCAATAGAGTTTATAAAGCTTTCTATAGTGTCTATTTCAGAAATAGATTATTCAAAACATTTCATCAAATTGAAATTGTTTTCTAGCATTGGTAGGGGATGAGGTGGCTGTGGTGATATGTTTCCAGGAAGGAATTAAACATGAGGCCAAGTCCCAAGTAAATATATTAAGCAAAAATATATTTTCATATGAAATGGAATACACCCTAATCCAAAAGGAAAATATTAAGGTTGATTCAGAAAGTGACCATGAAGTTTCATTAGGGAAATCCAATTGTGCTACTTATGATGGTAAGAATCAAACATTTGAGGGTCTTCTCCAGGGAATTTGGGGATAATATTGAAGAAAAGTAAATAGTTTCCAAAGGTAGTGACTGAGTCTACAGTAACCAGATCTGAAAGATAAGACACTTGTGTAGTCAATAACCCTGAACACCAATCAACTGTCGAGAGTGCAGCATAATGGGGAATGTGAAGAGGTTCTATAGAAACCCTCAGTAGTTGGAAAAATGGATGATAAAGGGAAACATTGAGAACAAAGATGGTGTTCGTAACCCCTTATTAGGTAGGTAATTGGTGTATTCCGGTCATATCAATAGAGGAGGAAAACATAAAACTATAGGATAGAATAATTCATATCAGCATGGAATAACAACACCTGGAAATTAGAAACAAGACTAGGGAAATTGGGTATGTCATCGTCCTTTAAATCTGTAAAAACATGGAGGTGGTGAGGCAAGCCCATAAATGGTTCAATGTACAATTCCTGCATCTTCCTAAATTATTGATTCTGTATTTGATTCAAGTGATAGAAATTTGTTTATTTATACTAAATTTCTGATAATTTTGTTCCTATTCATAGAGAATTTTTGTGGGGTTATGTCATTTCATACACCATTAGGGGTATATGCAAAAACATTCTACCATTGCTAGGGGTGTGCTATTGAGGTTAGTGGGTACCATTTTCATTGGGACTTGTTTGTTCGGGAGAGGTCAGTTTTTTATTAGATTTTGGATATAGATTTGATAATTTTATTCCAAAACCATATTGATGGTTCATTTCATATGGTAACAATCATGTCTTCTGAGGGAGAAATGTATGTTCAATGTGGAGTGTGGGGTGTTTTGGGAGGCTTCGAGGGTCAGTTTTTCAGCAATCATGTTAACTCAAAGCCCACATTTTATACCTTATGGTTTATTGTGGATGGGTAGAGAATATCAGCACTTATCTACCAGTGTTTCTATTATAATATTCTTCCCTGATTAATTATTAGGTTTCCTCCAATTGGGGATTTTGGTTTCATGATATATTTTATTATGTGAGTTGTAAAATTTTCCATCCATCCATATAGAATAGAAACATCATAACTATAATATAATAAGTCTAATGTGGAGGAACTAGAAAAAATGGGGTTTATTCATCCTATAATATCACCTTGGGGATAAATAGTGTTGGATTCTAAAAATGACAACACATATTTATAGTTATGTGTTGATTATAAGAATATAAATTAGATGATGGTTGTGAACCAATACCCTCTTTATATAATAGATAATTTTTGATAAGAAATTGTGAGATTCTTATGTGTTCTTGAGGATTGGACTGTGTTCAAGATATCATCTGCTATGGGTGAGACCATTCAATGTACTATATATTGCCTTCATGTGCAGGTGCGAGTTGTATGAGTTTTTTATTCCACTCTAGTTGACCAATGTTCTAGTAGTTTTAATGGCCCTAATGAAATGAATATTTCATCGTTAACTATATATGTGTGTATTATCCATTGTAGATTACATCTTGGTGTACTATAAGACTCATGATGAGCATGCCAATCTCTACAACGTCATTTAGAGTTCACTGTGTGAGAACATGTTGTACACCATGTTATTGGAATGGTGTTTTTATATCAATAGGGTGAATTTCATCTGTCACATCATCTTAGAAGATGGTGTGTTAGTGTATCTAAATAAATTGCATGTTGTTCTATCATGGGTGCATCTTCAGAATGTTTCTGATATCCCATGTTTATAGGATTTGGATTCCTATTAACTAATTTTCATCAATGAGGTTTCCCATTTAGCAGCGCCACATTTGGGCTTTACAAAGAAGGGAATAACGCTTGAGTGGTCCAAATATTATAGTAATGTGTTCCAAGAGTTAAATAAGTGTTTTAAAACCACACATATTCTAATCTTAACTGATTTTGGTACGTTGTTTACCACATTCAATGATGCATATTGGGTTGTACTTGGTGATGTGTTGATAAAAGATGAGTGGGTTGTTGAGTATGGGTCCTAATGTTAAGGCCTCATGAGATGAATTACCCTACATATGATCCCAGGTTTTTTGTAGTGGTGTATAATTTAAAGTGTATGTGACATTACATTAGGCAGAACGGTTCATAGAATATATCGATCATAATTGTTTTCTGTATATTTTATATTAATATGATCTAAAACATCAAAAGTGAACATGGGTTGATTAAATTCAGTCTTTTGGTTTTGAGTTGGTTTACATGATAGGAAATGGGAATAATGTTTTAGATTCGTTTAGTCAAAAGATTCATAATTTGGTGTTTAAGGAGTCCATTTTTGAGTGGATGGTGATAGTTTTTTTACTAAGATACATATGGAGGTGTATGATTTCAATGTAATGATGATATTTTCATCATTTCAAGTTGATACACATTTATAAAGTAGATTATGAGAAAAGGTTGCGATGTTCTGGAGTGTGTGACATTGATGGAATGGCTTAAAGGTGGAGATCCACCTTCTGGTTGGACTGTGAAAATGATGGGACCATTTATGTTCATGGCCATAGTTTTTTTCCAACGTGTATGGGATAATAGACGGTTCATGAGTTTCATGAATTGATGCTGTTAGTGAATCCTTGTTTGAACAAAAATTATCCTAACCCTTGCTGGTATTAATGGAGGCCAAGTGTGAAGAAATATGTTGTGTGTTTTGTATCTTTATTCCTTACATTCTAGAAGGAGAATGTTGAGAATCAAAGTCCAGGGGGTTTGTTTCAGCCATTTCTCATTCCGTAATGGAAATAGGATGACATAAAGATATAATTTTTGGTAGATCTTTTATGGATTCCTTGGATGATTGAGGCAATATGGGTGGTTTTTTATCAGTTTTCTATGACAATTCATTTTTACTAATGCGGGGAGACTTTAAATGTGGATCAGTTGGGTGAGTAGTATGTTTGAGATATAGTGAGGATGAATGGGATGCCACATACTCTAGTTTTGGATAATAATCTATGATTCACATCACACATGTGGAATATTTTTTAAAATGAACCTAGAAACCTTGGGTTTTTCATTAATCCATTCCACCCACAAATAGATAGGTAATCTGAGAATAATATTTAGGGACTATAGGACATGATGAGAAATTATGTCCTAGATCATGGTGGATTGGGGAAAAGAATCATTTGTTGGTTCAGTTTTCCTAATACAATAGTTACAAGGCTATGATTTAGATGCCCTGATTTTATGAGTTCAATGGTTGACCATGTATATCTAAATTCTGTTGGTTAGGTATACGAGAATCATAGTTGTTTGGACCTAATCTCACAAAAGAAACATCAGAATAGGTTTATTTAATTCAGAATCATAATGAAAGGGATCAGAGTAGAAATAATTCATAATCAGATTAACCATGTATACCTTTAGAATTATGAGGGGAGGATCACCTACTTCATAGGGTGTACCCATAGTTGGGTCATCGTCGGATATGAAAATGTGGAAAATCGATTTCCTACTATGTGAAGTAATTTTTGATTGAATAGAGGAACAAACCGATGGTGTACTGATTGGATATTTTGTAGTCATATATTTATATGAATGATGTTTTTCATGTATCACATCTTTAACAGGATCCCCTGGCTCGTCCCGTATGATTAATATTGAAGACTATGAGTTTGATGTTGATGCATAATTTGATGTGCATCTTGTAAAGTTTGTATACTATAGTGAAAAAAAGTCATTTGAAATGATAGTACCTTGGTTCCATGTCTTGTTGTGGCATGGTAATATTCATGAATAAACACTGAAGATTGAACGTGGTATGTAGGCCTAGTGTCCAACTCTATTTACTGTAAGAGATCCATTATTCTTTTTAGTGTAGCTCAAGGATGAGCTGCTATAATGTGTAGAGGTTATAATATACTAGACATCATGAAGGATAATTAATGATTATGTTTTGGTTTGAATCCATTTATTTTGGTTAAATAAATGTTTAAATGGTGTGTGAGGAATCCCAGGGGTGTTAAGGGGCCTAGTACATGAATGATATGGAAATTGGTCCATCATGTACATGATGAAGGATTGAAAAATAGTTAGAGCATACAATGAAAAATGAGAGACCATACTGTACAGTTTCTTATAGTGGATTTTTACTTGGTTGGTGCATGGTTTGTCAAATTATGTAAATATATCTCTAAAAATGTTGGACTTACTCCTCTTCATGTGAGGCTACTGCATGTTTGGCACAGTGTTTAGAAAACCATGCACCCAAACCATATGGCCCATTAAAAATTTAGAATATAAAAAACAACCCTCAGGTTTTTACATCGACCAAAAAATTATTATACTATTTATTCTCTATCGTCAACAATGATGATCCATTTTGACCAATTATTCCCAATTTTCAATCTCCTTAAATTAATGTTTCCTTGTAGTGTCATTGGTTGTAGATCAAATCTCTTGAAATGCATAACACTCCACTTGCGTCACTTTTCGATATAATGGCTCTTAAAATTTACATCTTCATTTTATTCAAAAAAACCATTTTTTCAAATGGATCCAAGGGTTGGTATTTAAGTGGTTATTGAATCTAGATCTAAATATAGGGTCAAGGGTGTACTCATTTTTGGATTTGAGTTATGTGGTATACAAGTTATATCCATAGTTTATTGTTGATTTTTTCATGTGTGGTTGTGGGATTACTTCCCTACTAATGTGTATTTGATTCATTTTGTATGATTTGAATAAATGGTTGTCTAAGTATTAAATTTAAACCCTCATGATCACCATGACATGGGCTAAGGTTGATTAGACTCGTTAGGTCCACCGGTGGTGTTTTCCGACGTTCAAGAACATGTTAAATGGCCATGTTAACCATACAGTTTATTTTTAGTGAAGTAGATCCCTTGGTAAATATGATGAAATAAAATATTGATTTATAATGATTCAAAAAAATGGTTTACTCTATTCATTTATAATGGGATAAGGGATTAATTGACATAATGTGAAAAATGGTTAAATGAATAAATGTGAATGTGTCAAATGGATTATGAAATTATATTAAAAACTCATAAATGAATTCATCCATATGAATTTATAAATATGTTAAATGTGATATGAAATGTAAATGATAAATTTTCTAATGGGTTATAAAATCATGATGATTTATGTTCAAAATTAAATTTAAAATTTGAATTTTATGTGTATTGATTTTTATACTGATTGATATATGGTATATGTGGTAAATGGATGAATAAGCATGTGAAAATAGATTAGTGGGATGAGATAAAGGATCAAGGATCCTCCCATTTGATGTTTTGAACTAAATCACTAACCAACCTCCTATAATTCATGGTTTAGGGAGACAATATCATGCTCTAGGCCCCAAATGGAAATATATTATTACACTACCTCAACTGACTCACTTAGGAAAGTGTGATTTTTTTTGAATTTTTTATCCCTATTGAGATTTTGAACCTGATTAACTATCTTATTCATGATAATATTACAAAAGTTTTCGTTGTAAAAATGATTTATATTCTTAACAAATAGTAAATTAATGATATTGGAATGAATGAAGAAAATTTCTAAAGTGATTAATAATTACAAATGGAACCAGGGTAATTCCTACTTTCTCTTGTCAACTATTTTTCTTGTAGGTAGTATCTGTTAGACTGGAAATATTGTATACACCATTGGTGGTGGACTATTTATTTGTACTCACACCCTTATCAAGAAGCCATTGCGTATCTGAGCAGATTTCATGATTATAAGTAAGGACAAGGGAAAATTTCATATGCTTAGGAGGAGACTTGGGCTTGGGATGTGCATGGTTGACGATCTATTCATGGATTCAGGAACTATATTTTGGATTCTTACATTAGTCTTTATTTATTTATTTTCATTACAATAATCACTATTATAATGTACTAAAGAATTTAATATTTTATTATGGTTTGTAGCCTTTTTGGGAAGTTGTTATAAATTCATGTTTTGGTTTATTTTTTATTTTCAACATTATTTAATTTTTTATCTATTATTGCATACATTAGTAAATATGGTATATTCTTCCAATTTAATCAATATAACCAAGATAATATTTAAAAAAATATTGAATATGTGGAGGTGAGGATGAGGTATTGTGGTGACCTCAATTAGTTAATAATTTTAGTAACACTGGGTTGGGGATGTTGCAAAACTAGTTTATGATATATGGAGAAATTATATTGGAAATATTCAAAGAGGTGGGTTTTCAACTACATTATCTATCTAAAATAATTACATCGATTATTTTAATCTTTTGCTGATGTAGCTTATATAATTTTATTAAATTTTAAAAATAATGGATTGTCTTACATAAGAAGATATTGTTTATCTACTGAATGTTTTTATAACCTCCCCTATAATTTTGGACGTGGAAATTATGTTTATTTATAATGTATCATGTTTTAGCGACTATATTTCCTTAAATTTAAGGTATTTTTAAAATCATGGGTTTCAGGTATAAATTTAACATTTTATAAAAATTATGCTATCTACATTGTATAAAATGATTTTTATGTATAATTTCCATAAATTTATAAATATTTTGAGGTTTTGTAGTTTATTATATACTATGGTGGTGTTACAGGATTTCATGAAAATGTAATGCCAGTATACTGGATAAAGGGGATGATTTTTCGGTTATCTATTTTTGATAACTCAATTTGGGTAAAAATTTTTAGATATTTGTATGAATATAAACTATGAAATCCTTTGGAAAATAAATCTGGTATAAATAAATAATTATATACATTAATATTCCATAATTAGTTTATGGAAAAATTACATAACAAACTATAATAAAACTGTATGAACTCGAATCTTCTTTTTTTGTATGTTTAACTTTTCTGGTTGTTTTTTAGAAAAAATGATTTTTTGGAAATTATAGGAGTACACACCATGTACTTTATGTACATGTCGTGAACCTAGTTGGTGTGGGTTACTGTGTACTAGTCGTGTAATGGGCAAGAACAAGGCTATTTTTGGTGACCTGTAGACCACCTAAAGCCGAGGCTGGAAAAGGCAAGTACATGCCATGTACTTTTATTGAACATGTTGTGTACTTTTTTTTCATTAAACGGATCGAGGACACGTCTAATTTATAGAATGGTCTTCTTATTCTCCTGTCTCATCTGAGAGCATCCGTACGACCATAGATCTTCCTGACTCACCATCCGTTATCCTAATTGACTGTCATCGAATGCGTTGTAATCACATCGGTGAGTTCTCCCTTCTTCATAAACATATGATTTCTCCTCTTATTCATGATATCCTTGATTGAGCGTCTAATTCATTGTTGAAGATCTACAGTGTTATGGGGATATTCAAGGCCGGAGGTTCATGTATATCGATCTGACAACATCAATGAAGGTAGTTTGTGCCCTTCCGTAGATTGTCATTGAATTTTATGTGCCAAAGTGCCTAATACCCAAGAATGGCGTATTGCATGTTTATGGTTTTTTTTACCTGTTTTGCCTTATATTCCTTGTTTTTTATAGAGGAAGTTTGTTTATAAATAAGGTTAATTTTTGTATTCTATTTAGTTTTTTCCCATTTTTTCTTTCTTTGATTGTTTTGTTCAGCTTGCCTATTAGGCTGCTTTTCTTTCAATTACTAGTATTTTTAGGATGGAGTGATTATTATCTGACGTGCTATGATATGTTGTAGATTGTTCAGCCAAGTAGTTCATGATATTCACTTTGGATTCCAGGTATTGTTTTTGTATGACTGACTTATAGAGGGTCATCAGAACCTAGTGTAGTAGACCATATGGAGAATGAACATTGAGAGATTATCCAGAGTGTCTGTTTAGTGTTACGTTGCGAGACCATATGGTGGATGGAAATTAAGCTCCCTCAGAGTTTCTGTAGTCTCCCCTATATGGGACACAAGGTGAATTGGACATTTAGTGCTTCCTCATTGTGACTATTAGTTAATAATACGAGACCACATGGGGAATTGACGGTGAGTGCTTCCTCAGAGTTTCTATGCTAAAGCTCAAACAAAGGGGTTAGAATGTAAGTAAATCCTAAAGGGTTTCTTTTTAATGATTGGTAGAACCAGAGGGGTTAGGCTATGTATAATTCCGAGAGGGTTAACTTCTTTTTATTAGCTTCTTACTTGATATTGAAAAAGATTGCAATTGAATTTGTAGGATTATTACTATGTGTACATCCCTGTTTACTTCTTCATTGTGTTTATTTCCTACCATTATTATTCACTAACTATTAGCCATAGATCATTGGGTGGTTTCCTACTGGGAATCAACTCTCACCCTATTTGGGTAGTGCTTTTGTTACCAAATAGATTATATTATTGCAGGTTTAGATGAGGGAAAATGCCCATCTACTTTAGGTACTTGATTGTTGATGAGATGGGGAGCATGGGACCATGCTGAGGCTTGGGATGCTGTGGAGATTTGTACATTCTATTCATTTGTACATAGGTTTAGTACTGTATTTTAGCATTGTGATTTGTTTGGCTACTGTACTGGACATATGTATCATGCATCATTTATATATGTGTGCTCCTGTTCTTTATTACTTCCACTCTTTGCTTTTTTCATTTTTAACTGCTTCTACTAATGTTATTTGTTTTAATTCCACTCTGTTAGTCTCCCAATGAGGGAATAGATTCACCACTATCACACCCAAGTCCCTCGCTGCTATTCGGTAGCCTCTAGAATTTGGGGAAATGCGATTGAGGCCATGCGTCCAACCGGGTATGGGGCGCATCTGGGTGGCTTCCAGAACCGGGACGTTACAAAGTTGAATATGTAGAATTATTTTTTACTTGACAGACTTTGTAGAGAATATATCCAGGGATAGGAAGTAATATTTACTTGGTAATAATCTGTTTCTAGGTTTATCTAACCCAAGTATATGGAAAGAATAATTTACCGCGTTATTGCAATTGTTTCTGGTTTTTCAATTTTATAGATTATTTGATTTCATTATTGGATGATTCACATGTTTTGTATTGTTATTGTAGATATTATTGAGGATCTATTTTTTTGCAACCTGATGAGATGAAGGTATTCCATCTCATGCATCATATTAGAAATTCCTCGAGATCACATGTCATGCAATATGGCCATGCCATTTAGGGTGCATTAGTGATTGCTTGTTGTAGTGATAGAGGTTGTGATAGATATGCATATTGTTGTGATAGATGCCTTAATAGAATACATGTTATTTGATATGGTATTGGTTGTGTTTGTTCATGTTTGAATGGATGCCAAACTTTGGTTCTTGATGTTTTATGGACCCTCATAGATCAGAATTTGGTGGATCATTACAATGATTTTCTTGAAAATGACATGTATAAAATGTTGTGCTTTGATTCATGGAGAGTATGGGCCCTCACATATCAGAATTTGGAACCTTAATATTCATTTTAGTGTTTTCTGGGTTTTGGAGTAGTATATGAGGCTTAATGATTGGAAGAACCCATATTACACGACATGTAATGATGAATACATGCCATGTGTCCTTCTGTTCGAGACAAAACTGTTTTTCTTATGTACACATCGTGTACTGTATGTACATACCATGTAGTCTCTAACCGTGTCATTGGTTGTGTGGGTAGATACATTGGGGTGGGAAGTCATTTGGTGGACATGATTTGTAGTGGATTTACATGTCGTGATGTGTAGACCATGTGTCCACTGATGTGACTAATTACACAGATGGATAAAACATGGGATATACACATCATGTAATGATTGGACATGCCGTGTAGTATAACCGATGTATCCGTCCATGTAACGAACAACACAGGATGGGAGAATCCTTCTAGTCCACACTGTTTCTTGCATAAACATGATGTGTATTGTCAGCCATGTGTCCACCCGTGTGACTATGAACATGGGTAGGTGAAACCTAAACACTCCACATTGTGTCCCTCTAGAAGACGTCGTGTAGAGTGAGCCATGTAAATGGCCGTGTAACTAACGACACAAGTTGTTGATTTTCATCTAGTACACGCTATGTCCGAAACTAACGTGGTGTGTACTCTATTTCTAGGATAAACGTGTGGCATAACTATGTAGAAGAACTCGGGTAGAAAAAGAGGATTCATGTACATGCCATGTGTTTGGACAACACATTGTGTGTATGGGGGTGTTACATGACCTGGGTTGGCTGAAGTACATGCACATGTGAAGGCTTAAGGGAACACGTCATTTAGTCATTATACACGATGTGTATCCATGCTATGAAAAACATGAATACTTTCTTTATATTGTTCCCTTCTTACACTTCAATGATTCAGTCCCTGTTAATCATGATCTAAGATGTGTGCTTGACCTTTCAGAGTCATGCCACTAAGACGTCATCAAGTTTCTTCCAGTTTCAGGGCAATTATTAGACACCAAACATGGCTAATCAGGGACTAGCACCAGATCCTCTTGTTTTTCCAGTCTCGGCACCAGCCTTCATTCTAGACACAGGTGCTAATGCACAATTTTGAGAGGGATTTATAAGGTATATGCAGACTATCGGAGGAGTAACACATCCTACCCCTTCTATGGAAGAGTTGACACGTGTTTTCCAGTAGAATAATCACCCCACCTTTACAAGGGATGGAGGACCTAAGGTTGAAGTTTCATGGATTGAATCCATTATTTCTATCTTACCGCATCTAAAGAGACCTCCAGAGAGGTGGTTGAAGCTTTCCACTTATATGCTTATGGACTCTGGAAAGAGATGGTGGGATTTGATCTCACTGGCAGGATGCCAGCAGGTTATGGTGTGGGATGAGTTCTAGCATGCCTTCTATGATTACTTCTACCTGGAGTCTTTGTGGGCTGATCGATCCTGATTGTTCATGAGTCTGGACCAAGGTACTCTCTTTGTCATGGAGTATTCTTCTTACTTCACTGAATTGCAGCACTTCACACCTACTCTAGTTGGTTATGAGTTATTTATCGCAAGGAAGTTTGAGGGTGGTCTTTTGTATGACATCTGAACTCATGTGAACATCTCCAGGTTGACTTCTATCACATTTATAGTCAACCAAGCTCAGATCAAGGAGTGCAATATATGGGATTCTAGGGTGGTGAAAAAGGGAGGTTCGACATCTGGAGTGGGAATCCCTCCTACTGACAGTAGGATGTGCTTCAGGGAGTCTTTGTACAAGGATCCGAGGAGGCGGGACACTTCTTCTTGTAGCTAGGTGGTGTTCTACCAATGCAAGATTAGTTATCATAAGCGGCCACATTGCCTGAGAGACTGAGTGGAAGGCCGATCATGCGGCAAGATGGGCCATCATCAGCATTTCTGTCAGTTTTTATCTCCTGCAGCTGGTAATATGGGTTCTTCTATGAATCCTTATTCAGGAGTAGCACCGTCAGTTTCTCATCAATCAGTGAACTAGAGTTCTTCCAGTCATTCAGGCTGAGGAGGATGTCATGACCGTGGTAGCCATTCGCCATGCTTTCAATAAAAATAGGGTGGATCAGCTCAGGGTAGTTAGGTAGGGTTGCAGGGCCGCAGTGTAGGTCATACTGTTGCAGTGGAGCCGACCTAGCAGGAGCAGGATCTCGGACCCTCTACCATTTGAGGTACAATTCTAGTTACCTCAATTATATCTTATGGTCTATTCGATACAGGGTCTTCACATAGCATTATATTGGACACTCTTGTGGAGAACCTTGGGCTCTGTATATTTTCTTCTACTTATATCTTAACATTAGACACTTTTTGGGGGACAAGAACAACTAGTGTACATCAGTTAAAGGAGTGACCTCTAGGGGTTGGTGGGTGTCACTTCTTTTGTGGCCTCTATGTCTTGAAGTTGACGTGTTATGACATTATTCTCTAAATGTACTAGTTAGTTCCCTTACAGAATTTTGTCAAATTCTATCACCGTAGGGTGAGTTTCACATCACCAGATGGTAGATCATTTCTTAATAAGGGCGAGTTGAATGTCCAGGAAAGCAGAGAAGGACCCGAGCATCATTTCCTGGGAGGGCATACATCCAAAATTTATATTCTATATCTGTATGACAATGGGACTTCATAGATAGACATTCCTACAGTTGTGGATCATTTTAGAGATGTCTTTCAAGAGGTATTTTTAGTTTTTCCTCTAGAGAGATAGGTGAAATTTTCTTTTGATCTTGTTCTAGGAGCAGAAATATTGTCTATTCCACCTTATAGAATGATTACATCGGAGTTACAAGAGCTCAAGAAGCAGTTCGAGAAGTTGTAGGAAAAGGTATTCATCCGACATTGTTCTTCCCCTTGGGGATCACCTGTCCTGTTTGCGAAGAAGGTGGATGGTACCCTCAGACATTGTATAGATTATCGAAAGCTAAACCAGTCGACGGTCATGAACCGATATCACTTTCCAAGGATTGATGAACTCAGTGATCATATTTGAGAAACCCGAGTGTTATTGAAGATTGAAAAGAGATCTTGTTATAATTAGTTGCTCGTTAGACCATCATATATACCTTTTACAGGCTTTTAAAGAAGGTATGAACTATAGAAGTATATGGTTATGTTGTTCGGTCTCACGATCCCTCCTGTAGTTTTCATGGAACTGATGAACTGAGTATTCCATCCATATTTGGATTCTTTCATGGTAGTCTTCATGTAAGAAATCTTGGTATACTATAACACTCGACTCGACCATGCCACACATCTTGAGATCGTTTTGGGTACATTGAGAGAGCACCAGATATATGTTAAGCTCTCAAAATGCCTCTTTTGGATGGAACAAATTCACTTTATGGGTCATGTTATCATAGATACATCAGTATCAATAGACCCAGAGAATGTGAGGGCAGTAGTTTCCTGGGAGCAGTCGAAGAATTCCATTGAGGTGCAGAGTTTTCTAGGGAAGGCTGGTTACTATAGGCATTTTATACAAGACATTTCATGCTTATCTGCGCCTCTAATGGTCCTAACTATGAAGGGTGTGAATTACTTGTGGTCAACTTCTTGCGAGTCAGCCATTCATTATAAGAATGGTAGGTTGAATTCATCATCAATACTAGTATTTCTATTTATGGGAAAGAGTTATACTGTATAATGTGATGCATCATGTATCATGCTAGGAGCAGTGCTTATACAGGGAGAAGTAGTTATTGCATACGTGTATCGGATGTTGAGGCCACATGATGGAACTACCCATCCTATGATCTGGATTTGGCTGCAGTTTTTCATGCTTTACGCTATTGGAGACACTACCTGTTGAGAGAGAATTTTGTGATTTTCAATGACCATAAAAGTTTCAAGTAAATCTTATCACAGCGCGATCTAATTTTGAGACAACTAAATTTGGTTGAGTACCTTCATTACATTGACTTTGATCTTGCCTATATTCTTAAGAAAAGAGAATGTAGTGGCTGATACATTGAGTATGAGAACTCAGATGTAGGCAGTTCAGGAGGCCATAAGTGAGTGACAGCTTATGGTTCTGTTCTTTCAGATGTATTTGGAGGTACACGGTAATAAGGGGAATATGTTTCTTTCATCATTGGTTGTTACATATACTCTACATGATCGTGTTTGAATGAGGATGCTATCAGTTTTTGATGGCCTAGTCCTAATGGAGATTG
The DNA here is from genome assembly GCA_963277665.1 of Viscum album. Taxonomy (NCBI): domain Eukaryota; kingdom Viridiplantae; phylum Streptophyta; class Magnoliopsida; order Santalales; family Viscaceae; genus Viscum; species Viscum album. The sequence continues at coordinate 1,708,403,333 of OY728150.1, forward strand.
TGTCAGGAGAGGACCTTATTGTAGGATGGACCATTGGGGAGGATGAGATCCTGTAGTTTTGAGGACGCATGTGGGTGCCAACAGACTTATGTGAAGAGATGAAGCATGACTTTTATTCCTCAGTTTGGGTAGTTCATCCTGGTATCACAACTATGTATTGTGATCTACACCGTCAGTATTGGTGGCCAAGTATAAAAAGAGATGTGCCTGGTTTTGACATGAGATGTTCCACCTATAAGAAAGTGAAGATGGAGCATCAGTGACTAGTGGCGATTTTGCAGTAGTTACCCATTCCCGAGTGGAAATAGAACGATGTCATGATGGAATTCATGATAGGTTTACCACAGTCGCCTCGAGGGAATGATGCATTATGGGTTGTCATTGACAGACACATGATGGTTGGTCACTTATTTTCGATTATAGAGACCTTCATTTTTGATGAGTTGGGAAGGCTGTACATGTGAGAGATTGTACATTTAAATTGAGTTACACACTCCATTGTTTCGGACAGGGATGCACATTTTATATCTCGGGTCAGGCAGGGACTTCAGAGGGCTTTCGGAACACATGTACTTCTGAGTACAACTTACCATCCCCAGACAGATGGCCAGTCTGAGCATACAATTTAGGTGCTTGAGGACATGATTCAGACATGAATTGAAGACTCTGGATTTTTGTGGGAGAATCACATAATTCTTGTAGATTTTTCCTACAATAACAGTTTTCCAAAACCTATTCAGATGGCCCCTTTTGAGGCTTGGTATTGTAGGCCAACCCGATCACCCTTATGTAGGCTAGAGCCCGCAGAGGCAGCTATGATGGGACCTCATCTGGCCTAAGAGACCACATAATAGATGGAGTTGATTTAGAAGAGGATGGATAATTCACAGTCATGAATGAAGTCTTATGATAATCGATGGAGACGACCTCTTGAGTTCGAGGTCGGAGATCATGTTTTCTTGCACGTCACACTGATGGTGGGACACAATAGGTTTATAAGATAGGTTAAGCTTTTATGAAGGTACATCAAGCCATTTTAGGTGCTGGAGAGAGTTAGGCCGGTTGCCTATCTCTTGTAGTTACCTCAGAGGTACCCGGATATGCATGATGTCTTCCACATTTCACAATTTTGATGTTACATCTCATACCCATCTCATGCTTTCCAACATGAGGAGGTTGATCTCGAGGTGGACTCCGCATTCGAGGAGCATCATATCCAGAATGTTGATCAATGTGCGAAGAATCTCTGTGGCCGGTCAGTTCCTTTGGTACAAGTGCTATGACAGTATGTGCGAGTACAGGACGAGACATGGGAGAGGGAGGCCGATGTAAGATCATAGTGCTGGAGCTGTTTAAGGATTATTCTTCTACGCTGCCTTGCTAAATAAATTCAGGGATGAATTTCTTTATGGGAGGAAGTTTGTAAGAACCAGGATTTTATTTTCAGGTATTTTTTACTTTTTTGGTTGTTTTTGAGAAAAAATGGAGTTTCTGGAAATATCTGTAGTACACGCTATGTACCTGATTGTCAGGGGTTACCCTGTACTAGCTGTGTAACAATTGAGTACATGGTTGTGTGTGGTGATCTGGAGATCGCTAAATGTGGTGGCCGGAAAAGGCTAGTACAGGAGGTGTAATTTTAAAGAACATACCATGTACTTTAGTTTTATCATTAAATGGACTAGGGTCATGTCTAATTGGTAGAATGTTCTTCTTCTTTGACCATCTTTTCCGAGAGCGTATGCATGACAACAAATCATCTCGGAGCCCATGACTCAACATTGGTTCTTTGAATCGATTGTCGTCAATTTCGTAGGAATCGTATCGGTGAATTCTCTCTTCTTCCTGAATATCATCTCTTAATTTATCTTCATTCTCATGAAATACTTGGTTGAACATATTAAGCGTTATTGTAGATATACAATGTTCTAGGGAGATTCATGTCTTGAGTTTCATGTATATCGATCTCACAATGCTGAGGTAAGTTGGTTTGTGACTTTCCATAGATTGTCTTTGAATTTTATGTACAAAAGTGCCCAATGCCTATGAACGGGGTACTACGTGTTTATGGTTTTTAGCCCCATTTTTCTTTCAACGTCTTGTTTGCTTAGATAGAGATTGTTAGTTTATGGATAAGGTTAATTTTTCTATTCTAGGGAGGTTTTTCCCTTGTTTTCTTGTTTTGACCATTTGGTCCAGCTTTCCTGTTAGGCTGCTTTACTTTCCATGCCTAGTATTGTTAGGATGGGGTGATTATTATTTGACATGCTACCATATGATGTAAAATTTTTAGCAAATTTTTTCTTGAGGTTTACATTGGCTATCATGTATCATTTGTGTATGACTGACTTACACATGGTTTTGAGAACCAGGTGTAGTAGACCATCGAGAGAATGGACGTTGTTGGATTCTCAAGAGTGTTTGTTTATTGTTACGTTGTGAACCTATAGGGGGAGGGACTTTGTGCTCCCTCAGAGTGTTTGTAGTCTCCACGATATAGGCCACATCAGTGATTGGATGTTGAGTGCTTCCTCAGAGTGCCTATAAGTTACCGATATGAGACCACATGGGGAATTTATGGTGAGTGCTTCCTGAGAGTGTCTTTTTTAAAGTTGAACTAGAGGGGTTAAACTGTGTGTACTACCCCGAGGGATACTTGTGTTTGTTTGGTTGAACCTAATGGTTTAGGATTTGTGTAATTCCCAAAGGGTTACTTTATTTTGATTAGCTTCTTACTTGATATTTGAAAATGAATGCAATTGAATTTGAAGGTCTTTTAATATGTGTACTTCCTTGTTTACTGCTTCATTTTTTTTATTACCTTATATATATATTCACTGACTGTTAGACACAGATCCTTGGGTGGTTGCCTACTGGGATTCGTCTCACATGTTTTTTGGGTCATGCTTTTGGGCCCAAACAAGTTATTTTATTGCAGGTCTAGATAAGGGCAATCATCCTTATACATTAAGTACTTGATTTCTCTGTAGGTTGGGATCATGGGACCAAGTTGATGATTGTGATGTTGTGGAGTTGTTTACATTCTTTTCTTTTTTACATTGGTTTTTTAATGTATTACAACATTGTGATTTTTTTGGCTGATTTCCTAGACATATTTATCATGCATAATTTATATATGTGTGCTCCAATTGCTTATTACTTCCAATGTTTTCTTTTTTCATGTGTTACTACTACCACTATTTATATCTATTTTACTTCCACTGTGTTACTCTTCTAACGAGGGTGCAGTTTCCCCACTATCACACTCAAAGCCCTCCCTACTAGTTAGTAGAATCTTGAATTTGGGGAAATGTACTTGAGGCCATGTGACCAACCAAGTATGGGGCGTCTCTGGGTGGATTCTTGAATTAGGATGTCACAAAACCCACTATAGTTTTCAAATTTTTGTATATTTTGAGATTATTTTTATAATAATATATTTGAAAAAAATATTATACATCTCCCATGATGTAGTTCTCAAATTGTTCCTTTCAAAGAATCATAATAATTAAAACCATTAATAATTACATGTGGAAATGGGATCAATGGAAATGGTGAGTTGAGATACTCTATAAGGGTAAACAAATGATATATCAATTATTGTTCAAAATTGACATAAGATTGGAATACATTTTTTAGAAAAGTATCATATCCTATAAAAATATTTTAAACATTTCATTAACTATAAATCATTAGTCATGTCCTTGTTTTTGTTAGAAATAATAATACATCAGTCAAAAGAGTGTATAATTATCAAAAAAACAATCATGATCCTTAATATATTATTATAATTGTAATATATATGTTTAGTGAATTAAAAAATTCATAAAAAATAATTTCCATTAATAATGTGCACATATAAGTGAATCAAAGGGGACTTTATTGAGTAATTATTTGGGTGTAATCCCCATTCTATGAATCATACTTTCATAGATTCCTAAAGTTGGATTGGTTTAGTCCAAATTCCCTTTAAAATTATATCATGAGAAATTAAGAATTATACCGTGTAATGGAGAGTTACATAATTTATGTCATAGTCATCAAAATTTAAAACCCATATTTTTTTAGAGAAAGGGAATTCCCAAGAGTGGCCTTTTCGAACCCCCCACACCCAGGACCCCCCTCCCCACAAAGAGGACTTCTGGAGAAGCCTCAACCTAGAAGAAGTCATTTCCAGCTGAGATGATAAAGCATCACATGGGGTACCACCTCGCTCTATGATGGTTCGACACAGCAATCCTTCAGCTACTTAAAGTGCGCCCTTCTGCCCACCGGGTGAGACACCAAGTAACCCGAAAAAAAACATATTAATTATACCCATAACATTATAAAGCCATCACCATTTTACTGTTGTGTAATTACCTCATGGGAATGAAACTCTTTTAAAAAACAACCATAAAAATCCACAATCATAAAAAGATATAACCAAAAATTTGTTTTGGTATATAAAAAAAATTTAACATCAAATAATAAAATTTTCATTGAAAATAATAAAATAAAATTTTATAATACAACTAGAATTATTATATTACAAATTATAGAAAAATTATGTTCATTTTGACTTAATTGATAAATTAAAATTCCCAAAATTAAATAAATATGATTTTAAATGATAAAAATTGAAAATTTCGAGTGAAATTAATTGATGACGATAACTAATGATGACATGAAGGTTTCATAATGTTGTGAACAAGGTTGAAAAAATTCATTACACAATTATGTAACTAATGTCAAAATTTAAAACTACATAAATGTATTAATATAATCCACATAATCTTATTAGTGATTATATATGTAATTTGAATATATATTTTTAAATCATTTATGTTAATTTATGAACATCGAAAAAAATAATGACAAAAATGGATATAAATGATAAACATTCCAAAAAATGAAGAATAATGTCAGTCTTGTAAAATAATAATTATTCCAATTTCATGTGTTGAAATGGGAGATGGGGAATGGATATAATACATTAAAATACCACAAATAACTATCTAGATTAAATAAAATGTTATTCAGGAGACAATAATATATAATTTACCTTAATGAATTTTGAATCATAAGAAATCCTGAAAAATTTTGTGATAATGATATAAACTCCCATAAAATCAGTTTCCTTTGGATTAATATTTTTTTTTATTTGAGCCATTTATATACTAGAAAATTCCAATATAATTAATTAAAATTATCAATAAAATTATAATGGATAGTATATACACCGTAAAAATGTATATGGTGGTCATATAATACATATTACTATCAAGTAAAATGGAGATAAGAAAATTGTTTCATCAAGTATGAACTATATTCTTATAGAATCTTACATCATATTGAATAAATTTAAAACATTTATATATTCATAAATATGATATATTAATTTCCAAATTACTATAAAATATTACTTTATACATTCAAATTAAACTTTTATTCATCAATATTAATTGAAATAATTTTTTAGAAATAAAATATATTTTTTCCCATGTATATTTTGGTTTTGGGATTCTCATCCTTACTCCATTTTTATGGTTTCATATTCTAAAGAATATTAATAATTTCATTCATATAATTTTTTTTCATTGGATAACTATTAAGAACATCCTTTTATGGTTTTAATTACAAATGAATTGTATCACATCATAGATGTCATGGTCTGAACGTCTCCACGAGTGGTGTTATAATTATTCAAATACATAGAAATAACAAGTATAAAATAAAAGTGTATAATTACAGATTAATAATAATATAATAAATATCATATATATTAAATAAATTCATATATATAATAATCCACAATATTGTGTAATGAGAAATTAAATAAAACACTTCATGAATGTGGTTGTTTGTATGTATGTTGGAATATCACATTTATATTATATTGTATTAATGAGAATTATATAATATTTATTAAATTGTTATAAATAGAACTCAGTATATTTATGATATAAATTTGATTGAATTGGAATGATGATATTATATTTACAAGAGTTTTATGTTGAAATAATCATGATGGATCTCGGTTAAGACAATTATCAATTCCATGGGTATCCTCCATTGACATACACATTAAGTAGTTTTATGAATGTATTTTGGTGATCCTATAATATATAGAATATATAGAGGAATGTTGGAATTTTATTTGGGTAGACCTTAGTTCAGAAACATAGGTTCCCCAATATATGTGAGGGGATTGACACCATTATAATTTCATTTGACATTGAAATAATACAATGTCATTAAAAAGTAAATGTGAAACCAAAACATATAAAATTTAATGATATAAAAATGGAGGTAAAAATAAATTTAAACAATTGAATCAATAACTTATTCAAGTGACTTCATGAATACTTATAATGATTTTAAAATACTTAACCAATTTTAACCATAACCATAATGAGAAGATTTTTACCAAGGTATCTTATTTTTAGTACCCAAAATTATTTCGAATTTATTAAACAATTTCATCAAGATTATTCCCAATAAATAATGAAGCATAAATAGATTCAATTTATATTGGTGGAGGAAGTTTGTTATATTATCCTCACACAAGAAAAGAAAAAATAGTTATATGAAAAAATTAATCATGTGATAAAAAATGACAACAATTTCATTCCATTTATTTAGAAATAAATTTGATCAATTTTAATTTAATTTATTGAAAATATAATATTTAAATGTCAAAAAAATCATCAGTTTCCATTGTTGACATTATTAACAATTAATAAAATATTTTAAATAATGTTTATAAATTTCATTTAAAAAACTTGGTATCTATTTATAAATAAACAATTGAACAAAATAGTTAAAAAAAGACTATTTAAAATTATTGTTTTCTTTACAAGTGATGTTGACACTTTTTGCACTATTTTTAATATTTAAATAATAATTTAAATAATATTTAATTTTTATCAATTTATATTTATTGATAAAATTATTCACTTTTTTGGAGTGTTTTCAATCAAAATCTATCAAACATACTATATTGATTAGAGGTAATTATATTCTAAAATATAATGGTGTCACATTCTACCCTTATATAAAAATATCTCACTAAAAAATATGTTTCAATTATGAAAATAGATAAGGACTATTCAATCTCATTAAGTCATAATGTTTCTATATATATTCTTCAAATTTTTGGTTTCACCAAAATTCATTAATATGGTGAGATATATTCTTCAAAATCACTTTATTCGTCTGATCTAGAATATCATCAAATTGTTACTTCTATGAAATACTAATATCTTGAGGTATAACCTCTAGGTTCATTATAAGATTGGAATTAGGTTCATACTTCCATGAAATAGACACATGGAACCCATTTAAAACATTTTCCATGTATATATGAGGTATAATGTGGTAATATAACATCATAATTTGGTCAAGAATCCAAAATTGACTAGTATATATGTGACCCTAATTATTTTCCTTATGAATCCCATAATGTTCATCTAGGTACAAAATCAGGGTATTGAAATGTAATTAACATCAAAAACTATATCTCACCATCAGATACCAAGATATAATTATTTTATATTCTAATACCTTGTTGTACTACAATGTTTCATTAATCTTGTATAATAGTTCTTAAAATATATATTTTTACAATAAATTTTTTCTACAACATTATTATATCATATCAGAGATTTTCATTTGTTTCCATTGGTGGATTCATAATCACACCTTTCAATGCCCGTGATAATGTTCTAGTTTTATGAAACATAAACATGAAGAAGGTGTCAATATTAACATCTATTTGAATAAATAGTGAAATGTCAAAAAAATAACCTTTAGAGTTTGGATAGTCCTGTTATAAAAAATGTCATACTATATTGATATAAAGTGTTAGGGAACATCTCAATATTCAACACTTTCTAGAGCATTCACCTAAATTTTAGGGTAACCCTTTGATATTAATCGAATTAAATTTTATGTGGTACTAAATTAATCTTTAGCAGACATCTAAATTATACTATACATTATCTTAGAGATAAATGATATATTATATAAATAATACCCACATAGGTTTTTGGGTGACCTAATACTACACAAATTGCATTAAAACATGCAAATACATTCTGGTGATTTATGATGAAATCCAAAGAGGTGTTTTCCCATTTTCCAATAGTTATGGTAAATGGATGAATCACCGATTTGGAATTATTATGATTATCCATTACATAATCACACAACATACACTCGAATACAATATTTTCAAATCCACTTACAGGTTTCCCCACCATAAATTCCATGTGATTACCCCATAAATCATTTTACATCCATGGTGTTAAAATAATGATGATTCGTGTGATTTGTCTTATAGTTACTTATTCAATTTGTTGTTTTAGAGACAAATATACTATTTTCAACTATATAAATTTTGGATGGTCATATTTGATCTATGGAACATTCCATACACTATTAATCATTAAAAATTAGACCAAAAAACAAATTTATTCAATATTGTTATAGATGATTGTAACTTCAATTTAGGTTGATAGTATTCTACCCTTTTAATAATGATATAAATTTAAATCACATAAAATTTTA